>CAWUFW010007990.1:0-600000 GCA_963921515.1 Calotriton arnoldi | reverse complement strand
CTAAGGGCGTGGAGCAGACTGTTGCCCACAGTCGCTTTCCTGAATAGACTGGTCTGCAGAGTGTTGTTGACAATTTCTACTCTGATATCTAGGAATTCCACCATACTGTCGCTGATATTACTAGTCAGAATTATATTACGTGAATTCCCGTTGAGTTTATGTATAAAGGTTTCTGCTTCGTTGACCGAACCTTTCCAAATTAAGAAAAGGTCGTCAATGTACCTTAGCAATACAACTACGTTATCAAAGTCATTTTTGAGGATGTCATCCTGTCTGATCTTTTCCTCCCAGGCCCCTAGGAACAAGTTCGCGAAACTAGGCGCGAAACAAGTCCCCATGGCCGACCCGAGGGTTTGTTTGTATATATTGCCATAGAAAAGAAAATAATTGTTGTTTAAACAAAATCTAATCATGGCAATAATCATTTCTGTGTGTTCCAGATATTTTATGGCTCTTTTGGAGAGATATTTCTTACATGCTTCAATCCCTACCTCGTGTTCAATGATAGTGTAAAGGGAGCTTACGTCCATGGTTATGAGTATATACTTCTCTTGCCATACCACCCCCTGTATTTTAGTGAGGAAATCCTTTGTGTCTTTCACAAAAGTAGTGAGAAGGACCACCTGATCTTTAAGAAAGTGGTCCACGTATCTAGATACGTTTTCAAGAGCACTCCCTCTGCAGGAAACTATGGGCCTCCCGGGAGGATTTTGAATGTCCTTGTGGATCTTAGGGAGAAGGTAAAGAACAGGAAGTTTGGGGAAATCTTTTTTCAAGAAGCAGTATTCTTCCCACTCTAATAACCCCCTGTCCCTCCACTCCGTGAGATTGCTCCATATCTTGATGACACTTTGGCTATACTCATTTTTGTTGGACAAGGTATAAAACAGAGGGTTATCTAGCTGGCGGGTGGCTTCAGCTACATACATTTCTTTACTCATAATGACTACGTTCCCTCCCTTATCTGCGGGTCTCACTACAATGGAACTGTCCATGGCAAGATCTGTGATGGCTTTTTTCTGAGCCATGGTCATATTGTACATCATGGGTTTATCTCTATTGAACCATGCTTTTTGTTTACATTTAAAAATTTGATATGAAACAATGTCTTGGAACACATCAATGTTGTCATGCGGCATCGTTGGTAAAAAAGTTGATTTAGGTTTAAACTTAGTCGAAGCCGCCTTGTCACAGCTGATATCAAGGTCAGCAAGTATCTGATATACATCCTGTTGGGTGGATTTCCCTTCATTGCCAAGTTCATTCAGTGTTATCAGGGTATCGATATCACTGATATTGAGGTCCTCACTGGTGGCAATATTGATACTGGGTTCTCTGTTGGTATAAGGTTTCAACTTGTGCCACTTCTTAAGTTTCAGTTTGCGACAGAATTTAAAAATGTCGATCCTGGTGTTAACATAGTTCAAGGGTTCAGTGGGGCAAAAGGATAATCCTAAACATAATGTTTTGGCTTCAAGATTGCTGAGGGGTTTAGATGTGAGATTAATGATAGTACGATTTACCTCAGCATCATCCATTATAGGGCTGCTGTTGAGCGTGTAGCAATGCTTCCCATGCGCCCTCTTGAATTCCCTTTTCCTCTGCCTCGGATTGTCTCTCTTCCTCCTCTCTCTCCCGTGCTTTGACCTCTTCCTCGTCCTCTTCCCCGTTGGTTTGTGTTCTTGTTCCGTGGTTGCGGTGTTGTGCGACTTGTTTGCCGGCGCCTGCGTAGGAGCCGGTACTTGTCTAAAAAAGTTTTCGGTTTAACTTCTGGCTCTGTGCTGGATAGTGAGCTTACCGAGCTCAATGATGTCATCGAGGTTGCAGAGTCAGCTGTTTCCACATCGCTCTGAGTGCTGACTTCCTCTTCTACTATCATCACTTCTGATTGTTTCTGCATGGTAGACTGGCTCTGTTCGTCATACAGATGGTCATATTTATGACTGTACGTCAAAATCCTACCTGTCTCGTAATCAATACAGTCTCTATGGAGTTTCCGCTGTTTTCTTATTTTGATATCTTTCTCATAATCGATCAATCTCAGTTTGAGATCCTCGTAAAATTTCACGATGATATCTTGTTCTGGGTTCTTGCTCAGTTCATCTTTGAGTTGTTTTATTTCACCAATAATCTTCTCTCTGTCAGACCATGCGTACTTAACCAAGATCTCAAGCATGGTTCTAGAGCTCTTTGCGGAATTAGCTGCCCAGTCTTCCAGCATTCTGGGATCCGGGGATTCGTAAGAAGGGGTGGTGTAAATCCTAAGTCCTCTTGGGATCATATCCTTGTCTAAGTAATCTTGCAGGAAGACTGCCTCCCACCATTTTGATACTTCTGTTTTGCTCAGTTTTTCAAGTTTTCTCAACAAATCTCTGGTGCCGGTGCTGTGCACAGTTTGCAGTGTTGTAGTTTTGCCCTTTCCTGGGGGCCTGGCAAATAGTGTCTCTGCCTCAGCATGTCTGTTGCTGTCGTCCTCCATCGTGAAACCACTACTCCTGATGCTTTCTGCCACGCTGCTGCCAATTTCCCAAGTTTTGACCGCGTCTCCCTGTTCAATGACAGTTCCTCATGCCTCCCGTGTCGTCTTTGCCTGTGCTGAAAGTTCAGCACGCACACGCTCTCGGGATATCTCTACAGATCCTAGCCCAGTGCATGCGTAAAATCACCTGTATTCAGCCTGATAGGCTCGAGACGTGCTCAGTGTGAAGCCAACCAGAGACGAACACAACACTGCAGGAACGCACGCAGTAAGTCCCCCCACGTCTTCCGACATCGGAGCTCCCACTCGCTAACACCCCCTCATGCGTGTCCCACCCTCTGGGACGCCCCACACTTACCGTGATAATAATGCAGGGATCCGGTGGCCGGTCTCACTTCAAAGGCTTCCTCAACTTTATTCCAAAACCAAAATGCTCCTACCGGAAGCCGGAGTCCCATGTGAGGTGGCGCGACGATCGTCGCGCACTCGAGCCAGCGCTGGTTTGAGGAAACCTTTATTCAGGGAAAACTGCTGCTGTGAAAGGGAGTCAATAAAAGCATGGTGGCGCCAGATTCACGACGCGTTTCGGGCTCTTCCCTTCTTCCTGGTGAGACGCCACTGCAGCTTCCCGCACATGCATGTATTTAATCAAATCTGCCCTCCAATGGGCCAATCGAGTAAGTAGACCTCCTCAGATGCATTCTGGGAAATGCAGTGCGGGTAAATTTTCGTGCCTCAATATTCCTGCTGCTATAATATTCGCTTCCAGCCCTGAATGGGCCTCTCTTCACAACAGCAGTAAGCAATCATTCCAGAACGCTGCTCCTAGGGACTCGGCGAATTCCAAGCCCCCTGGCCCCCTACAATCAACGGGGTGGTGCAGCTTCTCGCGGCATCGGCGGCCGCGATTAACATCCAAAAAACAGTGTGCCCATGCACAGAAGCGCACTCGAGCCAGCGTTGGTTTGAGGAAACCTTTATTCAGGGAAAACTGCTGCTGTGAAAGGGAGTCAATAAAAGCATGGTGGCGCCAGATTCACGACGCGTTTCGGGCTCTTCCCTTCTTCCTGGTGAGACGCCACTGCAGCTTCCCGCACCTGCATGTATTTAATCAAATCTGCCCTCCAATGGGCCAATCGAGTAAGTAGACCTCCTCAGATGCATTCTGGGAAATGCAGTGCGGGTAAATTTTCGTGCCTCAATATTCCTGCTGCTATAATATTCGCCTCCAGCCCTGAATGGGCCTCTCTTCATAACAGCAGTAAGCAATCATTCCAGAACGCTGCTCCTAGGGACTCAGCGAATTCCAAGCCCCCTGGCCCCATACAATCAACGGGGTGGTGCAGCTTCTCGAGGCTGGGCGGCCCGATTAACATCCAAAAAACAGTGTGCCCATGCACAGAAGCGCACTCGAGCCAGCGTTGGTTTGAGGAAACCTTTATTCAGGGAAAACTGCTGCTGTGAAAGGGAGTCAATAAAAGCATGGTGGCGCCAGATTCACGAAGCGTTTCGGGCTCTTCCCTTCTTCCTGGTGAGACGCCACTGCAGCTTCCCGCACCTGCATGTATTTAATCAAATCTGCCCTCCAATGGGCCAATCGAGTAAGTAGACCTCCTCAGATGCATTCTGGGAAATGCAGTGCGGGTAAATTTTCGTGCCTCAATATTCCTGCTGCTATAATATTCGCATCCAGCCCTGAATGGGCCTCTCTTCACAACAGCAGTAAGCAATCATTCCAGAACGCTGCTCCTAGGGACTCAGTGAATTCCAAGCCCCCTGGCCCCATACAATCAACGGGGTGGTGCAGCTTCTCGCGGCTGGGCGGCCCGATTACATGCAAAAAACAGTGTGCCCATGCACAGAAGCGCACTCGAGCCAGCGTTGGTTTGAGGAAAGCTTTATTCAGGGAAAACTGCTGCTGTGAAAGGGAGTCAATAAAAGCATGGTGGCGCCAGATTCACGACGCGTTTCGGGCTCTTCCCTTCTTCCTGGTGAGACGCCACTGCAGCTTCCCGCACCTGCATGTATTTAATCAAATCTGCCCTCCAATGGGCCAATCGAGTAAGTAGACCTCCTCAGCTGCATTCTGGGAAATGCAGTGCGGGTAAATTTTCGTGCCTCAATATTCCTGCTGCTATAATATTCGCATCCAGCCCTGAATGGGCCTCTCTTCACAACAGCAGTAAGCAATCATTCCAGAATGCTGCTCCTAGGGACTCGGCGAATTCCAAGCCCCCTGGCCCCCTACAATCAATGGGGTGGTGCAGCTTCTCGCGGCTGGGCGGCCGCGATTAACATCCAAAAAACAGTGTGCCCATGCACAGAAGCGCACTCGAGCCAGCATTGGTTTGAGGAAACCTTTATTCAGGGAAAACTGCTGCTGTGAAAGGGAGTCAATAAAAGCATGGTGGCGCCAGATTCACGACGCGTTTCGGGCTCTTCCCTTCTTCCTGGTGAGACGCCACTGCAGCTTCCCGCACCTGCATGTATTTAATCAAATCTGCCCTCCAATGGGCCAATCGAGTAAGTAGACCTCCTCAGATGCATTCTGGGAAATGCAGTGCGGGTAAATTTTAGTGCCTCAATATTCCTGCTGCTATAATATTCGCATCCAGCCCTGAATGGGCCTCTCTTCACAACAGCAGTAAGCAATCATTCCAGAACGCTGCTCCTAGGGACTCGGCGAATTCCAAGCCCCCTGGCCCCCTACAATCAACGGGGTGGTGCAGCTTCTCGCGGCTGGGCGGCCGCGATTAACATCCAAAAAATAAACAAGCCTAGCGCTCCAAAGTGAAGTGAATCCTTTTGCCATAATGAGGATCCGGTTTCAGTGTGCCTCTTCGAACCGAGGTTCCTTTGTTTAACAACATACATATATATATATATATATATATATATATGTAAAAAAGGCATGCGTTTCTGCCATCAGATGGCCTTGCTCACAGCCGAAACGCGTCATCTGGATTTATGAAGCAATAAATCTAAGTGTACCTTCAACTTTGGTTTTATTTCCTGAGAGCGCCTTCAAGTTTGTGCCTTTTTTATGGATTAGCGCTAGAGGCTCCGCTGGCTCACGCTCCACCGGGGCTTAAATATATCTAAAAAAGTGTGGGGGGGGTTCCTGCCCCCCCACACTGCCCCGGGGACCACCACCTCCTTGGGGCATACACTACTTTGAATGCGGGGGTCCGTAGCGGACCCCCGGCCCCGGGGACCACCACCTCCCTGGGGCTTTGAAAATGTAGGGAGGGGGGCCGCGTGGCCCCCCATCTTGGAGCCCTCGATGGCCCAGGGGACCGCCACCCCCCAGGGCCAGCTCCTGCAATGTCCCAGGGTGCCCACCCCCGGGACATTGCCGCTTGCCATGACAGGGCAAAGCAGAATTTCTTTTGGGCAAGGGGAGCTGCATGTTAGCAGCTCCCCTTTGCCAAAAGCAATGCCAGCTCCCGCAGGAGGCAGGCAGCCGGCTGGGACGGTGGGGGCATTGGGGCTCCCCCCACGGTCCCCAACACTAAGGGCCGGCCCCAGGGGATGGGGTCCCCGGGGCCAGAAGTGGCCCTGGAGGGAGGCCACGCAGCCCCCTCCCTTTATTTAAAAAAACAAAAGACTGGACGGCCCCGGGGGATGGGGTCCCCAGGGGCCCAGGGAAGGGGGGCCATGCGGCCCCCCTTCGCTATAAATATATTTTAAAAAAAGGAGGCCATGCCCCGGGGGATGGGGTCCCCGGGGCCGAAATCGTCCTCAGCAGGGGGGGCATGCGCGGCCCCTTCCCTGTTTATTTATTTTTATATAAAAAATAAGGGTCAGACCCTGGGGGATGGGGTCCCCAGGGCCCCAAAAATACTAAAAGAAGGTGGGCCACACAGCCCCCCTTCTAAAAATATATATAAAAAAAAGCCGGCATCTCGCTGGAGGCCCTGCCCCCTCCCTGCACCACTCTGCAAACACGCCCACTGGCACGTTCTAAGTTGGAGAATTGAGTCCCCTTGAATATTGAGGGTCCCTGGGGGCCAACTAGCCCACCAGGTACCTCCAGTAAGCGCCACACAGCTGGATTGCAGAGAGGTGGTCCGAGGCCATGCCCCTTTTTACAGCACTCTGCAAACGCACCTCTTGGCGCACTGCTGGTGGGGGGATGAGGTCCTCTTGTGTCCTCAGGACCTCAGGACACAAATGGACTTCATCCTCCGAGAACTTAGCAATCCTGCTGTGTGGGACTTATTGGAGGTAACAGGAGGGGTAGTTGGCCCCCAAGGATGTCCTTGACGGCCAACTACCCCTCTTGTTACCTCCAGTAAGTCCCACACAGTGGGATTGCTAAGACGTCTTCGGAGGCCATGCCCCCCTTTCTCCACCGCTCTGTAAACGCGCCTCCTGGCAGACTACTGTCGTGTAGCTTCTATAGTACCCCTGCAGGACCTGCGCGTTTGGATAACATATACTGCGGGCTTGGTGGCAGACTGACTCCGTGACCCCACCGTATATGTTAGCCTAGTTTTGCATTAGCTAGCTCGCAGTGCCACTAGTATCTCCTCTTATCGGGGAGAGATTAGTTTCTGGCAACCTTAGACCATGACAACCCTGATTCCCTCAGAATCGTGGAAACAATGTACTACCTTTCGCTCAGGCATTCATGCTCACTTGTTCGGTTTGTCTCAGAGAGTTACACAGAATAAACAGTCGGGCGTTTCAATAAGTATTTATTGAACAGTTGTTATTCTAGTGTAAAATATATGGGCTGCGGTAACCAGCAGACAATAGCAGAGATATATTATCAGCAGTACGATAAAAGCAAAGGGATAGAACAGTTCTACCATATTGCGATAATCATGGATGCATACATGAATATAAAAGCATTATGCAAGTGCGCGTACTCCTACGATGCCTACCTAGATGTACTTGTGTGTACCTAGCATATGTGTGTAGGTCTTAGAAGCTAAGAGCCAAGAATCCTCCTAGGATTTAGTCGAACCCACATACCTGAATAGAGAGAGTGTGGGACCCCGTCCTGGTCTCGAGTTGGACACCCCTTCAGGGCTGTGTCAGACCACTGTCAGCTTGAGCGACTGCATGCAGGAGCCTCAGCGTCTCTGGTCGGTGTGTCAGCATGGAAGTCTTGGTTCCCTCTGTCTTACCGGGGCAAGATGTGGTGTATTTATACCCTAAAGAGTCTCGGTCCTCAGTATGGTTTGTATTGGCCTTGCGAAGACGTCAGGGGTGAACTTTGTACATACATATTATGCCGGTGGTGTATTCTTAGAGAGCCATGCATAATTAATGAGTACAGTGTGGGCCTGTGTTTGGAAGAACCCTGCTGTATTCAAAACCACAGGATAGATAACGTTCAGCCCTCAGAGCTCGTTGTGTACTAGCTGGGACCAATGTAGGTGAAAGATCATGCCTATATAAGGAATCATACTATAATAGGACATGTACAGTTGTGACCATAATTGGGCATATGTGGCCATGACCATAATAGGGCAAGTACGAATATGACCATGATAGGGTAAATATGAATACGTCCATTTTAGGGCATGTATGAACGGGTCTACATTAGAGCCTCTATGCGGGATATAACACCCACTCCTCTTCCGAACTGGATAAAAATGACCATACTCAAAATCTGGACAATTTAAAAAACATTTTTAAAAGCAAGTAATAACATGGTTCTAAAAAATCGTTAAAAATGAGGTGCTAAAAAGGTGTTATAATTCAGCTACTGCTAAGTGCCACTTTTCTTAAAAGGTCAAAAGTCTCTCTATAGAAATTGCATTACCATAAGCAGGAGAAGGTCATGCTTTTCTCAAGCGAAAGTGTCATTGCAAGAAAAATGCTCCAAATTCAGATAGTTTGTTTTGAAATGAGTGAAGAAGTCGAATTCTTTCCAAGGACACGATGAGCCAATTCAAGATTGCGCGTCCTGGCTGGGAAGCTCAATATTATTGGTGTCAGCTGCTGTGGATGACAAATCCAACGCCTCACAGAGAACGTCAATCGCACATAGATGGAATGTAGTACTGCCAACAGTCAGTGCTGCGGCAGCTTGTGCGGCAATTGTAACCTGGGTGCCTGTGGAAGAGTCACCTAACCCAGCAGGAGCAAACGGCACCTGTGGATTCTCCAGGAATGCATTCATCAGAATCGGAAGCCGCTGAGGACAATGCAGAGCGTGGGCCTTTATGGGGTCCAGCATTGCATCCGTATCCGGAGGCGCATCTGATGGAAATGTTAGACAAAGATCCAACGTGCATTCATCTCCGCAGAACAGGCATCGAAGAACAGGTAAGATGCAGTCTACCCAGACTGGTCTAAATGATAGAAACCAAGAGGCATGGAGTTCTCGCAGGCAAGAAATGCCCAGAAGTTGTACCATGCGTTCACGGTATTTCCGCTCCAGGAGCGTGTTCACCATTTCCTCGGGAAGTGGGCTGGCCATTGCGTAGCAGCAATATTACAATCAGGATTCCTGCGATTAGGAACAGGATGAGCGGGAATCCTCCAAATACGCTTCCTAATACGGAGTGTATAAAATTTGGGATGACTCCGAGGACTGTCTGAAAGGTGCTTAACAGTCCGGACCCTACGGTCTTAAATAGGTGTACAATACTGCTCGTATCAGACATGTTGAAGATATGACTAACCATTTCTGCGAAATGAATGGGGCAGTTTGTACCTCGGCCGAGGTCCTTGCAACTTGAAGTTCATAGGTTTCTCGAGCAAAGGTTAAGGGCACGGGTTGCTGTAAAAGCATGGCTTTCAATCTGCTCAGAGTATCAAATTGTATGAAAGAAACGTTCAGTGAAGGCCATAGCGGCGCCTCCCTGACTGTGTTCAGTGGCGGAAACAATACTTGCATACAGCAAGTAACCCTGGAGTTAACAGTTACTAGATATGCGATGCCCGGAAGCATCCCACCACAACCTTGATCATTTAGCATTAAGTAACTCCCATTCGAGAGCAGCTGGAAAACCGGCGTGATCATGGCCGCTGGGGTCCCTGACATGTGATAAGATAAGTTAGCTACTGAACCGCTACAGGCTCCGTATAGAGAAATATCCTGACACATGAGAGAACCGCTTAAAGTGTTCTTGCAGTTTGTACCACTCAGATACACTTCTCGATCCCCATTCCGGCATCGGTATCTATATGGTAACTCCCAAGTTTCCTTGATGTATCCCTTACCCATTTTCACATATTTGCCTGCCTGCCTGCCTTTGCTCAAGGCAATATTGAAACTGAAACGTAGTGACCGGCAGAGTGATTTGGCCATGAATTAGCCATTCTGTTGATGGTGATTCGGCTACAGTGAATGGTAACCTTTCCAGTTTCTCAATACGCAGCATTTGGCTCCCCTTTGTGCCATTTCTGTCTGTTTATCAGTTAGAATCTATTCTGAAAACAGAGACGTGGTGTTTATAAAACGCCATGGCACATAGCCTGCACGCAAAGATTGCAACGTCCAGCTTAACATCATAATAGAACTTAGCTGAGATTGCCCGTGTTGTAACAAGGCCAGATCTTGTTCTAATATGTCGATTGCCGAAGACACAATGTTGCCTAAGGAGTAAATCCTGGAGGTCAAAGTTGTTAACCCATTATCCACCACAGCTAATGCCTTTTCTAAGTTAATACGGTCTATTTCCCGTATCCTTTCTGCGGCCTCTTGTTGGGATATTTTCCAGTTTTCATTATAGGAGGCATAAAGGCCTGCATATATGAAACGTTTCTGACGTTGTTTCCTGGGTCCTAGTAGAAAATCTCTAAGATCCATGTCAGGTGTGAGTAAGGTCAAGTGGTGCTTCACTTCTGTGAGTGTTGAGGTCTGTAGCCAATCAAGGCACAACTTCCCAACACTATAGGATGTCACTACCCCCGGGTGATGTCTCTGTACATAGCGTGGGTCTGGCCTATGGATACTAAACCCTTCGGTTGTATTCATAAATCTCTGCTGACATTTGTTTGTGTCAATGGGCCAAACCAGCCATTCTGTCAAATCAGGATCTGATCTGTTGTACTGGAAAATGTCATCTAATCCTACCCCTTGTGTAGTTGAGTTCTGCCCCCCACCCATCTGTGATGGTGTTGGAAACCCCGGTGTGTTCATTTCCTTGCCTTTGGCTAATCCAAGACAGGTTGTTTGTTGCACAGTTTCATTCAGAAATAACATCTGCTGCGGAATGATGCATGCTCTAAAAGGTGCTTCTATTCCCTGGACTTGCCAGTCCCTAGAATCTATTGTGTCCTTCCATAGATCGAAACCCTGTTTTGACAACTGGTTCAGAAAGGATGCAGAATAAATATGTTTGGTGTTTGTTAACATAATTTTCTGAGCTGAAATTTTCGCCACTTTATAATAAAATGACTTCGGGTCGGATGTGTTAAACCCTGAGAAGTATGTGAATTTCTGCGCAAATGCTTGCGAACTACCTTTTGGAGGTGTTGGGCAGTGTTCCCACTGGTGGTACTCAAATACATTTTTAGGTGTTATAGACTTGTGTAAGAAATGATGGCCATATTGCTGGTAACAGTACAATGTATCATAGTCTGAAGTACCTTCTAACATTTCATTGTTCGGAAATGCAGCAGTTTTTTCTAAATCAGACATCATAGCATTTACAGTTTCAGTGTCCCAATCATCAGAAAGTGTACTGGAGGTAATGAAATCACTTAAAGAAATTTTAAATACATGTTTTAGCTTTAAAAGTTGTCGGACCTAATATATCATAATCAATCTTGTCCCATACTATACCGTCCGGTATAGGAACTGCTGTGATGTTCACTGAAGACAAGTCTCTTGGTTCATGATGTGAAGACTGGTGAGGTTTTAAAATCACATTGACTCTTTGGGCTGTAGAGCTTTGTTGGAGGTATCGCCCATTAATAAGCATACTAAAAGTTATTATTAAACCTAGCCAGAAAATGAAAAATAAAATCCCAGTGATATACCATAGTTCTATCCAAGGTGACACCAGGTAAGTCTTTCTAAAAAAGTTCAAAAATTCATTGAGTTTCTGTTGGAGTGATTTTTTGGCTGGTGTCGTTTCCAGCTCGCTTGGATCCAGTGAAAACGTATCAAAGTTCATGAAATAGCCAGAAGCAGTTCGATCAATTGTTGGAATTGCATCGGGATTTGTTGAAATCGGATTTTGCTCTTGACGAGGCATGTTGACGTAGATGTCTGGATAAGGTCTTATTGCAACTTGGTTGTTAAGTTGATTTTCTTCTTGTTGAAGTGGAACGAGTTCCATAGCATTGTTGCTTAGTCCATCATTCCGTACAGGTGGCTCTTCAAACGTGATGAGTCTTTCTGTTTGGACTTCTTGGATTGTAGCGAGAGGAGGGCGTCTGCTACTGTGGAGCCCCCGAGGCCTACTGTTTAGTATCGGCCACATAGTGTGGTTTGATTAAGTCAATTGAGACGAATCATTTCTCCTTTTTTCCGGCAAGAGGTGGCAGAAGTACAGTTCTTGTGCCGTGGATTGCAAGGACCGGTACAGGCTTTCTGTAAGATGGCCCAAATTCTTTCTTGTCAGCAATCTTCTCTCTGACCAGATCCCCGATTTTTGGGATCCAGATAGGTCTTACCGTTACTGCCTTGATATCCTCAGTGGCGGCCTGTTTCTGGAGCACGTTACTTTGTTGTGTCCTGGATTCTTTTAGATCCTGTAAAACAGCCAAACGATCATGGATATCAAATGGTTTTTCATCCGCCACTGTGCCTTCACAATCAAGATCAGGTACCCACATTCTTGTCCCAAATAGGACCTCGTAAGGAGTGACACCTCCTAGAGAGCTTCTTGGCTGGTTATTGAGCGTGTGCTGTACCCCATAAAGGTGATCGACCCATCTACCGCCCTTGCCTAATACCCTAGCTGTTAAAGATTGCTTTAAGTCTCGGTTTTTCCTCTCCACAACAGAATTTTCCTCGGGATGGTATGGAGAGGAGTACCGCAATGCTACGCCCATTCCTTCCATGGCCTCTTTGTAAGCCCGAGAGCTAAACGCCGGACCACGGTCAGAATGTAACGTGCCAACTGCGTATGTGCCGATAAAGACTCGCAAATCTTTTATAACAGTTCGAGCGTCAGCCGAGTGCTGAGTCCACACCCATAGGAATCTAGAGCAGGAATCCACCGCAACCATGATATATTTCTTGGACCCATCAGATTGTAGGGGTCCGCAGTGGTCCAAATACACACATGCTAGAGGTTTGTCTGATTTCAGCAATGGTGTCTGTGCTGGGCGTGTTACTGTGGAGCCTTTTATCTGCTGACAGATGTCACATTTCAAGACATAGTCTTTAGTCTGCTTCGTTAACCCTGGCCACCAGTAGCGTGGTTTCAATAAAGAAATAGTTGCTGTAACGCCTGTATGCGCAGAACCCAAACCCTCGGGTGCTGCTAAAATTACGCCTAGCCTACGATCCATATTTGGTATTACTCTATCCCCCACTCCAGGAATCTGAGCATATGGAATGTTTTGTGCATCTAACTTGTAGGAGTACTTGAGTGGGAATTTTTTAGGTACTGCTGTGCTGCCTTTGCATGAAGCATTGACAGCTACCATAATCTCGCCGTCTAGTCTCGTCTTTGAATGAGTAACTGCAGCTACGGCGGCTGTGCGAACAGCCCCCTTTGCGGCTTCATCAGCCAATGAATTCCCTTCAACGTGAACGCCATCACGCTGATGACTCAGTGTATGTATCACGTGAGCCCTTGGTAGTTCGTTTCTCAACTCCACTACCTGTTCCCATAGCATTTTATGCTTAATTGTGCCACCTTTTGCATCTTTGAACACGTTTTGTTCCCAATGATGTAAATATTCATTGTACGACTGTACACAGTAAAAGGAATCACACACAATAAGTGTGGGGAATTCGTGATCCGTATTTATAAGTGCCAGTATAAGTGCTTTGAGTTCTGCCAACTGAGCTGTGCAGTCTCCTAGAGATTGCGTTTTAGTGCTACTCGGATGGAACTTGCCATCGTGCATGCGACCTTTAACAATCGCACACGCCGCTCTGTAAGCTTGCTTACTCCCTATGCCTGGTTGAGCAGAACCGTCAGTGTAAATAATGTATTCATACTGATCTAGAGGCAAAATTTCATTTGGTAGTGGATATTCTTGTTCGTATTGCAGGAATGCCTGTGTTTTTAAACTTGGATCAAATCTGTATTCAACATCCGTTGCAGTAAGAGAATTAGCCCATTGTATCCATCTTGGATGTAAGGCTTTTGCATTTGGAATGCTAGCTTTTGTGACAGCTTCTAAAGCTGGTACCAGGGTCATAACAATTATGCGTTTTCCCTGAGCCAGAGCTCTTTCTCTTGCTACAGCGGTCTGCACTGCTGTCAAGATTTTTTCTGTTGAAGTGAAACGCATCTCTGCGTTTGTGTACAGGTGTGATTTGTATGCGATTGGTACTGTTTCGCCTTCATTAAAAGTTAAATAAGTGTACCCGCATTGACCCGCTATTACTCGGATCACCAAGTTGCTTACGTTTACGCGTGTCTGTAAATGTTTAGAAGCTATCATGTCTTCCTGTAGGGAACGCAGGATATTTGTGTGCTCTTGTGTCCATTGTCTGACTGAAAAGTCAGGTTTTATTAAGTTGTAGAAAGGTTTTACTCTTTCTGCGTAATCCAAAATGTATGTTCGACCAAAATTTAGGAATCCCAAAATGGATTGTAAATTCTTTAATGATTTTGGAGGTTGGAGCAGCGCACACTTTTCTAAAAAGTTAGCTGCCAAGCTTTTTCCCTCACTTGACAGCTCGTATCCTAAAAACAGGACATTGAGGTGGGCAATTTTTGATATTTTGAAATTAAATTTATAGCCCTCAGAGGCGAATCCCATAATAATGGTGCTCACCCTGGTCAAGTGCCTCTTTAAGTCATCGTCCGTCAGATAAATATCATCCACATAGGACAATGCTTCTTCATCCAAATTTTGGAGTAACTGTGTTACCCTTGCTGAAAACAACCCCAGGCTATTCTTATACCCTTGGGGGAGTCGGCAAAATTGCCGTTGGGACCCTAACGCACTGAATGCGGTCAGATACCTGCTTTCAGGCGCTATATTTTGGCAGAAAAATCCATTTGAGATATCAAATGTTGTTTTATATTTTTCCGCACAATGTTATTCATTAATGCGGCACTGTGTGCATTTTGAACTGCAAATGTTTTTGTGCAAGTGTTTAAATGTCTGTAATCTAAAACTAGACGATATGTATTGTCAGGTTTGGCTACGGGGAACAAAGCATTGTTCATAGGTGAAGTGCAATTTTCTATCACCCCCAGATAGTCAAGATGATCTAGAATCTCCCTGACTTGTTTTTTAGCTTCCTGCTTTATAGGGTATTGCCTTTGAGCATTAGGGGAAACTTTTAACGGGATCACGTGGTGGGTTGACTCCTCATCCCAACCAGCATGATTTTTGTACAATGCTGGAGCTAGGGCAACCGCCCACTCCTGCGCATATGCATGTTTTAGGTGAATGGGAACGAGGTCGGAAAAGGCTGGAAAAATTACAATTTCTCCCCTAGGGCACTCCATGATGAATGCTGGTGGCCAGTCTTGTTCTGCTAATAGAATGTCATAACCAGATGACAGATTTTTCCAAAAGAGACCTTTAACTTTTCTGGGCTTGTCCCCCTCCATCCGGAGTGTTATCTCATGTAACTTATGTGGGACACTTACCCGAGTATCAGGTGTTTCCACTGTGATATACTCACTCAACTCCGCTGTCACCAGAAATTCCTTCAGGTTCTGGCGAGCTATCATTACTTATGCTGCGCTGTCTAGCATCGTCAGAGCCCATTCCTCGTTCAGAAGCTGTGTCCTCAGAATTCTGGGCATGTCTGATCTTGAGACCTGCTACCTTCTTTTTGAACTGAGGTTTTGATTTTTGTTTATCTTCTTTTTTAGGTGCGTAGTCCGCAGCGCGTTGCGAGTCTCTGGACTTTGTACGCTCCTCTTGTCTGTGTTCTGACCGTCCTTCCCTCTCGGAGTTTCTTGATGAACCCTGAAAGGAACGAGTATCAGTATCCTGATACATGTCAGGTTTTTTAATATTATCCCTATTCCTGAGGTTATACCTCCTTTCAGAGGGCTCCTGTTGAGGAGACCTACCTCTGGACTGAGATCTTGTGTCTTTAGACTTTTGTTGTTTTTTATTTTCCCACTTCTTTTTAGAAGAAGTAGGTGTCTGCTTTGTAGTGTCCTTTTCAGGACTGCCCACCAGTTGTGGTTTTAATGCTTTCCCACCTAGACTGTCTCTGCCTAATTCTGCGTATGCAGTTTCAATTATTTTGGGTAGTTCGTGTTGTTGAACCTCTGGAACGAACTCCCTCAGGCGTTGGCGGATCGCCACAGAAGCTGCTTCCCCCTTAATGTTAGCTAGTATTATGGCTGAGACCTGTTCAAAGTTGTTTAGCAACTTCATCCCTAAGTTAAGGGCAGACTCTGCTCCGTACTCATTTTGTATTTGTTTTAATACTTCAGGTACTACTGCTATTGACGGGATACCATGTGTTCTGGTATATATGGCAGCAAAGACTGAACCCCAAGAGGTGCAGTCCTCTACTCTACAATCTGCTTGCCCAGGGGCAAGCAGATTGTTAGAATTCTGTGTTTATCACTGGTTGTAGTATTCGGGAATACTGCTTCAAGCTGAGTTATTTTCTGAGCTATCCAGAATGGGATTTGTTCGCGTTTCGCTGGCATTTTGCCCATTATCGCGTGTAATGTTTGTGGAGTTATTTTATTAACTGTACCTTGGACTGGAGTGTCTTGTGCTGCAGCTGGTGCAGGCTGAACTGTTAAAGTCCTCATCACAAATTGTGTAAGGTTTCTGTAGATTTTAATTAAATCTCTGTGTTGTACGAGTAAGTCTGGCTGTGGCATTATGCCAATATCAGGATGCGGTGTGTATGCTGCTAATATGGGCCATGTGGCTCCTGCTCCTCCGAGCGGGCCTAATCTTGCTCTTCCATGTACGTGGGGTAGGGCGCCTTTAAACCAGTAATTATGCTCCTGGTAAGTGAGCAGAACCTCTAACTCCTCAAAAGGAGTATAGTCCGCTGGTGTTTCACCTTCTAGGTGGTAGTGAAATACATTTGTAATTGCATTCGCTGCTGGGAATGTAACCCATGAATAGAACACCTCTGTTTTATTGGATTCGTGTGCCTCAATCACGAAAATTACTGTACCACCCCTGGCTCTTAAGCCATGTTCTAGAAGTTTTATGGTGACTGCCCTTCTGAAATTTGGTGCAATTTGTATTGCATCTTCAGGGTATTCTCCTAAACCGAAGAGGTCTGTTTCAACTTTCCTTGTTTCGTTTGCTTCTTCCACCATTTTTAATTGGAAGAAGGGATGTTAAAGAATTTTTAAAATAAGGTGTAAGTGCACAATTGTAGGACCTAAGTGTCCTTCAAGCTTGAATAACCAACAGCCAATAAATAGTTTTCTAATACTACTCAGCTGCGGCGGATTTTGTGCCCACCCACTCCAGACGTCTCTGGGGTTTTGTGAGTAGGTTCTCTGAGAATAGCACGACTGAACTACTCAGATTCTACCGTTAAATACGTACCCAACCAACGTTGGTGGCGCCATGTCGTGTAGCTCCTATAGTATCCCTGCACGACCTGCGTGTTTGGATAACATATACTGCGGGCTTGGTGGCAGACTGACTCCGTGCACCCCCACCGTATATGTTAGCCTAGTTTTGCATTAGCTAGCTCGCAGTGCCACTTGTGTCTCCTCTTATCGGGCAGAGATTAGTTTCTGGCAACCTTAGACCATGACAACCCTGATTCCCTCAGAATCGTGGAAACAATGTACTACCTTTCGCTCAGTCATTTGTGCTCACTTGTTCGGTTTGTCTCAGAGAGTTACACAGAATAAACAGTCGGGCGTTTCAATAAGTATTTGTTGAACAGTTGTTATTCTAGTGTAAAATATATGTGCTGCGGTAACCAGCAGACAATAGCAGGGATATATTATCAGCAGTACGATAAAAGCAAAGGGATAGAACAGTTCTACAATATTGCGATAATCATGGATACATACATGAATATAAAAGCATTATGCAAGTGCGCGTACTCCTACGATGCCTACCTAGATGTACTTGTGTGTACCTAGCATAAGTGTGTAGGTCTTAGAAGCTAAGAGCCAAGATTCCTCCTAGGATTTAGTCGAACCCCCATACCTGAATAGAGAGAGTGTGGGACCCCGTCCTGGTCTCGAGTTGGACACCCCTTCAGGGCTGTGTCAGACCACTGTCAGCTTGAGCGACTGCATGCAGGAGCCTCAGCGTCTCTGGTCGGTGTGTCAGCAAGGAAGTCTCGGTTCTCTCTGTCTTACCGGGGCAAGATGTGGTATATTTATAGCCTAAAGAGTCTCGGTCCTCAGTATGGTTTGAATTGGACATGAGGAAGACGTCAGGGGTGAACTTTGTACATACATATTATGCCGGTGGTGTATTCTTAGAGAGCCATGCATAATTAAGAACCCTGCTGTTTTCAAAACCACAGGCTAGATAATGTTCAGCCCTCAGAGCTCATTGTGTACTAGCTGGGACCAATGGAGGTGAAAGATCATGCCTATATAAGGAATCATACTATAATAGGACATGTACAGTTGTGACCATAATTGGACATATGCGGCCATGACCATAATAGGGCAAGTACGAATATGACCATATTAGGGTAAATATGAATACGTCCATTTTAGGGCATGTATGAACAGGTCTACATTAGGGCCTCTATGTGGGATATAACACTACGGGAAGGGGGATGAAGTCCAATTTGCTCCTGAGGGACTTTGGGGGCCAAGAAGCCCTCCTGGTACCTCCTGTAAATCCTACGCAGTGGAATTCCTGAGCGCGGGTCGGAGGCACAGCAACCTTTCTCCACCACTCTGCAAACGCGACTACTAGTTAAAGAAGTGTTTGCAATGTAATAGGTTTCGCATTTGCGAGAATTAGAGCTATTGGCATAAATGTAAAAGTTTTTTACTAATGTTTTTTGGAGTGAAGTGGATGTACGTTGTGTGTAGTGGAATTATGTGGTATGTTGTGCAGTGAAATTATGTGGATAGAAAGTATGTGGTATTTAGTGTATAGGATTTATGTAGAGTGGGATTATGTGTTATGGAGAGTAATTATGTGGTATGGTAGTCTGTGTTGTGGAGTGGTAACGTTCAGGTTTAGTCTTCCTCGTTTCCATAGAAGCTCAACTATAAACTCAGTGAAACAAAAAAGGAAGGAATCACTGAGGAGTACTTGTGGACCTAGTCCGAGGTATGAGCAGGGCCACTGGAATTATGCGACTGTTTGGCTGCACCGACTTTTGCACAATTATAAATTTTCTGCATTAGCCACACAATTCATCATCTGCTCCCTAAACTGCAGATTTGAACAAAAAAAGCCTTGTTTCTAGCTCAAACGTTACCCAAAATGCAGCGACAAGTGTTACAGCATGGTGGAAGGCCCTTTGCACTTCTTTCTTTTTCTGCACTTCTCTTGCCTCTTTCTGCAAATCTCTTCTACTTTCTGCACCTCTTCCCTCTTTCTGCACATCTGTTGCCTCTTTCTGTACCTCATTTGCTTCTTTCTGTACCCCTCTGCCTCTTTCTGCAATATTCTTCCCTCTTTCTGCACCCTTTTTGCCTCTTTATGCACCTCTGTTCCTTCTTTCTGCACTTCTTTTGTTTCTTTCTGCACCTGTCTTGCTTCTTTCTGCACCCCTCTTGCCTCTTTCTCCACCCCTCTTCCCTCTTTCTGCACTTCTGTTGCTCTATCTGCAGTTCTCTTGCCTCCTTCTGCAATTCACTTGCCTCTTCCTGTAACTCTCTTGCTTCTTTCTGTACCTCTTTTGCCTCTTTCTGCACCTCACTTGCTTCTTTCTATACCCCTTTTGCCTGTTTCTGCACCCCTCTTCCCTCTTTGTGCAACTCTCTTGCATCTTTCTAAACCTCTTTCCTCTTTCTTCACCACTCTTGCCTCTTTCTGTACCTCTGTTCCTATTTTCTTCACCTGTCTTGGATCTTTCTGCACCCTTTGTGCCTCTTTCAGCACCTCTGTTGCTTCTTTCTACAGTTCTCTTCCTCTTTCTGCACCACTCCTGCCTCTTTCTGCACCCCTCTTGCCTCTTTTTCCATCTCTGTTGGTTCTTTCTGCACCTCTTTTGCTTCGTTCTGCACTTCACTTGCCTCTTTCTGTACCCCTCTTGCCTCTTTCTGCACCTCTGTTGGTTCTTTCTGCACTGCTCTGGCTTCTTCCTGCACCTGTGTTCCAAATTTCTGCATCCCTCTTGCCTTTTTCTGCACTCCTCTTCCCTATTTCTGCACCTCTCTTGCCTCAGTCTGCCCACCTGTTCCCTCTTTCTGCACCCCTTTTGCCTGTTTCTGCAACTCTCTTGCATCTTTCTGTAGTTCCCTTGCCTCCTTCTGCACCTCACTTGCCTTCTTGTGCACCTCAGTTGGTTCTTTTGCACTGCTCTTGCTTCTTTATGCACCTCTCTTGCAAATTTCTGCACCCCTCTTGCCTCTTTCTTCACCCCTTTTACCTGTTTCTGCACCTCTCTTGCCTCCTTCTGCACCTCTCTTGTCTCTTTCTGCACCTCTGATGCTTCTTACTGCACTTCTCTTGCCTCTTTCTGCACCAGTTGCTTCATTCTGCACTTTCCATGCTTCTTTCTGCACCTATCTTGCTTCTTTCTGCACCCCTGTTGTCTTTCTGCACTCGTCTTCCCTCTTTCTGTACCTTTCTTGCCTGTTTCTGCATCTCACGTGCCTCTTTCTGTACTTTTATTGCTTCTTTCTACACCTGTTGCTTCTTTCAGGAATTCTCTTGCCTCTTTCTGCACTTCTCATGCCTCTTTCTGCACCTCACCTGCTTCTTTCTGCACTTCTCTTGCCTCTTTCTGCACCCCTGTTGCTTCATTCTGCACTTTCCATGCTTCTTTCTGCACCTGTCATCCTTCCTTCTTCACCCCTGTTGTCTCTTTATATACCTCTTTTGCCTGTTTCTGCAAATCTCTTGCCTCTTTCTGCAGTTCTCTTGCCTCCTTCTGCACCTGTTGCTTCTTTCTGCACTTCTCTTGCCTCTTTCTGCACCCCTGTTGCTTCATTCTGCACTTTCCATGCTTCTTTCTGCATCTGTCTTGCTTCTTTCTGCACCCCTGTTGTCTCTTTCTGCACTTGTCTTCCCTTGTTGCCTGTTTCTGCATCTCACTTGCCTCTTTCTGCACTTTTCTTGCTTCTTTCTACACATGTTGCTTCTTTTAGCAATTCTCTTGCCTCTTTCTGCACTTCTCTTGCCTCTTTCTGTACCCCTCTTGCCTCTTTCTGCACCCGTCTTCCTTCTTTGTGCAACTCTCTTGCCTCTTTCTACACCTCTCTTCCCTCTTTCTGCACCACTCTTGCCTCTTTTTGTACCTCTGTTGCTTCTTTCTGCACTTCTCTTGCCTGTTTCTGCACCCTTCGTGCCTCTTTCAGCACCTATGTTGCTTCTTTCTGCACTTCTTTTGGATCTTTCTGCACTGCTCTTGCCTCTTTCTGCATCCCTCTTGCCTCTTTGAGCACCTCTTTTGCTTCTTTCTGCACTTCTCTCTCCTCTTTCTGTACCCCTCTTGCCTCTTTCTACACCTCTGGTGCTTCTTTCTGCACCTCATGGTGCTTTCTGCAGCTGACTTGCCTCTTTCAGCACCTCTGTTGCTATTTCTGCAGATCTCTTGCTTCTTTCTGCACCCCTCTTTTCTCTTTCTGCACCTCTCTTGCCCCCTTCTGCACCTCTCTTGCCTCTTTCTGTACCTGTTGCCTCTTTCTGCACTTCTCTTGCTCTTTCTGCACCCTTTGCACCTCGTTCAGCACCTCTGTTACTTCTTTCTGCACTTCTCTTCCTTCTTTCTGTACCTCTCTTGCTTCTTTCTGCACCTCACTTGCCTCTTTCAGCACCTCTGTTGCTATTTTCTGCAGACCTCTTGTCTCTTTCTGCACCTCACTTGCCTCTTTCAGTACCTCTGTTGCTTTTTTCTGCAGATCTCTTGCCTCTTTCTGCACCCCTCTTTTCTCTTTCTGCAACTCTCTTGCCCCCCGTTCCCTCTTTCTGCACCTTTCCTGCCTGTTTCTGCACCTCTCTTGCCTCTTTCTGTACCTCTGTTGCCTCTTTCTGTACTTTTCTTGCCTCTTTCTGCACCCCTTTTGGCTCTTTCTGCACCTCACTTGCCTCTTTCAGCACCTCTGTTGCTTTTTTCTGCAGATCTCTTGCCTCTTTCTGCACACCTGTTCCCTCTTTCTGCACCCCTGTTCCCTCTTTCTGCACCTTTCCTGCCTGTTTCTGCACCTCTCTTGCCTCTTTCTGTACCTCTGTTGGTTCTTTCTGCACTTCTCTTGCTCTTTCTGCACCCTTCGCGTATCTTTCAGCACCTCTGTTACTTCTTTCTGCACTTCTCTTCCTTCTTTCTGCACCCCTCCTCCTCTTTCTGTACCTCTCTTGCCTCTTTGGGCACCCCCCTACCTTTTTCTGCACCCCTCTTGCTCTTTTTGCACCTCTGTTAGTTCTTTCTGCACTGCTCTTGCTTCTTTCTGCACCTTACTTGCATCTTTCTGCACTTCTCTTACTTCTTTCTACACCTCTGTTGCTTCTTTCAGCAATTCTCTTGCCTCTTTCTGCAGTTCTCTTCCTTCTTTCTGCAGCCCTCCTGCCTCTTTCTGTACCTCTCTTGCCTCTTTGTGCACCTCTCCTACCTCTTTCTGCACCCCTCTTGTCTCTTTTTGCACCTCTGTTGGTTCTTTCTAAACCTCTGTTGCTTCTTTCAGCAATTTTCTTGCCTCTTTCTGCACTTCTCTTGCTTGTTTCTGCAACTCTCTTGCGTCTTTCTGTACCTCTGTTGCCTCTTTATGCACTTCATTTGCTTCTTTCTGTACCTCTTGCCTCTTTCGGCACCTCTTGCCTCTTTCAGCACCTCTGTTGCTTCTTTCTGCACTGCTCTTGCCTTTCTGCATCCCTCTTGCCTCTTTGAGCACCTCTTTTGCTTCTTTCTGTAATTCTCTCTCCTCTTTCTGCACCCCTCTTGCCTCTCTGCACCTCTGATGCTTCTTTCTGCACTTCTATTCCTTCTTTCTGCACCTCACTTGCCTCTTTCAGCACCTCTGTTGCTTTTTTCTGCAGATCACTTGCCTCTTTCTGTACCCATCCTTTCTCTTTCTGCACCTCTCTTGCCTCTTTCTGCACCTCTCTTGCCTCTTTCTGCACCTCTGTTCTCTGTTTCTCCACCTTTCCTGGCTGTTTCTGCACCTCTCTTGCCTCTTTCTGTACCTCTGTTGCCTCTATCTGCACTTCTCTTGCTTCTTTCTACTCCTGTTGCTTCTTTCAGAAATTATCTTGCCTCTTTCTGCACTTCTCTTCCTTGTGTCTGTACCCCTCCTGCCTCTTTCTGTACCTCTCTTGCCTCTTTGTGCACCTCTCCTACCTCTTTCTGCACGCCTCTTGCCTCTTTTTGCACCTCTGTTGGTTCATTCTGCAGTTCTCTTGCCTCTTTTTGCACCTCTGTTGCTTCTTTCTGCACTGCTCTTGCTTCTTTCTGCACCCCTCTTGCCTCTTTCTGCATCCCTCTTGCCTCTTTCTGCATCCCTCTTTTCTCTTTCTGCACCCCTCTTGCCTCTTTCTGCACCCCTGTTCCCTCTTTCTGCACCTTTCCTGCCTGTTTCTGCACCTCTCTTGCCTCTTTCTGTACCTCTGTTGGTTCTTTCTGCACTTCTCTTGCTCTTTCTGCACCCTTCGCGCCGCTTTCAGCGCCTCTGTTACTTCTTTCTGCACTTCTCTTCCTTCTTTCTGCACCCCTCCTCCTCTTTCTGTACCTCTCTTGCCTTTTTGGGCACCCTCCTACCTTTTTCTGCACCCCTCGTGCCTCTTTTTGCACCTCTGTTGGTTCTTTCTGCACTGCTCTTGCTTCTTTCAGCACCTTACTTGCCTCTTTCTGCACTTCTTTCTGCAGCCCTCCTGCATCTTTCTGTACCTCTCTTGCCTCTTTGTGCACCTCTCCTACCTCTTTCTGTATCCCTCTTGTCTCTTTTTGCACCTCTGTTGGTTCTTTCTAAACCTCTGTTGCTTCTTTCAGCAATTCTCTTGCCTCTTTCTGCACGTCTCTTGCTTGTTTCTGCACCTCTCTTGCGTCTTTCTGCAACTCTGTTGCCTCTTTCTGTACTTCATTTGCTTCTTTCTGCACCTCTTGCCTCTTTCAGCACCTCTGTTGCTTCTTTCTGCACCCCTCCTGCCTCTTTCTGCACGCCTCTTCCCTCTTTGTGCAACTCTCTTGCCTCTTTCTACACCTCTCTTCCCTCTTTCTGCACCACCCATGCCTCTTTCTGTACCTCTGATGCTTCTTTCTGCACTTCTCTTGCCTCTTTCTGCACCCCTCCTGCCTCTTTCTGTACCTCTCTTGTCTCTTTGTGCACCTCTCCTACCTTTTCCTGCACCCCTCTTGCCTCTTTTTGCACCTCTGTTGGTTCTTTCTGCGCCTCACTTGCCTCCTTCTGCACTTCTCTTGCTTCTTTCTACAGCTCTGTTGCTTCTTTCAGCAATTCTCTTGCCTCTTTCTGCACTTCTCTTCCTTCTTTCTACACCCCTCCAGCCTCTTTCTGTACCTCGCTTGCCTCTTTCTGCACCTCTCTTGCCTCTTTCTGCACCTCTCTTGCTTCTTTCTTGACCTTTCTTGTCTCTTTCGGAACCTCTTTTGCTTCTTTCTGCACTTCTCTTGCCTCTTTCTGCACCTCTGAGTTAGAGGTAGTTTTAATCCCCCTGCCCCAATATGTACTAGGGCCTTACAGGGGAGGTCATGCCAATCACAGGGGTAACCCAACCCATAGTGTACCCTAGTGAATATAGGTGTTTTCACAGTATTCTAAGTGTCTTTCAGCATAGCACTGGCTCCGGGCCTGGTTAGTCAGAGTCAGTTACCACCAGTACCAGTCAGCAAAAAGTTGGGGGAACAGGATGACTTTGCAACAAGGTTTCTTTCTGCTCCTCTGTTCTTTCTGCATATCTCTTGCTTCTTTCTGCACTTTTCTTCGTATTTCTGGACTTCTGTTGCCTCTTTCTGCACTTCTCTTGCTTCTTTCTGTGCCTTTCTTCCTCTTTCTGCACATGTCCTACCTCTGTAGGCATAGTTAGAAATTAGCATTTAAAAAACCTTTGAAATTCACTGAAAAAACCATAGGTTTCAGGGATGTTATAGTTAGAAATTAGCATTTAAAATACCTTTGAAATTCACTGAAAAAACCATAGGTTTCAGGGACGTTATAGTTAAAAATTATCATTTAGAAAACCTCAGAAATTCACTGAAAAAACCACAGGTTTCAGGGACGTTATAGTTAGTTGGACATTTCACTTTTACAAAACCCGAGAAATTTGGCTGTTATAGTTAGTTGAGCTAAGTATAACTCGCGCCCCGCAATGCACTGCTGATGACATCACATATTACATCACTCATGACATGGTCAGTGACATCACTGATGACATCTCAAATGACATCACTGATGACATCACTGATGACATCATCCACGTGATCCTCTGATGCACCTCCTCACAGCCTAATATAACCTTTAAAACACCCACTCTAAAATATAGACAGCCATTCTCGAAACCATAGACACACCTATACCAGTTACTACATACCCACTCACTGATTCCTAGGTCTACACACACATCCACTCACTCACCCATACAGTCACTCATACATGTAGTCACTCATCAATACAGCCACTATCATATGCACTCATACACCTATACAGACACTCACACACTGCCACTCACCCATAGAGTTACTTACACAGCTAGTTAGTCATGCAAAGAATCAATCACACTCCCATTTACTCACCTATACAGTTATACACACACCACCTCACTTATTCACAGAGATACTAACACATACTTACTCTCTTATACAATCACTGACACAAGCACACACTCATTCACACAGCCACTCTCACAATCACTCACTCTCACTTATAATCATTTATATACTCCAACACTCACATATACTGCCTTTCACATATGTAGTTACTCACATGTACCACTGAGACATCCATTCACTCACCAACACAGCCATACACACACTCACCCAACCATACAGCCCCTCACAGACACACTCTTGAACCCATACACCCAGTGAATCACCCACTCATACATCCATACAGTGATTCACACACACCCCACCCACCCACAGACACTCAGGCACCCATACAGATACTCTGACAAGCAATCAATAACCCATAAAGACACTCATGTAGCTACTCACCAACCCATGCAACCGCTTACACACCAACAGACAGACTGATACAGACATTCACACAGTTTAGTCACTAACCCATGCATTCAGTAAGACACGTTTAATCACTCACTTATACAGTCAGTCACGCACCTACTAAATCATCCATTCAGACAGTCATACACCCACTCATTCTTCAATACACCTTGGCCTATATATATATATATATATATATATATAAAACATATTTAAACTATACAGAAACACACAGTCACTGGATGATGTCATCAGTGATGTCACTGACCATGTCATGAGTGATGTAATATATGATGTCATCAGCAGTGTATTGCAGGGCGCGAGTTATACTTAGCTCAACTACCTAAAACGGCCGAATTTCTCTGGTTTTGTACGAGTGAAATGTCCAACTAACTATAACGTTCCTGAAACCTATGGTTTTTTCCAGTGAATATATATATATATATATATATATATATGTAAAAAAGGCACAAAGTTGAACGTGCTCTCAGGAAAGAAAACCAAAGTTGAAGGTACACGTAGATTTATTGCTTCATAAATCCAGATGATGCGTTTCTCCCATCAGACGGCCTTGCTCACGGCCGAAGTGCATCATCTGGATTTATGAAGCAATAAATCTACGTGTACCTTCAACTTTGCTTTTATTTCCTGAGAGCGCGTTCAACTTTGTGCCTTTTTTACGGATTACCGCCGGAGGCTCCGCCGGCTCACTCTCCAACTCCCTCATGTCTCCTGGTTCCCGGAAGGAGCGCAATTTCCTTGTGACATGTATATATATATATATATATATATATATATATTCACTGAAAAAACCATAGGTTTTAGGGAAAGTTATAGTTAGTTCAGCTAACAATAACTTGTGCCCCCGCAATGCACTGCTGATGACGTCACATATTACATCACTCATGACATGGTCAGTGACATCACTGGTGACATCACTGATGACATCTCAAATGACATCACTGATGACATCATCCAGTGACTGTGTGTTTCTGTAAAGTTTAAATATGTTTAATATATATAGGGAAAGCCGTATTGAAGAATGAGTGGGTGTATAAGTGTCTGAATGGATGATTTAGTAGGTGCGTGACTGACTCTATAAGTGAGTGATTATACGTATCTTACTGAATGCATGGGTTAGTGACTAAACTGTGTGAATGTCTGTATCCGTCTGTCTGTTGGTGTGTAAGCGGCTGCATGGGTTTGTGAATAGCTACATGAGTGTCTACATGGGTTATTGATTGGTTGTCTGAGTATCTGTATGGGTGCCTGAGTGTTTGTGTGGGTGGGGTGTGTGTGACTGTGCATAGATGTGTGAGTGGGTGATTCACTGGGTGCATGGTTTGAAGAGTGCATCTGTGATGGACTGTATGCGTGGGTGAGTGTGTGTATGGGTGTGTTAGTGAGTGAATGTATATCTCAGTGGTACATGTGTGAGTATATAAATGGCTATAAGTGAGAGTGTGTGATTGTGAGAGTGGCTGTATGGATGAGTATGTACTTGTATCAGTGATTGTATAAGAGCGTAAGAATGTGCTAGTATTTGTTTGAGTAAGTGAGCTGGTGTGTGTATAACTGTACATCTGAGTAAATGGGAGTGTGATTAATTCTTTGCATGACTGACTAGGTGTGTGAGTACCTCTATGGATGAGTGGCGGTGTGTGAGTGTCTATATAGGTGTATGAGTGCATATGATAGTCCTGTACTGAGTGACTGTAAGTATGAGTGACTGTACGGGTGAGTGAGTGGATGTGTGTGTAGACCTAAGAATCAGTGAGTGTGTATGTAGTTATTGGTGTTGGAGTGTCTATGGTTTTGAGAATGGCAGTCTGTAATTTAGAGTGGGTGTATCAAAGGTTATATTAGGGTGTGAGAAGATACATCAAATTATCACATGGATGATGTCATCAGTGATGTCATCAGTGATGTCATCAGTGATGTCACTGACCATGTCATGAGTGATGTAATATGTGACGTCATCAGCAGTGCATTGCGGGGGAGCGAGTTATAGTTAGCTGAACTAACTATAACGGGGGAATTTCACGGGTTTTGTACGAGTGCAATGTCCAACTAACTATAACTTTCCCTAAAACTTATGGTTTTTCAGTGAATTTCAAAGGTTTTTTAAATGTTAATTTCTAACTATAACGTGCCTGAAACCTATGGTTTTTTCAGTGAATTTCAAAGGTTTTTCAAATGCTAGTTTGAAACTATGCCTACAGAAGTAGGACATGTGAAGAAAGAAGAAAAAACGCACAGAAAGAAGCAAAAGAAATGTAGAAAGAAACAGAAGTCCACAAAGACGACGAAAAATCCAGGAAGAAGCAAGACATGTGCAGAAAGAACCAACAGAGGAGTAGAAAGAGGCCTTGTTGCAAAATCATCCTGTGCCCACACCTTTTCCAGACCGGTACTGGTGGTAACTGACTCTGACTAACCAGGCCTAGAGCCAGTGCTATGGTAAAAGACACTTAGAATACAGTTAAAACACCTACATACACTAGGGAACACTATGCGTTGGGGTACCCCTGTGATTAGCATGACCTCCTCTGTAACTCCCTAGCACATAATAGGGCAGGGGGATTAAAACTTCCTCTTAAAACGCGCCCCGGGGTGCATTTGCACAGTGGAGAAGGGAGGGGGGGCCTGAGGTGACATGTGTGCAAACAAACCCTGTGGCCATTTTAAGTTGGGAGATTAAGTCCCCTTGAATCCTGAGGGTCCATGGGGTCCAACTAGCCCACTAGGTACCTCCAGTAAGCGCCACAGAGCTGCGTTGCACAGAGGTGTAAAAAGGGGCATGGCCTGGACCACCTCTCTGCAACGCAGCCCTGTGGCACGCACTGGAGGTACCTGGTGGGCAAGTTGGACCCCAGGGACCCTCAGGATTCAAGGGGAGTTAATCCCCCAACTTAAAACGCGCCACAGGGCGTGTTTGCACACATGTCACCTCAGGCCCGCCCCCTCCCTTCACCACTGTGCAAACGCGCCCCGTGGCTCGTTTTAAGTTGGGGGATTAACTCCCCTTGAATCCAGAGGGTCCCTGGGGTGCAACTAGCCCACCAGCTACCTCCATTAAGCGCCACAGAGCTGAGTTGCAGAGAGGTGTAAAAAGGGGCGTGGCCTCAGAACACCTCTCTGCAACGCAGCCCCCTGGCGCATACTGGAGGTTCCTGGTGGGCTAGTTGGCACCCAGGGACCCCCAGTATTCAAGGGGAATTCGTTCCCCATCTGCAAACGCGCCAGGGGGCGCGTTAGCAGAGTGCTGCAAGGAGGGGGCGTGGCCTCCGGCACGATGCCGGTCTTTTATTATTATTTTTTTTAAGAAGGGGGGCTGTGTGGCCCCCCTTCTTTTTCTAATTTATTGGCCCTGGGGACCCCATCCCCCAGGGCCTGCCCCCTAATATTATTATTTTTTTTTAAATTTGGAAAGGGGCCGCGTGGCGCCCCTCCAGAGGCCTTAATCGGCCCCGGGGACCCCATCCCCCGGGGCATGGCCTTTTTTTAAAAACATTTTTTTGGGGGGGGGCTGCGTTGCCCCCCTCCTCAGGCCACTTATGGCCCCGGGGACCCCATCCCCCGGGGCCGGCCTTTTTTTTTTTTTGAATTTTTTTGAATTATTTAGTTTTTGGTGAAGGGGGCTGCGTGGCCCCCCTCCCGGGACACTTGTAGCCCCGGGGACCCCATCCCCCGGGGCTGGCCCTACTCCATTGGGGACCGTGGGGGGGTCCCCAATACCCCCATGGTCCCGCCGGCTCCCCGCGTCCCTCAGGAGCCGGCATTGCTTTTCCACACGGGGAGCTGCTAAGATGCAGCTCCCCGTGTGGAAAAGCAATCGTCTTTGGTTTTTGGAAGAGAGAGCAGGTTTCCTGCTCTCTGTTCCAAAAACCAAAGCAGTTTGCTATGGCAGGGCGGGAGCCACGAGGCTCCCGCCCTGCCATAGCAAACTACAGTGTCCCGGGGGTGAGCACCCCGGGACACTGCAGGAGCTGCCCTGGGGGGGTGGCGGTCCCCAGGGCCATCACTGGCTCCAGGAGGGGGGCCTCGCGGCCCCCCTCCCATCCAATGCACAGCCCCGGGGAGGTGGTGGTCCCCGGGGCTCGGGGGTCCTTAACGGACCCCCTAATTTACATGTTAGTGCCCCGGGGAGGTGGCGGTCCCCAGGGCGTGTGGGGGGGCTCTGGCCCCCCCACACAGGTACATTTATTTTTAAAAAAAGAAGCCCCGGGGGGTGGCGGTCCCCGGGGCTGCGGGAGGGCCGAGTGCCCTCCCGCACCATTGTTAATTGAAAGCCCCGGGGGGTGGCGGTCCCTGGGGCTTGGGGGGCCTTAGAGACCCTCCCACACAATTATTTAATTAACCCCCGCATGCCCCCGGGACTTGGCCCACCCGGGGGCCAAATAACAACAAAGCGCGGTAGCCAGCGCTTTGTTTTTGTTTTTTCACGGCGGGATCCGCGCATCCTAAGCGCATCCCGTCTGCGGGGTCCATTGAGGACTTTGAATTCAACAGAACATTATGTGTGCATCCATCTGTGGATTACTAAGTGCCGAGACTACAGCTCCCATCATGCACAGTCTCATAGGAGCGACCCATTTGGGGGCGTGCAATATTGAAATGTGAACTGGGACTGGTACATGCACGCATCCTTTCCGTTAAAGTCTCTGAGGAGAAGTTGAGGAACTTCGAAACGCGTCAGGCAGTCCTATACGGAACGGCTGTTTAAAGTATCCGCAGGCCGAATACCGTTCATACCCATCAAAGGCTGTTGTCTTGCTGCTGTTGTCTGAGTGCTGCTCATCTGGTGGACAACTTTGGAGCTGAATATATACAAATTCACTGAAAAAACCATAGGTTTTAGGGACAGTTATAGTTACTTGGACATTGCACTCGTACAAAACCCGTGAAATTCCCCCGTTATAGTTAGTTCAGCTAACTATAACTCGCGCCCCGCAATGCACTGCTGATGACGTCACATATTACATCACTCATGACATGGTCAGTGACATCACTGATGACATCACTGATGACATCTCAAATGACATCACTGATGACATCACTGATGACATCATCCAGTGACTGTGTGTTTCTGTAAAGTTTAAATATGTTTAATATATATAGGGAAAGGCGTATTGAAGAGTGAGTGTGTGTATAAGTGTCTGAATGGTTGATTTAGTAGGTGCGTGACTAACTGTGAGTGATTAAACGTATTTTACTGAATGCATGGGTTAGTGACTAAAGTGGGTGAATGTCTGTATCCGTCTGTCTGTTGCTGTGTAAGTGGCTGCATGGGTTTGTGAATAGCTACATGAGTGTCTATATGAGTTATTGATTGGTTGTCTGAGTATCTGTATGGGTGCCTGAGTGTTTGTGTGGGTGGGGTGTGTGCGACTCTGTACATAGATGTGTGAGTGGGTGATTCACTGGGTGCATGATTTGAAGAGTGCGTCTGTGATGGACTGCTTGGGTGGGTGAGTGTGTGTATGGGTGTGTGAGTGAATGTATATCTCAGTGGTACATGTGCGAGTAACTACATATGTAAAAGGAAGTATATATGTGTGTTAGAGTATTTAAAAGGCTATACGTGAGAGTGTGTGATTGTGAGAGTGGCTGTATGGATGCGTGTGTGCTTGTATCAGTTATTGTATAAGAGCGTAAGAATGTGCTAGTATTTGTATGAGTTATTGAGCTGGTGTGTGTATAACTCTATAGGTGAGTAAATGGGTGTGTGATTAATTTTTTGCATGACTGACTAGGTGTGTGAGTACCTCTATGGATGAGTGGCGGTGTGTCAGTGTTTATATAGGTGTATGAGTGCATATGATAGTCCTGTACTGAGTGACTGTAAGTATGAGTGACTGTACGGGTGAGTGAGTGGATGTGTGTGTAGACCTAAGAATCAGTGAGTGGGTATGTAGTTATTGGTGTTGGAGTGTCTATGGTTTTGAGAATGGCAGTCTGTAATTTACAGTGGGTGTATCAAAAGTTATATTAGGGTGTGAGAAGATGAATGAAATTATCACATGGATGATGTCATCAGTGATGTCATTTGAGATGTCATCAGTGATGTCACTGACCATGTCATGAGTGATGTAATATGTGACGTCATCAGCAGTGCATTGCGGGGCGCGAGTTATAGTTAGCTGAACTAACTATAACGGGGAATTTCACGGGTTTTGTACGAGTGCAATGTCCAAGTAACTATAACTGTCCCTAAAACCTATGGTTTTTTCAGTGAATTTGTAAGGTTTTTTAAATGCTAATTTCTAACTATAACGTGCCTGAAACCTATGGTTTTTTCAGTGAATTTCAAAGGTTTTTAAATGCTAATTTCTAACTATAACATGTCTGAAACCTATGGTTTTTTCAGTGAATTTCAAAGGTTTTTAAATGCTAATTCCTAACTATAACATGTCTGAAACCTATGGTTTTTTTCAGTGAATTTCAAAGGTTTTGTAAATGCCAATTTTTAAATATATTGTTATTTTTATTTTTTTCATACTGATTTTCTACATTTTTTTAAACTATTTATTTTTAGATATTTTATTTTTTAAATTACATTGTAATTACATTATACATTACATTACAAAATATAGTTTCTCAGAATGAATTAATTTACTTTAAATACTTTGCAAATAGGCAATAGACTTTTAAGTACAGTAGTTACAGTTGTTGCAATGGGCAACGCAATTTCAAACACAATGCAACATTGAGCTCAATGTGAATTTCTAGCTAAATGCAATTAGTTACTTTATGGATTACTTTTCTAACCACAGGACTGGATCCTAGATTCAGTCCTGGGACATCTCCTGTAAACAGTTGAGTAAAAGCGTTTTGGTTACAGTAGTGATTTTTAAGGAATATTATTGTATTTTAAAAGTTGACACTTAGAAACTTTTTCACATAGAATCACCAATGTTATCCTATGGGAGGAAATTCACTTAGCAGGTAAGTAGTGTTATCGTGACTTTTTCTCACTCAGTGGTGGATCCTGGATCCAGCACTGGTGCATCTCCTGTAAACAGTTGAAAGAATGCGTTTAAGTCATACAGGCGATTTTTAAGGAATATTTGTAGTTTGTGAAAATCGACACTTTGAAACTTTTCTGCTGAAAACCAGACAATGGATTCCTATGGAAGGAAATACAAGTTACTGGTAAGTACGGTTAAAATTACTTTTCAGGGTCAGTGCTGGGCTAAAGATGCAGCACTGGGTTCTCTCCTGATAACAGGTGAGTAAATCGGAATTCGTATTTCGGCTGATTTTAGAGGAATATTTGTATGTTTCAAAAATCGACACTTAGAAACTTTTTCAGCAAAAGCAGGCAATGATATCCTATGGAAGGAAATTCAAGTTACTGGTAAGTACGGTTAAAATTACTTTTCAGGATCAGTACTGGGCTGAAAGATGCAGCACTGAGGTCTCTCCTGATAACAGGTGAGTAAATCGGAATTCGTATTTCGGCTGATTTTAGAGGAATATTTGCACAATGGTGAGGGGAGGGGCGGGGCCTGAGGTGACATCTGTGCAAACGCGCCCCGTGGCGCGTTTTAAGTTGGGGATTAAGTCCCCTTTAATCATGAGGGTCCCTGGCGGCCAACTAGCCCACCAGGAACCTCCAGTATGCGCCAGGGGCTGCGTTGCAGAGACGTGTACAGAGGCCACACCCCTTTTACACCTCTCTGCAAGGCAGCTCTGTGGCGCTTTTGGAAGTACATGGTGGGCTAGTTGGACTCCAGGGACCCTCAGGATTCAAGGGGACTTAATCCCCCATCTTAAAACACGCCACGGGCCTGTTTGCACACATGTCACCTGAAGCCCCGCCCCTCCCTTCACCACTGTGCAAACGCGCCCCGTGGCGCGTTTTAAGTCGGGGATTAACTCCCCTTGAATCCTGAGGGTCCCTGGGGGCCAACTAGCCCAACAGGTATATCCAAAAGCGCCACAGAGCTGCGTTGCAGAGAGGTGTAAAAAGGGCGTGGCCTCTGTACACCTCTCTGCAACGCAGCTCCTGACGCATACTGGAGGTTCCTGGTGGGCTAGTTGGCCCCAGGACCCCAGTATTCAAGGGGAATTTGTTCCCCCTCTGCAAACGCGCCAGGGGGCGCGTTTGCAGAGTGCTGTCAAAGAGGGGGCGGGGCCTCCCTCGCGATGCTGTTTTTTTTTTTTTTTTTAAAGGGGGCTGTGTGGCCCCCCTTTTTAGTAATTTTTTGAGCCCTGGGGACCCCATACCCCAGGGCCTGTCCGCCTTTTTAAAAGAAAAAAAAAAAAGGACTGGGACGGGGGACCGCGTGGGCCCCCCTCCCATGGTCAATTTCGACCCGGGGACCCCATCCCCCGGGCCATTGCCACCTTTTTTTATTTTTTTTATTTGATGGAGGGGGGCTGCCTGGCCCCCCTCCTAAGGCCTCCTTAGGCCCTGGGGACCCCATCCCCCGGGGCCGGGCTTTTTTTTTTTTTTTCTTAACATTTTTTTGGGGAAGGGGGACCGCATGGCCCCCCTCCCGGGCCACTTCTTGCCCCGGGGACCCTATCCCCCGGGGCTGGCCCTATCCTTTTGGGGTCCGTGGGGGGACCCCAACTCCCTCACGGACCCTGCCGGCTCCCCGCCTCCTGCGGGAGACGGCATTGCTTTTCCACATGGGGAGCTGCTAACATGCAGCTCCCCATGTGGAAAAGCAATTCTGCTTTGAATTTTGGAAGCGAGAGCAGCTTTCCCTGCTCTCGCTTCCAAAATTCAAAGCAGTTTGCAATGACAGGACGGGAGCCGCAAACAGCAGTGACCCGGGGGTAGGCACCCCGGGACACTGCAGGAGCCGGCCCTGGGGGGTGGCGGTCCCCAGGGCCTTCAAGGGCTCCAGGAGGGGGGCCGCGTGGCCCCCCTCCCATCCAAATGCACGCCCCGGGGAGGTGGTGGTCCCCGGGGCTCGGGGTCCTTAACGGACCCCCATTTTCAATTTTGTTAGTGCCCCGGGAGGTGGTGGTCCCGGGCGTGTGGGGGCTGGAGCCCCCACACATGTTAATTTAAAAATAAAGAAGCCCCGGGGAGGTGGTGGTCCCCGGGGCTGCGGGAGGGCTCAGAGCCCTCCCGCTACTTTTCAAATAAAGCCCCGGGGGTGGCGGTCCCCGGGCTTGGGGGCCCTTAGAGGCCCCCATACATAAAATAAACCCCCACAGCATGCCCCCGGGACTTGGCCCACCCGGGGGCAAATTGACTATCGAAGCGCGGAGACCGCGCTTCGATTTCTTTTTATCGGCAGGATCCGCGCACCCTGAGCGCATCCTGCTGATTTAAAAAAAATGCTTTTTGCCCAGGGGTCCTTGTGGGACCCCCTGAGCAGACCTAGGGGGTCAGGGTGTTTCTACCCTGCCCCCTTTGTGCGCTTTGTGCACTTGTTTCTGTCCCTCGGTTCTACCGAGGGACAAAATGGCTGCCAACACTTCCTAAATCGGAATGTTGACAGCCAGCTGACAGCCAATTAGCATGCAGCTCGTGATCGGGACGGTGCGCGCAGGGTGCGCTGAGGGTACGCGGATCCTCCGTGCCCATAGATATATATGTACTTTTACTTTTGATTTTCTCAGCAACTACTGAACGGATTTACACCATTTAACAAAAGGGTTCTTTCTGAACCAAGAACTACCTCTTTGCCAAATTTGGTGTAATTCCGTTCAGCAGTTCGAGCTGTAGCCGTGTCTAAAGTTTCCTATTGAAAAATGAATGGGGAAAACGCGTTTTGGGACCCCCTTTTTCTCGGCCCCCGCTTGACGAATCAACCCGAGACTTTCAGGCTAGGAGCGGAGCGCCCCACAAAGTTTGAAAATTTCGCGAAGATACGTCAACCGGCAAGAGAGTTATTTCAAATAGAATGTCGCGGATTTCCTATGGAAAATAGGTCCTAACTATAACTATCTACTGGCGACCGCCAGTAGATAATATATATATATATATATATATATATATATATATATATATATATATATATATATATATATATATATATATATATATACCAATAACATAAAATCTAATTTAAAAAACATTCTATTATAAATTAAAACATTACACTATTTAAAAATCTTCTAACTTAAATTTGCCACTCCAGTGAGTGCAACAGTAGGAAAAGTGTTGGGTAGCGGAGGGCTGAAAATTACTATTCCCACTCCTGTGAGCGCAACAGTAGGGAAAGTGTTGGATAACGGAGGGGTAATAATTACTATTCCAACTCCAGTGAGCGCAACAGTAGGGAAAGTGTTGGATAGCGGAGGGGTAGAATTTGCTATTCCCACTCCAGTGAGTTCAACAGTAGGGAAAGAGTTGGATAGCGGAGGGGTAAAAATTACTATTCCAACTCCATTGAGTGCAACAGTAGGGAAAGTGTTGGATAGCGGAGGGGTAAAAATTACTATTCCAACTCCAGTGAGTGCAACAGTAGGGAAAGTGTTGGATAGCGGAGGGGTAAAAACTACTATTCCCACTCCAGTGAGTGCAACAGTAGGGAAAGTGCTGGATAGCGGAGGGGTACACATTACTATTCCCACCTTAGTGAGTGCAACAGTAGGGAAAGTGATGGATAGCGGAGAGGTGAAAATTACTATTCCCACTACAGTGAGTGCAACAGTAGGGAAAGTGTTGGATTGCAGAGGAGTAACAATTAATATTCTCACTCCAGTCAGTTCAAAATTAAAAACAAACAACATTTTAACAATAAAAATATTTAAAAAGCAAAATAAATTAAAAAATATATAAATATGTTAAAAATTCAAATACAAATATATTTAATATTTAAAAAAACATTATAATGTTAAATACATATAACACATACCTACAAATATATTAAAGAAAATAAAAAATAATTTCCAAACAAATAACTATTTATAATTAAAAATAATTTAGAAACAAAAACATTAATTATTACATAAATTTACTTTTTTTCATTTCCTACCCTAAAACACCACACAATTCAGAACCCACATCTAAATTTAAAAAAATGTACCTCCTCAACTAACATAATTAGTTACCAAATTAAAAGAAATATTAATTAAAAAATAAATTAAAACTCATAAAAATTATTTAACTTCCCACACTTTACCCCTATAATCCAAAAACCATAAAGGGTTATAGAACAGATGGCAGTGGTGAAAAAGACCTCTTGCACATTCTTATTCAGTTGGTTTTATTTTGGTACTTGCTTGGGAGCACTATGTCTGTCAAGCACAATGGAATACTATTATTTCTCTCTTCATTTTTTCTACTTATATCTTTCTTTTTGTTTGCTTCTCTTGTTTTCCTCTCTCCTCAAATTCCTCTATTTGGAGTTCATTTTATATTCTTTTTCTTTTATTTATCTTTCCTAGTATCTTGTCTTGTGTTACTTATCACGGTTGATACAAATGTGTTTTGTGCAACTTTAATCACATTCTGTAGCTGGTTTTGTAGAATATATGGACTTCCCTTTCATTGTTAAACTAGTGAAATGTATTTAAAAGGCATCAAATTGACAATGTTATACATATTATATTGTATATCAAATCAAATATTGTTTTACAGCCTTGAAAAAGTCGTATAATGGACGAAACACGTGTCGGCTGTTTTCATCTGCGATACGCACTTCGTGTCAACGAAACCAAGACTCTTCAAAAACTACCTGCCTTTTTGTACTAACTTCTATGAATATATTTTTCTGTATATTACGAACTTTATAATAATTTGGGTTTATTAAAAAATAAACTGACTATAAGGTCAGTTTAAATACTATACAGTGGCTGTGCTCTGTTAATTTTTGGTAATTATAATCCAAAAACCCACAGCTAAAATTAAACTGTAAAAAAATGTATTACACAATTAAACTTATTTTCAATTAAAAAACTAATAGTATTTAACAACTAATAATAAAGTAAGTAAAATTAATTTACTCCCCACACTGTACCCCTATAACAATAAAACCCACTCACAAAATAATATAAACAAATACCCTAATTAAATATAAATTAATTAATATTAATGATCAACTAATTATTAATTAAACACATTACTTCCACCCTTTACCACATAAAAAACAAAACCCACACCTAAAAACAATCACAATTACCACAATTAATCAATTAATTAGTTAATATAAATTAACCACTATTTATTAATTAATTAAAAATAAAATACTTCCCACCCTTTACCCATATAAACCCCACAACCCACACCTAAAATTAATAACGCAATTTCCATAATTAATTATCAATTAGTTAATTAATAATAATTAACAGCCAATGAATAATTAATTACAAATAAATTACTTTCAACAATTAACGCTACAAAATCAAAATTAAATAAATAAAAAATAATCATTAATTTATTATAATTAAATTACTTCCCACCCTATTCCCCTATAAACCAGCAACCCGCTAAGGAACTAAGAAATGCAAAATGTAATTAAAATAAAATTCATAACTACTAAAAATGTAACACATATATTAAAAAACATAAACAATACTTATACAAAAAAACATACAGCACATACATTTAAAATATAAACTAAAATACATAACACTAATTATAAAATAGATATTTTAAACATCTATATTTTTGCAAACAGTATTAATGACTTCTATATTTAAAAAAATGATATTTCTAACCTTAAATTCGATATTCTTGGCCACGATATCCTTGCTGTCAATATTTCTGCATCACGATATTTCCAACTCAATTTTTATGTAAGTCGACATTTCTAACTCCATATTCTGTCTCAGCACCAAGCTTTACATGAATAGGTCTCGCTTACTGAGCTGTTTTGCTGAAATTCCTGACCTCCAAAGGATCCAGAGTAGTGATCTTGCCCTTGTTCAAGTTCAAAAACACGGCAATTATGCGGGAGCTAGAGTGACGTTTGGCTCCAAGGTGATTTCCTACTTAATAATGTCAAATAGTGATGAATTGCGATACTGTGGTATTAATGTTCTTGTTTCCAAAGAGGAGAAAGTTCTTAAAAAAGCAACTTATAATAGGCCCCCCACCGCCCACTCAGTTCTCTGTTCATTAGATATCCCTCACCTAGAGAGAAAAAGTACATTACAGGTCTCCCTCGGCAAGGGTGGAAGGAGAGTTTCCCCTCCTTGTGGAGAAAAAGAATAATCAAGCACTGACCATAGATGAGGAAATTAAGAAATGGAGTTGGGTAGCAGGGGCTCTTAACACAAATAGATCTTTAGGTCTAATACATGGGAACTCTTCCTGGCAAAAGTCTTAAATTGATCTCTTGGAACGCAGCCGGCTTATGCACGAATAAAAACAAATTGTTATTCTTGAAAGATCAGAATGCTGACATAATATGCATACAAGAGTCTTGGATTGTAAAGAACTGGTCCATTAAAGATTATATTGTGCTAAGTCGACCTGTGCTCCCAGTGAACAGAGGACACGCAAAAGGAGGTATTGCCATACTGCTCAGAACAAGTTTTAGATGGATTTATAAAGTAATCCCTCATGCCTCTAACTTAATTCAGGTGATTAAGCTAGATTTTAAGGAAGAACATGAGAGCTTAGATACTCTGCTTATTGTAAATGCGTATATACCTCATGACGCACCTAACACATCTACTAAAAGACCTATTTGTTTTTATCTCCATTATCATGGAAAGAGAAAATTGTAGGCATTTAATCCTCGTCAGCAATCTAAACGCCAAAGTCTCTACCCACAGTATAAGGTTATTTTCTAAAGCCTCAAAAGATGAAGCCCTAAACAGCCCCCCTGTTCTATTTCCGAATAATAGTCGGATTGATAAAAGAGGTGCTATTTTACTCGAAGACCTGAGAAACTTAGACCTAGTAATTGCCAATGGGAGATTAGGAAATGATATACCAGCAAACATTACTCATAAGGCACCTACAGAAGGATCTATAATCGATTACCTAATTGTCTCAGCAGATTTTTTCAGTAAGTTCTCCAATATGGAAATTCTGGAAAATGCGCTTAGCGACCACATGGTGATTTGCTCTAAAATCAAGATGACCTGTGCTAAGGTGGGCTCTTGGAATTTTAAGGATAAATCTGTGGGTTTTAATAAAGCAAACAGCAGAATCTATTGGAATACTATAGCTGCCTCAAAACTTAAAGAGACCATAACAGTTTTAATAGGAGATCAGCAGCATATAGTAGTGGGAGATCTACATCCTCGCCAAACTGATTTGTTGGAAGACTTTGGCTGCAACATAAGTATCATGGTTGCGTCATGTAAATCTATCCATTTACCTATTAAACAGAGACCGCCTTTTAATCCACTACTTTATATAAATAGGGAAATAAATAAATTAGTTAGGGCCCAGTTCCTGAATTTTTCCATCGAACGAAGTAAATTAATAAATCTACTAAAGAGGAAAAGACAGAGGAAAAAACGCACTCTAAGACAAAAAAAAGGAAGATCATGAAAAGGTCCAGTTAAAAGAGGCAGCCTCAAAAAACAATGCTAAAAGGAATTGGGAAATAATTGCAGATTGTTGGGGCACTAGGGTATATTCCCTCCCAATTCCTATAAAAGAAGAAGATTGGAAATCTTATCTTGTAGAACTTTATTCTGCAAACCCTAATTCTTCTTGCTCTGCCGCTATTCTAACTAATTCCCCTAAAATCCCTGAATCCAGCTATGCGCCCTCAAAGGGTGAAGTTGTAGGACTTATTAAAAAAAAGAGAGCTTCAGGGGCAATGGGTCCTGATGAAATCCCCATGACAATTATCAAAAAAGAGCCTCTGCTGTGGGCTACGTACCTTACGCCTCTATTTAACTGCTGTTACCTGTAAGGGAAGACTACCCCATCATAGTCCGGTAGTATCCTAATTCCACTATATAACAAGCATTGGCATAGCCAATAGGTCTCACCTTTGGGACCTTATGTGTTTAGCCAGAACTTTTGGCTATGTTGTAAAGCATTTTGGCTGCTGTGCATTATGTTGAAAAGTTATAATAAAAAGTGTTAAGCATTCTTGTTACCTTTATATAAACGAAGACGACATTATATACAACTGAAAAACCTGATTAAAAAAAGATTTTAACATATAAAATGTCTTCTAGTTTTTTTGTACTTGCACTGCTGGCAACTTCTTCCTGCCTGTTCTCATGCTTGTTTGTTATAAAAAAAATTGTTATGGGGGAGCGGGATATAAATAACGGGGAGTGGAGGTTGTAAAACTAATTTAATTAGAACACGAGCAGCGGACGGACACTAGGGGAGAATCAACAGATGCCAGATTCCAAGGGCAGACTGACGTCATTCTTAGGTGGTGTGCTGATGCAAAATGGTGGTGGTGAATGATGTTTGGTGCTCAGGTGGTGACACTATATGGTGTGCATTGGAGGTACGTTGTGGATTGTGGAGTTGTGGAGTTGAAATATGTTGTTTGGTGTGTAATTATGTGGTGTGTATTGGAAATGTGTGGAGTTGAATTGTGTGGCCTGGAACTGTGGTGTTGAGTGAAATTATGCTTAGTGAAATTGTGTCATGGTGTGGAGTGCATTTCTGTTGTTTGGTGGTATGTGGTATAGAGTGCATTTATGTGGCGTGTATTTATGTTGCATTGAGTACAGTGCAATTATGTGGCGTGTAATTATGTGGCACTGAATGGTATTATGTGGAGTGTATTTATGTTGCATTGAGTAGAGAGTAATTATGTGGCGTGTAATTATGTGGCACTGAGTGGTATTTTGTGGAGTGTATTTATGTTGCATTAAGTAGAGTATAATTATGTGGCGTGTAATTATGTGCCACAGTGGTATTATGTGGAGTGTATTTATGTTGCATTGAATAGAGTGTAAATATGTGGCATGTAATTATGTGGCACTGAGTGGTATTATATGGAGTGTATTTATGTTGTATTGAATTGAGTGTTATGTGGCGTGTAATTATGTGGCACTGAGTGGTAATATGTGGAGTGTATTTATGTTTCATTGAGTAGAGTGTAATTATGAGGCTTGTAATTATGTGGTACTGAGTGGTATGTGGGGTGTATTTGTTGCATTGAGTAGAGTGTAATTATGTGGCGTGTAACTATGTCACACTGAGTGGTATTAGGTGGAGTGCATTTATGTTGCATTGAGTACAGTGTAATTAAGTGGCGTGTAATTATGTGGCACAGTGTTATTATGTGGAGTGTATTTATATTGCATTGAGTAGAGTGTAATTATGTGGTGTGTAATTATGTGGCACTGAGTGGTATTATGTGGAGTGTATTTATGTTGCATTGAATAGAGTGTAATTGTGACGTGTGATTATGTGGTACTGAGTGGTATTATGTGGAGTGTATTTATGTTGCATTGAGTAGAGTGTAATTATGTGGTGTGTCATTATGTGGCACTGAGTGGTATTATGGGGAGTGTATGTTGTATTCAGTAGAGTGAAATTATGTGGTGTGCAATTATGTGGCACTGAGTGGTATTATTTGGAGTGTATGTTGCATTGAGTGCAGTGTAATTATGTAGCATATAATTATGTGGCACTGAGTGGTATTGTGTGGAGTGTATGTAGCATTCAGTAGAGTGTAATTATGTGGTGTGTAATTATGTGGCAGTTTTTTAAAGGGGGCCTCGAAACGGGTCTCTCTGGGGCTCTGTTTTGTGCGCTGGCACAGGCGGTCCGTTTTTTTCCGGACTGCAGTGACAGCAGTCTGCTGTCACTGAGGTCGGAAAAAAGTGCCAGGGCACAAAACAGAGCCCGATAGAGACCCCTTTCGAGACAGCAGGCACATCCATGTGCGCGTGCTCACACTGCTCACTTCTCACAAGTGGAGAAGTTACGGCATGACGTCATGCCAGGTTAGCGTTGTAGGGGAAGGGAAATCCTTTAATGAGAGTCATTTTCTCTCTGGATTTCCCTTATCTCTTTAGAAACTCAGGAGCAGCAACATCGTCGTGGTGTCACCAGGGCTTTAAGTGGAAGCTTTTTCAATATTCTATACAAGCCATAGTTGCTGCTTATTTATCTTATGCAACTAACAACCATTGACAAAGCCAATAGTCCTGACTTGTTGTAGGTATGATGTTACTTGTTGTATCGTATATCTGGATGCAGTGACAGAAACAGCAAAATACAAGTTGGGCGCCACACTATGCTAAACACAGATTTTTAACGTACTGTTTTTAAGCCACACCCTTAATTTCATTGGCCACGCCCCTTTGAGAGACCCCCCAGTTTTTTCATCCCACTTAAAGCCCTGTACAGAGCCATAAGTATAAGGGCCTAGCAGTCACAAACATTACTAGACAGTGTTTTGCCTCTCATTCACCACACACCTTACTACAAATACACTGCTACAATGTCAAAGGTAACTTGCACTTTCCAAGCACTTAACCGACTCAAACCTTATCAGTTCTAATGTTTTATGGTGGTTGTGCGCTATGCACTAAAAGAATAAATACAATTACACCCTTAAGCCAGTGTGCTTTGTTCAAAGTTCAAAATCATTTTCTAGTTTGAGTAAATGTATTTTGTCTTTGCCCTTGTCTTGGCAGGATTTTTCAAGGTGGGAGTCACTGGGCATCCTAGTCAAACTGTTCAAGGACAGTTCTTGATTGAAGCTAGACTGGTCAAGCCACAGGGCCCAGTGGTCTGGTGATGGCCGGCAACCGATCAAAAGGAAAAGGGGGACTTCTATTGAACTCAGTGAAGACTCGTTCCTCCAACAGAATCCGTGCTTAATTTGAGCCGGTGGTTGCCGGCGGGGGCCACTGGCACTTATTTTCCCTTTTCAAACATTTCCAGAGAACAAGAGAGGAATAAAATTCACCAAGCGAAAAGGCAGAAAAATGCAAAGATGTAGTACTTAATTTGGAAAAGGAAAAAAAAAAGGAATAAATAAGTGCAAGGGCTCTCGTAGGGAGGCCACAGCAGTTTGCACCACACATTGCCCCTGCCAGCACTGCCAATGGCAGTACTAACCCTCACACTCCTACAAGTAGGACAATTCTGACTATTCGCTAAGGCTATAAAAATGGCTTTGGCCGCAGGTATTAGTCATTTTTAATGTATGTTGAATTAATAAACAACTACTATTGTGCTCATCTCTATATTAGATAAGCAATGCAACCATGTGGTAGACTGTAATAGGTGCAGGTGTTGACAATTAAGTGCCATGCCGAACACTGCAAAGATGGTAAAACTGTCACCAAGGGACAAGGCAGGAGCCTGTAAGAGGGAGATAAAGGGGCAGGGAGTGTCTGGCAGTGGGTAAAGATGCCTGGGGTGGATTCAAGGTTAAACAGCGTTGGTATTCCGTGTGCGACATTTAATCACACCGTCTGCGGGCTTCTGAGGCTGCGGTCTTCTGAGCAGAGCTTTGGGCACCGGCACTTATTCTATTACAAATTAAGCACTGATGAATGGCTGTGCATTCCGACCCCTTTCCACCAGCAAATTCCAATTTTGGGCAAGGAAATGATAACAAAGGGGCAGATGGACAGCAACTTGCAACGTGGACAAAGGACAGACTGCAGTGAAAGCTCCATTTTAGTTGGAAGCTGGCTGCTTAGGAGGCATAGATGCAATCCCCACCTAATAATAGTCCGAACATAGACCACACTTTGAATGCAGCATATGTGTCGTGAATTTCATGTGCTCCGGGCCTCACAGTGTGGGCAAAGCGCGTTTTAATCTCAAAGACATTTCCAACAACAGCCTTGATAAAGTTCTAGGGACATATAGAAACCCAAAGTGTGAAACCCGTATTGGCTACTTGATGTTACTCTGAGTGTTTGGACACTAAGGCACTATTCACCCCTGGGATATACAAACTGAAGACTTGGGAAGGATCATTGATTTACAACGAATACTTGGAGAGACGCGGAAAGCAAATGATTTCATAAAAAATAATAAAATCCGCAAGCTGAAAAATAAAGAGAGAACACTGGAGCACCAGTCGAAGGGAACACACGCACTGGTATTCATGTACAAAGTATGAACCGATGCACCACGGATAAAATAAAATAAACCATTCACTATACTAAATTGAGGATTAATGGAATGAAATAAAGAAATCATTATATGCACTGAAAGACAAAGTTGTACACAGAAGGGTGAAAAAAGATAATCACCTACATTTTGGTGTCCACTGCATTCCTAAGCAAACTTCCATTTGTGCAGATATGCACAGGCAGTCCGAATGGACACTAGTATCCTTCATGTAGTCTTCAGGTCACACAGGAGTGAAGGACACGCACACACTTCCTACCAAATGAGGAAAGGATGGATTCTGGGTTACGGGTGAATAGTTGTTTATTATGGGGAGAACAGGCAGACTGTCTTCACACCAGGTGGCCAAATAAATAGGGCAGCACCCGCATCTATAACCCGCTGTCACCACCACAGTGACCGCCTCCAAGTAGGCTGTAGCCACCCTTTCTATTTTGAGAGTACATTTTGGCTACACCTCCTTTAAGCAAAATTGTGTTCTGCGGTCATCCATCATTTGTTGAAAGATGGTGCGCTTCAAGCAGGCTTGCACACTGCTGAGTTAAATGAGTGGACCACATAAAGCAAGTCAGAAAATAATTCACAGCGCTGGACTACAAAGCTTTACATTGCCAAAGTAAAATAGGAAAATCCAGGTAAATCTGTGACGCCTGGTGTAGTCTCCATTTTCAAAGACTTAGCCCGAGGAAGTGTTTATAGCTACCACGAGGTTGATTCGTAAGGAAAACAAGAAATTAACGTGAGCACCATCTGTTTCCAATTACCGCCAACGCGATAATTGGAAACAGATGGGATTAAAGCTCGCTCCCGAGGACCCTAGGCCATGGAACAAATAAGGCGGGACAATCACCCACCTTGGACCAATTGCCTGCTGTGTTGTTAAAAAAAGACGCATGCACAGGCCAATTGCGGGCTAATAAAAAAAAGCACACGCACAAGCGTGTGTTCAGAGCTCAAAAAACCTTACTAAATGCCTCGCTTCGCAGCGCATGCGCGCTGGCTCAGGCGAAACCTAAAAGGGACATAGACACCTCCCGGGTAACTACTGGAAAATAGCTTTACTAGATGCAGTGGGGAAAATATTTGCTCACAGTATTCTTGATCATCTTACTGACTGGGTGGTGGAGGAGAAAATTCTCCCCATAGAACAAGCAGGATTCAGAAAAAATAACTCCACACTGGATAACATCAGTATGCGGAAATTAATAGAAGAGAAGTACACTTTATTTTGCAAGTCAAATGTATATGTGGCATTTATCGACTTCTCAACAACCTTTGATACGGTAGACCAGCCACTACTGTGGAAAAAATTGCAAAACATGGTGGTGCCTCTCCCCCGGTTATCATTAATTATTGCCCCGCACTCGCTAACATGGTGTCAGGTGCTAATAGGGGGAAATCAGGGCCTATCAACAGTAATCCCACTGAGAAATGGCCTCAAGCAAGGCTGTCTACTAGCCCGGCTACTCTTCTCTCTGTATGTAGCAGATTTACCTGAATGCTTCTCTCCATTACAAGGAGATGCACTGAAGATAGGCGGCCACCCTTTTGCATGTCTCATCTACGTAGATGATATTGCAATTATGGACCTGACTCCCAATGGGCTGAATACAAAATTGACATAATTGCAGAAATATACAATGGCACAGTTTCTGTAGATAAACGTTCTTAAAAGTAAAGTTCTGATCATGAAATGTAGTAGGAGCAGAAAATTGTGTAATTTTAACTGGAGAATTGGCTCAGAAAAACTTGAGATTGTAGATTCCTATCTCTACCTGGGGAAAGTAATCACGGGCAATACAAAGAATAAGCCACATTTTGAACATAGTTCTTGTAAAGCTGCATCACGTGCAAATGGCTTACGCATATTCTATAGCACAATGGGTCGAAGGCCTTACATTTGCTCACAGTTCTTAAAGCAAAAATCCCCTCCACTTTGTTATACTCTATTGAATCCATTCCATTAAAAACTGGAGTTTCCTAGATAAGATTGAAGGCCAGATTTTATGTAAATTATGTCATTTTAATACTCTTGTTACGATATCGCTATTAGATTGGAATTTGGTTTGGTAAGTTAATTTATTCAAAGCTTAGCCAGGGTATTACGTTAGGGATACCAGTTAAAGAATAGTGAGTTGTACACATTAAGAGGTGTTATGTCTTAAGAAATTTTGGGAGGAAAAACATACAAATATTCCTTTTCCCCATACTTCACCTTGGTATTGAACTATTTCAGTGCACAGGAGTCAGTGATTTCTCTCCCGCTTTTAGAATTGAAATCTTTTTAAAATCACAAGTTCTATGGTTAGTTACCAGAGAGATGTCAAGTATTGCAGATTAAAGGAAAGACCGAAGATAATAGCCATATCAAGTACCCTGAGAGTTCCCCAGAGATACCTTTCTTGGAATTTAGATCATGGTTTTCGTTGATGGCTTACTCTATGCCGCATGAATCTTCTGCCGTTAAATGATCTAACAGCTAATTGGTCTCCCACTAGGAAATTTGGAAAAAATTGTAACATATGTAACATGGGCACTCAGAATCTTGCTCATATTCTGTTTGTTTGCCAAGCTCTGTTTCCGTTTTGCCATCGATGGCTTAGACCAATGTTTTTACAAAACATAAAAATTGTATCATCTGCCCGCAAACTTTTCCTCTATCCAAAGAATGAAAGTGTGTACAAAATTATTCAACTTTTTTAAGGAGTTTATGAATGTATTTTAGTCTTCACTATATTCTATTTAAAGGAATTCCTCAGCACACGTCTGTTATGTCACAATATACATAAACATGCTTGATGTGAGCATAAGTAAAATACAAGTAGGTAAGTTCTTATTTCTTTTTTCCTTTTTATTTTCCGATGTTCAGACAGCCGACACGTGTTTCAGTCGCTACATGGGAATTAATCCGCTGACTTTATCAAGGCTATTGTCTTCCTGTGTATAACCTTTATTAGTGGTGTTAATTCCAACCCACACTGGGATTCAATATCTCGCGACGTCTCACTTCTCAATGTTAAATCCAAGGGATCCCTGTATGTCCCAGAAGTCCAGAATCTTATTTCTTAGTAGTTTGATCCACACACGGACGTCGCTCCTCGTGTTGCCGAGTACGGTACTCGGCAACACGAGGAGCGACGTCCGTGTGTGGGATCAAACTACTAAGAAATAAGATTCTGGACTTCTGGGACATACAGAGATCCCTTGGATTTAACATTGAGAAGTGAGACGTCGCGAGATATTGAATCCCAGTGTGGGTTGGAATTAACACCACTAATAAAGGTTATACACAGGAAGACAATAGCCTTGATAAAGTCGCGGGATTAATTCCCATGTAAGCGACGAAACACGTGTCGGCTGTCTGAACATCGGAAAATAAAAAGGAAAAAGAAATAAGAACTTACCTACTTGTATTTTACTTATGCTCACATCAAGCATGTTTATGTATATTGTGACATAACAGACGTGTGCTGAGGAATTCCTTTGTATATCTGTCAATTGGCCAAGGCCATTTTGTGTTTTGAGGAGGTCAGTGGTTCTCTTCACCTTGCAGCACCGTGATCAATACAGCAAGTAAATATCAAATATTTGTGTTATCTCTCCCGAGTGGCGCCTTCATTTACCCAACTAAATACCACTGCTCATTAGGTGCTATATTCTATTTAAGTAGGTCCCTCCCTCAGTTGTACATACCTTATTCAATTATATGTATAAAGAAGAGGATTAGTGACATGACTTATGATCACTTCATTTGATACCCGTTATCTCTTGGGCTCTTGGGTATTTTTATGATTAGGCTTGTTACTCACGAGATACATGACCCCCTCACGATTATGCTCTTAAGTTCCTGGCCTTGTACTTTTTAAGGCTAATGGAGTTTTCCACTCTTTGGATTAAATTTTGCACATTTTTTTTCTGCTGCTCAACTGCTTTTTGTACAAAAACTGGGATATATTTTTGCTTTTTAGCCTTCGCTGCTAAGGGAAAATGAATTGTTAGTTATAAATGCGTTATTTTGTTTCCTTAGAATTTCTTTTGGTCTATAACCTCCTGCTGCTACATGATGCACTTTATCTAAAACTGGATCCATTATGAAGCTTCTTTTGTATGGTATTTTAATATTTACAAATTGTATATGTATTTAACTCGATTTACTTGTTGCGGTAAAGGATTTGACAATGTTATTGTAATTTGCTTTTCGTTATAATGTTGAATATTCTTACCTACATTTTTCTTATTCTGTGCCATTGCTTGCATCCATCTGCCTGTGGACATTCTTCTTTGAAGCTTAAGGGAGAACTTAGAACTGGTTAAGAAGGATCTCGATATCCCTTTGATGGACTAATTTGCATATAAATTGCTGCTGCTATATAGTTATAATTTGTTACATAATGAACTTTCAAATCAATTGAAGTGATTTTACTTTAATTGTAATATATCATCTGTTTATCTACTGTGGAAATGAACCGAGCTTATATTTTAACATGCTTATTATGCAATAATTGTGTGCATACTGTGGGGCCGATTCCGATCTCGGTCGGAGGCGCACCCAACACCATTCGGTCGGGAAAAAAGCCATGCGAAAGCCTGTTTCCCGACCGATCCGTACAGCACACCGAACGAGTAAGTACGATGCGCACAACAGCAAAGAATCCGGCCGAGCCGTACTCACCCAAACCAGGTCCTGTTCCCCGACCGAGGCGAATCCGGAAACGCTGAATCGAGTCGCACGGAAGGGAAAATGCAGCTCCGTCCGGCCGAACGAGTACGATGCGCTTTCCGTACGCGCCGAACCCGTCGCTACGCACTGCACGTCAAAGCATCCGGGAGAGGCGCACATAAGCTCCGATTCGCGCCACAACACGATCCACAGCTCCGAGACGAACACGGCAGCGACGAGGACGACGCGAAGCGACGAGGACGAGGCGAAGCGACGAGGACGAGGCGAAGCGACGAGGACGACGCGAGCAAACGAGAAGGACGAACGACACGAACCAACCATGAATCCCTTCGTCCCGATCATACCGATATTCTACATTTACTACCGGAACAGGCACGGACGCGTACGGCGCAGAAGGTAAGCCAGACACCAACCACAAAACACATACAACACGTACAGGACACATCACACACACACAGAGGGATGCAGAATATACTTGCAACAGCAGCACCATAGGGGCGGGATGCCCATCACCAATGCCACATATGCACACAGGGGCCTGATTGTGCACCACCACCCTTACCCAGGGGGGGCTGGATGCCTACCACTACTACCACCCTCACCCAGGGGGGGCTGGATGCCTACCACCACCCTTAGCCAGGGGGGGCAGGATGCCTACCACTACTGCCACCCTGAGCCAGGGGGGGCTGGATGCCTACCACTACTACCACCCTGAGCCAGGGGGGGCTGGATGCCTACCACTACTACCACCCTCACCCAGGGTGGGCAGGATGCCTACCACTACTACCACCCTTACCCAGGGTGGGCAGGATGCCTACCACTACTACCACCCTTAGCCAGGGTGGGCAGGATGCCTACCACTACTACCACCCTTAGCCAGGGGGGGCAGGATGCCTACCACTACTACCACCCTTACCCAGGGGGGGCAGGATGCCTACCACTACTACCACCCTTACCCAGGGTGGGCAGGATGCCTACCACTACTCCACCCTTAGCCTGGGGGGGCAGGATGCCTACCACTACTACCACCCTTAGCCAGGGGGGGCTGGATGCCTACGACTACTACCACCCTTAGCCAGGGGGGGCAGGATGCCTACCACTACTACCACCCTTAGCCAGGGGGGGCAGGATGCCTACCACTACTACCACCCTTACCCAGGGGGCAGGATGCCTACCACTACTACCACCCTTAGCCAGGGGGGCAGGATGCCTACCACTACTACCACCCTTAGCCAGGGGGCTGGATGCCTACCACTACTACCACCCTGAGCCAGGGGGGCTGGATGCCTACCACTACTACCACCCTCACCCAGGGTGGGCAGGATGCCTACCACTACTACCACCCTTACCCAGGGTGGGCAGGATGCCTACCACTACTACCACCCTTAGCCAGGGGGGCAGGATGCCTACCACTACTACCACCCTTAGCCAGGGGGCAGGATGCCTACCACTACTACCACCCTTACCCAGGGGGGCAGGATGCCTACCACTACTACCACCCTTACCCAGGGTGGGCAGGATGCCTACCACTACTACCACCCTTAGCCAGGAGGGGCTGGATGCCTACCACTACTACCACCCTTACCCAGGGGGGGCAGGATGCCTACCACTACTACCACCCTTACCCAGGGGGGGCAGGATGCCTACCACTACTACCACCCTTAGCCAGGGGGGGCAGGATGCCTACCACTACTACCACCCTTAGCCAGGGGGGGCTGGATGCCTACCACTATTACCACCCTTAGCCAGGGGGGGCAGGATGCCTACCACTACTACCACCCTTAGCCAGGGCGGCAGGATGCCTACCACTACTACCACCCTTACCCAGGGGGCAGGATGCCTACCACTACTACCACCCTTAGCCAGGGGGGCAGGATGCCTACCACTACTACCACCCTTAGCCAGGGGGGCTGGATGCCTACCACTACTACCACCCTGAGCCAGGGGGGCTGGATGCCTACCACTACTACCACCCTTAGCCAGGGGGGCAGGATGCCTACCACTACTACCACCCTTAGCCAGGGGGGCAGGATGCCTACCACTACTACCACCCTTACCCAGGGGGCAGGATGCCTACCACTACTACCACCCTTAGCCAGGGGGCTGGATGCCTACCACTACTACCACCCTTAGCCAGGGGGGCTGGATGCCTACCACTACTACCACCCTTAGCCAGGGGGCTGGATGCCTACCACTACTACCACCCTTACCCAGGGGGCTGGATGCCTACCACTACTACCACCCCCACTCATAGGATGGACAATGCATGACACAACCAGCACACCACAACCTAGGGAATGCAAGAAGAAGACATCCCCCAACACCATGACAAGCGTGTGTAGACTGTGTCAAATGCCTACAACACCGAACATGACTTTGAACATACAATGTGACCCCCTAGCACATGTGCCACACATATATGTGTGTGGCACCCACAATGCAAGCAGGCCATGACCATTGTGGCAATGGGGTCCAAACCCCCATCATCACAGTGACCAAAATGTAAGTGTGGGGTCCATAGCTGAAGCACACTTTGAACAATGTGGCAATGGGGTCCAAACCCCCATCATCACAGTGACCAAAAGGTAAGTGTGGGGTCCATAGCTGAAGCACATTTTGAACATTGTGGCAATGGGGTCCAAACCCCCATCATCACAGTGACCAAAAGGTAAGTGTGGGGTCCATAGCTGAAGCACATTTTGAACATTGTGGCAATGGGGTCCAAACCCCCATCATCACAGTGACCAAAATGTAAGTGTGGGGTCCATAGCTGAAGCACATTTTGAACATTGTGGCAATGGGGTCCAAACCCCCATCATCACAGTGACCAAAATGTAAGTGTGGGGTCCATAGCTGAAGCACATTTAGAACATTGTGGCAATGGGGTCCAAACCCCCATCATCACAGTGACCAAAATGTAAGTGTGGGGTCCATAGCTGAAGCACATTTTGAACATTGTGGCAATGGGGTCCAAACCCCCATCATCACAGTGACCAAAATGTAAGTGTGGGGTCCATAGCTGAAGCACATTTCGAACATTGTAGCAATGGGGTCCAAACCCCCATCATCACAGTGACCAAAAGGTAAGTGTTGACAAAGAAAGAGGTGCAACTGCCAGACTGCATGGATGATTCCTGGTCACAGAACAACAAACACATCAGTGGCAAAGTAGTGTATGTGTCCCATTGCAACATAAATTGGGGGAGCCAAATCCTGCAGTGCAAATAAGACATACCTTTGGCCATGTGCAGACAAACTACACCCATGGGGGCTGACACCGTCAACAATCATCAATGACACAATGACAGAAGTGACCATCAGAATGCAGACCCACATATTTGCACCAATGGGCACACACATGCAGATACCCTGTGGAGACTGTAGATGTGAGGTGAACAGATACCATACCATGGCAGCAATGGGACACACAAACCATGATCATTGTGCTGACCGATTACCTAGGAGTCCCAGGGACAGCAAGGGAACCCCACCAAACTACATACAGCCAATGGCACACCCAAGATATGCCAATGCAGTGGTGCAGATGCACAAACACAAACAGGCAGACCCACACTGCACATCATACACAACAGGTGAGGGGGGGGTGCCAGTGTCCCCAGGCAACCACACAACACATGAGGAGACCTGAATACCAATCATACAGATGTGCATACAGTGCCACACAAAGGTAACTCATGGATCCAAATCCCCTATGTGGGCAAGCAGGCATTGTCAGATGAGAGGGAGCACAAATCACACATGTCACACAGGCACGTAGGGACAGCAACTGACACAGCAAGACACAGACACACCACAGCACCACCCCCAGGGCCCCCACAATGTGGTGACCCTGGACTGCATTACAATCCCACTGTGATGACAAAGCTAAATGTGGTTCACACTGTGAACCACAGTCATGTGTACTGAGCAACTAACTACCATCACACCTACACAAGCACAAATCAAACAGCATGGCCAGTAAGCCAAGGCCAACATGGAGGCAGGGGCCTAGCCGGGCAACAACTCTCATCTGCACACACTCAACACCACACCCCTCGACCTCCAACAATGTGCAGCAGTGAAGCACACATGCACTGGTGACATTGCACATGCACCCATGACTATTCCAGGGTGGTGGGTGGGAACCAAGGTGCAGAAACACATCACACAAGGACACTCAACAAGACTCCTGAATGTCTGACACACTGCACACTACGCTGTACATGGACATGACGGCAATACCACACCAACCAATGGGATCACAGCCACAGTCACACACCAATGAAGAAGCCAAGGTCACCCACAAAGAACACACATAGACAACAACCAACATTGCAGCCCGGACCCTGAGGAGTGCCAACAGTCACACACACAACGTGTCACAATCACTGAAAGATAACACAAACTGGAAATCACATGACAGGGGCAAACAACAAGTGCCAAGGGGAAACCTGACTGTGACCCATCTGTGTCTGCACACAAACTCAGCCCTGACAGCAAACACACCTATGGGTGACACCCTGATGACCAGTAATGTGCCATGCACCCACATCACAGAGAACCCTGGGAGAAGACTTTGGGGGAACATAGCTCAACTCAGCTAGCATCACAAACAGGTACAACACTAGGGATCACAGCATGCACAGCTAAACGGAAGTGAACACACAGACATGCACATACAACACACACCTTGGGCGCAGGCAATGTCACAGGAGTACACACTGCCATGAGGGGACTCCACTCCTGTGTGAGGAAAGCTGTGCCATATGTTGCCTCAGTAGGGCCCCATCATGTCAGCTGAGCACTTGGTCACACAATCAACAATTAGCACCAAATGAGGGCTCCCGTCACATCAGCCTGGTCATGGAAGTGCCAACGGAATCATCAGCACAGATCCAACACACTTGTATAGCAGTGTTGCACTGACAACACAGATGAGTCCTTCCCCATTGATGCCCAAACCTGCATGTCCACTGGAGATGGCCACACGGTCAGGGAAGTAGACAAATTGAACAATGGCAGGCACAACAGATGTGCAGGGGTGGAAGCCACAGATGTGAAATAGCCAATCTAAGTAGGAAATCCCATTGCCAAATACTGAACACATGACACCCTCAGATGCTGCTATGGATGACATGGATACACCACAGGATAGGACACATTCCCCCTGGACCACATGGGTTCCTGCACAGTAACACTTCATTATCATGAGACCAAATATCACCATCACTGCAGCAAGGGCATGGTTAGCATCATCAACATCATGTACATCAGAAGCAAAAGCACTAGAGAACAGAAATTTGCTTTATTCAGCATATGTGGCATTAAAAGTAGAAGTCCAGTAGAACATAAACAAAGGCCAATGGCCAGTCCATCAACAAAGTCACAAGTGGGTGACAGTGGCAGATGCCACCCTACACATGCCTGCACAAAACCAGGGACAATCCACTAGGAGGGGCAACCGGGGGTAGGCCAGGCACCGCAGGGACAGGATCAGGGCTCACCAGGAGGAAGCAGGGAAGGGGTGGTGGGTGCTGGAGAGCCACTGACAACTGCAGTGGAGGTGTCTGACATGGTGTGTGCCGGCACAACTGGGGGGCATGGCTCAGATGTTGTGGGTGCCGGCACGACTGCAGTGGACCCTGCAGATGGAGTGGGCAGGTCCGCCACTGCAGTGCCCAAGTCAGACAGGGTGGTAGTGGACTCCACTGCAGTGCCTACCACCAGGGGAGGAGAATGGGGAACAGGCAAGGTGGGCTGGATAGAGGGGGAGGACACCCTCACCACATCAGTGGCACAGACAAGCGCAGCGGGGGGTGTGGTGCCGGGAGAGCAAGTGGCAGGGGGAGAAGGCCGGAGCCTCTTGGGGATGGTATATCTGTGGGTGGGGGAACCTGGGGCAGGGTGTGGTGGGGGCACCTGTGGAGTGGGGGCCTGAGGGATGGAGGAAGGAGACCTGGTGCTTGAGCTGCAGGGGCGGCGGCGGGGTCTTGCTCTTAACACTCCGGGGGACTTGCGGGTGGGAGCCTCAGTCTGTCTGCGCCTGGGGGAGGGTGTCCGGGGGCGAGGGGCACTCTGCTCTGTGTGGGGGGCTTCCTCTTCACCCTGGATGCTGGAGCAGCTGGATCGGAGGGGAAGAGGCCGAGGTCACTGAGGAAGAGGCGCTGGGTCTTTGGGGTTGCAGGTGAGGCAAGGGAGGGTGCTTTGGAGGGAGAGGCAACTGAGGACTGCGCAGTGCTCGTGGATGCGTGTGTGTGTTCCAGGGCCCCATCCCCTGTGAGTCTGGTTTCAGTCCCCTGACTGTGCTTGCGTGTGCGTTTTGTTTGTGGCGTGTGTGTCTGTGTGCTGGACGTGTGTGTGCTGGTGTGTGCCTGTGCCGGTGTGTGTGTGCTTGGGACGGGTAAGGTGCTGGGGAGTGTGGATGGAGCAGAGGCAGGAGGGGTGAGGGACTGTCTGAGGAGGGACACTGCTGCCGTCAGGGAGGAGTCCATGGACCTATTGCCCCTCTGTAGGTCAGACATGCCCGATGAGATGCCCTCCATGAACGACACCAGCTGAGTCAACAGTGCGGTGTGCGCATGGAGGACACTCAGCATGGCTGTCTGCCCTACATGGAGCTGGCGAAGGAGGTACACAGACTCCTCACTCAGGGCAGCAGGGGACACAGGGGCAGGGGGTGCGGTGCCTGGCCCAAAGGAGACACGCTCCCGTACATGGGAGCCTCCACAGACCTGGGGAATGGGAGCCGATGGGAGGGCGGTGGTGGTGCTGGTGGTGGCGGGGACAGCAACACTAGCTGGGGTGTGGTGGCTGCTGACACCCGCCTCCACAAGGGAGTCATCCTCCGAGTTGCTCTGGTCCTCAGCTGAGGTGGATGGTGCTGAGGACTCCTCGGTGTGGCTCCCCTCGCCCTCCGTGCCACTGGGTCCCTCCGACCACTCCTCGGCTGCTGACCCAGTCTGGCTCTCTGGCTCCTCCTGGTCCGTGGAGCTGTCCCCTTCCGTGGCCGTGGATGTATCTGCAAACAATGGGGAAACAGACAGACATCAGTCACCTGCACCAAACGCACACACTACTGTGAGCACAGCATATTACAGAGCAAGCCCTGGCATCATTAGTTGAACATTGCTAAAAATGCCCTAACTGAACAGGAGAAGCCAATTGTCAGTCTGATGCCAACCATGGCACTCACATCCCACATGGCCTTGCACTAACCCTGGGCATAATACTTTGCTACGCTCACGAAGCATGCAAAGTTTGTGCTACTACGCACTACGCAAATTGCATGTAGCAGAGTGAATAACTGTGCTAATAAACGTAGCAGGAGTATAATAAACTCCTTCAAATGCTTTGATAAAGCAATTTTTTATGCTAAAAAGCATATAACCAATTCACAAAAATGAATTTTGACAAAAAATATCAAGCAATGAGAGAGGTGATGATTTTGGAGTTCCCCTAACCTAGGGGAGGACCAAGCAGGTGCCTTGAACACAAAAAGCATATCATGTGAACGATTCAATGGTGGTCCCTTCCTCCTAGGACCACCCCAAGCACAGTTATGGGCAAAAATACAATCCCAACCAAAGGCCCTGCAAAGCATTATGGGACGAGATTAGCAGTGGGCAGTGAATATTATAGTGTCCAATATCAAAATAATTCTACAAAGAGCTGCAGTTCAACTAGTCGTTACTAGGTGTCGTCCCTCACGAGTCAAATGCAAAAGCTTCATGAAAGGTTTTCAATACTTTTGCATGTCACTCTTGAGGGACGACACCTAGTAACGACTAGTTGAACTGCAGCTCTTTGTAGAATTATTTTGATATTGACACTATAATATTCACTGCCCACTGCTAATCTCGTCCCATAATGCTTTGCAGGGCCTTTGGTTGGGATTGTATTTTTGCCAATAACTGTGCTTGGGGTGGTCCTAAGAGGATGGGACCACCACCTAATCATTCAATAAGATGTGCTTTTTGTTTTCAAGACATCTGCTTGGTTCTCTCCCTAAGTTAGCGAGGATACCAAAATCATCACCTCTCTCACTGCTTGTTAACTTTTTGTTTTCACTTTAGTGAAATGACTATATGCAATTTTAGCATATAAAGACAGAGATATTTATTTTATCTTAACTTGCACTGTACAAGTTTGCTTTTGGTAATTATTGTACAGTGCAGTTAAGCACACAGCTACGCCCAGGCTTAATTATAAACTCCTTCAAATGCTTTGATAAAGCAATTTTTATGCTAAAAAGCATATAACCAATTCACAAAAATGAATTTTGACAATAAAATATCAAGCAATGAGAGAGGTGATGATTTTGGAGTCCCCCCTAACCTAGGGGGAGGACCAATCAGATGCCTTGAACACAAAAAGCATATCATGTGAACGATTCAATGGTGGTCCCTTCCTCCTAGGACCACCCCAAGCACAGTTATGGGCAAAAATACAATCCCAACCAAAGGCCCTGCAAAGCATTATGGGACGAGATTAGCAGTGGGCAGTGAATATTATAGTGTCCAATATCAAAATAATTCTACAAAGAGCTGCAGTTCAACTAGTCGTTACTAGGTGTCGTCCCTCACGAGTCAAATGCAAAAGCTTCATGAAAGGTTTTCAATACTTTTGCATTTCACTCTTGAGGGACGACACCTAGTAACGACTAGTTGAACTGCAGCTCTTTGTAGAATTATTTTGATATTGGACACTATAATATTCACTGCCCACTGCTAATCTCGTCCCATAATGCTTTGCAGGGCCTTTGGTTGGGATTGTATTTTTGCCCATAACTGTGCTTGGGGTGGTCCTAGGAGGAATCGTTCAATAAGATGTGCTTTTTGTTTTCAAGACATCTGCTTGGTTGTTGGTTCTCTCCCTAAGTTAGTGAGGATACCAAAATCATCACCTCTCTCACTGCTTGTTAACTTTTTGTTTTCACTTTAGTGAAATGACTATATGCATTTTTAGCATATAAAGACAGAGATATTTATTTTATCTTAACTTGCACTGTACAAGTTTGCTTTTGGTAATTATTGTACAGTGCAGTCAAGCACACAGCTACGCAGTGCAATTTGCATAGCTACGTGTAGTTGAAGCTGTACTTCACGTAGCTACGTGAAGTGCTACTACGCAAACTATGCCCGGGCTTACCTTGCACCCATCTGTCTGGTGTCAGTTGGATTGCAACACCCCAGTGTGGACACATGCACCAAGTACACAGTAGTTGGACAGTGCAGAGGACACAGTGTGGCATGTGGGCATGCACACATCACAGCTCTTGCCACCGAGTCAGTACAGGTTTCCGGATGAAAGGGATGCCCAGAGTCAAATAGGAAATGCATGTGATGCATACCAGCGACAGACACCATGATCCACCCATGTCCTGATAGCCATCGCCACAATGGTGTGCATGTAGCACATGTCACTCCCCTGCAGGACCACCAATAAGTTGACACATGCCATGGCAGAGGCATGACTGCTAAGTCATACATCACTGTCTCAGTGATGTATGACTTGGCAGCCAGACAACAACACTATGCACTGTGTCACAATAGTAGGTCATGGGGAATGCAAGTCCTGGAGCTGCACAAGTGCACATGTACATCCCCCACACAACACATCATCTTAACCCTCATCTGTCCAGGTCATACCGATTGGACATATGGGAGACCTGTGACACTACCCTCTGAACCTGAGCCCCTCACAATTTGCTGTGAATGGGGAACAGCTGCCTGAACTTCACATTCGCATACCCCAGTCTGCACGGGCAGCTGATCAAACACCTATGTGACACACAAGTATCGTCTCCTATGGTCACATCTCCAGGGGCATGCTGAGCCCCTACCAAGAAACACCCCAGCAGTCCTGGCAACTAATCCACAGCACACTGACACAGAGGCAGACACCTGAGGGGTCAAATCACTGTGCACAATGTGTCAGCTGATACACGGGAGTGGGAGTACAGAGTGCATTGCATGGCCTGGAGTAGGCATGACTGTCCTGCTCCACATGAATGAGGGATGTGCCCTGGACAGTGGATAGCTGGCTATGTATGTGTGACACACGTAATCTGCACACTCCTGGGGCCCAAACATTGTTCCCACCCGCTGCATGGGCGTGTGCCACATACCCCAGGCACATGTGGTGGCTCAGCTCAGCAAGTGGACCGCATATCAAAGCAACACGCAGATCACACGTCCAAACACAGGCGTTGTGTGAACAATGGACCCACCCATGATGCCCACAACAGAGTTAGGGAAACAGATGCTGTCCCCCACCTTTAGTGAAGCAAACTGCAAGGACACAGTCCCAAGTGACACAATTCCCTGAATGTAAGGGCCACACCTGGGTATCAGATGAGCAGTGGGCAGTGCACAATAGAGGGACATGGCTCCTGGACAACATGACTGCTGCACTGTGGCAGTTGAACCAGGCCAGAGGAGGGCACAAAGCATGTAATACAGAGTTCACAGTGCAGTCTTTGACTCACCCCCTCCTTGCTGCTGTCTGGCCTTCAGCTGCCCATCCAGGTCTGGAAACACCACCGCCAGGATCTGGAGCATGTGGGGGTCAGGGTCCGTGTTCCGCCCCTCCTGCGAGGAGGCGACAGCTTCAGCTGGACCCGTGCAATCCTCCGGGTCCAGTCCCGAAGGTCCTGCCACCTCTTCTGGCAGTTGCGGATCCGGCGCTTGTAGACCCCCACGGACCGGACAGCCCGGACGATGTCCTTCCAGATCTCCTGCTTCCGATGGGCATTAACCTGTCAGGATGACAAAGTGAAAAGGCCATTACTACACATGCAACATATCCGTGCATGACACAGTTGTATATACATGTCTCAATCACAGGGGCACATGATGTACACAGGCAGTGCAAAGCTGCCCATGGACAGTTTGCCAGACGTCACTACATGGTATCTTTGCATGGGAAGTAAAACCTTGTTCAAATGCACTGTCACTGCACCATACCTGTCCAGTGCATGTCACTACACACTATGGGGGTGACAACTACTCAGTGAGCCTGCTAGCCAGTGGCGTGCAGACTTTCAGCCTTGCCAGTCAGACAAAATGCACATTCAGAAAGGCAGTGCACAGAACACTCACCTGCTCCCCTGGTGTCCCATACAGCTTGCTGTACTGTGGAAGTAGGCTGTCCAGCAGGGCCTGGTTCTCTTCAAGGCTGAAGGCTGGGGCTCTCTCCAGAGTACGTGCCATTGCAGGGTCCAGAGGGGCAGAGACAGCAGCAGTGCAGTGGCAGATGTCGTCCTGGAGCATGTAGTGCAGGCAAGTGAGCTCTCAGGGGAACAGCCAGCAATATATATGTGCTGGAGAGGCAGATACTGTCCCTTGTGTCCAAAGTGATAGGTCCAAGTCGTTTACATCTTCTGAATCTGGCCAATCCATGGAATAGCAGCACCAAAACACGCCCACAGCATCCTTCAAATCTTCAACTTCATGACATACATGATTTTGCAACATTGTTGTGGTTGACCAACTGATTTTCCAGCAACCGACTCGTTCGAAATTCGAAAACGCGTCCGTTGCCAGGCAAGCCCATTGTCAATGGGTGCGCACCGATCGGTCCATTGCGGTACAACGCGTACAGGGGTACAACGCGTACCCGCACACATTGAATGCAATGGGCCGGCCGGAGGCACCGATCGGTCCATTGCAGTTCAACGCATACAGGGGTACAACGCGTACCCGCACACATTGAATGCAATGGGCCGGCCGGAGGCACCGATCGGTCCATTGCAGTACAACGCGTACAGGGGTACAACGCGTACCCGCACACATTGAATGCAATGGGCCGGCCGGAGGCACCGATTGGTCCATTGCAGTTCAACGCGTAAAGGGGTACAACGCATACCCGCACACATTGAATGCAATGGGCCGGCCGGAGGCACCGATCGGTCCATTGCAGTACAACGCATACAGGGGTACAACGCGTACCCGCACACATTGAATGCAATGGGCCGGCCGGAGGCACCGATCGGTCCATTGCAGTTCAACGCGTACAGGGGTACAACGCGTACCCGCACACATTGAATGCAATGGGCCGGCCGGAGGCACCGATCGGTCCATTGCAGTACAACGCGTACATGGGTACAACGCGTACCCGCACACATTGAATGCAATGGGCCGGCCGGAGGCACCGATCGGTCCATTGCAGTTCAACGCGTACAGGGGTACAACGCGTACCCGCACACATTGAATGCAATGGGCCAGTCCGGAGGCACCGATCGGTCCATTGCAGTACAACGCGTACAGGGGTACAACGTGTACCCGCACACATTGAATGCAATGGGACGGCCGGAGGCACCGATCGGTCCATTGCAGTTCAACGCATACAGGGGTACAACGCGTACCCGCACACATTGAATGCAATGGGCCGGCCGGGGGCACCGATCGGTCCATAGCAGTACAACGCATCACTGTACATGTGACTGGCATATGTCAGCATGCCTGTCTCAGATGGACATATGCCAGCCACAGATAGCTCCCAGGGAGTGAGGGGCACACCTACATCACGACAGCCTGTCCAAACTTTATCATAAGGCATGTAAGGCTGCATTTCCTATTGTGTGTATGTTGGTGTACATGTTGTCTTGTGGGTGTCACCTGTGGGCAGCCACCCCCAGGCTGTGCACGTGTTCATGGGGACAGGATCCTGGGTGTTACGTGTGCATGACCACTGTGATGTGCAACTGTTCATATCTGTGCATGTGCCATGGTCACATTTCACGGTGGTGTATGTGTATGTCATGTCACATACCCCGTGAGTCCCATGTGGGACGGTATGTTTGAGCCAGGGTGTCCCAGTGGCACAATAGTGATGGTCCTCCACAGTCTTTGTGCATGTAGTGTTTACAATGTCTCTGATTACATGTGCACAATGGGAGACAGTCTCCACATCCAGGTTGTGTGTGCATGGACTTTGATGTTGTGCGTGTGTGTGTCACAGACGTCCATGTCTGTCCTGCCGTGGCAAGTGGGGCCACTACCTGTGGGGGTCATGGTTGTTTTGCTGTGGTGTATACATGATACTCCATGTAATGCCAGTGTCCATGTGGCAATACAGGGTCCCTGGGAATGTACCTGTCGTTGAGCTGTGGTGCCTGGGGCACATCTGTCCTCACATGTCACTGTGGGGGTTATTGTGACACGGCAGCAGGAGATGGGAACTGTGACACGGCCTCATGATATCCAATGGGCCAACCTGGGACTAATTGATGCCACCTGTTGGACCGTGTTGACAGATGTTGGCCATGTATGTACCATACATGTCCTTACGGAACTGCACACTTCATGTAGTTGTGCCTCATAATGATGTATGTTGGGATCTTGAGTGTGTTCAATGCCGCATATGTGGGGTGACTGACAATCTTGCTTACTTCTCCTCTGCACTGCAGGGCTCTTGCTGTCCATCGACCATTCCCAGACCTGGCAACGATGGTGGAACGGGACAGCATCCGACGGTACCGCTTCACCAGGCAGCTGATTGAGGATTTGGCAGTGCAGTTGTCCCCACATTTGCAGCCTGGCCGGCCGTATCCTACAGCGCTGACCCCCAAGGTGAAGGTGATGGCAGCCCTACACTTCTTTGCCACCGGTACCTTCCAACATACTGTGGCGACTGCTGGTGGGATGTCACAGACCTTGTTGAGCCGTGTGCTCCGCGATGTTTTGGCGGCAATGTTGCTATTCCTGAACCGGTACATCTATTTCCCTAGACTGTGATGACTCACTGACGTGAAGAGTGACTTTTATGCCCTGGGGAGGATGCTGCATGTCATTGGCTCCATTGATGGGACACATGTGGCTTTGGTACCACCACAGGCCCAGGAGCAGGCCTACAGGAACCGCAAGCACTACCACTCGGTCAATGCACTGGTGGTGTGTCTTGCAGACATGACCATCACACACGTGTGTGCCCGTTTCCCTGGTTCAGCACACGATGCCTTTGTGATGAGGAGTAGTCGCATCCCCAGGATGATGGCACAGATGCAGAACCAGCGTGCCTGGCTTGTCGGTGTGTACTGCCTTTGTGCCATTGTGTGTGATCTGATCTGTAGTATTCTGCCCACTTTTCCAAGTCAGCTAATGTGCACTTGTCTGTCCGTAGGTGACTCGGGATACCCCAACATGCCGTGGTTGCTGACACCCCTCAGGAACCCTGTGACACCAGCCCAGATGCGCTACAATGAGGCACATGGTCGGACCAGGAGAGTGATTGAGCGGACATTTGGTCTCCTGACGAGCCGCTTCCGCTGCCTGGACAAGACCGGAGGGTCCCTCCCATATGCCCCTGCGAAAGTGTGCAAGATTATCATCGTCTGCTGCATGCTCCACAACCTGGCAGTGCGGAAGGAGTTGCCTCTCATCCAGGATGACAATGACCAACATCCGCCACCTGTGGAGGATCCTGGCCTGGACCACGATGCCAGTGACGATGATGATGATGATGATGATGGTGATGTCCGCACACAGCTCATCACCAACTTCTTTAGCTGAATGTGAGTATCCTGAGGTGTCATGTCAATGATATGAGTTGGCATGATGTGTGGGTGGTGCTCTGGTGCTGTTGGAGTGTGTCCATGGGCTACTTGACTGGATGTGTGTTGCGATGTGTGCTAACAGGTGGGCTGTACTCCCCAACAGTGTTGACATACTAACTTGGTTCTGGGTGGGTATCTTGTAACATGTATTGTGCATGAGTTTTGCTGTTCTGTCCTGTACTCCATTGCTTTTGACTGTGTGTCATTTCTGTCCTTCACAGGGTACTTTCAGATTTGTTTGGTCAACTGTGTCCAACGACGACATGATTGCACATCCAGGGTGGTAGCTGTTGTGTCCCTACAGGTGATGTGCGCCACACCCATGGACTTCCTTCCGTCTACAGTTGTTGACTGTGTGCCCGCTGCCAGGTGGGATTACCTTGCATCTGTAGTGGTTACGACATGTTGCAACTGTGTAATAAACCTGTGCTTCACTTTGTGATGTGCGTTGTCTGTGGTCACACATTTGAGTGCCATTTGCTTACTGCACCTGTGGGCTACTTGACTACAACTGGGAATGGGTGTGGTGTCTGTGCATTGCACCGTCTTCCCTGGCAACATCAGTATAGGCAATGAGTCAGATGGCCTAGGTGTGTATGTGTTGTGTAGCCCTGGTGGTGTGTCTCCCTCATATGTGTCACGTTGCCTTTACTCACATGCCTGTGTTGTCCTTGCTGTTGCAGTTCGCATACACAGTGTAATTTTGCAGTTCATCATCCCCATAACAGCACCCACGTTGGAATCACGACAGAGGCAAGTATGGTGTATTAGTGTGTTTATTGTGATACATTTGTGTTAATAGTGCATAGGATGGGTAGTGCTGTACACAAATCTTGCAATCCGAAGTTCCTAGGTGAATTGAAAGTCCTGGTAGACAGGATCCCCAGTATCGGGGCCACAGTTGTCTGACACATTGGTCCAACTTGTACTCCCCATGCAATGTGTGGGAGTAGTGTTGCCGTCAACAGGGTGAACAGTCTGTGCACAAAGGCGAACATCCAGAACAGGTTCAGGCTTCCTGGGAGTTGCGCTTGGCCATCGGCCTCTCACTTTTCCCTCCTCGGACGACCCCTCTTCTTGGGGGGCCCTCAAGTACAGGCTGCTGCGGTGCAGGGGACTCTCCGCCAGAGTCCTCCTCCCTCCCTGTGGCAGTTGCAGTTTGTTCAGCACCAGATGTTGTTGGCACACAGGGAGGTGTGGACTGGTTGCTGTTCATCTGGCGGAGGCATTGTAAAATGTCCCTGTGCACCGCCGTCATCTCATGCGGTGCATCCCACTTGGACTCCACGCGGGACATGTGTGAGTCCACGCGGGACATGTGTGACTCCACGTGGGACATGTGGGAGTCCAAGCGGGCATGATGGGCAGCCTGCTGCTGTTTCATGTCTCTGAGGAGCCCCACTACCTGGCTGAGCTCTCCGGTGCTGGACTGGTACGCATCAGCTATGCGTACCAGTTGTGGGTCATCATGCACACCAGCAACGTCTGCAAGCAGCGACCTCTGTCTCCCACCCCTCCCACCACCCCTGCTGACATGTGCAGTGTGTGCAGTGGCACGCACAGATAACCCTGGTCCACCTTGGGGGTTGGTGGTGGTGGTGGTGTCCATGGCCCCAGGTTGGTCCAGGGTCCCTGTGCTGGTGTTGCTCCTTGTTCTGTCCATGTCGGCAGGGATGGTATTTGTGGTGACAGTCGTTGGAGGGGTGGGTGCAGGGGGTGCAGCTGGTGGTCCTGCTGGTGCTGCAGCTGGTGGTCCTGCTGGTGCTGCATGTTGACTTGCACCGGATGTGCCAGGTTGGTCTTCATCGTCCGAGGAGGACAGAGGCTGTACGATGCCAGTGAGCTCCGCATCCTCTTGAGCCTGGGACTGGGACTCCTCAGCATCTGCTGCTGTGTCCCCATCATCACCTGTTTTTGGGAGACACAAACAATGTATGTTATGTTTCTGCAGGCATCAATGGTTGACACACATGACAGTTGGGACTGTGCCTCTGGGTGCGGGCCTGTACATTGCATTGTCCCAAGTCGTCACAGTCAGGGGTTGATATTGGTGTGGCACATTGTCCTGCATTATTTGGGCATTTCTATGTATTTTCTGGGGTGTGAACATGGTCTGCATTGGTTGTGTTTGGTTGACAGCCGGCCCTCCTTCACACCCACCCAGCCAGTCAGTTATCCCACCATGGAACGTGCTTGCGTTGCAGGCAGTGTAAGTTGTCTCTCAGGATGTCAGTCAGTGGTGTCCTGCTGTTTGTTGGTGCACAGTTGGCAGCAGGGCCTTGTGCTCCCCACAGCAGTAGCCAGTGTCAGCCATCTTGTGAGTCCTTCTCCACTCCCTGTGATGTGAACATGGTTCAGGGTGGTGTTGATGGGACAGTTGTGGGGGTGAGCTATGTCTGTGACTACGACTCCCATCATGCTATTGCCTCCACCCCACTTCCCAGCATTCCCATACTTACTTGCTTTTGTGGGGAGTTCAGTGTGTGTGGGTGTGAGAGCAATGGCAAGATGGCTGACAGTGGTGTCCTGCTGTTGGTTGGTGTGCAGTACCCAGCATGCCCTTGTGCTCCCCACGACACAGCAACAGTGTCAGACATCTTTGATGGGTCTTTCCACTCTCTGTGGGATGTGCATGCGTGAGTGTGAGCTTGCTGGGCCATGTGGTGGGGGATGTCGAGCTGTGACTACGACTCCCATCATGCTATTGCCTCCACCCCCCTTCCCAGGATGCCCATGCTTCCTTCCTTTTGACTCTGCTTCCCTGTGGGGTGGGCTGGCTGTGCTGACAGGATGGCTGGGAGTGTTGTCCTGGCAGTTGTTTGGCTAGAAGTCCCAAGAGTGTCCCTGTGCTTCACACAACATGACCCAGGGTGGTGGTTCTTTGTGGGAACTTGTGTTAGGATGGGGGGCATTGCATTCTACCAGGTGGGTTCTGTGGAGTTTGTGTTGGGGTGTGTGTGAGGGGAGGTGCTTGTGACTATGGTCAGTGCTGCAAGTCCTCCTTCCCACCCAGCTAGCCAGATATCCCACCATGGAACGTGCTTGCATTGCAGGGAGTGTAAGTTGTCTCTCAGGATGTCAGTCAGTGGTGTCCTGCTGTTTGTTGGTGCACAGTTGGCAGCAGGGCCTTGTGCTCCCCACAGCAGTAGCCAGTGTCAGCCATCTTGTGAGTCCTTCTCCACTCCCTGTGATGTGAGCATGGTTCAGGGTGGTGTTGATGGGACAGTTGTGGGGGTGAGCTATGTCTGTGACTATGACTCCCATCATGCTATTGCCTCCACCCCACTTCCCAGCATTCCCATACTTACTTGCTTTTGTGGGGAGTTCAGTGTGTGTGGGTGTGAGAGCAATGGCAAGATGGCTGACAGTGGTGTCCTGCTGTTGGTTGGTGTGCAGTACCCAGCATGCCCTTGTGCTCCCCACGACACAGCAACAGTGTCAGACATCTTTGATGGGCCTTTCCACTCTCTGTGGGATGTGCATGCGTGAGTGTGAGCTTGCTGGCCCATGTGGTGGGGGATGTAGAGCTGTGACTACGACTCCCATCATGCTATTGCCTCCACCCCCCTTCCCAGCATGCCCATGCTTTCTTCCTTTTGACTCTGCTTCCCTGTGGGGTGGGCTGGCTGTGCTGACAGGATGGCTGGGAGTGTTGTCCTGGCAGTTGTTTGGCTAGAAGTCCCAAGAGTGTCCCTGTGCTTCACACAACATAACCCAGGGTGGTGGTTCTTTGTGGGATCTTGTGTTAGGATGGGGGCATTGCATTCTACCAGGTGGGTTCTGTGGAGTTTGTGTTGGGGTGTGTGTGAGGGGAGGTGCTTGTGACTATGGTCAGTGCTGCAAGTCCTCCTTCCCACCCAGCTAGCCAGATATCCCACCATGGAACGTGCTTGCATTGCAGGGAGTGTAAGTTGTCTCTCAGGATGTCAGTCAGTGGTGTCCTGCTGTTTGTTGGTGCACAGTTGGCAGCAGGGCCTTGTGCTCCCCACAGCAGTAGCCAGTGTCAGCCATCTTGTGAGTCCTTCTCCACTCCCTGTGATGTGAGCATGGTTCAGGGTGGTGTTGATGGGACAGTTGTGGGGGGCAATATGTGTGACTGCGACTCCCATGATGCTATTGGCTACACGTACTTGGCCAGCATACACAGAATTCCTTCCTTTCAGTGGTCTTCACTGTGTGTTGGTGTTGTTGTGGTGGCTACATGTCTGGATGTGTTTGTTAGTTCTATTTGTGCCACTGCCTAGCTGTAGTTGTAGTTGTGTTTGTACATGTGTTGGCACAGTTGGATGTGACGTTTATGATGGCATGTGTTGTGTTTATCTGACTGACATGCACATTTTGGGATGATTCTGTTCTGGTTGCTGTGTAATTGCTATGAGTGCATGGTTTGACTCTCCCCTTGACAGTGATGTGTGTGTTTTGTGGCAGTATATTGTGTACATTTGTTGTGTACTCACCAGGCTCTGGGATGTCCTCTAGTCCATATACGCTCACTGGCGGAAGGATGGCCCGCACCTTCTCCTCCCAGGGCCTGAGGTATATTGGCTTGGCAGGAGGGCCACTGCCGGTGTATTGGCTGTTGATGTAGTCTTTCTTCAGCAGGTCCCGTACCCTCCTGCGCACGTCATACCACCTGTTCTGGATGTCGCTCTTTGTGCGCCGACATGGTGATTGTGCGTTCACCCTGTTGATGATCCTCTCCCACATCTTGGTTTTCTGGGAGATGGGGGTCTGTTGGACCAGTGTACCAAACAGCTGTGGCTCTACCCTGAGGATCTCGTCTACCATGACTTCCAATTCACAATCTAGGAACTTGGGATTCTTCTTGGGGGCATGGTGATGGGTGGTGATGGTGAGTGATGTGTGTGTTGGTGTGCAGGTGAGGGTGTGTGAGTGTGTGTTTTGCTGGGTGTATGTGAGGTAGGTATTTGTTGGTGTGCTGATGGTGTGTGGCTTGTGTGAGGGATGAGCTGTGGGTGTGTGGTTGCTTTCTCTTGGGTGCTGGCAGTGGAATGGCATTTGCAAAGGCTCATGGTTGTGATTTGTGTCCTTTATATAGGTGGAGTTGTGGGTGTGTCTTTGTTCTCTGTCCCCACCCCCAGTATTTATTGGCTTGGTAATTGCTTGTTTGGCCTTTTTTTCGGTGATTTTTCCTTTGTGCTGTTTGTGTATGTTGGAAACGTTCTTGTGACCGAGTCGGACCCTGCATTTGTCTCGTACGGTGTTCTCCGTTTCATTCACGATGTGTTTGTGCAGTTTTCTATGCTGCGTACGCGTCGGTCGCGGTGTTTTGTGTTGCTTCGGCTCGGTTTTGTATGCGTGTCGGTCGTACGGCTTGGCCTCCGTCCGACTCGCTCGTGGTTTTCGCGCCTTGCATCGTACTTTGCGGTTTGGAGTTCGCGTGTATGTTTCGGTCGGATTTGTTCCGGGTACGTGTCGGTCAGTTGGATTCGCGTGTTTTTCCGGCCGGATTGCTGTTTTCCTTGCGGCTCGGTCGGTCAACTTGGTTTCGGTACGTGTCGGTCGGATTTTTCACGCCTTGCATCGTACTTGGCGTGTCGGGCGCCACGGGTACGTGTCGGTCGGTATTATTTCCGGATCCGAGTCGGTCGGTGCTTTTTCCGGCCCGAATCGGAATCGACCCCTTTATGTGGACCTCATTGGAGATCCAAATCTTAATAAATAGATTGAATTGATAAACCCAGCTGATTACCGAATAATGAGAAGGATTGTCAATGACTTGAACAACAAATTCAAGCAGGTGTGGTATCCCAATACATCGGATGGCACTCTTTAGAAGTAGTGCTTGTACAGGAAACACATCTCTTAGGTATGATTTGCAGCTTTATAGGTATACAAGGGTATACACAGACATTCCATTCTGGGCAACCTGCAGTTCCAGAGGAGTCACAAAGCTGCTACACTATTCCCAACCACTTCAGGTTGTACAGGTCCACACCGACAAAATGTGATGCTATGTAATGCTTATATGCTCTATCAAGGGGTAAACATGGAATCTTTTAAATGTCTATGTGCCACTAGCTACGCCTGTGAACAACTGCAGTTCCCCACAAACCTAGTGTAAGCAGCACCAATAGGCAGAATGGCCACTAGGGAGATTCAATGACATTATGGACAGGGGTATGGACCCTGATGGATCCCAACCTGCTAGTATGCGGAAATCTGCTTCTACAGATATGTGCTGTACACATAGATATGGCCCCAAATCCAGGTTAACAGCACTCTCTCCTCTTCCTTCCCAAGAGGAAGAGGTACTTTGCAGGGATGCCTTCTGCCCCCCTTCTGCTTGCTGTGGCCATCAAGCCGGTGGTTGAATGAGTGCGACGAGATGCGAAGGTATGAGGCCTCCAATGAAAGAAAAACATTGAGGAAAAAGATTCCATGTAAGTGGATAATCTGATCCTGTTTGTACAGGGAGCTGGGATTTTTAGGTCCTGCCTAATACACTTACTTAAGGCTTATAGAGAGGTCTCTGGAGAACAGGGACAAATCAGTTTACCTCCTTTTGATGGGGGGGCGTAGAGACTGAGCAGTGGGGACGTCCAATTCTCTCAGTGGTTGATGGATTTAGATACCTAAACATCTTTGGGCCAGATGTACGACCACTTTTGCATGCGCAAACGGGTTTGCGAACCCGTTTGCGCATGCAAAAACAGCATGGGGAATGTACAAACCCTATTTTGCGAGACGCAATTTTTTTCCGACTCGCAAAATAGGGTTTTGCGACTAGATTTTAGGAAGGGGCGTTCCCTTCCTAATAGTGAGCACAACCCTAAGTAAGAATGTTTTGCGTCTGCAATTGCGGGCGCAAAACACTCGCAAATTACCACCCTCTTCAAGAGGGTCGTAATGGGGTCGCAAAAGGGAAGGGGTCCCCAGGGGACCCCTTCTCCTTTGCAAATGCAGGGGAAACAAAAATTAGAGCCTTTCTTTGGCCCATGAAGATCCTGCGAGTTTCACTTAATAAATGTGCCCAATTGCCGATTGATGTGGGGCTGGGCACATCAGATATTTATCTGCATTACCTGGAGTCCCAGAGGCTCTCAATAAATGACTGGCTCTTTGGTGACAGGCATGACCCACAGGCTTGAGCTCAACCTGATGAGTGAATCAGAGAGTATGGGTGTTCTGTATGGCTTGATCATTCTCTCCTCTCTTCTCTCTCACACTAATTTTTATTAGCAGGCATGAAGTGTTGAGATGGATCAAGTGGGATGGCAAATACATGAAGGGAACACCATCATGGCAGGGGTGAAGGCTTGAGTTAGTGGCTGTGCTCGAAGGGTTTTGCTCATGGTACTTCATAGTGATTTCAAACATTGGCACTATCTGGAAAGTATAAATCCAGGTTAGACAAGCCTTAAACGCTTATTGACAAGACCGAGTTCCTGCTCAGCCTGCATGAAGCCAGGGCTGATATAGTAAGGAGGGCATTTGGGCGATGGGCCGGTATCCGAGATCCGGCTGTGGGACGCCTTTTTGGCCAGCGTGGTGGCTGATTTGGGCTGTGTCTGTGCAGTTCAGATGCCACCACTGGTCCAGTGGGGGCCTGAGCGGTCTTTCCGGAGGCATATTGGCCTCGATTACCTCCCTTTTACCAATGAGGTGGAGGTGTCATTTGCGGTCTCTCACTGGGATGGCGCATTAATGTATGCAGATGGAGCAGAGGCAGGGGGCCTGAGAAGAAGTGGTCTCACTTATATTCAGGTCTGGTTCACCATTGTGAACTAATCCATAAACAAAGAGTCCTAGCAACATTTGCATTCTTTTATCTTAGTAAAGTTAAGAAAATATGCCTCTTTAATAGAAACACCCCTCCTTCTTTTTGTAACACTTGAAACATTGAAGCAGTTTTTCGTAAAAAGATGCAATCCGCAAATGTGGGCCACTTTTTTGGGGCGACCGGGCCAATTTTCGATCCCAATTCAACCCTGCCTGAAGCTAAACTGACAATAGAACCCATAGAGTGGAAATGAATCTCTTGTTATCAATAAATCATTGGTGATTAACACTCTGAACCCTTACGGGACTAGAGTGAAATAGGAAAGGGCGTAGGCAACTAGACAAGATTGAATTGGTTGAAGCTAAGTTGGCTCTCAGGGTACTGTCAGTCTAGACTTGCCTGCAATCGGTACAGTTCAGATAGCTACACTGAGTGTACTACACCCCATATAGGGTGGGCACAGTGCAGGATGGACGGGACATGGATTGCCCCGGATGTTGAATGGAGATAGGCACCTGTATGCATGTGAATTGGGAATGCCTAATCATAAAGACCTTTTGGGCCCGTGTCCACAAAGTACTAGGCAGATTTGGGACAGTCAGTATGGGCCCCAAATTTGCACTTCTTGGATTGATGGATCACTAGGGGTCTTTGGGGTTCTAGTTCACGGGTGCGACTGGGATTTTTAATCGCAAAACATGACATTGCCCATCACTGGAGATCTCTCGCTGTCCATCATATAACTGAGTGGCTGAAGGGAATGGACATATGTGCTAAGGCTGACGAAGTAGTGTATGTGAGCAGAGGGTGTCCACAAAATCATATGAAAATCTGTGGCCCATGGAGGAACTACTTCAATGGGGATATCAGTCATTAATTAGAAAACGTATACAGTGCATTAATTTACGACGCATTCATTTACAACGCGTTGTTTACAACGCATTCATCTGAAACACATTTTAAGGTAAGCACATTTAAACTGCATTTTATAAGTATATTGTATAAGGCTTTTTCATTATTATTTATGTTTTAAAATAGAAGCACACGAGCCACGTCCTCGTCACTGCAAACATTCTATATGGACACTCATAGCAGAACCAGCAAGCTGAGCATTGTACAGTTTTAACTTTAACTCCACACTTCCGTCTACTTTATCCAAAGCAGTAATAGATACTATATGGATATTTCCTGAACTTGTTTATTTTCTAAAATCACACGTTTTTAAATAATATTCAAGCTTATTTTGAGGGAATTTTTTTAATTTGAATAAACATTTTTGGAGTATGATTAAATGAAGTTTCCCCAATCTAAAATAGTGTTTCAATTTCAAAAAACACAAGTTATGATTTTTGAAATATTTTGAATAACTCTAATATTTTTTAAAAGTGAATCATTTTGAATGTGAAATGTAATACATTTATTAGGCATATATTTAAATTGATTTAACCCATTCCTTTTACCCATTCCAAAATGACATTTCCTAACATAAAAATACCGGTCATCTTTTTAAAAATATTTATAACCATCTTTTTTTAGAAGTTAAAATAGTACTTAGCTTATGCTTAAAATCAGTAACAGAATGTGTTATACTAATTTAACGTTACAAGTTTGAAACTCTGTTGTTGCTTTTGGAAATAGCAGGCTTTTTTTAAATCTCCATTGATATTTAATGAATTTTCTTCACGTTCAACATAATTAGAGCGAGAATGAGTAATATATGAGCTGCACATCAATGTCTAAACTCCCAGTGATACAACATTAATTGTATTCCCCAATCCCTCACACCACCCTCTCCCAGGTGAGTAAACCATGGGCACAGGACATAAGGGACACCCTATCTTAAGAGTGTGAGATATCTTTCATCAACACCTCAAAATCTGAGGTATCTCACTTTAAGTGACATGGTTAAATGGTAAGTTTCAGAGATCGCTGAACCTTGGGGCAGTCATATTCAAAACCTTTGTCCATAGGGTAGTCCATTAAAGATTGCCACTGGCTATCATATCTGTGGACCATAGTATTAACAGTCAAGGTTAGATTCTCCATAGCCAGCAGTATTCACAATTTACTCGACCATTCCTGCATCAATGGGACAGTTTGAAATTTACATTTTAGTGGCAACAATTGTTTTGCTGCCAACGAGCATGTTCAGCATCAGTCTCCAGTTGGTGTTGGTAAATCCTCTGTATTCAGCAGGTCCTAGGAATAGGACGATAGTTTCCGGCTCTGATTGAATCACCCTTTTAATATGACTAAGAACTCTCAGACCATCTTTAACTTGAGGCATATCCAACACATATGCAATACATTTCCCTCTTCCCTGCAGCCACTCCAACAAAGACGGTCACCAGTCCTATATGTTATGTTATGTTTAAGGGTCTTATAAATTGCGCTAATACCAATTGGCGTCTTGGTGCGAGTATCCGGAAAAATCCTAAACAAATAACATGGTGGTGTGTCTAACTTTCCTGAAACCTGACCTATGATTAAAATAGATAGGTTTTTAAATCCTTTCTAAGTTTTAAGAGGTTGGGTTAAGATCTCAGGTGTTCAGGAATTCATTCTACCATTTGGAGACTGAGTAGGAAAATTTTCTTCCACCCTAGTTTTCTTTCCTTATTCTCGGCACTTGCACTTTGCTGGCTGTACTTGACGGTAGTGTTCTCATGGGAGAGTACCATTTAAAAGTATCTTGAAGAAAGCATGTACCCTTTTGGTATAGTCCCTTCTGGATCCAACAGAGAGCTTTAAACTGAACACGTGCCCTAATAGGGAGCCAATGGAGTTCTCTGATGGATTTCGATACCAAACAGAATTTGGGGAGAATGAATAAGACTCTGGCACCTGCATTTTGAAGAGTCTAAAATCTTTTCAAGAATCGAGATTGGGCTCCCACCAGTAAGGCATTGTAATAGTCAATCTTCGAGATGACCAGTGCCGAGATAACTGTTTTTCTAAGTTCAAGATGGAGATATGGTAACATTTAAAAGAAAATCTTTAGCATTAAAAAACAGGAAGATATTACCTGATTAGAGTGGTTGACAAAAGTAAGTTTATTGTCGAACACCACACCCAAGTTTCTTGCCTTCTGAACTGGAGTTGGCAGAGATTCTAGACTTTGCGGCCACCAGGAATTCTTCCACAGGGTGTTATTGTTGCTGAATAACAGCACCTCCATTTTATCAGAGATGAGTTTTAAGAAATTCTGGGTCATCCATTGAGCAATGTCAGTCATGCATGCACTAAACTGGAGTGCAATCTTTTCTGGGTCTGAAGAGACTGAAACTACTAATTGGGTGTCATCAGCTTATGAGCATACTGAGCACCTATGAGATCCAATCAAATGGCTGAGGGGTGTGACATACACATTAAAAAGCGTTGGGCTCAGGGATGACCCCTGAGGAACACCACAAGATAGACAAAAAGGAGTGAAGGTAAAACAATCTAAGGATACTACTTGCTCTCCGTCTGTGAGAAATTACCTAATTAATTTTAGGGCTGATCCTCTTATGCCAGTTCTGTCCAGGCGCTTGACCAGAGTGACATGATCCATCATATCAAATGCAGACGATAGATCCAACAGGACCAGGAACGCACTATCTTCCTTGTCTATGATGGATCTGATCTCTTCGGGGGCTGCCAAAAGGGCTGATTCTGTACTGTGCGGTGGCCTGAAGCTATGTTATGCAGGATGTAGACAGTTGTTGGCGTCAATAAAGGTAGTAATCTCTTGGTTCATTATCTTCCCAACTATTTTGGCCAGAAGTAAGAGGCGTGAAATGGATCTGTTGTTTTTTCTTCTGCAGTGTCTAAATACGTTTTTTTGATCAGTGGAAGTATAGAAGCTTTTTTCCAGAATTCTATTCATAAGGGGTATAAGATAAAGAGACATTATAAAGAACCTGAGGGAGGCAGGGATCCATAGGGGATCCAGTATTTATATTTTTTAAACAGGAGGCCGTTTGCTCAGTCGTGAGATGTGTAAAAGAGGTTAAAATTCGAGAGGATTCAGAGAGATTAATCTTTTGGGTTTTTTCTGGGCAGGTGGTGGAAAGAGGCTCAGTGATTTGATAAAAATCTAGAAATATATTGTAAATCTTGCTAAAAAAAATATTTGCCATATTTTCAACAAAATATTGACTGGCTGGGGTTTTGTCTTTATTTATTTCAAAAGTGGTTAATGTTTTAACTGTTTTAAATAACTCCTTCGGGAAGTTGCTGGCCACTTTTATTTTATTTGTATAGATTTTCATTTTAGTTTCTTTAGTCAGATTTTTATATTCTTTCAATAACATTTTGTAATTTTCTTTTTCTTGTGTGCTCTATCTTGCTCTCCAAATCTGTTCCTGGTACCTACACTTTTTCTTTAGCTCCCTGAGTTCGGGAGAGAACCAAGACGCAGAAGGTGTTTTGCGATGGCTGGTTCTGTTTTTGAGGGAGGCGACCTGAGATACAGCTCATTTATACAGGAGTTCAAAATGATTGAGGCCTGAGGAATGTGCTCACTTAATAGGGGAGTGGTTGTCATTAGCAATTAATCTAGTTTACTGTTGTTGATGTTATTCCATGCTTGACGATTATGTCATAAAGGACCCTTAATAAATACACTTCTACTTCTGGGTATAGGAAGATTAAAAGGAATGCCTTTGTGGTCAGTCCAGGTAAGTGGCAGTAATTTCTTGAACTTTATATTTGCATTGTTTCAAAATACACCATCCAGTGTATGGTCAGCAATATGAGTTGATTCCTTAATAAGTTGGAGCAACTCAAAACTTGGAAGATAATCTAAATGGACATTAGTGTTTTTGTCATTGAATTTTTCAAGACAGAGATTACAATCAGCTAGGATGATGAATGTGGGATAATCGATATAAGTTTCCATAAAATCCAAGAGGGATTGTATAAAATGTGCTTTTGGGCCTGGAGGGCGGTACACAAGTAGGCCATTAAAAGTATAAGTATTTTTTGATTTTTATTGCAAAAAGAAGAGCCTCTGCATTTAAATGGAAAAGAAGTTTGGCTAAGATTTTTATTGAGATTCGATGCAGTATTGCCAGCCCACCACCTCACCTAAGTGGTATGTCGTGTCTGGCTACCTCAAAGCCATCTGGCAGACATGCTGTAAAATCAGGGTCAGGGCAGACATGCTGTAAAATCAATGCTGCGTCTGCCCAAGTTTTTGTTAACAATGCAATATCAACATCGCCCATATCCATTATTTCGGCAAATTCTGTTGTATGTTTAATGAGAGAGCGCATGTTAATTAATAGGCATTTGACTCTGTGGTTGTTTTGATCTGAGAGAATCTTAGAAGCGAAAGTATCGTTAATGTCTTTATCATTACTCTTTATGAACTGAGGGGCTGTAAACAAGTGATGGAAGCTTTCACATGCTGGTTCTATTTCTATTATATGAGGATCGATACGCGGGCATACGAGGGGCTTACCTTGTCTATTTAGTTTCAACAGGGCCTCCCTGGTATATCTTTGGTGGGAAAAATGGCCAGGGGGTCTTCCCGGCCTCTGAAGTAGACCGTGGTGTCGGTTGGCGCGTCTGATCCAGAGACAGTCCACCAAAAACAATTGGCCAAATTAAAGCCTAACTAAGGTCCAGCAATCCCGTTCTGAGAAATGCAGGCTCCACTACAAGTCCAGACTACTGGTAACGTAATGAACATTAAAATAACGATGAGAAATCTAAACAAGCATTTGCAATGCAATAGGTCTCGCATTTGCGAAACTTTCAGCTACTGGCATTGTAAATGACAAAGCTTTTATCTATGTGTTGATTTTAAAAACAGATAAATAAAAGGCATTGTCATTTACAATGCCAATAGCTTAAAATTTCGCAAATGCGAGACCTATTGCATTGCAAATGCTTGTTTTAATATTTGTATGACATTAACTTACTGGTCATGCCAGCAATTGTATTCCCGAGTCCTGTGGTTGCGATGTAAAAAACATGGCAAAAAACAACATACTGACACATGTATTTATAGTGGTCTGAGGTCCCAACAAGTAGCAGAAAGCTCTGAAAATATTTAAAACATTATTTTAAAATTGTAACAGTACAAAATAGGCTGCCACACAATAATTTGGCATATATGATGAAAACAAGTACTTTCCAAGAATACATTTTCATAATAGCTAACCTAGTGTAGACATTTTAAATAGTCCATTGAAGGACACTTTTCAAAACTCAGCATCCGTACATTATCTTTCAAAAAAAGTTTTAAATGTTTGTCATCATAAAACTTCAAGTGACTCTTTAAATTTAATCACGTTAGAGCCATCTCCCCTGAACTCCCACCTTCCACACCCTCCAAGTATTCCAGGTCCCCATTAACAATTCAGGGATTGTTTTTTTTAACACAATATATGGGAACTCTTTTTAGTAAAATTAAGAACACCTTGGCCCCCATACAACTAGCCAATTTCAACCTCTGTTTACATGCAGATGTCCTCTCAGGTGAGTAGAGGGGGTGGGAGGAAGGAGGCCAACAGGGTCATATTCAGATCCCCGATCGTCCTGACCTCTTGGGCCTCAGACAAATGGCTCAAGAAAAGGCGGAGCAGAGCAAAATCCATGGATAGATTCAAAGACATGACCCTGAAAAAAAGGTGCTATGTGGGGTCTAATTTTTTCATTCACAAATGGACAGAGACAGCTGCCCCACTTCCTGAATAAGATGCTCTGAAGAAGGTTTCAAGAAATGCACATTCATTAATTTTTTTATTTTTAGTGCCATCACTACCATTAGTGCAACAGGTGCATTGGCACTGGGGCAATGGTGTAAGGAATCACTACACCCCAATTAAGGATATGTCACTAGCAAAAAAGGTGGGAGAGGGGAGCCATTTTCCTGCTTGGTAATGTGGCCCAAGTCCCCCATGCTGCACAGGGAACAGGTCCGTAGCAAGGGGGGGGGGCTGGTCCTCCCCGGGTGGCACAAGTTTTGGGGGCAGCAGCCCCCAGATCTACCTGCTGTATCGGGGCGACAATTGCCAGCACCCACTCCCCCACTCTTCAATACGTCCGTCATGGGGCGGCCATCTGAAGAATCGCCAGCAACCCCTCCCCTCCGTCTTCAATGCGGCCACCCTGGGGTGGCAAATGAAGGGACTGCCACGGGCGGCCATAGGTCCAGCTACACCATTGTAAACAACAGAACATACCTTATCACAAAGCAACATAATAACACAATTTTAACATAACAGGACACAATACAACAGAAAAGTCATAGCACACTTTACAGTAAGACCCACAGAAAACTGCATTGAAATAATGCAGCATGAAAACAGAATGGCACAAGAAACAATACAAAACATCACTACCACAACATAATGCAATGCAAACAATATACACAAACATTCTTGTCACACATCACCACCTCCAGAAATGTGCTTTAATGAGACGATTGGCAAAGGTGTTTGCACCAAACACTGCCTTTCTTACCACGAAGACATAACGTAGCTGCAGTCAATCAAAAATAGTTGTTGACCCAGCACAGCTGTTTGATTCATGATTGCACTTGTGTATGCATATGGTTAGTGTGTGGATTTTGTGTGCAGTCCATTTTTATATACGGTGGAGAACCATAACCATATTGGTAGAATGATACTTCCAGCTGGAAATATTTACTTAATGTCTCAAAACAAATATTAAAAGTATAGAGGCCAACTGCCAGGCTTGGAGCATTGCCGCACTCTGAAAGGTGTTAGTCTGTAAGTGTGACTTCTGAGGCAGAATTGCCTATCTTAACATATTCAAGTTAGTTTGGGGTACGATAGAGGACGTCATCATGAAAGAGTGAAAAGCTGAGGGTTTTTTTTTTGCAGTTTTATATAGCGCGAACTCGACCCGAAGGAATTGAAGCGCTTTACATGGGCAGTAGTTACATTAAACAAGGATACATTCAACTTTTTTGTAGACACAGGGCGATTATATGATTTCCCCAGAATCACAGGATATTGAGACAACGCCAACCAAGACTGGAACCCGGTTTCCCAGTTTCAAAGCGGACAGCTTTGGTCGTTACGCCACACCATAAGTCTCTAAAATGTGACCTGCTAGTTGCACACAATGCTATTTCTGCAATGTGTTTCATGCTGTACCCATCAGCTGTTTCATGAGTAAACAGCACAGTCATCGCTCAGCATTATCGCCATTTGAAAGTCCAGTTAAAAGTGATATGCTGACGAGCGGGCAGGCTGAGGTAAAACTGAATTACGTAACTACACGTTAATTAAATTGCAAAGTGCAGTTTGACTCTCGCGGGCACCTGTTGCCGCGTGTCTCCAAAAATACAACTGGCATTTGGGAACGCTGGCAGGCCCTTGGCATGGAGACATGCTCGAAGGTGGCAGTCAGTGAGTGACTGCAGATACACCATTGCCGGTGACATGGAAGATGAAGGGAGCGCCGTTGACTCCACGGGGTCCGAGGAAGTCTCGCTCCCAATGGTGAAAGATATTGAGCAGCTTCTGGCCACGGGGAGGCGGGCGTGTAACCACGTCGATGAAGTTTGGCCACGTCTATTCCTTGGTGACTTGTAAGTAACAAGACTGAGACTGGGAGACACCAACAGAGAGGGGGGGAGGGAGAGAGCACCAATGCTGGGACAGTGATACAAAGTGGCCCAAGAAACAGTGAGACACACAAAAGATCAGGGAACCATAAGCATGGACGCTGGAGCGGACTGACATGGGACACAATGAGGAGCAAGCTGCAATGCTAGAAGAAAAAGAAACGGAAGCTGCGCGGACGCTAAAATTAAAGCTCCGTGCGCGCAGACAGGAAGGGAGAGAGGGAGCAAGCGAGCCGAGCCGTACTCGTGCACATCTCCTGTCCTCGCACGCCTGCTGTCTTTTATGCTAACGCCTAAAGCCATACGCGTGCACATGTCCTGTCTTCTGGGCGCGTGCACATGTCCTGTCCCTCTTCGCCAAAGAAACCGACAACAATAGATCTCGCCAAGGCGAGCAGCGCATGCGCTGTGTCGCTAGGCGAGACCTAAAAATCATAAACCAAGTAAAAAGGCAATAGCAGCCGGATGGCGACGCGTTAACACTACGGGAGCCAGGCACCTCCCAATATGGCCCCCACAGAGCCTACAAGGAAAACACACAGTCATCAATGTTCGTGCACCAGTTCTAGTCCTTCACCAGGTCAGGATAGTTGAATACTTCACAGACGTATTTCCCCACCTCTGAAGAAGCCCGTGGTGTCAGGGGACATGTCCGATCCAGAGACCATCCACCAATAAGAATTGGCCAAATTAAAGCGTAACTGGGGTCCAGCAACCCCGTTCTGGGAAATGTAGACTCCCCTACAAGTCCAGACTAATGGTAACATAATGAAAATTAAAATAACAATGAGAAATTGTAAAAATCATAATCCAAGTAAAAAGGCAATAGTATCCTGACGGTTACGCGTTAACACTAGAGGAGCCAGGCACCTCCCAATATGGCCCACACGGAACCCACAAGAAAAACAAACAGTCGGCAATGTTTGTGAAGAATTTCTGGTCCTTCACCGTGTCAGGAAAGTTGAATACTGCACGGATGCCCTTCCTGGCCTCTGAAGTAGGCCGTGGTGTCGGGGGGCATATACGATCCAGAGACCGTCCACCAAAAGAATTGACCAAATTAAAGCGTAACTGGGGTCGAGCAATCCCGCTCTGGGAAATGGAAACTCCCCTACAAGTTTAGACTACCGGTAATGTCATGAAAATTTAAATAACAATGTGAAATTTTAAAAAGGCATAAACCAATTTAAATTGCAATAGCAGTCTGATGGTGACGCGTTAACACTACGGGGAGACAGGCAACTCCCAATATGGCCCCAGCGGAGCTTACAAGGTAATTAAAACAGTCGCCACCAGTTCTGGTCCTTTGCCGTGTCAGGATAGTTAAATGCTGCGCGGAGTCGCTTCCCCGCCTCTGAAGTAGGCCATGGTGTCGGGGGGCATGTCCAATCCTAGGACCATCCACCAATAACAATTGGCCAAATTAATGTGTAATTGGGGTCTAGCAATCCTGTTCTGGGAAATGCAAACTCCCATACAAGTTCAGACCACTGATAACGTAATAAAAATTAAAATAACGATGTGAAATTTTAAAAAACAAAGTAAAAAGGGAAAAACAGTCTGATTGCGACGCGTTAACACTACGGGAGCCAGGCACCTCCCAATATGGCCCCTACAGAGTCCACAAGAAAAACAAACATTCGCCAATGTTCGTGCACCAGTTCTAGTCCTTCTCCATGTGAGGATAGTTGAATACTGCGCCAACGCACTTCCCGGCCCGTGAAGTAGGCCGTGGTGTTGGAGGCATGTCCGATCCAGAGACCGTCCACCAATAAGAAAAGGCCAAACTAATGCGTAACTGGGGTCCAGCAACCCCGTTCTGGAAATTGCAGCCTCCTCTACAAGTCCAGACTACTGGTAACGTCAGTGGCGGCTGTTGGAATTTGATAGTGGTGAGACCGATTAATTTTTTTGCATGCGAGCATGTGAAGCAAGCAAACCCATTAGATTTCAGGGATGTTTGAAGAAGGTTCTCCCCCAAGAAATGTTTTAAAATTGGTGCATATTGGTGCGAATTTCAGCACTATTACTTCAATAAATGGACCAAAAATAAAATTTTCTAAGCATTAGTGAAGGGAAATAAATAAATATTTTAGAATTTCCGTTTTTTCCCAGCAAGTCTGACCTCCTATAGGGGCTGCAGGTGCAGGTAAGACAGCAATGTATATTTGTGAGTGTATATGTTTGAGTACGTCTGCTTTACAGTGACTGCATGTGCAAGTGTCTGCAAAAAAGTGTGGGTTTTTGAGTTTATGTATGTTTATACATGTATTGTCTTTGGTGAAACACCTTTGTGTGTAAGCCTTTGTGCACAAACAAGTGCATGTACATATGTGCAAATTTTTGTGTCTGTGTGTGTGCACAGTACTATTGCACACATCTAAGCGCCTGTGACTACGCCTGAATAAATGCGCACATTTCAGCAAGTGCATCCGCAGAATAAGTTTATGCAAGAGTGTGTTTGCTCCAAAGTTTGTGTGTGTGTGTGTGTTCAGTGCATATTTATGAATATGTGCATCATTGACTACCATTTAATATCCAAGATGTCTAAGCATTACCAACTAACCTGATTTAAAATAACCTCGCAGAAACAAAAGAGGAAGGCTAATGATAGAAATTGAATTCATACTCATTGCTAATGGCTTGTTTTCCAAGGGTTTGTGAAGGATTATGGCCACAAAACTGTTACCTGTTTTTGAATATTCTGGCAGCTCATTAACATCATATGTATTTGGAAAGTAGTGGAAGAAATGTAGAAGACAAAAAAAGCACAGCAAGAGAAGGGGTTAACGAAGAAAGCTACAAAGAGAAGATGTGTGGCATATGAGAAAGAGAAAGAGGGGTATAAACAAAAGGTGAGGCAATGGAAACCAAAGGAGAGTTGAAAAGACACCCAGGGAACACAAAACAGGGAACAGACGGGAGAGTAAATGGACTGAGAAAGAGCGAGAGGGTAATAGAGTAAAAGAGTCGGTAAAAGAGAGTAATAGTAGAAGAGAGAGAGAGAGCAAGAGAGTAAAAAGATAATGCAACTTGTGATAGAGGAGAGGGTCTTGAGTCGATGCCCTCACCTCACCTCTATCTCAAGTTACATAGATTTCACCCTCTGTACCTTACCAATTTTGAAGGAGCTTGGCCTCAGAGGTTCTGTCCCGGTCCTGCCGTTGGTGAGGTTTTGTGTTGCTGCCACAGACGGAGGTGCACACCAGTCCCATTCGATTCCACAGAACTGAAAGTAAAAGCTTTCTGACTGAAATATTATAAACAGATACACTGCGCATACTTCTGCTCAGTGTATCTGTTTACTTGAGCTATCACAAACAGTTCTGAAGAGTAGCCTCATGTACATTATGACACTTTACCAGACATTGTAAATAGGTACATGTGCACCGTAAGCGAATGAAGATGGATGTAGTACTCACCTTCGTGTAATAACGCATCATAAAATTGCATGATAATATCAATAGCTCTGATGACATTGGTGTCCTTGGGGATAATGGTAGTGGCGTTGTAAACATTTTGTTGTAAAGGTGTGCATTGTAATTGTATGCATTGTAACGCCATATGTTCGTTTGGCACGGCGAAAGTGATGGTCAGTGGTGGGGGGCAAAATTACTATTCTAACTATGCAGGATGTTTGACTCAGGGAAAGTGCTGCTCACTGGTGGGAGGAAAAATAACTATCCAAAAACCAACATGTGTTTAGCTCAGGGAATGTGCTGGTCAGTGGTGTTAGGGGAAAATTACTATTCAAACTCCAAAATGTGTTTTCCTCAGGGAAAGTGATGGTCCGTGAAGGAGGGCATAAATAATATTCAAAGTCCAACCAGTGTTTGCCTCAGGGAAAGTGCTGGTCAGTGGAGGGAAGCATATTTAGTATTCGAACTCCAACAGGTGTTTTACTCAGGGAATGTGCTGGTCAGTGGTGGGGGGCAAAATTACTGTTCAAACTAAAGCAGGTATTTACCTCTGGGAAAGAGCTGGTCAGTGGAGGAGGGCAAAAATAATATTCTAACTTCAACATGTGTTTGCCTCAGGGAAAGTGCTGGTCAGTGGAAGGGGCATAATTACTATTCAAACTCCAACTGCTGTTTCCCTCAGGGAATGTGCTGGTCAGTGGTGGGGGGCAACATTACTATTCAAACTCAAAAAGGTGTTTGCCTCAGGGAAAGTGCTGGTCTGTGGAGGAGCTCAAAAATAATATTCTAACTCCAACCTGTCTTTGCCTCAGCGAAAGTACTGGTCAGTGGTGGGGGACAAAAATACTATTCTAAACCCAACACGTGTTTCACTCATGGAAAGTGGTGCTCAGTCATGGTTGGGCAAAAATATTAATCTAACACTAATCTAATGTGTTTGCCTCAGGGAAAGTGCTTGTCAGTAATGGGGTGCAAAAATACTATTCATACTCCAAAAGGTGTTTGCCTCAGTGAAATTGCTTGTCAGTAAAGGTGTACCAAAATACTATTCTAACTCCAACAGGTGTTTGCCTCAGTGAAAGTGCTTGTCAGTGGTGGTTGGCCAAAATTAGTACTCTATCTCCAACAAGTGTTTGCCTCAGGGAAAGTGCTTGACAGTGTTGTGGTGGAAACATACTATCATAACTCCAAAATGTGTTTGCCTCTGCAGAAAGTGCTGGTCAGTGGTGGGGGGCAAAAATACTATTCAAACTCCAAAAGGTGAGGACATCAAGGAACGTACTGGGCAGTGGAGTGATGCAAGATGACTATTCTAACTCCAAAAGGTGATTGACACAAGGAAAATGGTAGTCAGTGGTAGTGGGGTAAAAATACTATTCTAACTCGAACAAGCGTTTGCCTCAGGGAAAGTGTTGGTCAGTGGTGGGTGGCAAAAATACTATTCTAACTCCAACAAGTGTTTGCCTCAGGTAAAGTTTGTCAGTGGTAATGCACAAAATTACTATTGAAACACAAGAGGGAGCATGCCTAAAGGAGGGTGCTGGTCAGTGGCATGCAACAAATTTACAAATCATACAAAGTGAACTGTACATGTTGCTTCTTGCCTTCTTAAATGCAACATAAAAATGTTTAAACGTCTAATCATACTTTTTGCTAATACACAGCTTGAATCAACATCATCCTACATCCAAAAATAAAAGCATCTACTTAAAAATCAAGCAATTGCAAGCCTGGTTTGTTAATCAGAAGGCCTTGTAACAGGTAAATTAGATCAAAAACATATTATAGCAATTAAACAATAACTAAAAATATTTTTTTACAGAAACCAAAAAGTCAGCTAAACATCAGCCATTCAAATTCCGATTTTCCTTTCAGACCTACCCAACATCAGCCAGAAGAGACAAAAGTAAATCAGCAAAACCCGCTTTAAGAGCCCCTAAAACTCAAACAAAAGGAAGAAGTGGACAAATAATCCTTAGAAAGGTGAGGCATATGACCTCAAGCAAATCACAAACCCTATTTATCTTTTTCCAGGAATCAACAAAAAAGGCTAATTAAATTTTAACTGCTGACAAATAGAAAATTAAACAAAGCAAAAAACAACCTCTTCCGATTGAAAAGTCACTCTCATCAAATGTTCATATAACCGTAATTGTTTTGCAGGTTGCAAACATTCTCTTATTTATAGCATAACAATGTAAATAAAATTCCATAAATAAACATTAGAAAACCTATAAAACTAACCTTATTTTCTCAACAGGATAAACGATGTTATTCAACATTAAAATTCAAAGATACTTTTTTCTCCCCATTTTTTTTACAGACATTTAAAAAATGGCATCAGGAAGAGAAGCAACCTGTGTGAAGTCTGCAAGAGGAAATACACTCCTTAAACATGCTGGCTACTTTTATTGTAAGGAGACACTACCTGAGCCCAGGAGTCATTGGAGGTGTTTGCAATATTACTAATCCCATTGCACAGGCAGAGCGGTTTCTCTGGGGGACACTGTTGAAAGAATCACAGAGCATAACCACTCTGCCTCTGCAATGGAGATTGAGGTTAGGGAAAACATAAATCAAATGAAAGAGCTGGCATCCACCTCCAATGAACCCTGTGGCGCAGTTTTGAGGGAGGTGTCACAACACATTCCTATGCATGTAGCAAGTTCTATGCCTGCAATCCCAAATTTAAGACAAATTATACAATGTAAAAAACAGGCAAGTAACCCTCAATGTGTAATCCCCAAACATACTCTGATATTAACATTCCTTCTGAATTAACTGTCACTGTTACTAATGAAAGCTTTCTATTGCACGATAACAAAAACCCTCAAGAAAGAATGCTAATATTTAGCACACCCCATAACCTTTTAAAATTGGAGAGTAGTGATATTTGGATGATGGATGGGACGTTTAAATCCACACCCCATCCATTCACCAAAGTACACACTATACATTCCTACATTAACAACACTGTAGTTCCCTTAGTGTACAGTTTACTCCCTGATAGGCAATCCTCAACATACACTGAATTAATAACAGTGGTAAAATCTAAAACTCAAAACAAAACTCCTGAAAAAGTGGTAATTGACTTCGAATTTTCAATGATTAACACCATTGCTAAAACATAAACGGAAATCCAAATTCAAGGATGTTTCTTTCACTTTTCACAGGCATATTGGCGGAAAATTAAAAAAACATCCTTAGTTGAGGATTACATATCAGACAGTAAACTACAATTTGAATTAAAAAAACTAACTGCTTTGTGCTTTGTTCCACCTAACTGTGTAAATGAATACTACACATCAATTACTGAATAGGAATATTATACTGCAAATAAATAAAAATTGGGCACCCTACTAAATTACTTCAAAGACACTTGGATTGGCCATCTAAGCAGGTTGGGTCGCAGGAGGAACCCGAGGGTGGAACTGTTACACGACCTGCTTAGAGGGTGGAGCAAAGACCAATAATGCCATAGAGAGATGGCACAACTCCTTCAATAAATCAATCAGAAAGTTTCACCTAAACTTTTATAATTTCTTGGAAATTTTGAAGAAAGAGCAAAGTTTTCAAGAAATGAGAATAGCGCAATCATTGACTGGTAGTCTGAACCCACAAATTTCTAAAAAAACAAAAGAAATGTCTGAGAGACTATTGGCTAGATCCAACAGTTTTCATTGATGGTGGCTTCAGACTACCTAGAAAATATTGCCCACATACTACACTTCTATCCCTTACTAACACCTACTCTATGTTACTTGCCTGTTTTGCATTTCTTTAAATTATTTACAAATTGGATTTTTTTCTAATACATTTTTTAACAAACAATTGAAAAAATTGGTTCCTACCTTAAGATGTCTTCCTTCTTCGACTCTTGTTCTTCTTTAGAAATCCGAAGCCCAGCAAAAATCACCATCTCCCCAAAAATCCAAACTGTATATCCATAATCCAAATTCCAATTGAAAGCCCGTGCATAACTATCAACAAATCACTGATTGGCATACCCATTTTATCTGACATAAAAATAGTGGTAATAAATCTGTGATCCCTAAAAAAAACGCATCCCAAAAAAAAATGTCCCGATAAAGTTTCAAAGTTTGACAGAAAACGCAACTACAAATCCAACGTTGCAATCCTCTTTTATTCGATTTCTTTTCAACTGTCAGTTAAAACCCCCCCAAAAAAAACATTGAAATGCTTCACATTCTATACTGAAGCATAATGAAAACATTTAGAAAAGTACTCCACATTATCCAAAAGATGCGTTCTGCCTAATGCGTTCTGCCTAACCATGCATCTGTCTAGTTCCAAAATGCACATGCTCGAAGATCCATGAAAGTGTTTCTTTTTTAAAGTCAAAGTTTGTGACGTATATCAAAAAGTAAAAAAAATATATTGTTCCTTTTACAATTTGGTTTAAAAGAAATAAGTCTATCACTATTCTTAAAGATCTTTTTTTTAAACCAACCGTGTAAAAAATAAACAATAGAACAGTAGAACTGCTAACTGCATAGGAGTAAAGTTATTGTTAAAAATATTAAAACACATTCCTAAATACTTACCACTATCTAATTACCTCCCTCAACTCTCGTTACAATAATTTTAGCTAGCTACAATCGCTTAAAAAAAAAAACAAAGTTTGACTTACCTGAACGCAGCTCATCCTTGCATCCGATCTTGCCCGCAACAATCCACCGACTGTAGAAAGAAATGCCCAACCAAGTACGTCACCGGCAATAAGAAAAATGAAAAAAGGACAATTTCGCCCATTGAAACCAATAAGAAATCATGGGAAAAATGTTTAAAAAATGTGTAAAAAAATGTTTTGTACATTATTGTCAAACTTGATATTTTTTATGATTATTATATAAATTTACCTGTGTCTTACTGTTATTTTCAAAAATCTATTTTGCTTCTTTCTATTTTTTTAAAGTAAACAATAAATATTTTAGAACATTTTAAACTCTCCTATTTATTTCTCCGCTATTAAAAATCCAATAAATTGTCAATTTAAATGATTATATGTTTTTTTTTACAAAACTGCTCTCTACTAACAAACTATATATCTTTTCTTTTAAAGTGTTTTTAAATAAATACCCTGGTATAACTACACTTCCTCAACCAAAACCTATTTTGTCTACCATCCCGTGGCACATAAAATGTGTCTTAGCCTATAAATTATTTTAATGCAGTAAATAACAAAAACATCCAACAATGTATTAACTGTTTTAAAAATTATAATTTTATTTTTTATTAAATTAATACTTGGGTATTATTATAAATACCTCAGTATTAATACACTATCCCACCCAAAACCCCAATTTCCCTAACATCCTGTGCCTGAAAAATAGTGTAAAAAATTCAATATAATGTACTCTAACAATATAATAAATACTCAAGTATTAATACTGTACCACACTCTTAATCTCTTTTACCCTGGCATCAAGAGCCAGTGAAAAAATTAATAAGTATAACAAAATAATTCATTATTAATATTTTTGACATCATACATTTAAAAAATATATATTTTAAGTACATTACCTGTATATAAAAATATAACTTAATTTTTAATAAAACTGTTATTTCATAAAATTAATACTTGGGTATTTTAACAAATACCCAACTGTTAATACACTACCCCACCCAAAACCCCTTTTCCCCTAACATCCCATGCCAGACAAAATGTGTAAAATACTCTACATATTTGTTCCTATTAATGTAATAAATACCAAAGTATTAAAACTCTACCACACTCTTAACACTCGTAAGCCATTTAAAAAAAATTAAAGCCTATTTTTAGAATTATTTTAAATCATATAATTAACATAAAAAAAGATGTTTACACATTTAGGGGCCGATTCCGATCTGGGTCGGAAAGCTCTCCGACCGATCCGGATCCGGAATGTTTTCCGACCGAGCCGGACCCCTGCAGTCCGACCGAACGAGTACGATGCGGCCGTATGCTGCCGGACTCGGTTCGGTCGGACTCCCATTAAAGTCAATGGGAGCCGGTCGTACGACGTGTACATGGGCTCCCATTGACTCAATGGGTACGTTGCGCACAAGGGGGCCCCCTGTAGTGGGTACGCATTGGTGCCATCCACACCGTACACGCATGTATAGGGGGAACCCATGGGTCCCCCCTGTGTCCGACTCGTACGGCTACGGGTGAAGGGGGGTCCGGCACGGATCCCCGAAGTCCACGTCCGGGAGCTTTTTTGTGTCGGAGGCTCCGACTCGATCCGGCTGTCCGGATCGTGCATCGTACTGGCTCGGTCGTAAAACGTCTCCATTGCGCGCCACGAATCGAGTGCGAACGAGTCGGACGGAGCGGTCTGGACCCGGAAACGAGTTGGTCGGCGATTTTGCGTTCACTCGCATCGTACTTGCTCGCTCGGATGACTGTACGAATCGGTCGGAAACAAAGCCTCCGACTCGGATCCGGTAAAGCCGAATCCAATTCGGAGCCCTACCGACCGAGATCGGAATCGACCCCTTAATTTTTAGAAAAATATAAATAAAGTGTTAAAAATTAATACTTTGCTTTTATTAAGAAAATACCCAAGCATTAATACACTACCCCACCCAAAACCCCTATTTGAAAAAAATCCATTTATAAATTTATTTCTAATAATATATTATTTTTAAAAAAAATACTATCATTCTATAAAGATAAAAAGTGCCAATGAAACATTTATACAAAAATAAAAACATTACACTTACCAAATCACTTACCTTACACGTTGAAAAAGCATGCGTTGTACAGGTCATTGCGTTGTAAAGGCATGTGTTGTAAAAGCATACGCTGTAAAGGTCAATGCATTGTAACTGCATGCGTTGTAATGGTATGTGTTGTAATGCATGTGTTGTAATCGATGTTTCCCATGCCAAACACCTGTTGGTGTTATAATATTAATTTTGACCCTAATACTGACCTGCACTTTCACTAATTCACACACCCTGCGGAGTTAGATTAGTAATTTTGACTCCCTCCAATAACATGTACCTTCCCTGGGAAAAACTCTCTGTGGTGTTATAATATTTTTTTTATCCAAATCGCAATAAAGCACCTTCCCTGAGGCAAGCACCCAAATATACATTTGCTTTTTTAAAATATTTAAAGCTAAAAATATATTTGGCTTGATATGAAGTGTATTTTACATTATATTCACAGTAGATTTCCTATCTTTTTTTTGTGCCAATCGATTGTAATATGTTTTTGAAGGTTTTCTGTTAAAATTGAAAAAAATAATTAATTTCAGTTTTTGTGTTTAAAATTAAACTTATCTGTAGTTTTAAAGTCACTTACTTCACAAACTAAAAATTAATTCTCTGGATGGGGCAGTTTTTCAATATCAGTGAATGATTTAAAAAAAAAAATATTTAGGTACATAATTAATACATTGCATTAAGAAGCTGTTTTGTTTAAACCGTACACTTACTTTGGTCAATAGATGGCAGTATTTGAACTTTTTAGTCATGGGTCTCTCCTCTTAGTCCAGATGCGTGTGGTCACCATGGAAGTCAATGCACCACTGAGCACAAAATGGTGGTCGGCTGCATTTGCACGTTTTTTGAAGGTAAACTAAAATTTAAATGAAAATTTGTTTTGGGAACGATTTTTCCACGTGATTTAAAATCTGACAGAATGTATATTTATTATGTGCTGTGTGCAAAGTTGATAATTATGTTCCGTTTTAGAATGGCAGCCATTTTGAGTAGATGGAGAGTCGGCTGCTGCAATGGAATTAGTGACAGGACACCTGTTTTGAATGCTTCTATGACTTGCAGTTAGATTCGTACTTACAGGCTGATTCTAGCACTGACTCTAGTGTTTTTATTAGTAGTAATGTTTTGGTATGTAGACATCACTGTATAGTCTTTTTTTAAATATTTTTCTTTACTGTAAATATGTTCAAAATGGTACACAAGTATTAACATTAATACTTGAGTATTAAACTTAGTACCTTGGTATCTTCAAAAATATTTATTTTAGTTTTAATACTTTTTGTCTAAATATCCAAGTAATAAAATTAATACTTGCAAATGAATACACTCCCCCACCCAAAACCCCTATTTCCCTTGCATCCCGTCACAGTGGATAGGTTACAAAAATTCATGAGATGCGTTATAAAAGTATGCATTGTGAATACATGCGTTGTAAAGGTGATTTATATAGCAGTCTATTATTATGCGTTGAAATTACTTTCATTTTAAAAACATAGGTTGTAATGGTAGTGGCGTTGTAAACATTTTGTTGTAAAGGTATGGGTTGTAATGGTATGAGTTGTAACATCATATATTCATGTCCTTGCCATCAAGTTAAGTGTTCTGTTGCAGGAGATCAGCTGTGAATGTGAAACTTCTAAATATGGGTATTGAGGCTTTTATCCTGTGAACAACTAGCTCGTTATTGTCACAATTAAGGGTGAAGGAAGGTTTGGATTGCGGATGCACTTGCTTGTTGCTGTCTTTGTTTTATGAACGCACAGTTGAGATTGACTGTGCAACAGTGCATTATTAGATCTGAGAGTTTGTGTGACTTTTATTGCAGACTCGCAGCCTGGTTGATTGCTGTACATGTTATAAACTGTTCTCTCACTCAATAAGTAACCCATCCCTTTACTAACTCGTCACAGGGTTGGGTGTGGTCAGTTATGGTTTTGACCACACACATCCTGTGACGACTAGCAAAAGGGTGGGGTTGTGACGAGACAGCTTTAGAAGTAATGTAGAAGCAACCTTGGGAAGTACAGGGCTGATGCTATACACGCCCGGGGCTGCTTCCAAACATGAGGCTGCCTCGCGTCATTAATGGGCGGTCTCTGAGGGCCCTCGAGAATTGTAGGAGCGGGCTGATGCCACTTCAGCCCGTATTCATCCATTACTGTGTGTCACCAAAATTATTTTATGGGCACATGCACACTAATGCATGAGTCACAGGAAAACTGCCTGCCTGATGTTCCTGTGCGAGCGTCACATCAAGCAGGCAGTCCAAGCCACTGCATCAGCATTCTAAAAGCAAAGTGGAGGATAATTGCTGTTTGCAATTACCATGCATATGGCTTGTACAATTAGAAGGGCGGAGCCCCTCCGACCAGTAACAGGAACCACCCCATAATAAAAATGAAAATTACGATGAGAAATTTAAAAAATATTAAACCAAACAAAAAGGCAATAGCAGCCTGATGGTGACGCATTAACACTACAGGAGCCAGGCACCTCCCAATATGGCCCCCACGGAGCCTACAAGAAAAACAAACAGTCACCAATATTCGTGCTCGGTTCCAGTCCTTCATCGTGTTAGGATAGTTGAATACTGCCTGGACGGGCTTCCCAGTCTCTGAAGTAGGCCATGGTGTTGGGGGCGTGTCCGTTCCAGAGATCGTCCACAAATAAGAATTGCCCAAATTAAAGCATCACTGGGGTCAGGCACCCCCCTTCTGTGGTCCAGCAACGCGGTTCTGTGAATCACAGGCTCCACTACAATTCCAGACTATTGGTAACTAAATGAAAATTAAAATAAGGATCGGAAATTATAAACCAAGTAAAAAAGCAATAGCAGCCTGATGGCAACGTGTTAACGCTACGGAGCCAGGCACCTCCCAATATGGCTCCGACAGAGCCAACAAGGAAAACGAATAGTCGCCAATGTTCGTGCACGAGTTCTAGATCTCCACCGTTTCAGCATAGTTGAATAGTGCGCGGACGCACTTCCTGGTCTCTGAAGTAGGCCATGGTGTTGGGGGGATTCGATCCCGTGTCCGTCCACCAATAAGTATTGGCCAAATTAAAGCATAACTGGGGTCCAGCAACCCCGTTCTGGGGAATGCAAGCTCCCCTACAATTCCAGACTACTGGTAACATAATGAAAATTAAAATAATGATGAGAAATTGTAAAAATCATAAACCAAGTAAAAAGGCAATAGCAGTATGAGGATGATGCATTAATGCTGAGGGAGCCAGGCACCTCCCAATATGTCCCCCTCGGAGCCTACAAGGAAAACAACCAGTCACCAATGTTCTTGCACCAGTTTAGTCCTTCACCGTGAGAGCATAGTTGAATACTATACTTTTTTTTTACCTTCTTCAGAGTAACATGCCACATCATCATTATTTTGTACATTAACTCTCTATTCTGCACACTTTTATAGATTGAGCAGATATTTGACCACTACTTTTGCCTTTGGGACAGGGGGTATTGTTTCCCTTACAAAAGGTGCCATTTTCTCATGATGGTCCAATTCGATCTGGAAGCACCTCTGAAAGTACAGAGTTAATGTTAGAGATGAGGCCTTTATGACTAGTCTAGAAAGAAAATATTTGTTCCCATCTCATAAGGGGTCTGATGACAGCTTCTTTATTATCAGGGTGTAGAACCCAGTACCAGAGTCAGAAATAACATAGGTGGTCATTCTCACTCACTCCATAACCCTGCTTGTACTCGTAAAAAGATTTAAGGACATATTTATTAAGTAGCTGCGTCTCACTGGTACCACGCTATGGGGTGCATGCGCAATGAAACTACTAAGTGTGATTTACCAAGTCATGCAAGGCCACCTTGAATGACCCTAAGTGGCCTTATAAATCCGGTGTAGCGCAACACAGCACAAATCGCTGAGTTGCATTACTGTAGGCTAGGAATACATTTCCATGGGTGTTGTGTGGGTGTTCCCATGAAGCATTCATGGATTTTGATGCATTTCCAGAATTACAAGAACAGGTAAACCTGGGAATGCGCCAAAAAAATACGCCTCTCCAGGGGAGGCTCAACAAGGAGAAATATCTTTATTTCTCATAGTTTTTTAGGTCGAGCCTAGACTGTGCTTCCGCTGTCGCTTAGCAACTTGTTGTATATGCTTTCTGGGGTTCAACTTTACCCGTCGCTTGTCATTTCTTTTCATTTGTTTATGTCCTTTAAAAATCCTTGCTTGCTAGTGGTCAGTCCTGACTCTTTGTCTCTCCTTTATCTATTCCATTCCTCCCACAGAGAAGGGACTAAGTACTGTCTCATTACACTTTGGTTCTTTATCTGTTCTTTGAGGGGCTATTTTTACCTGGTTTCCTGCTCTGTTACTGTTTGCCTGTGTTCAGCTTCAGCACCAAAGCTGCTTACATTTAAATGCAGCATTCCTCCCTCCCACCTCCTCTTAATGCCACAGCTTTGTTAGTGCTGCCTCCTGTGCCGTGCCACCTGCTCTGTTGCTTGTATTTTTTTTTGCCTTTTTTCAATTCTTGCTGTGATGATCATTTGGTTTTGGCTTGTTGAAGTCTTGCTGGTGTTCTACTGTTTTCTGACTAGTCAGCCAGGGATCCTGCTTATCAGGACCCCAGTCACTGTGCTTACTCCCTAAATTGGTTATGGTGAGTACCTTGGTAGATTCCTATTTTGTTACTAGGGCACCCTTGTAAGTCCCTAGTCTATGGTACTAAGGTACCTAGGTCATGGGTACTCCAGCGGACCCCTATGGGCTGTAGCACGTATTATGCCACCCATGAGGGACCATCCAAACTACGACTACAGGCCTGACATTGCTGCCTTTGTGAGTTGGGGCATGCACCTCTCACGAAAGATATAAGTTCCCTTATATCTTACATCACTGCAATTGAAACCTACAAGTCATCCCTCTAGCAGGCCTTTCAGTCCCAATGACAGGGTGCTCGGTTCCAAGTGTGAGAGTGGCCCTGCATGAGCAGACCACCCCTACAAACCCCGGAGTCCTTTCTCTAGACTTTGCAAGTGAATCATCCATTACGATATAGAGGGGCCATGCATCATTATGCGATGACCATCTCTAAACTGGCTGGAATGAACTTGGGCATGTTTGGTATCAAACATTTTGGAATCATACCCCAACACCAAATCCGGTGTTGGAGGTATGATTCCATCCACGGTAGGGCCACACAGGAAGCCCTCCATGCTCCCAGGATTGATCTTACAGAGCCTGACAGCAACCTAGAGCTGCTGCCGACCACAGACATGATTCTGCCCTTCTGCTGCTGGGCCGAGCACGAGCAGGGGAAGGTAGGACAATAGGTTTCCTGTCACAGGGAGATGTAACCACCTACCAGACATGATTTTGTGTACTGTGCCGGGGTGGGGGCGCTGCTGGAAGGGCACATTTGGTGCCCTCCTCGCATACTCCAGTTCAAATCAGCTCCCACTCTGGTGTGAAACTGGACAAAGGACTGGGGAGTATCCTCCCCACTGTCCAGCCCCTCCTATGGGAGGGACCCATGAATCATCTCAACTCTCTCCTGAGGGTACTTAAAGGCTTACCTGTGGGTGGGACCCTAGATTAATCGTGTTATTCAATTCAGCTCCAAGTCCACTTTATCTTTGACCATCTGGACATCCTGGCCGAGTCGTGCTGACCATGCAGGACTGATCGCATCGTCCTTCGCTTGGGGACCAAGACTGCAACTGAGAAGACTATGTCTGCTCCTGACCTCGTCGTCCTGCAAACCCGCTGCACCATCATTGTCCATGCTCCATACAAGTTCCGTCCTTGGCCTGTGGACATCTAAAGACATCCAAAGAAATCTCCCTTGGAGTGAAGGAGTCACTCCCCTGCATCCGCAGGCACCGCAACATGATCAACTGGTCTGCTGAACCTGGGCTCCAACGGACTCCAAGAGGCTCAGCAACACAGGTGGTGGTTCTGCATTCCCTCGAGGCCTGAGTCAACGAAGTCAGATGCATAGAAATGTTCTGTTGACAAGTCTGTCCCCGCTATAACTGACCTGTGCGGATGGGGTTGGTTGGACAGACGAATTCTGTTGTCTTCAGCATCCCGGTGGCTCAGGCAGAGCTACCGACTCGGTGTACCCGTACTTGAAGCCTCTTCATCAACTGACCTGTTTCCTTGAACTTGGGTGGCCTTCGTCTTCTGTGCCTCCTGGATGCCGGGAAGTGGCATAGACTCTGTCCCCTCTGCTTTCAGGTACTTTGCGACACGAAACCACGCCTGGTTTCCAACTGGCTCTTTCATCCTTCTGCAACAGCGGTCTCGTCCTGAAGTCCTCGATTGTGCTCGACAGTGGTTGTAGTTATCCTGATTCCGAGGGTATCCATGGGTGGGGTGACTCCTCCACCTTCTGTCTTCCAAAGCGTATCTTCTGAGTCCACTGGGAAGATTCTTTCCTCTTTAAGACTGCAACCGCAACGTACCCTGAGTAGTATTGAGTACGCGGTCGTGTATCCTCTTTGCATACGACTATCGTGGGGTACCTAGACTCTCACCTGGGGTGGTATCTTGGGTCCCCGACTTTCTACACCTTCTGGATCCAGTTTCATCTACTGTTGTGGTCACGCATTCCACTATTTTTGTATATGGTTTGGTCTCCCCCTGGCGAACACTGTGTAATAGTGCTTCTTACGGTTCTATTTTAAAGTATTGTGTGCATTGTCAGTATATCTCCGGATAGGAGATATTGTATAGTGTTAGTGAGTGGCTGTACTAAATATCTATTTTTATAAGTACACTGTATGGTTATTTTTCACTTAGCCTATACTAAAGATTGGATAGTGGTAAACCTAGGTGTTTTACACTCCTCCTAGACTAAGCCTGAAGGCTGCTCTCCACAGCTACCACTTAGAGCGCCTATCTAAGGTTGTCTAAACCACTAAAAACACCATAAGGGTCACCTGGATTAGTGCAGGGTGCTACACTTACATAAGTGAGCATCATATACTAAGCCAGCCTCCGACATCTTATTTTTAGGTGTGTGACTGAGACAATCCTAAAAGAGACCCTTGTTGCAGTGGGACATTTTCACTTACAGCTATGATAAGATTGTGTAATAGCTCAATACACTAGTATTTAAACTTTACTCCAACTAAGGCATTTCTTTATATACATTGTCATGTACGTATTTTTATTTTGAATAGAGAGGTACATGCGGCCCTTTTTCCTTTCTAAACTATCCCTCGAGATCGCTTTTGCTTGTTGGAGGCATGGCATAAGTGTAGGTTCAGAAACTTTACGGTTTATCTGAAGCGTGTGTAAATCGTGCTGTTCAAGGTGACATTGGGTGGTCCAGTGTTCTTTATGGCGTCATTCACTCACAATTCTTGTTTTTAGAACCATTTTTCTCTCTCTACTTTCTTCTTCCAGGTCACTTTTTGAACCACTTCTGGGCTAGTCTCGTCTTCTTTGGTCCACTATTGATGGCAAGATGGTATGGGTCCATGTGTTTCCGCTAAACAAGTCTTCTTTCTGTTCATGTCCATACTCCCTCTGTAATGGTGCCTGCCACACTAAAGCCCCACAGTATGTTCTTTAGAGCCATTGCTTTCTTTTAAGATCAATATTGTGAGGGCTGTGGGTCAATGGCAGCAGGTTTCTGACTTGGAAGTAAAATTACGCTCTCCCAGGGCTGGAATTGACTAATCATTGCTTCTCTGTTTACGATCGAACTCTTACCAAAAAGCATGGACTACTCTTTATTTTCAACCAAATAAAATAAACGAGTAGTTTCGGAATTAACGCTTGTTTGAAGCACGTTATAGAAATTAGTATATAGGGGTTTTGATTATATTTTGTTTTGCTGACGGGCATTTTGTGTTTACCGTTTTTGTGTGTTGTAGGTAATGCACAAAAAATCCTGCTTACAATGCAGGGACCCTTGCACCATGTTGCAAGAGTTCCTGCGTTGGCGCTAAGCAGCACATTGTCCTCCAGCACTGGGAAAAGACAGAAATGTACCGAATTATGTTAAATATGGCACTTCGGCCCTTTCCCTGTCACGCGGCGCAGTCAGGTGGCTTGCTGCGCTCTGCTGCGTCAAATTTTGATAAATATGCCCCTCAATTCCCTTCCCCTGAAATAGGTCACCCAGCATCTTAAACGCTCCCACCGTCCTTTTTCTGAAATCACTGATTTCCAAGCCTGGTGTCAATTATAAATTACCCATAAGGGGTGTGAATGGAGAAGAGAAGCTGGTCAGTGTGGTGCCCTTCGTAGCCGAATCCCTGGGTTCTAAAATCTGAGTGGTAACATAGTTGTGGTCTGGTGCACTTGGGTAGCCATGGAATAGCACATTGAGCCCTGCCCATCACTGCCACGTCCATGTAAACCCAGTGGTTTTCGGTCTCGTGAAGGGACCGCTCAAAGTATATTCTGAACAGTGCGGCTTGGAAGTATTTTCTATTGTCTGAAAGACCCAACCCCTCAGATGGTCTGTGTTATGAGGAGTGTCCCTGATATACGTGTTCCCCTGTCCCCCGATTTGGATGTATCAATGGCTGCTTGCAAGGCTCGCATGCCATTGTTGAGCAGTCTTATTGGAATTCCTTGGAATATAACTGGTCTTCTGGGCAGTATATTCTGCCTGACCACCTCAACTCTGCCCAACCATGACAGACAGAGGCAGATTCTGGGAGAGACTACTAAGAAGTCTGGGGTCATTTTCCTTGTGTAACTGTTGCAGTTTTGGACTGATTAACAATCCCAGAAGTTGGAAAGTGGGTTATTGGTAGGGGCAAATGTAGGTCTGCCACTGGCAATAAGGCCACTAACACATGATAGGACTCAGCATAGGTCTTAGAAAATTATTCCTATGCTCAACCCTTGGTAACGTGGCTGCGAGCAGACAGGCTTAACTTCAAAGACAGGTATGTGAAGCATTTAAAAACACCAATTCAATAAATAATTAAGACACAACACAAAATAAAAATCCAACACCAATTTATAAAAATAGGAAATATTTTTATCTTTAAAATGACACCAAAACGACAAAACTCTAATGTAGGGAACCGGAGATATGAATTTTCAAAGATTTAATAAAATATAGCACTTAGAAGTTTATAGCACCATATTGGGATACTTGCTCGCGATAGACCGGGGCAAAGTCAAAGTTGCAGGCCGACCGCGATGGAGTCCTGGGCGGCTACAGCTTGGGCAGGTCCCGGTCTCAGTTTCTACCTTCACACTTAGAAACTTTTCTGGAGCTTTTTCTCGCGAGGTCCCTCGAACCTCCCAACCAGTCTGGATCCGGTGAGGGTTCGTCGGCTTGCTTTTTGACGAACTCCCGGTCAACTTCCCTGTAGCGGACTTAGAAACATTTTCGTTAGCGCTTCAGCGGGGCAACCCAGGAGCCCAGTCCGACACGCAATGGAAGACAGGCGGATTGGCTCTCGCGGTTGCTCCCGGTCGACTTTTCTACGAGCGGACTTTGAAACTTTTCTGGAGCTTTTTCTCGCGGGGTCTCTTGATGCTCCTCATGTATTCGGATCCGGTGAGGGTTCGCCAGCTTCAGATTTCTTCTACTCCCGGTCAAACTCTGGTAGTCGGACTTACAGATCTTTTAACGGGACGAACCTGGATGGCTTGGCCGACTCGCGGTTTAAGGCAGGCGGCTTGGCTGACCAGGTTGAGTCGGTCCCTCTATGGAGCTTTTTTCCAAAGTTCTCCAAACTTCCTGAACTTCTTCCTGAAATTCCTCAAAGGGTCCCAAAGTGTCTCAAACTCACTCCAAGGGTCTGGAAGCTCCAAGATGGTCCTTGAAAGTTGAAGACTTCAGTTCCCACAATCCACTGGGACGTCACCCTTACAAATCCACTGGTAGTTCCCCAAGGTGCAGATTTAGTTGGTGATGTTCCAGATGAGCTCTTTTAACCTGTAGCTTTTTCAGCAAAATAATCCACAGGGCTGTAGTGTCAGATGGTGCAGTTTTCAGAGGTCAGGCCTTAGAAATCTTTGCACAGCAAAATCTTCTCAGCTTGGCAATGTCTTGCTTCAGTAAGTTTAAAGCAGCAGATCTGGAGGGCTCTGCCCCTCTCAGATACTTATTCAAAATTCTCTGGGTCAAACAGCAGGTCACTCCTGACCAATGGGAGCAGGGTAACTCCTCAAAGATATGACCACTTCCTGTAGAGTGTGGCATTATTTTGTCCCAGAGTGCATCAAATCTTCCAAATCCATAATGGCAGAATTTTCAGCAAGGAGGCAAGAGCTGGCTAAACACACTCCTAGGATGGCTAATTTACTTAGACTCTCCCCCCTGCATCTGCTCATACCTTCCTTAATCCCCCCATCTGCCTGAGGGATAAAGTTCAGAGTTGTAAACTGACACTGGGTTCTGCTTTTCCCTTTGAAGCCCATGGTTTACGACCCCTCCCCTGGCCTGGCATTCCTGTGGACCAGCACACTGCCCTCCCAGCCCAGCTGCATAACCCCAGGGGCTCTTTATCACCTCTCCAGGCAGGCTGGCTAATCCACTTAACTCTGACCAATCAGGGCAGACCACTGGAAGGCTGAATCTGGACTTACAAACAAGAAACTCTTATAACTTCTTGTATGTACACTTTAGGAGAAATTCAACAATATGATATTGTTGGATTTAGCATTACTATTCTGAGAAGTCTTTGAACGGTAGCTCTATCTCCTTCCTATCAGGAGTTATTATTTAAAAACTTCCTGCAATGTTAACCTATGTAACTGGGGATTTGCAATGGGAAAAATGACTTGGGCCATTTTTCCAGCACCAGGACTTACAAAAACACATTTTATAAGTACTTGCCTTATATCTACAGGAACCCCACCCCATGTGCAACTAGGGGAGACTTTAGGGGTTCTGAATCTGCAAAAATATTGCAGATCCTCACTTCACACTGCTCCTGGAATCAAAGTCGAATTTGGGCAGCACTTTACCACAATGTGGGAGTGAAATGTGAAATTTCACTTTACCCAGGCATATAAAAACTCATTTTATAAGGGTGTACCTTATAAATATCTGACCCCCCACCCCTGGGATACCTACGGGAGACCCGGGGGGTCCCTAATATGCCAAAACATTGTAGGTTATCCATTTTTAAGTGCCCCTACCACCAAAGTCGAGTTTGGGCACAATTTACTTTTTAAAAGCAGTCCTGTCACCCAGTGCTGATTTTAAACTGACCTCAGGCTTCAGCAGTGCACACATGCAAGTGCAGAAAAAGGCTGCTGGCCTCTAAACTGCCCTGCCCCAGGGTACTGGGGACTTCTAGGTAGTTTCAATCCCCTGCCCTATTATATACTAGGGGCTTATGGGGTAGGTCATGCCAATTACAGGGGTATCCCACCATACCATAGTGTACCCTAGTGTATGTTAGGTGTTTTAACTGTATTCTAATGTGTTCCTTTCAGCTTGGCACTGGCCCTGGGCCTGGTTAGGCAGAGCCCAGGGCAGTCAGAGTCAGTTACCACCAGTACCAGTCAGAAAAATGTTGGAGGGTGCCCAGGACACAGGATGACTTTGCAACATAGCCCCCCCCCAAACGAAAGGTGATGGGTTACTAACCTACACCCTGGTAGTACTCATCAGCTAAGTGGAAAAACCTGGAAAGTCCATCTGCATTGGCAACCCCAGGTCTGTGTTCCACTGTAAAGTCCATTCCCTGTAGGGAAATGGACCACCTTAACAGCTTGGGATTCTACCCTCTCATCTGCATGAGCCATCTGAGAGGCCTGTGGTCAGTTTGAACACGAAAGTGAGTCCCAAACAAATATGGTCTCAACTTTTTCAGGGACCAAACCACAGCAAAAGACTCTCTCTCAATGACACTCCACCTCTGTTCTCTGGGAAGAAGCCTCCTGCTAATAAAGGCAACTGGCTGATCAAGGCCCTCTTCATTTAGCTGTGACAACACTGCCCCAATCCCTTGCTCTGAAGCATCTGTCTGAACCACAAATTCTTTTGTGTAGTCAGGGGCTAGTAGCACTGGTGCTGAACACATAGCAGCTTTCAGAGTGTCAAAAGCCTTCTGACACTCTGGGGTCCAAATCACCTTCTTGGGCCTCTTTTTAGAAGTGAGTTCTGTTAGGGGCCCCACAATGGTCCCATAATTTTGAAAAAACCTTCTATAGTACCCTGTCAGTCCAAGGAATGCCCTGACCTGAGTCTGGGTAACAGGAGCTGTCCAATCCAAAATAGTTTGAATTTTAGCTTGGAGAGGCTGTACATGGCCCCCACCTACCAGGTGGTCCAGGTACACCACAGAACTCTGCCCTATTTGACACTTGCTTGCCTTAATAGTCAGGCCTGCCTGCTGCATGGCCTGAAGCACTTCCCTTAGGTGGCTTAAGTGATCCCCCCAGGTAGAACTGTATACAGCTATATCATCCAGGTAAGCTGCACTGAACTGTTCCAACCCAGACAAGACCCTGTTCACCAACCTTTGGATGGTGGCAGGTGCATTCTTTAATCCAAAGGGCATTACCTTGAACTGATAATGTCCCTCTGGTGTGGAGAATGCTGACCTCTCCTTTGCTCCATCAGTGAGGGCAATCTGCCAGTAACCTGAAGTCTAATCAAAAGTACTCAGGTACTTAGCAGCCCCTAACCTGTCAATGAGCTCATCAGCTCTAGGTATAGGGTGAGCGTCAGTCTTTGTGACTGCATTCAATCCTCTGTAGTCCACACAGAACCTTAACTCCATGGGTCCCCCCTGAGGATTAGGTTTAGGCACCAGCACCACTGGACTGGCCCATGGACTCTCAGACGGTTCAATTACCCCCAATTCCAGCATCTTAGCAACCTCAGCTTTAATGCTGGCTCTGACATGGTCAGACAACCTGTACAGTTTATTTTTGACAGGTAGGCTGTCACCAGTGTCAATGTGGTGCACACAACACTCAGTGATGCCTGGGGTCAAAGAGAACAGGCCAGCAAACTGCTCCAGCAGTTGCTTACAGTCTCTGTGCTGCTGGTCTGTCAACTTGGGAGAGAGTATCACCCCCTCCACTGACCCATCTTGCACATTAGTGGAGAGGAGGTCGGGCACAGGCTCAGTTTCCTCCTCCACACCCTCATCAGTGACCAGTAACATGGTCATGTCTGCCCTGTCATGGTGGGGTTTCAATTTATTCACATGCAGGACCCTATGAGGGTTCCTGGGGGTGCAAAGGTCAACCAAATAGGTAACCTCACCCTTCTTTTCTAAGATTGGATAGGGCCCACTCCACTTGTCATGGAGGGCCCTGGGAGCCACAGGCTCCAACACCCACACCAATTGTCCTGAAGTATACTCAGGCGTAGTAGCCTTTTGATCATACCAGTGCTTCATGAGCTCCTGGCTGGCCTCCAGTTTCCTGTTTGCCTTGCACATGTACTCTGCCATTCTAGATCTCAGGCCTAGCAAATAGTCAAGCACATTGTCCTTTGCTTCTTTAAGAGGCTTCTCTAAAGACTCTCTCAGCAGGCTCAATGGCCCCCTCACAGGGTGTCCAAACAACAACTCAAAGGGACTGAAACCAACCCCTTTCTGTGGCACCTCCCTGTAGGCAAACAGTAAGCATGGGAGGAGAACATCCCATCTCCTCCTGAGTTTCTCTGACAACCCATTTATCATGCCCTTCAGGGTTTTGTTGAATCTCTCAACAAGACCATTTGCTTGTGGGTGATAGGGGTGGTGAACTTGTAGTTGACACCACACTCATCCCACATAGCAGTCAGATAGCTGGACAGGAAGTTCGTGCCCCTATCTGACACCACCTCTTTGGAAACCCCACTCTGGTGAACACACCAAGCAGTGCTCTAGCCACCGCAGGAGCATCAATGGTTCTCAGAGGTATGGCTTCAGGGTATCTAGTGGCATGGTCAACTACCACTAAGATATACCTATTCCCTGATGCAGTAGGTGGGTCCAGGGGACCAACAATGTCCATCCCCACCCTTTCAAAAGGAACCCCAACCACTGGCAGTGGTATTAGGGGAGCCTTTGTCTTGCCCCCTGCCTTGCCACTGGCCTGACAGGTGACACAGGAGCTGCAAAACTCCTTTACCTTTTCAGACATATGGGGCCAGTAGAAATGGTTCACCAACCGGTTCCATGTCTTTGTCTGTCCCAAATGTCCTGCCAAGGGGGTATCATGACCCAAAGTCAGGATGAACTCTCTGTACCTCTGGGGCACCACCAACCTCCTGGTGGCCCCCTCCTTGAGGTTTCTGGCCTCAGTATAAAGCAGTCCACCTTCCCAGTAGAGTCTGTGAAACCCACTGTCATCCCCTTCCTCTTGCTTAGAAGCAATCCGCCTCAAGCTCTCAAGGGTGGGACAGTCACGCTGTCCCTTACTGAACTCCTCTCTGGAGGGTCCACCTGCTCCTGTCAGTTCTGCCAAATCTGACAGCTCTGGCAGGGATGGAGTCCCTCCCTCAGAGGCCAGATCCTCCCCATCAGGGTTAGATTCTGCCTGCACCTCTGGAGTTCCCTGGGCTGGCTCACCAGGCCCAGTACCCTTGTCCTTGGATGCTTGGCCCTTTGTTATAGGGTGCAAGTATCCATCCCCTCCATTCTGGCTAGTCTGTGACCTAGTCACAGCACATACCCACTCAGGGAGCTCCAATATGTTCATATGGAGTCCTCTCTCCACCTCTGACTACACAGAGGCTTCAAGATCATTGCCCAGTAAACACTGGAGTGGGAGCACCTTTGACACAGCTACCTTCATAGGGCCTGTCACACCTCCCCATTCCAAATCCACCACAGCCATAGGATGGAGTTTGGTAGTGCTGTCTGCATACGTCAGCTGGTGAAACTCACCAGGTAACAACCTCTCTGGAGGCACCAGCTCATCCAGGACCATAGTTACACTAGCCCCAGTGTCTCTGATAGCCTCAACTTCAGTCCCATTCACTTTAGGCCTCTGCCTGTACTTGTCCATGTTTGGAGGTAGGGCAGTAAGGGTTGCAATATTCACCCCACCCAGGGACACTAAGGTTGCTTCCACCACCTGACTACCCCTCACTGGGTCACCACTCTCCACCCCTACACTGACACTGGCAATCCCTGTGGATGGCCCCTTAGGGGGGAGCTTCTTGGCACAGACAGCATCTCCCTGCTTGTGCCCTGGCTGGTTACAGTCAAAGCACTTACCCACTTTTGAGGGATCAAAGAACCTACCATTCTTTCCCTGATTCCACCTCCCTTTGGATTTGGGTTGGCTCGGGGCCCCCCCTCCTTGTGCAGGTTTTTGTGGGTCTTTGGAGGACTCCTTCTGGTTTTGACCTTCTTTCCCTTGGGCTTTCCCCTGGGGAGGGACCGGTCCTCCTTTCTTCTGGTCACCCCCTGGTGCTGTATGGAAACCCGGGTTCTCACCCACTCATCAGCTGCTTCACCCAGCTCTCTGGGGTCTGTCAGCTTAGAGTCCACTAGATACTGGCGTAACTTCTCTTCTGCACAATGAGTCAAAATATGTTCTTTCAAAAACAAATTATACAATCCCTCATATGTGTCAACTTTGTTACCAACAATCCAGCCTTCCAGTGCCTTCACTGAAACGTCCACAAAGTCTACCCAAGACTTTGAACTCAATTTCTGGGTGCCTCTAAACTTCACCCTGTACTACTCTGGAGTCAGACCAAACCTCTTGACTAAGCATGCCTTCATCTGCTGGTATGATTCTGCATCCTCTCCCTTCAGGGTCAGGAGCCTATCTCTCCCAGCTACTGGAATCAACTCCCAGAGGAGTGCACCCAAATACCTAGAGTGGACCCTACTCATTCTAAGGGCCCTCTCAAAAGCTGCTAGCCACTTGTCAATGTCATCCCCCTCAGTGTACTTGGGCACTATGCCCTTGGGATTTAGGTTCAAATCTACCACCCCTGGACATCTCAACATCTTCTTCACTTTCGCTGCCACCATTTCTCTTCTCCTCCCTCTCCCATCTTCTCTTAGCCAATTCGAATTTCTCCTTCTCCAAGGCAATCAACTTTAATTGAGCCTGAAGCTGTCTCTCTGCAAGGGACAGTAGTGGTTCCTGAGTAAACGACCCTTCCCCACTCCCACAACCACCTTGATTCACTTGGCTAACACTAGTTAAAATGGAAGAGGCATCATCCTCAACCTCCTCCCCCTCTTGGAGGAGGTTGGGGGTGACACCCTCTATCCCCCCTTGACTCTCCTCAGCTGCCCTAGCCCAGGCTTTTAGGGACTCAAGCAACCCTACCTTCCTAAGCTTCCTGCAAGCAGGCAGCCCCCTAAGCCTACACTGTTCCCTAAGATCAGCCATCTTAAACTGGGACAGTTTAGCCAGGTCCAGCTCCATGGTTCCCTAGTTTTGGGTCACAAAAAACTAGGCACAACAGACTTAGAACAATTTGGAAATATCAAAACAATGGATTAAAAACAGTTTAGTCCAAATTCCAAAAATCAAACTCAAAAGTTTTGTTCTAAGGCAATTTAGAGGACTTTTATAATCTTAAATCATTCACTGAAAGGTGTACTTTTTAAACACAAGTCCTCATCCACACCGCTGAGCACCAAATGTTGGAAAGTGGGTTATTGGTAGGGGCAAATGTAGGTCTGCCACTGGCAATAAGGCCACTAACAATAAGGCCACTAACACATGATAGGACTCAGCATAGGTCTTAGAACATTATTCCTATGCTCAACCCTTGGTAACGTGGCTGCGAGCAGACAGGCTTAACTTCAAAGACAGGTATGTGAAGCATTTTTTTGGGGGCACTAGAGGGCGCCAAGTAAGATGGCCGCACTTATGTGAGGCTCTTGCGGCTCGGGAGGAAATCCGACACCAATCCGCTTCATCTCCGGACTATCCTCATAATAAAAGCAATCGCCTGCACATTGAAACGCCGGGGCACCCACAGAACCCGATCGATACCAACTAACAAACCCGGATCCAGAGAAAACGGGAGCTGTTTTCCTCCTACAGGGACGCGCAAGATGGCGACAGCGCTGATTGGGTGAACGAGCTGGGACGCCTCTACCCATTGCCGCGGGCTGGCCTTGCCCATCCTCGTCACTGCCGCTCCGGATACCGTGCCGAGAGACCTGCACGGGGTTCCGGAGGACTGTGGACCCACCGCTCGCCTTCAATGCACCCGGCGGTCTCGCCACCTGGAGGGGCGCTCTGAGCTGCCGAGCTACAGGGCCTGCATTGGCGCCGACACCAGGACGCTGCGACATCCGGGAGACGGGATGGAGCGGTGAGTGCGAGCTGGTGTTGCTGGCCCCCCCCGCTGCCGCCGAGACCTTCCTGGGCTGTTGTCGGACCGGGCCGGCCGCCTCCGACGCACACCTCTACGTGGTGCCCCTTCCCTGGTGCAGGGGACGCGAGGCCCGGCTGCTTCGTGCTCCGTGGGGACGGCGGGGGCTGTACCGCGGCGGCCCTGCGCGGAGCGGGAGACTCAGGCGGCTGCGGCTTGGCTGAGACACCGGGACCCGTCCCCCCCCACCGCACCAACTTGACTCTCGCTGGATTCGGGGGGAGCCAGGTGGCGGGCAGGTCCGGCGCAGACGACACTGCGCTCCGGCCCGAGCGGGGGAGTCTCGAGGAGACTGCGGGCCCACATAATCCAGCTTGAACTCTGCACCTCCTCTCCAATCACTGGGAATTTTTTCCCCTGCTCTGCTGGCATCTGCGGGGGACCCGGACGCACGTCCCTGAACAGCACTTACCGCTGAATTGACCGGGGGAGGGTGACCTAGAGCACCAGCAGAGGCGGACATTCTGCGACCTCCGGTATAACTCTCCACCTTACTCCTTACCCACCGGCTTGCCCTGTCAGAACTCGGGCGCTGTGGCCCAGGATATACACCTCTACGCTGCACCCTCATCGGATGGGCACATGGAGAGAGCGGACCGAGAACCGAACTAACCTGAGGGAGTCTGACGCATCCCCACTGCTCACCGGGAATCGCGATCCTGGCCCAGGGGTACAGGAAGTGCCTAGAGACATCACGGATTGCCCCCACCCGAGATTCCACTACACCGCCATACCCCTTTGTCCTGACGCCATGGGGAAGACGGATGCCCGGCAGCCAAAATTGAACTTTGAAGCACGCAAGAACGCCAGATCCCAGCCGGAACCTGATGAGGATCAAGCCGACGCGTCGGCCCCATCTACCACAGATTTAAAAGATCTCTTATTAATAATGCAGTCGAGCCTAACATCCATTGAAACAAAAATGGACACCATGAACGCCAGGCTGGACGGCCTTACTCACAGAGTGGAACAGCACGACAAGCGCTTGACGGAGGCGGAACGGCGCATATCAGACCTCGAAGACACCTCCAGCGCCACAACCAACCGTACTAATGAGATGGAAAAGGTCCTGAAGGTGATAGCTGCAAAAAACGAAGAATTAGAATCTCGCTCCAGGCGAAATAATCTACGCATTCTTGGAGTGTCGTAATCAACTGCCACCGGGAAGATGGAAGAGTATGTCGAGCACCTCCTCATTACACTATTTGGGAGGGAGCCCTTCTCGCCGGTCCTCGTGGTTGAACAGGCTCACCGTTCGCTGGCGAGTCGACCCGCGCCTGGCTCATTGCCCCGCCCCATCATAGCCAAGCTGCTCAATTACCGGGACCGGGACACTGCCCTCCGCCTCTCTAGAGAAACAGGTCAACTCCGACACGAGGGAATGGAGATATCCATATACCCCGATTTCACCATGGCCGTTCAGGAGCAAAGGCGAAAGTTCCTTCAGGTTAAGAAAAAACTACAACAACTCGGCCTGCCCTACGCTATGCTGTACCCGGCTCGCCTCAAAGTTACATATTTAGGGAAACAACATTTTTTCACAAACCCGCAACATGCCCAAGACTTCCTAAAGACCTTGCCTAAACCGTCTCCGGGCCGGTCGTCCCCTACGCTCCGCCCGGAGGGCAATGGCAATGCCTCCGATATAGAATGAACTACCGGGGAAATGGCCTGACGCCAGGAAACTCGATCCCGCACCACTTCTCAATGCCCCAGACCCCTACGATCTCGGCGGAACTGGCTGGGATGCTGATACCGCTGACCACACTGCAGAACTGACTGGGTTCGTAATACCCGTTACATAATCTCCAGGGCGGAATCGACAAATATCCGATAGTCTGCATACGTCGGGGCAGAGGGGGATCTACTCCTTGACATCTACTCATAACATCACCCTCCAGGCCCCTCTCTCCTACCTTTAGCACTGCCAGATGCAAGACATGAACTGCTCTCCTGCCTCCGCCATACCTTTTTTACATAGTGATTTCGACGCTGAATGCCAGGGCTTGAAACATCAATCATGCACTGTCCTGTGCGTCATCAGATACTTTCCAGCAGCTTTGGACTGTGATAGGTACCATGGTGAGATGACGCTATACAACTCTACCCGAGCACCCTCGCCGCTGCGAGGAGAGACTGGTCGCCCTCTAGATTCCACCCGACAGGTGAACCCTTTGTGTTGACTTTTGAATAATCATGATATTAGTTAGTCCAGTCTCCCCCGTTGGGAATCGGGCGCAAGGGGATAATTGGGAGGGAGGGAGGGTTATAGGCCACGGCAGGTTTGGGCTGCTGATGTGGGAGGAGGGAGGGGGAACCCGGTTCCAGACTTTATCTAGACCTGGAGTTGTTATTGTTAAGCCACATACCGATATCTTGACACATAGTTTTCAGACTTATCGACGGTGTATAACCACACCAAACCTGCGCCCTGTATTCTATGCTTCACATTTACGACATGGAAGATCGCCCTAGCCCTGCCACATACAACTTCCTAACATGGAATGTTCGCGGACTGGGAGATCCCCGCAAACGCCGACACATCCTGGCATACCTAGACCGACACAATATTCACTGTGCGTTCCTGCAGGAAACACACTTTAGCCCCACCTCCGCTATTTCATTTGCATCGCGATGGGCAACACATGCACACTTCTCTTCCTACTCCTTCTATGCCAGAGGTACTGCCATCCTGATAAAACGATCTCTCCCCTACACGCATATAGGCTCTCAGGTAGACCCCCAAGGCCGCTACGTAATAAACTGGGGAAGACTAGCAGCTCAGTCTATAACTCTTGTCTCTTGCTATGGCCCCAATACGGATGACCCGGAATTCTTCCGGATACTCTGGGAGAAGATTCTAGACATTGGTTCCACACATTTAATGTGGGGGGGGACTTTAATGTGACCTTAGACCCCGCTCTGGACCATTCACACCCGCAACCACACCACTATTCAAAAGCACACCATACTCTAAAAGCAATTGTAGAAGACTACGAGCTGCTTGATGCTTGGCGCCACCTATACCCACAGAGACGAGAAGGCTCATGCTACACCCCTGCCCGCGCTTCTTGGTCGAGAATAGATGGGTGGCTAATCACTAAAGGTCTTGCCCCCTGGCTGCGAGGCGCATCCTATCTATCTCGCACACACTCTGACCACTCCCCTGCACTAGTCACACTGGCTCCCCCCCTGTTGGAACCACCGTTCCTCTCCTGGCGCCTTAACCCACAACACTTACTGGACCCGGTATTCAAACAGGAGCTGGAACAGGAGATTACTGACTTTTTCCCACGAAATGAAGACTCAGTAGTCCAATACTCCACAATATGGGAAGCCTTTAAAGTCACCATCCGGGGGATATGCATGGCAAAGGGCGGGGGTGTCCTCAGAGATCTGCGCTCCACACTCCACAGATTGGAAACTGACCTCAAACGGACGGAAAACACGATACACACATCCCCCACACCGGCACTGCAGGCTCAGCTGCGAAGCTTAATCACTGAATATCAAACAGCAGCTGAACGAGAATGCAAATTTAGAGGAAAATATCACACATCACGTCCCTTTGGGGAGGGGGACAGACAGGGAAAAACACTAGCTTCTTTAATCCGCCCTCCTCGCTTTGCTAATACGGTCCTGGAGGTCGAAGACGCAGACGGACAAAGGCACAGAAACACTGCTGACATAGTGGATACCTTTCACAGATTTTATCGAAACCTGTATAAAACCCAAAGAACCCGCCCGATTGACTTTACCCCCTTTTTCGAGGACACTGCAATAGCCTGGCTGGGAAACGGACAGCGGGAATCTCTTCTAGCTCACTATGAGGACGAGGAAATTGTTGCTGCGATAATGCAGCTGCAGTCCGGGAAGGCCCCGGGACCGGATGGCCTTCCGGCTGAATTTTACAAGTCGTTCCGCCATCTACTCATCCCGGCGCTGAGACACGTTTTTGAAGAGGCTCGGGAAACGGGCATATTACCTCCGACAATGCGTGAGGCATGCATTATCTCTTTACCTAAGCCTGGCAAATCGTCCCTACACTGCGACTCATACAGACCCCTCTCATTAATTAACGTTGATGCCAAAATCTTAGCAAAATTGATTGCCAATCGCATTAGTCCCCTTATGACTGCCCTGGTACTCCCAGACCAATCGGGCTTTGTACCCACTAGAGGCACGTCCCACAACCTGCGCACCTTGTTTGCGGTCCTCCAAGACATTGAGCCTAGCCTGAACGCTGCGGCGGTGTTCCTCAACGCTACAAAAGCGTTCGATTCATTAGAATGGGACTACCTTGCCTTTGTTCTGCAACGGATGGGATTTCCTGCGCCCTTCCTGGACTGGATAAACTTACTATACACAGGCCCGCAGGCTAGAGTCCAAATTAATGGCGCCCGGTCCCCCCCTTTCAACATCACCAGAGGCACCCGCCAGGGGTGTCCTTTGTCGCCTCTCCTCTTTGCTATTGCGATTGAACCCTTGGCGACTAAAGTTTGCCAGCATTTCCGAGATCATGCGCTGATATACCCAGAGCGGCAGATTTTAATCTCCCTATACGCTGATGACATCACCCTGTACCTGCGCAATCCAGAGGAAAGCCTCAACCCCATTCTTCGGCTTTTTATCCATTTTGGTCAGCTATCCGAAGTTCACATTAACTGGGGGAAATCTCAGATCTTTTCCATTACCGAGGCTACCAAACGATTTGAGCCGGACTATCCCCTCACATGGTGCGAGGATACAGTCAAGTACCTCGGGATAGATGTCTCACGAAGCCGGGACGCACTGATGATGTCCAACTACGGGTGGGCACTTGATCTGATAACGGAAAAGGTTACCCGATGGATAGCGTTGCCCCTTTCCATGGCAGGCAGGGCTTCCCTGATCAAGATGGTGATACTGCCTAAACTGCTCTACCTCTTCACAAACATCCCCTATGCCCCTAGCTGACATTATTTCAAGGACATCAAAACCCAGATGCTCCGGCTTGTGTGGGGCGGGAAGCAGGCTAGGATTAAGTGGGATACCCTCACGCTTCCCTTTGAGGACAGGGGGTTCGAAGTACCCGATCTGGAACTTTATTTTCTCTGCGCTCAAGCTCACTTTGCGGCCTATTGTTTACATCCTCCCCCTTATATGCCTCATCTTGCAATAGAAGATGGATACATGACCCCCACGCCACGCTCAGCCTATTTGAGCACTCCGGGGCTCCCCAGGCGGCGAGTGTCTACCACTGTACAATGCACGACAAGTGCCTGGACCGAGCTGGCCTACCGGACTCAACATTCCCTAATATATTCACCCCTACTCCCGCTGCAGGGGAGACGTGATCTCCCGGTGACACAGGAAGGAGGATGCTGCCGCCTGCTACGCAGGTTCTCCATTCTTACCTGGGGGCAACTCTACACGAATGGGAAATTCTGCTCGAGCGAAGAGTTTTTCGGAGCCTCCTCGCCTACCTCACTAGAACGATTTTATTATATTCGGCTCAGACAAGACATGCGGTCTCTTACCCCCAGTTTCCCGCTCGAACCTTCTCTTGTGCCCCCATTGCACGCTCTCCTGCAACAAACGACTCCCACACATGTGGTCTCACTATTATACCGCAACACTCAACATAGCGGCGTACACACTCCATCCCCAGCAAAGATCAAGTGGGAGGGCGAACTGGGACACCCCATTAATGAAAAACAATGGACCTTCTGCTGCCGTCAAACGGGAGAGGTCTCCGCCAGCAGCAGACTGCGCCTAATACACTATAGATACCTCCATCGACTGTACTACTCACCTGCGCGACTATGTCGCCTTCACTTAAGGGACGACGATCGATGCGATCGCTGTGGAGTTGAGGGAGCCGACTTTAAACACTTGGCCTGGGATTGCGCACCTGTGCGCCGCTACTGGGGAGACGTTCTAATTGCTTTGCACCATATGACAGGATCACACATCCTGGACGACCCCCTCACAGTACTCCTAGGATACACTGAACCAATACCCGTCACGACACGGCGATATGTCTCACTAGCACTCCTCCTAGCTAAACGGCGTATAGCATGTAAGTGGGGAAGAGGCAGAGCCCCCAAATTCAAGGAGTGGATACACGACCTCATATACTGTCGAGAGCAATTACATACATACGCTGACCTGCTGCCGCCCTCCTCACGCCCACATGACATCTGGGGCCCCCTCCAGAACTACCTCCTGGAACACGTCTTATCAGACGACACGGGTACTAACTCCCACGATGACAGGGGCAACACATACGACAGAGACGGGAACTGAAACCTGAGAGCCATCACACGGTCGGTCCTGTGGACACCACAAAGGAATTCTGGGCAACTGGGCGGCCCATGTCGGTACATGACGGTGAGACACGACGCAGGCAGACACACACGCAACTACGCTACCTAGGACGGACAGTGGCACTGTTACTATGTTGTAGTTTATTTTGGTTCACAACTAGTCGTAACTCCATTCTAAAGAATCTGCTTTATTCTAACTTCCCACCTGACGCGGCCGGCCCATAGTGGTTGTAGGCGGCATGCTGTGTAAACTACTCCCTGCCCCCCATCTGCTAAAATGTGCAAACTCGCAGTGCCGGCCCAACAGGGATGTAGGCATAAGGCTGTGTGTGGAGTTACTTGGTACCAATAAAGGTATTTAAAAATCAAAAAAAAAAAAAAAAGTATGTGAAGCATTTAAAAACACCAATTCAGTAAATAATTAAGACACAACACAAAATAAAAATCCAACACCAATTTATAAAAATAGGAAATATTTTTATCTTTAAAATGACACCAAAACGACAAAACTCTAATGTAGGGAACCGGAGATATGAATTTTCAAAGATTTAATAAAATATAGCACTTAGAAGTTTATAGCACCATATTGGGATACCTGCTCGCGATAGACCGGGGCAAAGTCAAAGTTTCAGGCCGACTGCGATGGAGTCCTGGGCGGCTACAGCTTGCAGCAGGTCCCAGTCTCAGTTTCTACCTTCACACTTAGAAACTTTTCTGGAGCTTTTTCTCGCGAGGTCCCTCGAAGCTCCCAGCCAGTCCGGATCTGGTGAGGGTTCGCCGGCTTGCCTTTTGACGAACTCCCGGTCAACTTCCCTGGAGCGAACTTAGAAACTTTTTTGTTAGCGCTTCAGCTGGGCAACCCAGGAGCCCAGGCCGACACGCGATGGAAGACAGGCGGCTTGGCTCTCGCGGTTGCTCCCGGTCGACTTTTCTACGAGCGGACTTAGAAACTTTTCTGGAGCTTTTTCTTGCGGGGTCTCTCGATGCTCCTCATGTAGCCGGATCCGGTGAGGGTTCGCCGGCTTCAGATTTCTTCTACTCCCGGTCAAACTCTGGAAGTCGGACAGACGGAGCTTTTAGCGGGACGAACCTGGATGGCTTGGCCGACTCGCGGTTGAAGGCAGGCAGCTTGGCTGACCAGGCTGAGTCGGTCCCTCTATGGAGCTTTTTTCCAAAGTTCCTCCAATGTTCTCCAAACTTCCTGAACTTCTTCCTGAAGTTCCTCAAAGGGTCCCAAAGTGTCTCAAACTCACTCCAAGGGTCTGGAAGCTCCAAGATGGTTCTTGAAAGTTGAGGACTTCAGTTCCCACAATCCACTGGGGTGTCACCCTTACAAATCCACTGGTAGTTCCCCAAGGTGCAGATTTAGTTGGTGATGTTCCAGATGAGCTCTTTTTAACCGGTAGCATTCAGGGAGTCCACTCTTTAGTTCTTTTTCAGCAAAATAATCCACAGGGCTGTAGTGTCAGATGGTGCAGTTTTCAGAAGTCAGGCCTTAGAAATCTTTGCACAGCAAAATCTTCTCAGCTTGGCAATGTCTTGCTTAGTAAGTTTCAAGCAGCAGATCTGGATGGCTCTGCCCCTCTTAGATACTTATTAAAAATTCTCTGGGTCAAGCAGCAGGTCACTCCTGAGCAATGGGAGCAGGGTAACTCCTCAAAGATATGACCACTTACTGTAGAGTGTGGCATTATTTTGTCCCAGAGTGCATCAAATCTTCCAAATCCATAATGGCAGAATTTCCAGCAAGGAGGCAAGAGCTGGCTAAACACACCCCTAGGATGGCTAATTTACTTAGACTCTCCCCACTGCATCTGCTCATACCTTCCTTAATCCCCCCATCTGCCTGAGGGATAAAGTTCAGAGTTGTAAACTGACACTGGGTTCTGCTTTTCCCTTTGAAGCCCGTGGTTTACGACCCCTCCCCTGGCCTGGCATTCCTGTGGACCAGCACACTGCCCTCCCAGCCCAGCTGCATAACCCCAGGGGCTCTTTATCACCTCTCCAGGCAGGCTGGCTAATCCACTTAACTCTGACCAATCAGGGCAGACCACTGGAAGGCTGAATCTGGACTTACAAACAAGAAACTCTTATAACTTCTTGTATGTACACTTTAGGAGAAATTCAACAATATGATATTGTTGGATTTAGCATTACTATTCTGAGAAGTCTTTGAACGGTAGCTCTATCTCCTTCCTATCAGGAGTTATTATTTAAAAACTTCCTGCAATGTTAACCTATGTAACTGGGGATTTGCAATGGGAAAAATGACTTGGGCCATTTTTCCAGCACCAGGACTTACAAAAACACATTTTATAAGTACTTGCCTTATATCTACAGGAACCCCACCCCATGTGCAACTAGGGGAGACTTTAGGGGTTCTGAATCTGCAAAAATATTGCAGATCCTCACTTCACACTGCTCCTGGAATCAAAGTCGAATTTGGGCAGCACTTTACCACAATGTGGGAGTGAAATGTGAAATTTCACTTTACCCAGGCATATAAAAACTCATTTTATAAGGGTGTACCTTATAAATATCTGACCCCCCACCCCTGGGATACCTAGGGGAGACCCTGGGGGTCCCTAATATGCCAAAACCTTATAGGTTATCCATTTTTAAGTGCCCCTACCTCCAAAGTCGAGTTTGGGCACAATTTACTTTTTAAAAGCAGTCCTGGCACCCAGTGCTGCTTTTAAACTGACCTCAGTCTTCAGCAGTGCACACATGCAAGTGCAGAAAAAGGCTGCTGGCCTCTAAACTGCCCTGCCCCAGGGTACTGGGGACTTCTAGGTAGTTTCAATCCCCTGCCCTATTATATACTAGGGGCTTATGGGGTAGGTCATGCCAATTACAGGGGTACCCCACCATACCATAGTGTACCCTAGTGTATGTTAGGTGTTTTAACTGTATTCTAATGTGTTCCTTTCAGCATTGCACTGGCCCTGGGCCTGGTTAGGCAGAGCCCAGGGTCAGTCAGAGTCAGTTACCACCAGTACCAGTCAGCAAAAGGTTGGGGTTGCCCAGGGCACAGGATGACTTTGCAACACCAGGTATTTAAGATTGTTAGCGGCCCAAAGAAAGGATGCCGTTTCTGCAAGGCGAGTCACTATTTCCAGGTGTAGTCCTGTGTTGAGCATTTCGGATTTATCATGGTTCCCCTTGAAACCAGAGATCCTCTAATCTTAGGCACGGAGCACTCTGGCTCGGTCAGAGAGAGCAGGCTGGCGCGAGCGTTTTTAAAGTCAACAATGCCAATGTATATCGTATACACTGATAACGCAAACACGTATTGTAAATGCATGCGATGTAAATGGTCTTGAGGGTAAAAAAATGCCTGGTAAATTGTTATATACATATACATTAGTTTTAGTAGTATGTGCACTTAGTATTACTCTTACATTGGAGTGTACACATTGTGGGTAGTATGAATAATGTGTATTTCTTCACTGTCGTTTCCCTATTTGCATTAGCCTCTTTTTTTGCCAGCGTGGTGGCAGACATGGACTGTACGGTGCAGTTCAGATGCCGCCACCGCCCCAGTGGGGGCTTAAGCGGCCTTTGGGGAGGCAGATGGTCTTTATTACCTCCCTTTTTCCAACGGTGCGGAGCTGTTATTACTGGTCGGCCCGCCAATATATGCCCATTGAACAGGGGGGTTGAGCAGAAGTCGTCTCACTTATATTCAGGTGTGGTTCATCATTGTGCAGTTAAGAAACTTGCCTCTTTAATAGAAACACCTCTCCTTTTTATAACACTTCAAACATTGAAGCAGTGTTTTGAAAAAAGACTCAATACGCAAATGTGGCCCACTTTTTTTAGGGTGCCCGGGCCAATTCAACCCTGATTGTGTGTGAGTGGCTATTGTAATAAGGCTCGTCTCGGGCAGCAGGCATGAATCCCGTGGGCACATATCGACCAGCTAGGAGCCAATGACATTGCAGGGGGTTCTTCTGGCCAGACTGCACGAGGCGTAGACTTTGCCCAGAAGATGTGTAAAGACTTTCCCCCTGATCTATCGCCCCACGTGATGCGTTTTCTGCTCGAGCAGTCTTTGGACCTTATCACTCACGGCACAGACGCGACTGACTGAGACTCCCGCTCCCTCTAATAACAGGGGCCATAAGTAGAATCGTGGAGTGACAAACTCAAACTCTAATGTAATTTCTAGGACCCTTTGTCCACAAATATTCCTGTTACCACCTTGACTTCACACCTGTGTCATAAGGGGCTCATCAGTCTGAAGTGCCTCGCGACAGCCCCAGGCCTGCGCGCCACTCACCGGACGAAGCACTGTTGGCCGAACAAGAATGGAAGTTGCAACCAGCTGTTATTCAGTGCAATTAAAATATGAGTGGAGCTGCTCTTATGGCTCAAGTACTAACATTACTAGGACGAGCAGGAGGAGGAGGTCCTTAACCTATCCATACAAAACTGATTGTTACCTTTCCTGCTTGAAAGGTTCTCAATTACTGAGCAGGTTTCTCAGCCCAGGGCTAGAAGTGGGAATTCCCCAAATACCAATACTTGTCCATCCTGCTCCCCCTTTCATTATATGCAAAAGAAGGAACAATAGTGCAAGCAACGGAATAAGATCCATTTCTGCTCCGCCCTTATTGTGGGCGTGGTCTCTGCCCCTTCCGGAATCCTGGCTATAAATGGACACCTGCTTTGAGGATCGGACACCCATCAAGACGTCTTTGCCTCAACACCAATTCCCAAGCGAAAGAGACGAGATGAAGGCTGCTGTGCTGATGGTGCTGCTGTTCGCGACATATGTCAAAAGCCAAAGCATATCAATAGCAGGTAAGCTCACAAGACTTATTTTCACTTAAGACGCATTAGATATACATTTATTTGCGAGAGTGAAAGGTGTAACATTAGCAGGTGATGCCTATAGAGAGGAGATGAGGGGTTATTGGAGTCTGCTTTTAAAGGAACAGTTGTAAATAATTCCAGGGCCATCTAGGCCACGGCGGCTGCACGTCAGAGGACTCCCCGCCGTAATTACAGATCTTTGCATACCCAGAGAGGATGTGTCCAGTGTATCTGCTGGTTTGACGGATGCATTTAAGGCAGGGCTGAAGGTAGTACTCAGTTTGTAAAACAGTAAGTGCCAGGGCCCTTGTCCAGGAGAGGCTTGCACCACTCATTGCAAATGTCAGCGCTTTAGACTTTCCATACATTAAAATGACTAATACCTGCCCCCCAGGCTTTTCTTTTATGTTTTGGGTGGCAGATAGTCATTTTTAATGTATAGAGAACTATTAAACAACTGTTGTTGTCTTCATCACGAAATTAGGCAAATAGCGCCACCATGTGCCTGACTGTCATAGGTGCTGGTGTTGACAGTTAAGTGCTGGTGCCGAGTAACGGAAACTACCGCTCAAACTAAGGGGCAAATTACGATGGCGGGCGGACAAAGTCCGCCCGCCACCGCAACGGAATGCGGGTCCGTCCGCAAGGGGTGCGGCGGTCCCACCATGGGTATTAGGATGCCACCGCCACGGTGGCATCCCGTATTGTTCACATTGCGGCGGGCGGTGCTGTCAGCAGCACCCGCCGCAATGCGAAAAACGCATGTTGTGCATTTGAATGCACAACGTGACAGGCACCGCATGGTGCCTGCCACCTTGTGCATTCAAATGTAGGGGGGTACCATAGGTACCCCCCATGTGCACCCCCACATCCCCCAAATCCTGGGGGCCCGCAACGGGCCCCCAGAAGCAAAGACCACATGCCTTTCCATGGGGGCAACACTGCCATGGAAAGGCTGCTTTCCGCCAACATCCTAATATGGATGGCGGTGTCTTGCAGACACCACCACCATATTAGGGTCCTTTACCGCCCAGTCCCCTGTGGGACCGGCAGAAAACCGGCGGACGGTCTTTCCGTCCGCCGGGCTCCCCCCGCCATCGTAATATGGCGGGGTAAAATGGCATGCGGGCGGTGGGAAATGGCGGGCGGATCGCCACCGCCATACGGGGGGTGGCGATCCGCACGTCATTGTAATGACCCCCTTAGCACTATCTGAACGTCACGTGGGCTGTGTTTTTTTTACCTACTCACCATCCATTTTTGTTCCATACAATCAAATTCCCAAAGCAGGAATCTCTTTGTGTGAATGATAATTATTTTGCCCGCGTGTTCACTCTCCTTGTGGGGCCATTGTGGTAACTTACTTGCTAGAGTCCGGGAACATGAGTGAGGGCTGCTTCACATTACATAGGGTGGACGACTGTCAATGAGACCTGGCAGCCCTGTGGCCAGGGGGCAGCAGGTCTATATTTGCAGATGGTGGATCTAGCGGAGGCTCTGCCGTCATTAACCCTGCAGTGCCCTCTCCTCTAGAGGGGATGAGGAGACGGTGAAGTCGGTGACGTGCCATCTGACGGTTCTCTGCGTCATACACCGGACCCACCTATCGAATGAAGCACCTAGGCTTCACTGAAATCAGAACAGTGTGATAGTCCTATTTAGAAAAATAGGTACAATTCACTACCCTACGGACGACCCAACTAATCGGGATAAGGAAGACTGACAGGAAAATGACGACCAACCCTTTACATTGATGAGCTGTACATGTGCTTCAGAGCGCTACTGAGTCGTACCTTTTGAAACAAGCATTGGCATAGCCAATAGGTCTCGCTTTTGGGACCTTATAAGTATTTAGTTATGCAGAACAATATCCTTGGTTCAACAACATCAACTGTTGCATGGCTAAACACTTATAAGGTCCCAAAGGCGAGACCTATTGACTATGCACATGCACTCTGCTCAACTTACACCATGTTTCCCGGGTTTTACATGTATTTGTGCTCACTGCAAGGGACTGTGTTCGACCTCATGGTCACAGGTCCAAATCCCGGCAAATTCACTCAGCCTTTCATCCTTTCTGAGGTTGAGAAAATGTGTACTATTAAGTTGGGTAACCAATAGACGTCTGTTATTCAGCACCAAGATGCCCCTTTGCGGGTGAAAGTGCGCTTTACAAATACACGTTATGTTATGTTACTATGATGAACTGCCCACACCTAACAATAAAAGCTATAACAAAAAAGCATTAGAACAGGCAGTGAAAAATTGACAGGATTGCATAAACAAAAAAACTAGAACACATTTTTTATGTCAATTCTGGTTTTTATTAGGGTACTTCAGTTGTATATAATGTTTTCTAGGTTATATATAAGGTGACAAATGGTTATAACACTTTTTTATTATAACTTATAACTTTTAAACACGCTGCACAACATTCACAATGCTCTGCAACACATATTAAAAACGTTAACAAAGCCAATAGCTCTCTCTAACACTTATAAGGCCCCAAAGGCGAGACCTTGGCTATGCCAATGCTTGCACTTCTGAGAATATTTATGGAATGTCTAAAGTAAGTAGGAAAACATGTACATAAGATGCGCCTCACAAAAGTAAAATGCAAATCTCGAGGGTGAATATTTCAGCTTGTGTGCGAATTTAAAAAAAACACTGTTTGCCTGAACTTTTATGATTATATCTTTATAATTGAATAAATAACCATTGATTGATTGGGCATGTGTTCAGTAAGCCCGCAGGCCTGTGCTGTTGGCATGTGCTGGGTAAACCACTGTTCCATGCCGCTGGCATATGTTGACTTGAGTAACTCTACGCCCCTGCGCTGTTGGCATGCAGTGAGTGTACCCACTGATATGTTCTTTTTTGGCAGGGCCACTGGAATTATGTAGCAGGATAGGGATTAAGTAAATTATGCAGCAAGAAAAGGCAAATTATGCAGCATGGTGTGGCACATTTTGTAGTAGTTTTTCTTCATTATTTTGTCATTTTTAAACTTGGCAACACTGTGTGGGCATTGGTTGCACCTAATTAGTAGTAGTTGACTACCCAAACACAGCAATAAGCAACAGAGAAGTGACCAGTCCAGCTTTGCAAAGGGCCTTACACTGCGCTACAACATGTGTCGCTGCATTTCTAATAACTTTTAAACCATTTGAGCTAAAGACAAACCTTTTTTTTAGTTAATATCTGCAGATTATGCGGCAGATGATGGATTATGTGGCAAATGCGGCAAATGTATAATTATGCGAAAATCGCCGCATCCGTACAATCGCATAATTCCAGTGGCCCAGGCTGTAGGCAAGCGTTGGTTAAACTAAAAGCCTTAGTCTGTGGGCATGAGTTAGGTAACCCCACGACTCTGTGCTGTTGGTATCTATTGGGAAGCACATGGTACTGTGGGCACTAGTTCAGAATACTAAGGGGTCAATTCCGATCTCGGCCGGAAGCGCACCTAATACGATTCGTCCGGAAAAAATACAAGCCGAACGCGGGTTTCCCGACCGATTCGAACAGTCGTCCGAACGAGCAAGTACGATGCGCATTACAGCTCAGATTCCGACCGAGCCGTACGTACCCATTCCAGCTCCAGTTCCCCACCCGAGCCGGATCCGTAAACGCCGATTCAAGTCGCACGGAAGTAAATACACAGCACCTTCTGGCCGGACTAGTACAATGCGCACTCCGTACGCGCTGAACTGGTCGCTACGTCCGGCACGTCAGAGCATCCGGGAGAGCTGCACATAAGCTCCGATTCGCACCACAAGACGATCCACGGCTACGAGATGAACAAGCCAGCTACGAGTACGAGTCGAAGCCACGAGAAACCCGAACAAGACGACCCAACCATGAATCCCATCGCGCAGGTCCTACCAATACTGTACATCTATTACCGGAACCGGTACGAACGTGTACGGCGCAGACGGTAAGTCAGACACCCACTACACAAACAAACGACACGTACCCGACAAATGTCACACACATAGGGATGCAGAAATGACGTACACTAGCAACAGCCGAACCATAGGGGCGGGATGGCTATCACCAATGCCATACACACCCATAGGGGCCTGATGGCTACCACTACCACCACCCCTACTCATGGGGGCCTGGATGCCTGTCACCACTACCATCCCCACTCATAGGGGGATGGATGCCTACCACTACCACCACCCCTACTCATGGGGGGCTGGATGCCTGTCACTACTACCATCCCCACTCATAGGGGGATGGGTGCCTACCACTACCACCACCCCTACTCATGGGGGGCTGGATGCCTGTCACTACTACCATCCCCACTCATAGGGGGATAGATGCCTACCACTACCACCACCCCTACTCATGGGGGCCTGGATGCCTACCACTACCACCACCCCTACTCATAGGGGCCTGGATGCCTACCACTACCACCACCCCTACTCATGTGGGCCTGGATGCTTGTCACTACTACCATCCCCACTCATAGGGGGATGGATGCCTACCACTACCACCACCCCTACTCATGGGGGCCTAGATGCCTACCACTACCACCACCCCTACTCATGGGGGCCTGGATGCCTACCACTACCACCACCCCTACTCATGGGGGCTGGATGCCTGTCACCATCACCACCCCTACTCATGGGGGCCTGGATGCCTACCACTACCACCACCCCTACTCATGGGGGCTGGATGCCTGTCACCATCACCACCCCTACTCATGGGGGCCTGGATGCCTAGCACTACCACCACCCCTACTCATGGGGGGCTGGATGCCTACCACTACCACCACCTCTACTCATGGGGGCCTGGATGCCTGTCACTACTACCATCCCCACTCATAGGGGGATGGATGCCTACCACTACCAACACCCCTACTCATGGGGGCTGGATGCCTACCACTACCACCACCCCTACTCATGGGGGCTGGATGCCTGTCACCATCACCACCCCTACTCATGGGGGCCTGGATGCCTAGCACTACCACCACCCCTACTCATGGAGGACTGGATGCCTACCACTACCACCACCCCTACTCATGGGGGCCTGGATGCCTGTCACTACTACCATCCCCACTCATAGGGGGATGGATGCCTACCACTACCACCACCCCTACTCATGGGGGGCTGGATGCCTACCACTACCACCACCCCTACTCATGGGGGGCTGGATGCCTACCACTACCACCACCCCTACTCATGGTGGGCTGGATGCCTACCACTACCACCACCCCTACTCATGGGGGCTGGGTGCCTACCACTACCACCACCCTTACTCATGGGGGCTGGATGCCTACCACTACTACCATCCCGAATCATAGGACGGGTAATGCATGAGACAACCAGCATACTCCAACATAATGAATGTCAGCAAAAGACATCCCCCCAACATCATGACAATAGTGTTTAGTCTGTGTCAAATGCCTACAACGCTGAACATGACATTGAACATACAATGTGACCCCCTATCACATGTGTCACACAAAAATGTGTGTGGCCTTCACAATGCAAGCAGACCATGACCACTGTGGGAATGGGGTCTAAACCCCCATCATCACAGTGACCAAAAGGTAAGTGTGGGGTCCATAGCTTAAGCACAGTTTTGAACATTGTGGCAATGGGGTCTAAACCCCCATCATCACAGTGACCAAAAGGTAAGTGTGGGGTCCATAGCTGAAGCACAGTTTTGAACATTGTGGCAATGGGGTCTAAACCCCCATCATCACAGTGACCAAAAGGTAAGTGTGGGGTCCATAGCTGAAGCACATTTTGAACATTGTGGCAATGGGGTCTAAACCCCCATCATCACAGTGACCAAAAGGTAAGTGTTGTCATGGAAAAAGCTGCAACTGCCAAACAGCATGGATGATTCCTGGTCACAGAACAACAAACACATCAGTGGCAAAGTAGTGGTTGTGTCCCATAGCAACATAGATTGGGTGAGGCAAACAGTGCAGTGCAAATAAAACATACCTTTGGCCATGTGCAGACAAACATCACCCATGGGGGCTGACATTGTCTCGATTTATCAATTACACAATGCCAGAAGTGACCATTATAATGCAGACCCACATATCTGCACTAATGGACACACAAATGTAGATATCCTGTGGAGACTGTAGATGTGAGGTGAACAAATACCATACCATGGCAGCAATGGGACATACAAACCATGATTATTGTGCTGACTGATGACCTAGGAGTTCCAGGGACAGCAGGGGAAATCCTCCAAACAACATACAGGCAATGGCACACTAAAGATATGCAAATGCAGTGGTGCAGATGCACAAACACAAACAGGCAGCCTCACACTGCATATCAAACACAACAGGTGATGGGGGGGTGTGCCAGTGTCCCCAGGCAACCACACAACACATGAGGAGGCCTGAATTCCAATTACACAGATGTGTATACAGTGCCATACAAAAGTAACTCATGGATCGGATTCCCCTATGTGGGCAATCAGGCATCGTTAGATGAGAGGGAGCCCAAATTACACATGTCACACAAGCTTGTAGGAACAGCAACTAACACAGCAAGAGACAGACCAACCACAGCACTACCCCCAGGGACCCCACATTGTGGTGACACTAACCTGCATGATAATCCCAATGTGATGACAAAGGTAGATGTCGTTCACACTGTGAACCACAGCCATGTGTCCTGAGCAACAAACTACCATCACACCTACACAAGCACAAATCAATCAGCACAGCCTGTCAGCCAAGGCCAATATGGAGGTAGGGGTCTAGCCGTGCAACAACTCACATTTGCACACACTCAACACCACACACCTTGATCTCCACCAATGTGCAGCAGTGAAGCTCACATGGACTGGTGACATTGCACATGTACCCATGACAATCCCAGGGGTGGTGGTGGGAACTAAGGTGCAGAAACCCATCACACATGGCCAGTCAACAAGACTCGTGAATGTCTGACACACTGCACAGTACGCGGTACATGGGCATGACGTGAAATCCACCCCAATCAATGGGATCCCGGCCACAGTCACACACCAATGAAGAAGCCAAGGTGACACACAAAGAACACACGTAGACAACTTCCAACATTGCAGCTCTGACCCTGAGGAGTGGCAGCAGTCACACACACAACGTGTCACAATCACTGAAAGCTACCACAAACTGTAAATTACATGACTTGTGTAACCAACAAGTGCCAAGGGGAATCCTGACTGTGTCCCATCTGCGTTTGCCCACATCCCCAGCCCAGACAACAAAGTCATCTAGGGATGACAACCTGATAAACATTAGTTTGCCATGCACCCACATCCCGGAGAAACCAGGTCCAAGATGATGGGTGAACACAGGACAACTCAGCAAGCATCACAAACAGGAACATCCGTAGGGACACAGCCTGTGTAGGAAAAGGGAAGGGAACACACACAGACATGCTTACACAACACACAACACGGGCCCAGGCAATGTCACGGGATTACACACTGCCATGAGGGCACTCCACTCCTGTGGAAGTTCCGCTGTGCCAAACCTTGTCTGTGCACGACTCAAACATGTCAGCAGAACACTCGGTCAGTGAGTCAACAATTACAACACACTGAAGGCTCTGCTCACATCAGCCTGGGTACGGGAGTGTCATTTCAGTCATCTGCATATACCCAAAACACGTGTCAAGTAAGTTGCACTGTATACACAGATGAGTCCTTCAACATTGATGTGCTAAACTGCATGTCCAGTGGAGATGGGCACACAGTCAGGGAAATAGAAACATTGAGCAGTGGTAAGCCCACCAGATGTGCATCAGTGTAAGCCACAGATGTTAATTTACAAATGCAAAACGTACATCCCTGTGTCAAATGCTGAACATTACACCCTCAGACTGCAGCAAAGGATGCTATGGATCCAGACTAGATTAGGACACATATCCCATGGACCACATGGAGTCCATCACAGCAACACTTCATTTTCCTGATCTGAACACTATTACAACTAACCCTGGGCAAAGCACTACGCTACGCTCGCGTAGTTTGCGAAGTTTGCGCTACTTCGCACAACGCGAATTGCACGTAGCACAGTGCAAACACGCGTAGCGTAGTGCAGCGGTCATTTTTTGCTTGCTCGCGGTCCTCAACGTCAAGTTGGCGACCGCGAGCAAGCAAAATGACATCCTGGCGAGATTCTCAACGCGGGGAGGTCAGGTTTCTCATTGCGAGTGGTCGCGTATGCTCGCGACCGCTCGCGATGAGAAACTACCAGTCCGCGTTGAGAAAGCTGCCGCTCGAGTAAAAATCTACTCGAGCGGCAGTAAAAGACAGCTCGCACTGTGCAAGATGCAGTTTTCAATGATTGCACAGTGCGGACAAGCATCCGGCACTGTGCAATCATTGCGAACAGTGCACTACGCAGTTCGCGTAGTGCTACGCGTAGCTCGCGTAGTGCGAACTGCACTTTGCGTAGCTTCGCGTAGCGCTACTTCGTGAACTACGCCCAGGCTTAATTACAACAGCAAATGCATGATGATACTCATCTACATCATGTACATCAAAAGAAAAACCACTAGTAAACAAAAAGAGGCTTTATTCAGCAAATGTGAAAGAAAAATTTGAAGTCCAAAAGAAACTAAGGCCAATGGCCAGTCCACATACACAGTCCGAACAGGGTGATATGTGACAACTTGTCACCCATTGCTTGCCTGCACTGGTACGGACAGGAGACATCCCCCTCGGAGGGGCATACAAGGGGCAAGCCAGGCACCGCAGGGACAGGATCAGGGGATGCCAGAAGAAGGCAGTGAAGGGGTGGTGGGTGCAGGAGTGTCACCGGCAACTGCAGTGGAGGTGTCTGACTCAGTGGGGGCCGGCACCACTGTAGGGCACAAGTTAGATAGTGTGGGTGATGGCACCACTGCAGTGGGCCGGTCAGATGGAGTGGACTGGGTCCCCACTGCAGTGCCCAAGTCAGGCGGGGTGGTTGTGGACTCCACTGCAGTGCATAACTCCAAGGGAGTGGAAGGGGGGGCAGATGAGGTGGGCAGGGTGTGGCGGGGGAACCTGTGGAGTGGTGGCCTGGGGGATGGAGGAGAGAGACTGCGTGGTGGAGCTGCGTGGTGGTGGTGGTGGGGTCTTGCCCTTCCTGGTCCGGGGGGACTTCCTAATGGGGTCCTCAGTCTGCCTGTGCCTGGGGGAGGGTGTCCGGGTGTGAGGGGCACTCCCCTCTGTGTGTGGTGGTCGCCTCTTCCGCCTGTACATTGGCTCAGATGGATCTGTGGGGAAGAGGCCAAGCTCACAGAGGAAGAGCTTCTGGGAGGGGGGGGGTTGCAGGTGAGGCAAGGGAAGGGGTTTTGGAGGGAGAGGTATCTGAGGACTGCACAGTGCTTGTGGATGCGTGTGTGTGTGTCTGGGCCCCATCCCCTGTGAGTGAGGTATCAGTCCCCTGACTGTGCATGCGTGAGCGTCTGGATTTAGCATGTGTGTCTGTGTGCTGCTTGTGTCTGTGCTGGTGCGTGCCTGTGCCAGTGTGTGTGTGCTTGGGACAGGTAGGGTGCTGGGGATTGTGGATGGGGCAGAGGTAGGAGGGGTGAGGGACTGCTGCAGGAGAGACACTGCTGCCGTCAGTGAGGAGGCCATGGACTGATTGGTCCGATGTAGGGCAGACATGCCAGATGACATGCCCTCCATGAATGACACTAGTTGTGTCAACAGACCCGTGTGTGCATGGAGGACACTCAGCATTGATGCCTGCCCTACATGGATCTGTTTCAGCAAGTCCACAGACTCCACACTCAGGGCAGCAGGGGAGACAGAGGCAGGGGGTGCAGTGCCTAGCATGAAGGAGACACGCTCCCCTACACGGGAGCCTCCACGGACATGTGGGATGGGAGCAGATGGGAGGGTGGAGATGGTGGTGGTAGCGGGGACATACTTGCTTGATTTTGTCTGTGGTCTGCTGACACCCGCCTCCACAAGGGAGTCCTCACTGGAAGTGCTGTGTTCCTCAGCCGAGGTGGTCGTAGCTGAGGTCTCCTCAGTGTGGCTCCCCTCACCCTCCGTGCCACTGGGTCCCTCGGTCTCCTCTGCAGTGGACCCAGTCTGGCTCTGCCGCTCCTCTTGGTCCATGGAGCTGTCTCCTCCTGTGGCCGTGGATGTATCTGCAAACAATCAGGATAAACAGAGCAACATTAGTCACCTGTACTGACCACACACACCACAGTAAGTACAGCACATCACAGAGCAAGTCCTGCCATCATTCGCTAGACATTGCAATAAGTGCTGACACTGATTTGAAGAAGCCCATTGTCTTCCTGACAGTCATTCATGCCACTCATATCCTACCTGTCCATGCACCCATCTGTCTGGTGCCTGTTGTATGCGACTAATCGTATGTGCACACATGCACCACATACACAGTTGTTGGACATCCAAGAGAACATAAGGAAATGTGTCACTCCAAACACATGCCATCTCCTGCCACTGACTCAGTACATGTGTCAGGAAAAGTGATGGGCAGAGTCTCTGTCGCTATGCGGGTTTTGGTTCCATCACCAGACACAATGAGGTCCTCATGTCCTGATAGACAATGCAACAATGGTGTGCATGCAGGACATATCACCCTACTGCTGGATCACCCTTTGCAAGTTGAATGTCATGGCACAGGCCTGTCTGGCAAGTCAGTCATAACTGTCTCCTGTCACAGGGGCAGTGCATACACACAACACCAGTCTGCACTGTGTCACAATCATGGAAGTTTTGGGAATGCAAGCCCTGTAGCTGACAGGTGCACATGTGCACCCCTGGCCACCCACATCATGAGGACTAAGATGATCCCACGTCATTCAAATGAGACATTTGAGTGACTGCAAACACAAATCCATACACATGAGCACTTCACCGTCTGATGAGAATGAACCAAAGCTGCCTGCACCTCAATGTTTCATACACCATTGTGCACAGTCAAGGATTCAGAGACCTATGCATTAACCAATGTGCAGATCCTATAGTCACAACTCAGATGGCTGGCCACCCCAAATTGTTAAACACTCCAGGAGTCCAAAAAGCAAGGCCACACCACGGTGACACAGAGGCAGACACCTGAGTGCACTCTTCACAATGCCCAATATGTATGCTGACACACGGGAGTGGGAGAACAGAGTGCCTTTGATGTCCGGAGTAGGCATTACAGTCCTGGTCCATGTGCAACATGGTATTACCCTGAACACTAGGCAGGTGGCTATGCATGTGTCACACACATGATGTACATACTCCTGATGCTCCTACCTTGCCCTCTGCTGCAGTATGGGTGTGTGGCACATACCCCAGACATGTGGTGAGTCAGAGCAGCAATTGGAACACATATTAAAGCCATACCCAGAGTACATGTCAGATCACAGGCATTGTGTGAGCAATTGTACCACCCATGCAGCCCACACAAAAGTTCCTGTTACTGTTGCTGTCCCCAACTTGAACCACAGGTAACTGCAAGTACACAGTACCCAAGTGACCTAAGTCACAGACTGTAAGGGCCACACCTGTGTATCAGATGAGGAGGGGGCATGACACAAGTGAGGGACATGAGTCCAGGGCGACAAGACAGTCGTACTGTGGAAGTGGAACCAGGCTAAAGGAGTGCATAGAGCATGTTAGTCATAGTACCCAGAAAAGGCTAGCACTTACCCCCTCCTTGCTGCTGTCTGGCCTTCAGCTGCCCATCCAGGTCAGGGAAGACCACCGCCAGAATCTGGAGCATGTGGGGGGTTAGGGTCTGGTGTCCGCCCCTCCTGTGAGGAGGCAACAGCTTCAGCGGGACCCTTGCGATCCTCCGGGTCCAGCCACGAAGGTCCTGCCACCTCTTCTGGCAGTTGCGGATCCTGCACCTGTAGACCCCCACAGATCGTACTGTCCGGGCGATGGTCAGCCAGATCTCCTGCTTCTGGTTGGCATCAACCTGTGAGGATGACAAAGTGAAAAGGCCATTACTACACATGCAACATATCCATGCATCACACAGTTGGATATACATGTCTTAATCACAGGGGCATATGATGTACACAGGTAGTGCAACTATGGCTATGAACAGTTGTCCAGCAGTTACTAAATGGTATCATTGCCTGGGCAGTCAAACCTTGTTGGAATGCACTGTTACTGCACTATACCTGTTCAGTGCATGTAACTACACACTTTGGGGGGTGACAACTACTCAGTGAGCATGCTAGCCACTGGTGTACACACTGTAAGTCTTGCTAGTCAGACAACATGCACAATTAGTACGGCAGTGGACAGCACACTCACCTGCTCCCCTGGTTTCCCATACAGCTTGCTGTACTGTGGAAGGAGGCTGTCCAGCAGGGCCTGGTTCTCCTCAGTGCTGAAGGCTGGGGCTCTCTCCACAGTACGTGCCATTGCAGTAGCCAGAGGATGCAGAGACAGCAGCAGTGGTAGTGGCAGATGTCGTCCTGGAGCATGTAGTGCAGGCAAGTGAGCTCTCAGGGGAACAGCCAGCATTATATGTGTGCTGCGGAGGCAGATACTGTCCCATGTGTCCAAAGTGATAGGTCCAAGTCGTTTGCATCTTCTGAATCTGGCCAATCCATGGAATTGCACCACTTAAACACGCCTACAGCATCCTTCAAAATTTTAACTTGATGACACCCATGAATTTGCAACATTGTTGTGGGTGGCCAACTGAATTCACTGCATCCGACTCGTACAAGCTTTGAATACGCGTCCGTTAACATGTCAGTCCATAGCCAATGCGTGCGCATGGATCGGTCCTTTGCTGTCCGACGTGTATTTTGTAACACAACACGCATCCGTCAATGTCAGATGCAATGGCCAATGCGTGCGCACGGATCAGTCCATTGCTGTACGACGCGTATTTCGAAACACAACACGCATCCGTCCACATCATATGCAATGGCCAATGCGTGCGCACGGATCGGTCCATTGCTGTACGACGCGTATTTCGAAACACATCACGCATCCGTCCACATCATATGCAATGGCCAATGCGTGCGCACGGATCGGTCCATTGCTGTACGGCGCGTATTTCGAAACACAACACGCATCCGTCCACATCATATGCAATGGCCAATGCGTGTGCACGGATCGGTCCATTGCTGTACGACGCGTCCCTGTACAAGTCACTCGCATATGTCACCATGATTGTCACTGGTGAACGTATGCCAGCCACAATTACTTGCCAGGGACTCAGGGGCACACCTACAACACCACAGCCTGTCCACACTGTATCCTAAGGCATGTAAGGCTGCATTACCTGTGTGTGTATGGGGGTCAACATGTGGTTTGTTGGGTGGCAGTTGGGGCAGCCACTCCCAGGCTGTGCACGTGTTCATGAGGACAGAATCCTTTGTGTGTTGTGCATATGACCACTGTGATGTGCAACTGTTCAGTTCAGAGCATGTGGCATGGTCACATTTCCAGGTTGTGTATGTGTATGTTATGTCACATACACCCTGAGTCCCATGTGGGATGGTATGTACGTCACAGGGTGACCCATTGCCACAATTGTGATGGCCCTCCACAGTCTGTGTGCATGTTGTGTTTCAGATGTCTCTGATTCCATGTGCACAATGGGAGACAGTCTCCACATTCACGTTGTTTGGGCATCGACTTTGATGTTGTGCGTGTGTGTGTCACAGATGTCCATGTCTGTCCTGCAGAGGCAACAGGGGCCACTACCTGTGGGAGTCATGGTTGTTTTGCTGACGTGTACATGATCCGCCATGTAATGCCAGTGTCCATGTGGCAATACAGGGTCCCTGGGAATCTACCTGTCGAAGAGCTGTGATGCCTGGGGCACATCTGTCCTCACTTGTCACTGTGGTGTGTGTTTGGAACGTGACAGCAGTACATGGGTAATGTGACACAGCCTAATGATTTCCCATAGCACAACCTGGAACTTGTTGTCAACACATGTTGAACTCAGATGTTAGATGATGGCCATGTAGGTGCCATATATGTCCATACAGAACGGCACACACATCAAGAACTTGTGTCTCGTAATGATGTATCATGTGATATTGAGTATGGTCAATGCCACATATGTGGGGTGACTGACAATATTTCTTTGTTCACCTATGCACTGCAGGGCACCAGCTGTCCATAGACCATTCTCTGACCTTGCAACCATGGTTGAACGTCTGCATCCGACGGTACCGCTTCAACAGGCCGCTGATTGAGGAATTGGTGGTGCGGTTGGCCCCACATTTGCAACCTGGCCGGCCATACCCTACAGCGCTGACCCCCAAGGTGAAGGTGATGGCAGCCCTACACTTCTTTGCCACCGGTACCTTTCAACACACTGTGGCGTCTGCTGGTGGGATGTCACAGACCATGTTCAGCCGTGTGCTACGCGATGTTTTGGAGGCGATGTTGAGATACCTGAACCAGTACATCTATTTCCCTAAACGTCAACAACTCACTGACGTCAAGAGTGACTTCTATGCACTGGGGAGGATGCCACATGTCATCGGCTCCATTGATGGGACACATGTGGCTTTGGTCCCACCACAGGCACATGAGCAGGCATACAGGAACAGGAAACATTACCATTCTATCAATGCTCTGGTGGTATGTCTTGGAGATATGAGCATCCTCACATGTGTGTGCACGTTTCCCCGGTTCTGCACACAATGCCTACATAATAAGGAGTAGCCGCATCCCGAGGATGATGTCACAGATGCAGAACCAGCGTGCCTGGCTTGTCGGTGTGTACTGACTTTGTACCATTGTGTGTGTTCTGCAATGTTGTATTCCACCCTCTTTTCCAACTCAGCTAATGTGCAATTGTCTGTATGTAGGTGACTCCGGATACCCCAACATGCCGTGGTTGCTGACAACCCTCAGGAACCCTGTGACACCAGCCCAGATGCGCTACAATGAGGCACATGGACGGACCAGAAGAGTGATCGAGCGGACATTTGGTCTCCTGAAGAGCCGCTTTCACTGCCTGGACAAGACAGGAGGGGCCCTCCCATATGCCCCTGCAAAGGTGTGCAAGATTGTCATCGTCTGCTGCATGCTACACAACCTGGCAGTGCGGAAGGAGTTGCCTCTCATCCTGGATGACGATGACCAACATCCGCCACCTGTGGAGGATCCTGGCCTGGGCCACGATGCCAGTGATGATGATGATGATGATGGTGATGTCCGCACACAGCTCATCACCAACTTCTTCAGCTGAATGTGAGTATACAGAGATGTTATGTCAATGATTTGAGTTTGCATGATATGTGTTGGAGGTGCTCTGTTGCTGTTTGAGTGTGGCCATGTGCTACTTGACTGGATGCGTGCAGCGATGTGTCCTTACAGGTAGTCTGTACTCGCCAACAGTGTTGACATGCTAACTTGGTTTTGTGTAGGTATCTTGTGACATGTATTGGGCATGAGTATTGCAGTTCTGTCCTGTTCTTCAGTGCTTTTGACTGTGTGTCATGTCTGTCCTTCACAGGGTACTTTCAGAGTTGTTTGGTCAACTCGGATCCCCGACACCATGATTCAACTTCCAGGGTGGAAGCAGTCGTTTCCCTACAGGCGATGGGCCACACACCCCTGGACTTTATTTCTTCTACACTTGGTGACTGTGTGGCCACTGCCACGTGGGATTACCTTGCATCTGTAGTGGAAACAACATGTTGCAAATGTGTAATAAACCTGTGCTTCACTTTGGGATGTGCGTTGTCTGTGGTCACACATCTGACTGACATTTGCTTACTGCACCTGTGGGCTAGTTAACACAGACTCTGAATAGGTGTGGTGTCTGTGCATCCCACTGTATTTCCTGGCAACATCAGTGTAGGCGATGAGTCAGATGGCCCTGGTGTGTATGTGTTGTGTAGCCCTAGTGGTGTGTCTCCCTCATATGTGTCACGTCGCCATGACTCACATGACGGTGTTGAACTTGCTGTAGCAGTTAGCATGCACAGTGTCATTTAGCAGATCATCATCTCCATGACAAAAACAACGTTGGAATCACAACAGAGGCAAGTATGGTGTATTAGTGAGTTTATTTACATACATGTGTGAGGATAGTGCACAGGACGGTGGGTGCTGTACATTGGGATTGGAATCCAAAGTTCACAGATGAGTTGGAAGTGTTGGTAGCAGAAATGTCCTGAGTAAAGTCCACAGTCATCTGATACATTAGTCCAACTTAAACTCCCCATGTCATGTGGGAGAGTTGGGTTGCATTCGACAGGGTGAACAGTTTGCACACAAAGGAGAATTTCCAGAACAGGTGTTGGGTTCCTGGGGATGTACATGGCCATCGGCCTCTCAGTTGTCCTTCCTCGGATGACCCCTCTTCTTTCTTGGGGGACCCTCACGTGCAGGCCGCTGCGGTGCAAAGGACTCTCCACCAGAGTCATCCTCCCTCCCTGTGGCAGTTGCAGTTGTTGCGGCACCAGATGTTGTGGGCACACAGGGAGGTGTGGACATGTTGGTGCTAATCTGGCGGAGGCATGTCAATATGTCCCTCTGCACCGCTGTCAGTTCTTCCAATGTGTCCCACTTGAACTCCATGCCAGACATGTGTGTCTCCACACGGGACATGTGGGAGTCCAAGCGGGCATGATGGGCAGCCTGCTGCTGTTGAATGTCCTTGAGGATCCCCACTACCTGGCTGACCTCTCTGGTGCTATTCTGGTACGCATCAGCAATGCGTACCAGTTGTGGGTCATCATGCAGTCCAGACCCCTCTGCAAACAGCGACCTCTGCCTACCACCCCTCCCACCACCCCTGGCCACACGTACGGGACCTGCGGTGGCACGCACAGGTGACCCTAGGCCCCCTTGGGGGTTGGTACTGGGGTTGTTGTCTGTTGCTTCACGGTGGGCCGGGGTCCCTGTGCTGTTGTCATTCAGTGTCCTTGGTCTGTCCGTGTCGGCGGGGGTGGTCTGTGTGTTGGCAGATGTTAGAGGAGTGGGTGCAGGGGGTGCAGATGGTGGTCCTGCTGGTGCTGCATGATGACTCACACCTGAGGTGCCAGGTAGGTCTTCGCCATCCGAGGAGGGCAGAGGCTGTTCCACACCAGAGAGCTCAGGGGCCACCGGAGCCTGGGACAGGGACTCCTCATCATCTGCTGCTGTGTCCCCATCATCACCTGTGTTTGGAAGAGAGACACAATGTATGTTATGTTTGTACAGGCATCAATGGTTCAAACACCTGACAGTTGTGACTGTACCTCTGGATGCGGGCCTGTACATTGCATTGTCCTAAGTTGTCACAGTCAGAGGTTGATATTGGTGTAGCACATTGTCCTGCCAACCTGAAGCCTTTCAATGTGAATGTTGAGGTGTGTGCATGACCAGCTCATGTATTGATTGGCTATACATGGCCATTGCTACTCAAGGGCCATCACGTGCCTGACACAGGTGTGTCATCTTTGTCCACATTTGTCCTTTAACAGGGACATACGTGCAATTCCACTTAGGATATCTTTCAAGATTGGGCCATGTGTGGTTGCCTTTTTTGCCAGTCTTTGTGCGTCAAATTGGTGTGTCTGGACAACATGGTCACAGTCCGGTATGCCTGGGATCTCTTGGGAGTATCTGTGTTGTTGTCTGGGGTCCTAGTTCACGTCTCATTTCATACAAGTGATGTTGTTAACGTAGCTAATGATGTTGTTGCTGAGTTTTGTATGTGCAAACGTGATTAATCTTGTCAATGTCCTCCATGGTGATGAGGATTGGGCACGGCAGCTCTCTGGCTTTTCCATTCTCATGACAGTGATGGCCAGTGGTGTGTGTTGCAGTTCTGCTGCTGTGAGTAGCATGTCTCCTCAAATGCAGTCCAGGTTGGTGCTTGTGTCTACAGTGTCTATGACAGTGAGTGGTGTGTTGTGTGAAGGATGCATATGTTGCCGAACGATGTGGGAGTGGAATGCAGCTCACAACCGCAACTTGTGTGACTGACACTGTGAGAAGTTGGCCTGGTATATGCTGTTCACTAATTAAAGTGGACACCTTGCACCAGAACAATTCGACTCTTATGGTAGATAGGTTTAAGACAACCTTTATAGAAAGCTATCCTAGTGGTAGCTGTGGAGAGCAGCCTTCAGGCTAAGTCTTGAAGGAATGTAAAGCAGCTTGTTTTACCACACAATCTCTTGAATCACCAAATGAAAAGACACCACACAGGTATATATATCAAATACATATGTATTTATTAATAAACACTCTAAAGATTAGAAGTCAGGAACATATTTACAAGTTAAATGTTATCAAAATAAGTTTAGCACAATCGAATATCACAATCTTAGTTTGCTAGACCTAGGTATAGGGCATCTAGAATCGAGGGACCCCCAAGAACCACCCCAGGTAGTTGTAGGAGACCCACAGGGGACGGACGCGGTGACCTGGCACTGGTGCGAGTCCTGTGCGAGTCTATGCACTCAGACGCGATTGGGATTTCAATGTTAAAGGTCCCTTGCGTGTTCGAGGCGAACACACCGATCGGTCCTTGTACGAGTCGAAGGACGCGGTTATAGATAGAGTTGCAAGGGAGATGGACGCGCTGTGTCTAACACAGACGCGAACCTTGTGCGAGTCAGTGCAATGGAGATCTCAGTGCTACAGGCCCTTTGTGTGTTCGAGGCGAACACCGATCGGACTCAGTACGAGTCGAAGGATACAGTTCTAGATAGTGTTACAAAGGAGATGGACGCGGTGTGTCTAACACAGACGCGAACCCTGTACGAGTCAGCGCAATTGTTGCACTTAGAAAGTTAGAGTTTTAGGACACTTCGAGGAAAGCTACAAGCAAGTCACTTACAGGGTAAGTAGTTCTAGGGCCCACACCCACAGGAGCACCGTAGTGCTGAAGTTACCTCACCCAGGGGAGCCTGGTGCATAGGTGTTCTTTGGTGTCGGGTCGCGGCGTCGTTTTCAATGGGAGCCAGTGAAGACTTGCTGCTTGCGGCGACAGGAGAAGTGTCCGGAGGAATCCAAGCCTGGATTTGGAAGATGGAAGACCTGAAAGCAGAGGGGACAGTGTTCAAAGTCACTTGGCAGTGACTCGGGGCAAGGAAGATGGATGCCCACCGTCGTCGCAAGATTCAGGTCGTTCGTGGTTGCCTTGACTCTTCAGCCACGAGGTCCAGGAGGCGTCGACGACAACCAGGAGCTGGATTCGGCGTGTCCCACGATGTCTGCAGCTTACTGAGGTGTCGGCGACTCGATCGGAGCCAACTAGCCTTGGTAACAGCAAGTCTTGGGGAAAGTGTGAAGAGACAATGGCGCAGACCAGCAAGGTCTGTGGGACTCACCCAGCGAGGGTAAGTCAGGGCAGGCCGGGAGCAACCAGGGGAGCCCTTTGGTTTCTTTAGAAAGTCTTCTGGGGACCCAGAAGCCGGCTGGCAAGGGATCGCGAAGACACCTCAGGAGGATTTGCTCACAGGGGCCCACGGTCACTCGGGACGTGGTAGGCCTCTGATCTTAGAAGGAATTCCTGCTGGAGGCTGGGAGCACACGTGGTCCAAAGCACAAGTTCGTGGAACGTTGTGAAGGGGTTGCACGCGACAATAGTGCACGGTACCCAGGGGTCACGGTTCCTCGTTACTCTTGGGGTCCACTGGCCTCAGCTTCACTGGGGACTCACGATGGCCTTTGAGAAGTCAGGAAATTCACTTCTTGGGCTGCAGGGACTTCGGACTCCGGCGGGAGCAGCATAGTTTGCGACCGTCGTTTGTAGTTTTTGGTGCCTGCCAAGCAGGGGAGTCACTCCTTGACTCCAAGGGAGATTCTTCAGTCTTCCAAAGGTAGTGGAACGTCGAAGGTCTGGGATTCTTCTTCAGAGCGTCATCCAGGGAAATCTAGGGTGCAATGCACAGGTTCCCCCTCTTATACTAAAAGAAAGGGAGGGACTAGCTCTATGACCCTACCTATGGGAGGGTCAGGGGAGTGGGTGGCTACACCCACTTCCCTTTGTCCAGTATCGCGCCAGAGCAGGGGCAGGTAGCCCCTGAGCCGGTTTGAACTGGCATATGCACAGAGGAGCCTTCTGCTCCCCCAGTGCAGGACTTCAAAGCACTCTAAGAGTGCACCCACCCAGCCCCAATACACTAAACTCTGTCTGGAAGGTGGTCACACCCCCTTGGGACAGGATATCTATTGTTGGGCTTCCTCCACTGCGAGTGTTGGTCATCAGCAGGAGGGCAGCCCAGTGTCTGTGACTGGTGGCATCCATTTTGTGATGCCAGGGCTCTGCAGGATTCTACTGCGTTTCCACAGTAGGTACATGTCTATCCCTCTAGAAGGGTGGAATGCTACCCCCGCCGCCAGGACTGGCGGAAGGTAGTATTCCAAGATGTTTGACACCAAACACGACATGTTTCGATGCAGCCATTCCAAACATGTTTCGATGCAGCCATTCCAAAGTTAGCATTTTACCGCGAGGATATAATGCACTTAAAAGTATATGGTTTAACCGCATCCACAAACAGCACCAGAGAATGGACTCTGAGAGCTGCAGAGGGGCCCTGCTCAGGCAGAGGCACCCCCTCACATAGAAGCCAAGCACCCTGCCCTCAGGATTGATAAGGCCTGCCTTAGGGGTGACTGATAGGTGTATATGTGTGTGCAGGAGAGATATAGGGAACCTATATCTCAGTGAGGAGTGCTAGCACCACCTCACCCAGGCTGCAGTAGCAGGCCTGTGGTGTCAGATTTAGTCTGCTTCCCAGGGGTGGCATAATACATGCTGCAGCCCCTGGTAGGCCTGTGAAGTACCTATGCCCTTGGTACCTAAGGTACCATATCCTAGGGACTCATAAGGTACCACAGTATCCAATCACTAGTGCACCTAGAGTGCACTCCAAATCGTTTAGAGAGAACAGAGAGGCTGGGGCCCGGATTAGTAGGGGCCCAGCCAGACTATTGCCAGAAACCAGTGTAAACATCAGAAAAAAAGTGGGGGCAACATAAGAGGCAGATCCTACTCTCCTACACAACCCCCCCCCCAAACGCAGGGACACTAAACTAACCTTGACCAGTTGAGTCTTCGTGTTCAAAGTGGAAATACCTTGAGAGTCCATCTGCATTGGCATGTTGGGTCCCAGGTCTATGTTCCACTGTATAGTCCATCCCCTGTAGGGAAATGGACCACCTCAAAAGTTTTGGGTTTTCTCCTTTCATTTGTTTGAGCCATAGGAGGGGCTTGTGGTTTGTCTGAACTATGAAGTGAGTGCCAAACAAGTATGGCCTCAGCTTCTTCAGGGCCCACACCACAGCAAAGGCCTCCCTCTCTATAGCTGACCAACGTTTCTCTCTAGGGGTCAGCCTTCTGCTAATAAAAGCTACTGGCTGGTCTTGACCTTCATCATTCAGTTGAGACAGTACAGCTCCCACACCCAGCTCAGAAGCATCTGTTTGGACAATGAACTTTTTGGTGTAGTCTGGACTCTGTAAGATGGGGGCAGTGCACATGGCCTGCTTTAGGTCTTCAAATGCCTTCTGACAGCTAGCTGTCCACTGAACCTTTTTTGGCATTTTCTTTGAGGTCAGATCATTCAAGGGGGTCACTATAGATCCATATCCCTTGACAAACCTCCTATAGTACCCAGTCAGGCCTATGAAGGCTCTCACCTTTGTCTGGGTGGTTGGAGAAACCCATTCCATTATGGTTTGGAATTTGCTCTGTAAAGGCTGAACCTGGCCTCCACCTACAAGGTGGCCCAGGTACACAACCTGACTCTGCCCTATCTGGCACTTAGTGGCCTTGATAGTGAGGCCTGCTTTCTGCAGGGCCTCCAAAACATTCCTGAGGTGGACCAGGTGATCCTGCCAGGAGGAACTAAAGACAGCAATATCATCTAGATAAGCTGAGCAATAAGTTTCCATCCCTGTCAGAACTTTATTCACCAACCTCTGAAAAGTGGCAGGTGCATTTTTCAATCCAAAGGGCATCACCACAAAGTGGTAGAGCCCACCATGGGTCGAAAATGCTGTCTTTGCTTTTGCATCATCAGCTAATCTGATCTGCCAGTAGCCAGCTGTTAGGTCAAACGTGCTTAGATACTTGGCTGAGGCCAAAGTATCAATCAGCTCATCTGCCCTTGGTATGGGATAGGCATCAGTCCTAGTGACTGCATTGAGGCCTCTGTAGTCTACACAAAACCTCATTTCTTTCTTACCACCCTGGGTATGAGGCTTGGGTACCAGGACTACTGGACTAGCCCAAGGGCTATCTGAAGGCTCAATTACACCTAGCTCCAACATTTTCTGGACTTCAGTCCTGATACAGTCCCTGACATGGTCAGGTTGCCTGTAGATTTTATTCTTGACAGGCAGACTGTCTCCAGTGTCCACCTCATGGGTGCACCAGGAAGTCTGACTAGGGGTCAGGCTAAACATATGTCTGTACTGTTGCAGAACTTGTCTGCACTCAGTTTGCTGATGGTCAGTGAGGCTGCTTGCCAAAGCAACACCATCTACTGACCCATCATCAGGGTTCTGAGAGAGCAGGTCAGGGAGAGGGTCACTCTCCTCCTCCTGGTCCTCATCAGTTGCCATGAGCAAGCCCATGTCAGCCCTGTCAACATATGGCTTTAATCTGTTGACGTGGAGCACCCTCAGGGGGCTCCTGGGAGTTCCAAGATTCACCAGGTAGGTGACTTCTCCCTTCTATTCAACTATTGTATGGGGGCCACTCCACTTGTCCTGGAGGGCTGCTGGGGCCACAGGCTCTAACACCCACACTTTCTGTCCTGGCTGGTATACAGTCAGTACAGCCTTTTGGTCATGCCAAGCTTTTTGTAATTCTTGGCTGGCCTCTAGGTTTTTGGTTGCCTTTTTCATGTTCTCTGCCATCCGGGAGCGGAGACCAAGTACATAGTCCATCACATCTTGTTTGGGGGGCTTGAGAGGTAACTCCCAGCCCTCTTTTACCAAACACAGTGGACCTCTCACAGGATGCCCAAACAGAAGCTCAAATGGGCTGTAACCAACCCCCTTCTGTGGAACCTCTCTGTATGCAAACAACAGGCAAGGAAGAAGAAGGTCCCATTTCCGCCTAAGCTTCTCTGGGAGTCCTTTAATCATTCCTTTCAAGGTTTTGTTGAAGCGTTCAACTAAACCATTGCATTGTGGGTGATAGGGGGTGGTGAACTTGTAAGTTACACCACACTCCTTCCACATTGCTTTTAGATATCCTGACATGAAGTTGGTACCTCTGTCAGAAATGACCTCCTTTGGGAAACCCACTCTGGAGAAGACTCCAATGAGGGCTCTTGCCACCACAGGGGCTTTGGTGGTCCTCAGGGGAATTGCTTCTGGGTACCTGGTGGCATGATCCACTACCACCAGGATAAACCTGTGCCCAGATGCAGTTTGAGGGTCAAGGGGACCAACAATGTCAATCCCTACCCTTTCAAAGGGTACCCCCACCACCGGTAGTGGTATCAGGGGGCCTTTGTTGTGCCACCTGCCTTACCACTGGCTTGGCATGTGACACAGGAGCGACAAAACTCCTTTGTGTCCTCTGACATATGTGGCCAATGAAAATGTGGAACAAGCCTGTCCCAGGTCTTGTTTTGGCCCAAGTGTCCTGCTAAAGGGATGTCATGTGCTAGGGTCAAGAGGAACCCCCTAAACTTCTGAGGTATTACCAACCTCCTGGTGGCTCCAGGGGCTGGGTCTCTACCCTCAGAATATAGGAGTCCCTCATCCCAATAAACTTTATGGGACCCACTAGCACTCCCAGCAGCCTCAGCAGCAGCCTGCTGTCTGAGGGGTTCAAGAGAGGGGCAGCACTGTTGCTCCTTGCTCAGATCTTCCCTAGAAGGGCCCCCTGCCCCCAAGAACTCAACCTGATCAGGCTCAAGTTCCTCTGGGGCAGTTCCTTCTTCAGGATTTGCTTCACCTCCCTCTGGGGGTGAATCTGTGATCTGAGACACAGGGGAAGGCACTGCCTTTACCCTACTGCTCCTCCTCTTGGGAAGCATCTGGTCCATTGTTCCAGGATCCAGAGCTGGTTCAGTGTCATGCATTCTTGCTTGTGACCTGGTCACAGCAAATACCTCTGCAGGGATGCCCAACATCTCAGCATGAGTCCATAACTCTACTTCAGACCAGGCTGAAGTCTCTAGATCATTGCCCAATAGACATTCGACAGGGAGGTCTGCACTGACTACAACCTTCTTGAGGCCAGTTACCCCTCCCCAGGAGAAATTCACAACTGCCAGACTATGGTTGGTCCTGACATTGCTTGCATTGGTCACCTGGTACATTTCGCCCAGGATGATCTGTCCAGGGTCCACAAGATCCTCTGCCACCAAGGTGACACTAGCACCTGTGTCCCTAAATGCCAAAGCCTGTTTGCCATTTATTACAGGCTGCTGTTTGTATTTGTCCAGATTACTGGGGCTCACTAGGAAGGACATATTAAGGTCTCCCTCACAAATCAGCATTGCCTGAGTGGGCACTCTGACTAGGTCAGAGTCCACTTCAGAACCCAGGGTCAACCCTACTACACCCTTATTCTGTGTACCACCTCCACCAGTAGCTGAGCTAGGGGGAACAGTTGCCTTAGGGGCAGGAGTGGTGGTGGTTTGGTCTTTGGACTTGTTACAGTCAGAAGTCCAGTGCCCTTTCTGTTTACAGAATTTGCACCAGGGCTTCTTTTGGCCTTTTCCCTTGTTGGATTGCGACTCCCCACCAGATGCAGATTTTTGGGGCCCTTGTGAAGACGTCTGGTTTTTTGAGTTATCCCCACCTTTCTCAGAGCCCTTAGGATCTTGCTTCTTAGTGTCACCCCCTTGGTTCTGGGGTTTCTGCCTCACCGTGGTTCTGACCCATTTGTCTGCCTTCTTTCCCAATTATTGGGGAGAGGTCAGATCTGAGTCCACCAGGTATTGATGCAACAACTGGTTCTGGCAATTATTAAGGATCTGTTCTCTCATCATCAGATTATACAATCCCTTGAAATCAGTAACCCTACTGCCAACCAGCCAACCCTCCAGAGCCTTGGTTGCACAATCAACAAAGTCAGTCCAGTCCTGAGTCTGTGCCTTCTGGGTGTCTCTGAACTTCAACCTGTACTGTTCAGTGGTTAAGCCAAACCCATCTATCAGTGCACTCTTCAGGACTTCATAATCGTCAGCATCCTCTTCTCTAACAGTGAGGAGCTTGTCTCTACCTTTATCTGAAAAGGAGAGCCACAAGATTGCTGCCCACTGCTTTTGGGGGACCTGCTGTACTCTACAGGCCCTCTCCATAGCAGTTATCCACTTGTGGATATCATCCCCACTCTGGTAGGGAGGAACAACCTTGCTCAGGTTCCTATGGTCTGGAATAGATTCTCTGCCTCTAGGGACACTGTTGCTGCCACCAAGGGGTTCTAACCCCTCTCTTCTCGAAGCTCTCTGGATCTCCAGGGCTTCTCTATCCAGTGCCAACTGCTTGGTTCTGAGGGCAACTCTTGCTTCCTCATACTGCAGCAGTTTGCACATTCTTTCAGAGGAGGGCTCTCTTATGGGAAAGTATGAGTTCCTCTGGTGGACAAATTCTCTGCCAGAGTGATAAGAGTGCTCAGATTCCCTGGAAGGGGACCTATGCCTCTCATCCACTCTGTCAGTTCTCTTAGGGAGAATTCCTCTGTCCTTTTCAGGCCCCTTGAGGCCTGGCCCTTCAATCACAGAGTCCTGGTCATTCTGATTTTCATCATCTGACCCAGATACTGTAATTGACCCACCCACTGATTCAGACCCATTAGCTCCTAGAGCCAATCTAAGATCATCTGCTGTCAGCAGATCTATCAGGTGTAGGGTTGAGGGACTCTGTCCTAGCCTCAGGTGTCTTTCAACACACATGGCTCTCAAGTCAGAGAAAGCCATGTCCTTATACTGAGGCTGAGTGGATCCACTGGTTCCACCCTTTAAGGACATTCTAGTGTTGTGCAGTGTTGTACTACCTACACTAGTTTGTGGCCTACTGATACTAGCTTGAGCTGTAGAAAGGGTGTGCTATCCCTTGGCACACAGCTCTAAGTTCAGTAGAACTTATTGATACTAGGCTTGACTTTATATGTACCTTAAGTACCTATAGTGGTTTTCAGTTAGTAATTCAAATAGAGATTTTCTGGTAAAACAATAGCAAGCTGGAATCCCACACGCTGCCCATCAATGTGAGAAGTTGGCCTGGTATATGCTCTTCACTAATTAAAGTGGACACCTTGCACCAGAACAATTCGACTCTTATGGTAGATAGGTTTAAGACAACCTTTATAGAAAGCTATCCTAGTGGTAGCTGTGGAGAGCAGCCTTCAGGCTAAGTCTTGAAGGAATGTAAAGCAGCTTGTTTTACCACACACTCTCTTGAATCACCAAATGAAAAGACACCACACAGGTATATATATCAAATATATTTGTATTTATTAATAAACACTCTCTACTAATCTCTTTATGAGATTAGAAGTCAGGAACATATGTACAAGTCAAATGTTATCAAAATAAGTTTAGCACAATCGAATATCACAATCTTAGTTTGCTAGACCTAGGTCTAGGGCATCTAGAATCGAGGGACCCCCAAGAACCACCCCAGGTAGTTGTAGGAGACCCACAGGGGACGGACGCGGTGACCTAGCACCGGTGCGAGTCCTGTGCGAGTCTATGCGCTCAGACGCGATTGGGATTTCAATGTTAAAGGTCCCTTGCGTGTTCGAGGCGAACACACCGATCGGTCCTTGTACGAGTCGAAGGACGCGGTTATAGATAGAGTTGCAAGGGAGATGGACGCGCTGTGTCTAACACAGACGCGAACCTTGTGCGAGTCAGTGCAATGGAGATCTCAGTGCTACAGGCCCTTTGTGTGTTCGAGGCAAACACCGATCGGACTCAGTACGAGTCAAAGGATACAGTTCTAGATAGTGTTACAAAGGAGATGGACGCGGTGTGTCTAACACAGACGCGAACCCTGTACGAGTCAGCGCAATTGTCGCACTTAGAAAGTTAGAGTTTTAGGACACTTCGAGGGAAGCTACAAGTAAGTCACTTACAGGGTAAGTAGTTCTAGGGCCCACACCCACAGGAGCACCGTAGTGCTGAAGTTACCTCACCCAGGTGAGCCGGGTGCATAGGTGTTCTTTGGTGTCGGGTCGCGGCGTCGTTTTCAATGGGAGCCAGTGAAGACTTGCTGCTTGCGGCGACAGGAGAAGTGTCCGGAGGAATCCAAGCCTGGATTCGGAAGATGGAAGACCTGAAAGCAGAGGGGACAGTATTCAAAGTCACTTGGCAGTGACTCGGGGCAAGGAAGATGGATGCCCACCGTTGTCGCAAGATTCAGGTCGTTCATGGTTGCCTTGACTCTTCAGCCACGAGGTCCAGGAGGCGTCGACGATGACCAGGAGCTGGATTCGGCGTGTCCCACAATGTCTGCAGCTTACTGCGGTGTCGGCGACTCGATCGGAGCCAACTAGCCTTGGTAACAGCAAGTCTCGGGGAAAGTGTGAAGAGACAATGGCGCAGACCAGCAAGGTCTGTGGGACTCACCCAGCGAGGGTAAGTCAGGGCATGCCTGGAGCAACCAGGGGAGCCCTTTGGTTTCTTTAGAAAGTCTTCTGGGGACCCACAAGCCAGCTGGCAAGGGATCGCAAAGACGCCTCGGGAGGATTTGCTCACAGGGGCCCACGGTCACTCGGGACGTGGTAGGCCTCTGATCTTAGGAGAGAGTCCTGCTGGAGGCTGGGAGCACACGTGGTCCAAAGCACAAGTTCGTGGAACGTTGTGAAGGGGTTGCACTTGACAATAGTGGGTGGTACCCAGGGGACGTGGTTCCTCCTTACTCTTGGGGTCCACTGGCCTTAGCTTCACTGGGGACTCACGATGGCCTTTGAGAAGTCAGGAAATCCACTTCTTGGGCTGCAGGGACTTCGGGCTCCGGCAGGAGCGGTGTAGTTTGCGACCGTCGTTTGTAGTTTTTGGTGCCTGCCAAGCAGGGGAGTCACTCCTTGACTCCAAGGGAGATTCTTCAGTCTTCCAAAGGTAGTGGAACGTCGAAGGTCCGGGATTCTTCTTCAGAGCGTCGTCCAGGGAAATCTAGGGTGCAATGCACAGGTTCCCCCTCTTATACTAAAAGAAAGGGAGGGACTAGCTCTATGACCCTACCTATGGGAGGGTCAAGGGAGTGGGTGGCTACACCCACTTCCCTTTGTCCAGTTTCGTGCCAGAGCAGGGGCAGGTAGCCCCTGAGCCGGTTTGAACTGGCATATGCACAGAGGAGCCTTCTGCTCCCCCAGTGCAGGACTTCAAAGCACTCTAAGAGTGCACCCACCCAGCCCCAATACACTAAACCCTGTCTGGAAGGTGGTCACACCCCCTTGGGACAGGATATCTATTGTTGGGCTTCCTCCACTGCGAGTGTTGGTCATCAGCAGGAGGACAGCCCAGTGTCTGTGACTGGTGGCATCCATTTTGTGATGCCAGGGCTCTGCAGGATTCTACCGCGTTTCCACAGTAGGTACATGTCTATCCCTCTAGAAGGGTGGAATGCTACCCCCGCCGCCAGGACTGGTGGGGGGGTAGTATTTCAAGATGTTTGACACCAAACACGACATGTTTCGATGCAGCCATTCCAAAGTTAGCAGTTTACCGCGAGGATATAATGCACTTAAAAGTATATGGTTTAACCGCATCCACAAACAGCACCAGAGAATGGACTCTGAGAGCTGCAGAGGGGCCCTGCTCAGGCAGAGGTACCCCCTCACATAGAAGCCAAGCACCCTGACCTCAGTATTGAGAGGGCCTGCCTTAGGGGTGACTGATAGGTTTATATGTGTGTGCAGGAGAGATATAGGGAACCTATATCTCAGTGAGGAGTGCTAGCACCACCTCACCCAGGCTGCAGTAGCAGGCCTGTGGTGTCAGATTTAGTCTGCTTCCCAGGGGTGGCATAATACATGCTGCAGCCCCTGGTAGGCCTGTGAAGTACCTATGCCCTTGGTACCTAAGGTACCATATACTAGGGACTCATAAGGTACCACAGTATCCAATCACTAGTGCACCTAGAGTGCACTCCAAATCGTTTAGAGAGAACAGAGAGGCTGGGGCCCGGATTAGCAGGGGCCCAGACTATAGCCAGAAACGAGTGTAAACATCAGAAAAAAAGTGGGGGCAACATAAGAGGCAGATCCTACTCTCCTACAGACACCATGGTACAGTGTCCGGTATATTGGTGTGTCCATTGCATTCACTGTCAGGTGTCCCCTGTCAATGATGTCTCTGTGACTTTCTGTGTGTTTTGTGCTATGTAGTATGTCTGATTCTGCACAGTTGTCATCTGCAAGACACACCTTCACAGCCAGGCCAGGGGGCACCCATGGACACTGCATCCCCTGACAGTGTGTGTTAACATAGAGTTGCAATGGCTGTGAGTGTGTACGTGTTTGGGTTGGCCAGTGCATGGGTGTGAATTGCAGGCACATCATTTCTCATGCCCATGTGTCAGCCATCTTGCCAGGGCTTTTACTTTGGGAGTGACTGGTCCCACGTGTGCAATGTGTTTTTGCAGAGTAGGTGTGTGTATGGCCAGCATTGGTGGTATTTGGCTGACATCCGGACCTCCTTCTCCCCTTAGCCCAGTTATCCCACCATGAAGCATGTCAGCCTTGCAGTGGGTGCAGGTTAACTCTCAGGATGTCAGTCAGTGGTGTCCTGCTGTTGGTTGGTGCACAGTTCCCAGCAGGGCCTTGTGCTCCCCACAACAGAGCACCATTGTCTGACATCTTTGAAGTGGCTTTTCACTCCCTGTGAGGTGTGCATGCTTCAGTGTGAGCTTGCTGGGCTATGTGGGTGGGGGATGTTGAGCTGTGACTACCACTCCCATCATGCTATTGCCTACACCCCCCTTCCCAGCATGCCCATACTTCCTTCCTTTTGACTCTGCTTCCCTGTGGGGTAGTGTGCCTGTGCTGACAGGATGGCTGACAGTGTTGTCCTGGCGTTTGTTTGGCTACAAGTCCCAAAAGTGTCCCTGTGCTTCACACAGCATAACCCAGTGTGGTTGTTCTTTGTGGGATATTTAATTAGAGTGTGAGGCAATGCATTCTCCCAGATGAGTTGTGTGGAGTTTGTGTTAAGGGGGTGTGTGAGAAAAGCTGCTGGTAACTATGGTCAGAGCTGTCAGTCCTCCTTCCCACCCAGCCAGATATCCCACCATGGAACGTGCTTCCATTGCAGGGAGTGCAAGTTGGCTTTCAGGATGTTAGGCAGTGGTGTCTTGCTGTTGGTTGGTGCACAGTTCCCAGCAGGTCCTGGTACTCCCCACAACAGAGCACCATTGTCAGACATCTTAGAAGTGGCTTTTCACTCCCTGTGAGGTGTGCATGCTTCAGTGTGAGCTTGCCGGACCATTTGGTTGGGGGATGTTGAGCTGTGACTACCACTCCCATCATGCTATTGCCTACACCCCCCTTCCCAGCATGCCCATACTTCCTTCCTTTTTAGTCGACTTCACTGAGTGTGACAGCAATGGCAAGATGGCTGACAGTGTGGTCCTGTTGTTTGTTGGTGCACAGTTCCCAGCAGGGCCTTGTGCTCCCCACAGCTGAGGCCAGTGTCAGACATCTTGGAAGTGGCTTTTCACTCACTCTCTTGTAGAGCACGGTCCCAGTTGTGTTGTTTGGAGGTAGTGGAAGTGGTGTGTGTGTAAGGGCCTGCTGGTAGCTGTAGTCGGAGCTGGCACTCCTCCTCCCCCAGGCCAGACATCCCACCATGAAACGTGCTTCCATTGCAGGGAGTGCAAGTTGGTTGTCAGGATGTCAGGCAGTGGTGTCCTGCTGTTGGCTGGTGCACAGTTCCCAGCAGGGCCTTGTGCTCCCCACAACAGAGCACCATTGTCAGACATCTTGGAAGTGGCTTTTCACTCCCTGTGAGGTGTGCATGCTTCAGTGTGAGCTTGCCGGGCCATGTGGGTGGGGGATGTTGAGCTGTGACTACCACTCCCATCATGCTATTGCCTACACCCCCCTTCCCAGCATGCCCATACTTCCTTCCTTTTGAGTCGACTTCACTGTGTGTGAGTGTGACAGCAATGGCAAGATGGCTGACAGTGTGGTCCTGTTGTTTGTTGGTGCACAGTTCCCAGCATGGCCTTGTGCTCCCCACAGCTGAGGCCAGTGTCAGACATCTTGGAAGTGGCTTTTCACTCCCTGTGAGGTGTGCATGCTTCAGTGTGAGCTTGCTGGGCCATGTGGGTGGGGCATGTTGAGCTGTGGCTACCACTCCTATCATGCTATTGCCTACACCCCCCTTCCCAGCATGCCTGTGCTGACAGGATGGCTGACAGTGTTGTCCTGGCGTTTGTTTGGCTACAAGTCCCAAAAGTGTCCCTGTGCTTCACACAGCATAACCCAGTGTGGTTGTTCTTTGTGGGATATTTAATTAGAGTGTGAGGCAATGCATTCTCCCAGGTGAGTTGTGTGGAGTTTGTGTTAAGGGGGTGTGTGAGAAAAGCTGCTGGTAACTATGGTCAGAGCTGTCAGTCCTCCTTCCCACCCAGCCAGATATCCCACCATGGAACATGCTTCCATTGCAGGGAGTGCAAGTTGGCTTTCAGGATGTCAGGCAGTGGTGTCCTGCTGTTGGTTGGTGCACAGTTCCCAGCAGGGCCTTGTGCTCCCCACAGCAGTACCCAGTGTCAGCCATCTTGTCAGTTCTTTTCCACTCCCTGTGATGTGAGCATGGTTCAGAGTGGTGTTGATGGGCCAATTGTGAGGGTGACCAATATCTGTGACTACAACTCCCATCATGCTATTGGCTACACTCACTTCACCAGCATACACACAATTCCTTCCTTTCAGTGAGCTTCCCTGTGAGGTGGTGTTCTAGTGGTGGCAAAATGTCTGACAGTGTTTGTTGGTTAGATTTGTGCCACTGCCTTGCTCTATTTGTTGTTAGGTTTGTACATGTCATGACACAGTTACATATCACTATGAGATGGCAGGTATTGTGTTTGTCTGACTAACATACACATCTTGGGCTGATTATCTTTTGGTTACTGTGGCTTTGCTAACGGTGCATGGTTTCACTATCCCCTTGACAGTGATGTGTGTGTATTGTCACACAATATTGGGAATATTGGTTGTGTACTCACCAGGCTCTGGGATGTTTGATAGTCCATGTACGCTCTCTGGTGGTAGGATGGCCCGCACCTTCTCCTCCCAGGACCTGAGGTATACTGGTTTGGCAGGAGGGCCACTGCCGGTGCGATGACTCAAGGCGTAATCCTTCTTGAGTAGGTCCTTGACCCTCCTGCGCACATCATACCACCTGTTCTGGATGTCTTCCTTTGTGCGCAAACATGGTGATTGTGCATTCACCCTGTCGACGATCCTCTCCCACATCTTGGTTTTCTGCGACATGGGGGTCTGTTGGACCAATGTATCAAACAACTGTGGCTCTACCCTGAGGATTTCATCTACCAGGACTTCCAATTCACTGTCTAGGAACTTTGGATTCTTCTTTGGGGGCATGGTGATGGGTGGTGGTGGGGATTGATGTGTGTGTGAGTGTGCAAGTGAGGGTGGGTGACTGTCAGTTTTGCTGGGTGTATGTGAGGGTGCTATTTGGGAGGTGCTAATGGTGTGTGGCTTGTGTGATGGATGAGTTGTGAGTGTGTCTGTGGTTGCTGTCTAATGGTGTTCTGTGCTGGCAGGTCTGTTGAATTTGCAAAGGATCATGGTAGGGATTTGTGGCCTCTATATGGGTGGAGTTGTGGGTGTGTCTTTGTTCCATGTTTTTTCCCCCCTCTATTTATTGACTTTGTCATTGCTTGTTTGGCCCTTTTTTTTGTATTTTTTCCTTTGTAGTTTTTAGTCATGTAGGAGTCGTTCTTCTGACCGAGTAGGACGCTGCAGTTGGCTCGTGCGAGCTTCTCCGAGTCTTTCACGCTGTCTTTCTGCTGGGTTTCATGTGCGGCGTACGCGTCGGTCGCGGAGTATTGGGTTGCTTCGGCTCCCTGTTTTGTATGCGTGTCGGTCGTACGGCTTGAGCTCCGTGCGACTCGGTCTGGTTTTACACGCATTGCATCGTACTGCGCGGTTCGGAGTTCGCGGGTATGTTTCTGTCGGGTTCATGCCTGGTGCGTGTCGGTCGGTTCGATTCGCGTAGATTTTCCGGCCGGATAGCTGGTTTCCGTGCGGTTCGGTCGTTCGGCTTGTGTTCCGTACGAGTCGGTCGTAATTCACATGCATTGCATCGTACTACGCGGATCGGGCAGCGCCGGTACGTGTCGGTCGGACTACATTCCCGTACCGAGTCGGTCGGTACGTTTTCCGGCCTGAATCGGAATCGGCCCCTAAGTGTATTGCAAGGAAAACGACAGACCTGCACGGTCAGTATATTTTAGGCTGGAGTATGCAGTAGAAGTCCTAAAGAGCAGAGGTGTGTTTTGCACAACACCTCAGCCACTATAGCCCCGCCCACTGTAGGCCGTTGTAGGGGAGCTGAACTTCCCTCTGAAGTATTCAGTACTTTGTATACAGTTCACTTTAGCGCATTAAAGCATTAATAATTATCATGTATTTTTATGTAGCGCTTAAAACAGCAGTTTTGCTCTTTCAAAGCGCTGTAAATAACAGGAGTTCTTGTTTGTTAACTAACTTCATGGTACTTTCTTTGTGTCATGTTTGGAAGGATGAACGGATCAGTGGGCTGTGGTGGGATTCAAGCTCGTGACCGACAGGTCACCCCAGAGGTCCCCAAGGTGAAGGGGAACCCAAGACACCGCTGGTGGACAGCTCCTTGGGGTGCACTGCGGATGAATTGCTCTCATCCTACCGCGAGGTGTGGGCAGGGGGGAGGTGACGAGGAGGGAATCTCGATGGAGAGTGTTTATAAGGTAAGGCTTGTTCTGCAGGGCTTCAAGGGTGCAGCAAAGCTATGCTGAAACTGGCCCCTGTTTGTATCTGGCCCACTTAAACCGTTTGTTGGACTTGGGGTGACCATCCGTCCGTAAATTTCATGGACCGTCCGTTATTTTAGTATGATGTCTGTAAGGCGTCCGTAATTTGTGGTCCCCAAATTTCGGACGCCTTACAGATATCATACTAAAATCAAATTGGGAATTTTAGGAAGGTATGCTGTTCCCCTGCGAGAGGCCCCATAAGTTTAAAAGATTCCACTCGGGCCTCTCCCACTTATTTTTTAATGTGTAGACTGTGGACTGGCCCATTGTCATTCTGAGACTGCAGACGATTATCACAGATAGAATGACAATGGGTCCTATTATAGTGACAACATGTGGTGTGCCTTCTCCTGCACAAATCTTGATCACAGAAATGGCCTGATGTTCTTTTGCAAAGCTGCGCTCATACTGAAAAACTGTGAAGTGCACGATTGTCCCAACCTTATATAAACTTATTTTGACTTGTACTTATTTTGGTTGTCTATTTACTTATATACTATTGTGCGACCTCCTCTGATATGTCTGTAAAACGTATGTTTTGTCCCAAATTTGTGTCCTGAATTTTGACCTTCTGTCCTGAATTTTGACCCTTTGTCCTGAATTTTTACACTGACCCTCCTGAATTTGCACCCATGCCAGTTGGTCACCCTAGTTGGACTGGGTGTAATGCCACCCTCAACCCTTGCCTCATTCCATGTTAACCACACCCCCAAACCCGAAAAGTTTGTTACCACCCATATTCATCCCTCCATTGAACAAGATCCCTTGATAAGCGTACATCAGCCTGGCTGCGCTGTACGTGGCCCGTCTGACCCGGGTGGCACTCCAAGCCAATGCCTGGGGCCGCAGTATACAGCTGTCAAAACACGCACCCCCCTCCCTCGACCCCTCTGCACATTCCCAGCCCGACCCATTCATGCACGCTCATTAAATGGGGGGTTTAATTGGCCTAATGTACAAAACGAGTCTCCTGGGGCCTGCCCTTAACTCGCTGGGGTTTTAAAAGCGCCTTAGAGAGGAGTGCGGACATATTTACACCCCTGCTCCTAGTGACAAGTTTCTGTATTGTGTAAGTTTGTACACTTGCATATACTGCTTATTAAAGAACGTCCCAGACGTGAACTGGGGCAGCGTGCACGTGCCAGGCGGTCTACATCAACTCTATGGGGTGCTTCCATTCTGAAACAATTCGGCATACTTCGTTGCCATATGTGTGTGTGTGTTAAGCTATACAGCGCGCGCGCAGTTTTTAAAACGCATTTAAATATAACAAAGCTCTGTCTTTGTTTTTTATTTGTACAGAAAATCTCATCCAACCAGTTAACCACATTCTACAGCGTGTAGTAGTTTTAGTGGGAGGGGATTTTAATCACCCTTCTCCCACCTTTAGGGCAGACAAAGTGGAATATTGCATGTCTGGCAGATTTTATTGCAGAAAAACGTTTTTTAAACCTACATTTCACAGGGAGCGCCACATGTGTGAATTATTCTCCACAATTACTAGACATGAGGCAATTCCCGTGTGTTGTGAATTTCAGCCAATGGAAGGTCTCCTTTCAAACTGATTTCCTTGCTGTCAGCTAATCAGTCTCCAACCATGACTGCTCAGTGCTTTTAGATAATGATAGACTCAAACCACAAAGCTGACCTTCACCATTGCCTTTTTTTAATCACTATTCTCAGCATAAAAAGTCAACAAAACTCGAACATTGTAATTTGGAATGGCAACCTGCTGTTCACTGCACCCTGCATAGAGCAGCTTAAAAGCTCTACCAGAAATAAAGTGCATAACGGAGCAATGAGAGCCTTTACTAGAGCCAACCCTATCAACAACGTGACTAACATTTTACTGTTTTTTTCCCCACTGTGAGCATCTGGAGAGTATAGTCCAGTATTTGATTATTTTCAAGAACATTTTCTTCTTTGAAAGAGACAGATGAGACTGCGTGGGAATTGAAGCCTCAGTACAACTACAATTTCAGAGTGTGCCTCGGGCAGTGTTGGGAACATTCGAAATACTCTGTTGTGCTCATGGTAACAGGAATCCGTTTTTCATAAAGTTACTGCCTTATTACACTTTTTCGATGCACTGCCCCCAAACTTCCATGCAGGCCGAGTGCCGCCCTACCACCTTTGTTAGTGATTACGCTAACTTGCACCCTTAAAGTCTCTACTAGGTATAGCGTAAGCGATCGATCTTTTATTTTCCTAAAGTGGTCGCGGGGAGGAAAACAGCTTAAACAGATATCAACAAAGGTGTCATGCCTGAAAAGATCACTGACTCCGAAGTGCAGTTTGAATATTTATTATAAGGCCAAAAACAATTGGATGTAAATACATCTCAATAGCAAAGTATAAAGGTACAGCAAATTAATACAGAGCCGACCTTTCTGATATAAGTAATGCGGCCCAAAAGACAAATGATTATAAATTCCAAAATCACAATGCAACACAAAATAGATGCAATATTCAGCTCTCGATTCATTGAAAGAAATTAAAATCTTTCCCTACACTATTCTATATGAGGGCCCTTCCTGTCTCTCTGCTATCATTCCCCAATGGTGTCAGCACGTGTGACTTCCTAAGAAGTACTCACGTCAATGGGTTGTTTAGCTTAAGGCTATAGAGCTCGCTCTAAGATGCTCTGTCTTCTCCGAAAGCTAGCAGAAGTCTGATCTCTCTTTCCCTGCGCAACATACAAAAAGATGGGATTCAATTAAACATTGCGTCACCTTTTCTAAAAGTTTCCACTAGACCTCTATACAGTAGCTGGTTCTCTTTCATGAAGCAAAATTAATTAAAGGTATCTTCTTCCAGTGGCCTTGGCTTCCAGACAGACCCGATATGCAAAGCATCCTTCCTTCTCGCTTCCAGTTATCTTCAAAGGCATTCCGGATCTCTCCTTAACTCTGAAAATAATGATGTGTATTTCTGCACCTGCAACAGGGTGAGAACACTCTAACCTTGAACACAACACTCATTGAATTCATTATTTCTCAAGAGCAAGGAGAAACTTTTGGGCCTATATTTCAGACAACTTAGACAAATCACAATTACGATATATAAAATAATATTGTCCTGCACATTATGCATGAAGGAATCATAATACATACAGAAGTCTACTTAATGCGTTCACTAATGCAACATTAAATGATTCAATTAAATGGTTCTTAATAATCAAAAACACTGCACACAATACGAATGTATGAAAGTGCGTTTAAACCATGAGTACAGTGCACTCATACAAATAGAGTGCTATCTGCGCTCTATCAGTTCCCCCCTCTTATGACTAGTGTCATAACACCAATTCTCTTTCTCTTGTAGTTTCTCCTAGTAGAAGAGACCGACCTAAACAGGAGCTGTAGCTTGCCGTCCCTGTCTGAATCGTTCTAACCCTTTAAGATGTTGGTAATGTCTGTCCTGCAGTTGCTCAAGTTGTAGTTCTCTCTTTTTCAACACAGTCTCCTGATGTCTTGCCCTTTGCCATTTGTAAGCCTTGATGGCTCCTAATAGGACGATTATACAAATGACAGCTATTATAATAGGCTTCAAAATATAACCCATTATTCCTTGTCCCAGACTTCCAAACCAACTGCCTATCTTACCAAAGCCTTTCCCCACTTGCTCCCAGAGCCCTTCAGCAGCCATCTCACGTAACTCTTGGTGTATATCTGAGATATTGTTGATGTATTTCCTTATATCCCGACTGTTGTCAGGAATATAAGTGCAGCACTGTTGAACTTTCAACAATTTGCAGACTCCTCCGGCTTTTGCTAGCAACACATCTAGGGCAAGACGGTTTTGCAAAACCATAGCCCTTATCGAAAACATCTCCCCATCTACAAGTAGTAGAATCTGAGCTGTATTTATGGAGAGCTTATCCACTAATGTTGCCAGCTTTCTGATTTTCAAATCATTCAGAATCACACCCATACTCGGTATCATAGCTCCAAATATGTCGCCAATCACTTCTCCTGCACTCGCGCCACGTTTCCCTCTTTGAGGTCTCCTCCTCTCTAGAGGCCATAAATCATTCACATGGAAAATCTTGGGAAATACGACAGCCAAATAGCAGGTGCCGTACCAGTTCTTGGGCAACTTTACATAGGCATTCTTTCCACACACAAAATACACATTAGGCACTACTGTTATTTTATCCAGGAATGCTTTTCTGATTGATTCTTCAATCAAGAAGACATGTTCACAATCACTCTCACCCACAAATATTTTATCACAATATGTGGTCGGGTGTCTAATGCACAATTTTCCTTTCTGCTGGAAATCTAATGCTATGGGTCCAAATCTCCCCTTTGCTTTATGATCTAATTCTTCTTTGGTCCATGGGGTAACCTTATGCTTTGGATCTGGTCTGAATAAAGTCTGTCTATGTCGATCTTCTATCTGATCTATGAACTTCTTTTCAATGTCAGTCAACATACAGGTTAAATTGTGTCTATGGGCATAGGACGTATCTAATGTGATGGTAGGCACGAAATACTTTGACATTCTCTCTACTTCCTTATAATAATCATATTCATTCATGTATTTCAGCACAGGGACTTCCGAGAGTACCACATCATAATTAGAGAAATAGTACTCGAAGTGTGCCTTGCTATAAAACATGCTCAATAAGACACTACATGTAATGCCATAAGTCACAGGCAAATGGTGATATCGAATGCCTTCCTCTACTGAGGCAGGTAACTGCATACACACATAGCAATCCTTCGCTTCCATGGTATCCACGTACTCATACAATAGTCGAGCATATGCATTCAAAGTGAAATCACCCTTTGACAGATCAACATGCAGCCTACGACTGGTTTCCTTAATCATTTCTAGGTCTTGGGCGTATGCATCCTCATCTATCCCAGAGCTCGGTGTAGTGAGTGTTGTTTGTACCCTGTTCTGTTCGACATTCTGAGATCCAACTAGAGATACAACAATCACCACAGTTATAACAATAAGCACCCCTACAATGAGGGTGCCAATGATCCACTTCTGTTTGCGTGTTGATTTTTCAGACACCATGGTTTCTCTTGATCTTTTCCAAAGCACAAAAGGGAAACACAGTCTCTTTCTGTTTCTTTGTTTAACAATGTCTTTCTAGCTTCATTCCTTTCATACAATTAATGTCAGAGTTCTTTCGATTGATACTAAACCTATTGAAGAGATGTAGACAACCCTTCTCCTCACTCCATCATCTACAAGAAAAGTCCCTAATTTTAAATCTTCTTAATCTGGGGTCTAAGTTATCTTCTTTCTAAGGCCTAAGGCTTTCTTTGATTACAGTTCAGGCTTCATCATTAATGACATTTGATCCAAGGATTTCGAGAACAAGTTGCAGAATATCTTCACGGATGTCTCCCAATTCTAGCGCGGTGAGCCGTCGGCCAAATGCAGGGAAAACAACCTCATTAAGGATATGGTAACGCAATCCACTCAGTCTTGGAGGATTCGGAACTTGCAGAGTTAGTATTCCAAATGCTTCTACACCTGGGACCAGTAATCGTATTTCAATCAAGAGGGTGTTCTCTCCGTAGCTCACTGTACCAGGTCCCAATCTCCCGGACTTCGCTGGGCCCTGCATCTGCAGCCAGGTATGTCCACTCAGGAGATGCGTATCTTCGAGATGCTGTTCTTTCTCTTCGGGAACGTCTCAGACTATCCGGTCTTTCTTCCACGTCACTTTGATCTGATTCAGATGTTTCAGTAATTGGAGTGAGATCTTTCTCAGATGCAAGCCGTATATTCAGCCTTTCTTTTCTTGCTGGCCACTTTTCTGCTCTAACATCTATTCTCCTTTCTTCCTCTTGATCAGACCTTTCTGCCACAGACAATTCACTTTGATCTGAGGCACCGCTCACTTCTGCAATATCCTCTATTTCAGGATCTGGACTCAGTTCAGGAGCATTCAGCTCTTCTCTTTCTTGCTCACTTGGCTGTTCCATTTCCTCCGAAACTCTTACAGCTGAGTCTGTGCCATCGTCGTTGTCTGTATCAGGTTCACACACACACCTCGGACCCAGAGAACTCTCTTCTACTGCAGGCGATTGAACTCGGCGAGTGTGGGAAGCATGGATCCAGTTCGGCAATCCTCCACACTTCACAGCGGTACTTGTGACCAGTATCACTTGGTAGGGTCCACGCCAGCGAACATCAAGACAACTCTTCCTTACGTGTTTGCGCACGAGCACCCAGTCACCAGGATTAAGATCATGCAGCAGGTCTCTCGAGGTGGATGCAGTCACAGCCTCGACCTGGTGGGATACAGAAGTAACCACATCAGCCAGTCCTTTACAATAATCCAACACTAAATCATCAGTGATGTTTATCAGTGCTGTAGCTGTCACCATAGGCAAACGCATAGCTCTTCCAGTGAGGATCTCGTGTGGAGAAAGCCCTGTTCTCCTATCAGGGGTACTACGCAGACTCATTAGCACCAGGGGCAACGCATCCGGCCACTTCAATGAAGTGGACGAACACATCTTTGCCACTCTTGACTTGATGGTGCCATTAACTTGCTCTACTAGACCTGAAGCCTCGGGCCTGTAGCTACAATGCAGTCTTTGATCAATATGTAACGCAGAGCACAACAACTTCATTATTTCACTGTGGAAATGAGTTCCTCTATCTGTCTCCACTGATGTTGGGAAACCGTACCGTGGGATCAGTTCTCTTAATAACAATTTGGCTACTGTGAGACTGTCACATCGTCTAGTTGGATATGCTTCCACCCACCGTGAAAAGATACACACCACCACCAAAACATATCTCAACCTATTGCACCTTGGCATCTCTATGAAGTCTAACTGTATCCTGTTGAAGGGACCCCCAGATTTTCCAATGTGACTCATTCCAACCACAGTTCTTTTTCCCACATTCATCTGTTGGCAGGTAACACACCAGTGACATACCGTTTCAGCCCACACACGGAAGCATGGATTAAACCACGTTTGCCTGAACACTCGCACCATAGCATCTCTTCCCAAGTGAACTGCTCCATGAATTTGCCTTGCCATTGGGCTCAGTAGACAATTGGGTAATACTGCTCTTTCATCTGTGGACACCCAAATGCCATCATCTCTTTTTGTGCAACCTGCCTTGACCCATGAAGCAGCTTCTTCTTCTGTGACTTCATCCTGCAATCGCTTCACCTCATCCCAAGTATCGGCTATAGCTAACATCATGCTGAGCTCGGTCTCTTTTGTGCTCTCGCCTATATATTCTCCATTGAAAATACACACATGTTCAGCGCAAAATCGTGCTACTTCATCTGCATAATTGTTGCCCTTAGTGACAAAGTCTTCTCCCTTTCCATGAGCTGCACATTTGACAACTGCTATCTCTTTGGGCTTTTGCAGAGCTTCCAATAATTGGCGCACATACTCGCCATTACGTACAGGTGACCTTGAGGATGTGAGAAACCCCCTCTGTGACCATAACTGCCCAAAATCATGAACCACACTAAATCCATATTGACTGTCAGTATACACAGTCACTCGCAGATCGGCTGCAATAATGCAGGCATGTGTCAAAGCAACAATTTCGGCCACCTGAGCAGAGAATACTCTATTTAAACAGGCAGCTTCCACTACTCCCATAATGGTGCACACAGCAAACGCTGCTCTCAAATACCCTTCATCGTCTCTTATGCATGAACCATCAACAAAAAGGATCAAATCAGATTGGGGCAAAGGTTCATCGACAATGTCAGGTCTGGGTTTGGTAGATAGGTCAGTAACATCTAGGCAGTCATGTTCTTCACAATCCTCATCTCCTTCCTCCTGCGGAATAGGTAACAATGTAGCAGGGTTCAGAGTGGTACAACGTCTCAGGGTCACATTATCAGCAGCCAAGATAACCTGCTCATACTTAGTAAGTCTGTTGTTTGTTAAATACTGTGTTTTCATTTGGGTCATTAACAATTCTACAGAATGGGGCACATAAACAATGAGCGGCTAACCCATCACTATGCTTTCACATCTTTCAATGCTGTCACCAGTTGCAGCAACGGATTTCAGACATCCGGGCAACGCAGAAGCTACAGGATCTAATGTAGCTGAGAAGTAGGCTACTGGTCTATGGGCACCCCCATGTGTCTGCACTAAGACTGCTAACGCACATCCCTCCTTTTCACAACAAAAGAGCGAAAACGCTTTGTTATAATCCGGCATTCCGAGAGCTGGAGCACAACAAATACTTTCCTTCAGCTCACGGAAGGCTTTCAAGCACTCGTCATCCCATGGTACCGGATCACTAACATCCTTTCGAGTCAGTTTCAACAGGGGCTTTGCTTGCAGGGAAACATTTGGGATCCACTGTCGACAATAGCCGACCATTCCCAAAAACATGCAGCCTTCTTTTTGTGTTTTCGGAGTTCCCATTTGCAGAATCGCCTCTATGCGATCCGGTGACACCCTTCGTTTTCCTTTCTCAATCCGGTGACCTAGGTACTGAACTTCAGACAAACAATACTGCAATTGTTTGGAGACACTTTGTGTCCATTCTCTGCCAAATGATTCAGCAACGCCACAGTATCAATCCTGCAAGCATCCTCAGTCTCTGAGGCGACCAAAAGGTCGTCAATATATTGCACCAAGACTGAGTTGTGGGCCATCACCAGTCCTTCAAGATTCTTTTTCAGACATTGACTAAAAATAGAGGGGCTTTCTGTATACCCCTGAGGGATTCTGTTCCATGTTAATACACGATCCTCCATCCTAAATGCAAATAAAAACTGACTTTCTTCATGCAATGGTATAGAGAAGAATGCGTGACACAAATCTATCACTGTAAACCATTCTGCTTTGCATGGTATCTGGAATAGAATAACAGCTGGATTCGGTACCACAGGACAACATGGGATCACAATTTCATTAACCTGACGCAGATCTTGCACTATTCTGTACTTGCCACTTGGCTTTTGCAGTCCCATGATAGGTGAATTATCTCCTTCAAAATACCTTGTGCAATCATAGCCTCAATCACAGGTCTTATGCTGGCCACAGTTTCTGGAGTTAACTTATATTGTGGCGTTTGTGGGAATTCAGCATTAGGTTTGATCTGTATCTTAACTGGCTCAACTCCTCTCATCAAACTGACATCCTCGCCCGTAAAATCCCACATTTTCGGATCAACTGAGTCTCTCAAGTCATGTGGCAATTCTGCTATTGTGAGCACCACAAACATTTCTGCACACAGACTCATGTTAGCCATTTTAAAATCAGCATCGTCATCATATGTTTGCAATTCCACCCCTCTCGGAGTGCACAATATAGTACAATTGAGCTTGCACAGAAGGTCTCGTCCCAAAAGACAGACCGGACTCTAATTGCACACTACAAATTGATGTCGATTCAGAAATGGTCCTATTCTCACGGGTAATTCGTTTGTCAAGGGATTGGTCATTTTCCAATTACTGACCCCCACTACTTGAATCGATCGTCCTGAAAGAGTTACATTCGGGACTACTTCAGTTCTCACTGTAGAGCGAGCAGCTCCGGTGTCTAATAAGAAGGTAACAGGATATCCATTCACGTCTGCATCTACAAACGGCCCACTATGATCTACTTCTAGAATCACATCTAAGGTGCATTCCTCGTGCACCCCCCTCTGGCACTCCCGTGAATCTTGATGTTTATCAAATCGGTCCTGTATTTCGAAATAAGGCATCTGATGGTATAACTGGTTCTGCATGGGTATTCTAGGAGGTTGAGGCACTTGCACTTGTGGCTCATATCCTCCTCCATACATAGACCTGGGTCTTGTCACAGTATTGACAGCCTCGGTCAGCTGTCCCTCTCCTTCCATCTGTATCTGATTTGCTGGATTTGATCTACACTCGTGCTTCCAATGCCCGATTTTGTGACAATAATGGCAGGCAGTGACTCTTTTCTGTTGAGCCACCAAGTCACTTGTACCTGATTCCATTCCTCTTCCTCTACCTTGACCAGGTTGGGTCACCACCTGTTGTCCCATTCCTCTTCCACCTCCTCTACCTTGACCTCCTCCAAACCCTTGCGTCATATCAGCGTTTCTCAACTGCACCAACATCAACTTATCCTTCAATTTCTTCTGTGTTGACTCCACTTGATCACTGCAATATTTAGCATAACGCAGAATCTCGTCCACCGACTTATTCTGCCAACATATCAAATGCTGCTGTATCATCAAGCTAATGTCAGATTTCAGTCCCAACACAAACTTTGAGACAAACTGTCCCATATCTTTCTGTTCAATTGTATCCAATCCACTATGCTGCTTAAAAGCCAACAACAATCGTTCATAGTAATCATGTACTGATTCTTTAGAGTCTTGAGTGGTACGATCAATCTTCAACCAATCAACCGTTTGAGGAGCTACCTTCGATTGCTACCATGTAATCACTTGCTCATACTTTCTTATAACATCAGGTGAAGGACCATGAGTCACTGCATCTCTAGGTGGCTCTGCAGTGGGCCACTCAATGGCAATCTTACATGCCGCCCACAAATCCGCAGGTACTACTATATCAAACAAGGTGTTCAAATCAATCCACAATACCTTCGAAATCTTCACAAATCTATCTATTTGCTTGTACCACTCAGCAGGTTTTTCCCTCAGCCAAGGGAAATCATTTGTAAATGCTGCCAAATCACCCCTGCTCCATGGCACATGTACATACCCTCCATTCTGTACCTCCCTAAGGGGGTAATTTCCTGCAGCTCCTGTCCCTCCACCCGGAGGCGGAGTATTCCCTATTCCAGTCTGGAAGCTTTTCTTTTTGGCCCATTTTTCTTTCCATCTGTCTAAATCTTTCCATGTCCGTATCCCCATCACTATTTCTCTAATTTGTGCTTTCAATCCACTCGTTCGCTTCTCTTCCAAATCCTTATCTGTATAATTTAATCTGCAAGAACCCTGTGTCAGCTTAGTTTTTGACAAATCAACCTCATATCTTTGTGCCAAAAGCAACAATGCATCATAAGCTCGTTTGGCCTTTCTTGTCTTGTCCTTTGCTACGAACAATAATTCACTTGAGTCAAAAGTGTCAATTTTTATCAGGGGTAAATTACCTTCAATCACCTCGTCTAGCTCTGCCTTTAATCGTACCACATCTAACATGGGCACCTTTAATGCGCTTTTTAACACTTTCTGAATTTCCTCTTTTCATGTCTCTTCCCTGTCACAACTTTGGGTTCTCCTAAGAACTGCACCCTCTTCTGTCTTTTCATCTGGGCGTCTCTCTCTCTCTCACAACTTCGACTTCTCCAATGGTCACCTGCACAAATCACCTGTGGCCCAAACAATACTTTAGGAGCTTCTTGTCTCCTGCTTATCTCTTCCCTCGGCATCATTGACTCTCTCACTGGTTGAACCCACATTCGAAGGTCAGACCTAGAATTCGCTAGAGCACCTGTCCGTCCTCGTTCTGTCCCACTATCCATTCTGGATGGATCAGCTGTAGCTGGCAGTGGAGTACTAGATTCTACTGGTATTCAACAGAAACCTGTCCCATTCATTGCAAGGCTCCCTCCAGAAATCGTCTCTTCCCCTTCACTTATGTGCTGATGACTGTCGTCGGTTCTTTCTCTAGGAGTATATATCGAAACCACTGGCCCTATTGTGACTGGTACAGACAAAGTATCTGGCAACTGCATATTTCCTACAGGTGGTTCCGGATCAGTGTTTGAATACCTTTCTCCTCCAGACCCTCCCGGAATGCGTACCATGGTAATTTGGCCTCTTACCCCTGCCGTTGGTTCCCCAGGATTCAGTTGTTCTGCACCTAACTGCTCTTCTGTTGGGCGCACCCTCTCTGTATCTAATCTAGACGAACAGGGTGGAGGACGGTCTGCTACCAATCTATCGAGAAAGCCATCATCTGTATCACTGTCCTCCTCCGTCTTCTTTTTCCCTTCAACCCCCTCTCCTACTGTGAGAAGGGGGTACAAGCGTTCTCCCTCTATAGTATCGACTCTCCATCTCTTCAACTGAGCATCCCATCTAGCATCATGATATGCCTTCATTGCTTTTCTCATTCTTCCATGTGAAGCCTCTCTCTTTTTCACTAAAGCGGCTCTCATCCATGCATCTAATGCCTCAAATTGTGTGGGTCTAGGGGGCGGTTTCAGCGCATTCATCACCCCCCTGAGCTGGGTCAGCACCTCCATACGAAAAGACCCATAACGAGGGAAAGCCAATTCACCCTCTTTCTCTGTAATTTTATGCCAATTCTGATGCCACACGATATTATGAAGTCCTACATTCGTTGCCATGTAATGTGCCGGTGTGTCCTTTGGTGGGGCTTCTTCCCCTACCCGAGTCACTACCCCTGTGTCACCTCTACACAAATCTCACAATACCCTAAAACATCTCATTTTAAAATCGATCAATTGCAAGCTCCAAAGTTACACTGTTCCACTGCTAATGCACTTCCACCAATCCCAGCGCGGCGTTACACCAACCAACCTATCACAGCGCGGCGCACCCTGACGTCACTTCTCACTCCTTGCAGCGGCTCACCCACCTTTACAATTTCACCGCAAACTCGCTTGCACACATTCATACCACAAGTAACTGTATAACCAAAAGTTATTGAACCAAGTAATTGTTCCTACACAATTACAATAACTTACAGTCACATAAACAAGTAATTGTCTGACACTGAAGATCAATAGAACACTCTCACAAGAACATTCAGCCGTTGTGACCCCCAATCTGCGTTGGTCACTCAATCGCCATAGTCCACCCCCGGTACATGAGGCTTTCTACCGCAACCTCTTCCTCATTCACACAAAGGTCCCTAACACAAGTGGATCATTGATAGCGCTTCACAACGCCCACGTTTAATCAGACAATTACAATACACAACTATCCCGGGATCTTGGACTTCTCTTGAGTCCGCTTACCAAAACTTAAACCAAAAACCACATTCACTCAACATACACCCCAACTCCGCAAGACATCACCCACTTACTCATTTCCGCAATCTAACACAATGCCTTTCATACTCACGCCACCACTGTTTCCGCCGCACCGTCAACGTCCGCCAGTCTCCGGTCTCCTCCGCTCCACTTCAGGGCTCTCCGACCTTCCAACCTTCGACCCTACTCCTAAGTACTCCCCTCACCTTAGAGGTAAACCATCCTCTGCTACCATTTGATTACACTAACTTGCACCCTTAAAGTCTCTACTAGGGATAGCGTAAGCGATCGATCTTTTATTTACCTAAAGTGGTCGAGGGGAGGAAAACAGCTTAAACAGATATCAACAAAGGTGTCATGCCTGAAAAGATAAACACACAAGATGATGGACGGAATGTTGCACATTGGCAAAACATTCACCCCCAGTCACAGATCTGGGTTTAATCCATCGTTATTTTGCTCACCACGCCACCCCAGTTCAGACATGGCCATATGCAAATCAGTCTTGACCCTGTGCCTCATGGGAACAGTCCAGCCCGAACTGCCAAGCCATGTCTTCCCTGGACCGGAATCAAGCATCCTAGGACCGGTTTCTGGCTATCAGCCGTCATCAGCCAGGATAGCTTGACTCCAGTGGCGTAGTGAGCACGGGACCCACGTCTGGGCATACCCTTCCCACATAGGGCGAACAGCAAAACACACAAGATGATGGACGGAATGTTGCACATTGGCAAAACATTCACCCCCAGTCACAGATCTGGGTTTAAACCATCGTTATTTTGCTCACCACGCCACCCCAGTTCAGACATGGCCATATGCAAATCAGTCTTGACCCTGTGCCTCATGGGAACAGTCCAGCCCGAACTGCCAAGCCATGTCTTCCCTGGACCGGAATCAAGCATCCTAGGACCGGTTTCTGGCTATCAGCCGTCATCAGCCAGGATAGCTTGACTCCAGTGGCGTAGTGAGCACGGGACCCACGTCTGGGCATACCCTTCCCACATAGGGCGAACAGCAAAACACACAAGATGATGGACGGAATGTTGCACATTGGCAAAACATTCACCCCCAGTCACAGATCTGGGTTTAATCCATCGTTATTTTGCTCACCACGCCACCCCAGTTCAGACATGGCCATATGCAAATCAGTCTTGACCCTGTGCCTCATGGGAACAGTCCAGCCCGAACTGCCAAGCCATGTCTTCCCTGGACCGGAAAAGATCATTGACTCCGAAGTGCAGTTTGAATATTTATTATAAGGCCAAAAACAATTGGATGTAAATACATCTCAATAGCAAAGTTTAAAGGTACAGAAAAATTAATACAGAGCCGACCTTTCTGATATAAGTAATGCGGCCCAAAAGACAAATGATTATAAATTCCAAAATCACAATGCAACACAAAATAGATGCAATATTCAGCTCTCGATTCATTGAAAGAAGTTAAAATCTTTCCCTACACTATTCTATATGAGGGCCCTTCCTGTCTCTCTGCTATTGTTCCCCAATGGTGTCAGCACGTGTGACTTCCTAAGAAGTACTCACGTCAAATGGGTTGTTTAGCTTAAGGCTATAGAGCTCGCTCTAAGATGCTCCGTCTTCTCTGAAAGCTAGCAGAAGTCTGATCTCTCTTTCCCTGCGCATCATACAAAAAGATGGGATTCAATTAAACATTGCGTCACCTTTTCTAAAAGTTTCCACTAGACCTCTATACAGTAGCTGGTTCTCTTTCATGAAGCAAAATTAATTAAAGGTATCTTCTTCCAGTGGCCTTGGCTTCCAGACAGACCCGATACGCAAAGCATCCTTCCTTCTCGCTTCCAGTTATCTTCAAAGGCATTCCGGATCTCTCCTTAACTCTGAAAATAATGATGTGTATTTCTGCACCTGCAACAGGGTGAGAACACTCTAACCTTGAACACAACACTCATTTAATTCATTATTTCTCGAGAGCAAGGAGAAACTTTTGGGCCTATATTTCAGACAACTTAGACAAATCACAATTACGATATATAAAATAATATTGTCCTGCACATTATGCATGAAGGAATCATAATACATACAGAAGTCTACTTAATGCGTTCACTAATGCAACATTAAATGATTCAATTAAATGGTTCTTAATAATCAAAAACACTGCACACAATACGAATGTATGAAAGTGCGTTTAAACCATGAGTATAGTGCACTCATACAAATAGAGTGCTATCTGCGCTCTATCATTAGGAAACCACGGAGGAAGCATGGTGCGCGTGTGCACGTGTCCTAGAGGATCGATGTTAAAAATAAAACAAGCTGCTGCTGTCACGGAGAAGCGCTTCACTGTACAGTGCACAAGAACAGTACCACCGCCCTATACCAGTGGAAGAGGCCAAACTGCACTTAGAAAAACAAGCGCGGCTGCAAAAGCACCATGTTTGTTTAATTAGTAACATGAGCCAAGACAAGATAAGGATAAGGGAGGAATGCAGCTGGCACAATGCGTGCCTCTGCTCGCTCCCGAGACCCCTAGGCCATGGGAGTGAAAGTTTAGAGGGAAGGCGGGACATGCACCCGTCTTTGGCCATTTGCGTGCTTTCAATTATTGAAAGCCACACGCAAAGGCCAATGGGATGTGTGGGAGGAGCCACACCCACACGGAGAAGGCTCTTGGAAGTCTGAAGTCATTCCAAGAGCCCTCTCCTAGCGCATGCACTGCACTAGGTGAGACCTAACAATAAAGGCTCTCTCGTTCAGAGCCAAGGCAGACCCATAAAAGTCACAAGCTCTGTTACGAACTGCAGAGCTTTGGGACAGTTTTATACAGCGCAAACTAGACCCGAAGATATTAGAGCGCTTTATACTAGCACCAAGTTGCATTACATGCAGACGGACACATTCAGTTTGTTAGGCATGAGGAGATTTGTCCAGAAATGACAGGGTGTTGAGTGTCATTTGCCACATACGGCCCTCCTGACCTTTAATTGCGGCCCCCTGGTGAAAAGCAGCACTGGGCTGATGTTCGCTTAACAGAGTAGGAATATTCAGAAAGATGTGAAACAAACAGGCATTCTTTATTTTACACGTTAACTAAAGTAACGGTAAAGAAGAAAAGAAGGTGTCCTAGACAACTTAACTTTAGGAACACCTTAAGTTTTGAATATATCTTGCACTAAACATGTAAAAACATGATGAAATCTGCAAACTTAAAAAAGTGGATTTTAATAACGTGTATTAGCATTTTACCTTAGTAGATCAGATTGTATCACTGCATCGAGAAGCATTTTTTAGCAGTGATAGTTTTGAAACATGATCTTGGAAACATTCCTGCTGCCGCCATTCCGAAAACAATGCCATTACTGAACTAAGAGGCAAGTCCTTTGTCAGGGGTACCTTGTGTACAGCCTTGGTTGATATGTAATTGGTATCACATTATAGTTTATTAAATAAAACACAAGAAGGTTTTGTAGAGCACACATCTTGAACTCGTATATTTTAGGGGGCTCTCTTGGTATTAACAAAGGGTATTTACGAGTAGTGCCCTTTGTAAATATCAAAAGTTGTAAAGTTAGACTTTCGTTTCAGTTTACCTTTGTGAATCGGGCCCTACATGTCTGCCTCTGTGAGCCCTATCTCAATAAGGGCCAGGAGATTAGAAGAGAGCTAGTTAATAAAGTTATGAATTTGGAAATAATTTTTTACAGAGGATGTGGCATTGAGATGCTAATTTGTAAAAGAGTTTTATTTTGTATGAATGCTGGATGGGTATGCCCCACAGATGTAGCAGCTAGATCATGTGTTTAGACCTACAGTGCTCGGTCGTTTCATGGCTATTGCTGGCAAAGGGACAGGTATGTAAATATCTAAGTGATATCTTTGAACAAGCAAAGTTGAGATCCCAGGTGCAAATGGAGGTAGATGTTACCTTTCTAGCAGACAGAATTGTCGAAGTTGAAGGTGGAGGAAAATTAGAAGTGTTTCTTCTTTTTTCTAGATACCGCACAGAGACAATGTTATAGCTTGGTTCTGATTAGAAGGATTTAGTATACAGGATGCTAATCTGGTATCCCCATTACTGCTGAGGATAGGCTGAGATTTGGGTCATTAAGAGCCAACAGCAGTGAAGAAGAGATCATTGTGACGAAGAGGGGCATATTCTTCAATTTGTGAGACATTTCTTTTTGGAGCCTCAATCTTGCATTTCAATGCAGCCCAGTTTGCAGGGTTGCCAGTTTGCAGGTTACCTTGAAGCATCAATCTTTTCACTGTGGTAGATGTTTAGAGTGAGGAGAGTAAATTTAGCATTTCTGCTGGGGAGGGTAAATGCTGGCAGTCCGCCCTGTAATGTACCCATGAGAAAAAGGTCAAGACTAGTGGTGGGCGGTTAACTCCTCTTCGCCAGCGGAGTTTGTAGAGTTTTTACCAATCTGCACTCCACTTGGTGTGCGGTTTGGAAAAACTCAGCCACCTGGCAATAAGAATTTTGCCTGATCCTATCGTGGGATTTCCTTGGGACAGGCTAGGCCTTCACAAAGTTTGAAATGTGCAGTTCTTGCTGTCCTTGCAGTCGGGGGTTAGCCGCTGCTCTTCGCAGTGAATCGAATCCGCTGGAGCGGAGGCTTCTCGGTGCAGTGTGTGCACTGTGCAGCAGGATGGCAGAGAGGAGGCTAAGAGACTGACGGCTGCACCGCCATGGATAACCATGTGAAGCTATGGTAACCATCCTGGGAAATGTATGCAATAAATAAATGTGTGGCATACTGGGATAATAATAACTCCGCGCCATGTGCCCTCGCAGCTGCCATTTCATTAAGTAAAGCATGCCTCTTTAAATGATTTACCAAATAATCACCATCTTAGTCCCAATGCCTTGTTTGGTGCAGTGGAATACTAGGTTGAGATTTCAGCCGTGTTTACTTTGCTGTTACTTATGTGTAATGTTGACCCTACAATTAATAAAAGTGTTCCCCCTGCAGAATCCGGAAGCAGTTGGCTAACAATTTACACCACGAGTTCAGGCCAACTAAGCCTTGTCGTCATGGGAGAGTACAAGCGGGATACAGCCTTTACAATAAGGTTTTTACCTTGTTGTGCCTTTAACACGCGTTCTTAGCACGCATATTTTTACCACGTGTATGCTTTTACAATGCATACCTTTACCACGCAGTTAAGGTACGTTGGAGTGGTGTGGTGGTCTTCCCCAAAAAATACATTGTTTTTGTATATAAACAAATGTGTGGAAATGGCATGCGTTGTAAAAGCATACATGTGGTAAAAACATGCTTGGTAAAAAAAGGCATGCAATATATTTCCCTGCGTTGTACCGTCGTAGAACCCTGCAAGCCCTTCTTCTGTGGTAAGATGAACGCAGCTGCAAATTTGAAAAATGGGGAACGCCCTACATGTTGACACAAAAGGGGAAAATACCAATGTGACACAGTGATATGTGGAGAGAGAGTGACAGAGAGAAATGCAATGGGGGGAGCTGCAGAACGCTATTCTGAATTTACCTAGTTTAAGAATAAAGTTCATTTTAAGTATGAATAAATAAGTGCAGGTATCCAAAGGTTTTCTTTGGGAGTTCAACATCTGCACTGTTGAATGCTGGGGTTGAAAAATATCAAGTATCCCTAATTTTCATTCCACCTCATGTCTCTAATCCTTTGCCCTCCACTTCCTCTCTCTTTATCTCACTCTTTTACATTCTATTTTTGCTTTCTTATGCCATTGTTTTTCTAACTCTCCCTTGCTCCTTCTTTTTACCTTTTTTGCCTCTCTCTCTTTTATTCTCATTCAAACACTTTTGCTGAAATATACATCTCGATCTCCAGTGTGCGGGTGCCCAGAGCCCACCACAAGCAGCCACCACCACAAATTAAGCACTGGAAGAATGTTTTTCCCTTATAACCAAATAATGAGAATGTCAAATTCAGGAAGGAGGTTGTGAATACTCTCCTCCCCCGCTTCTGAAATTCTGCTCATGTATTAAGTGTAAATAGAAAAATTAAGTTTGTAGACCGCAGAAAAAAATAGAAACATACATTGTTGGAGAGATGTGAATGTTTTGGTAAATATTCTGATCTAAGATATAAAACGTTAGAGAATCAGAAGTTATGAAAGACAGATGCCCACTCACAAATTTTAACTTAAATACACCTATTTGAGATTATCAACAACACCTGCTGACCGCGGTGTGAGGCAGCGGCCTGCAACGCTCTGCGCATCCTCATCCCGACATGCACCACGCCTGCCCAGCTGCCTGCAGGCAGCGACCCTATCTCTGCCAAGGCTCTGCCAAGGGCTTAATTAGAATAGAAACCCTGGTCATTTCCTGCATACTTTGGGCACCCAAACTGTGCACCTCAGGGGACCTGCTCTCCATGCATGGAAGCCCGTATGGCACGGTCCAGGATGCAGGATATGGTGCACTGTATGGTGTGAATGGCATGTGTCACAATGTTGGCCACGATTTTGTGTGCAGGGCATGCTGTACTATGTAGGCTGTCTTACACCTTTACAGGGCATGGTACGCTAGGTTATGCTTGGTGTGTTACATATTTCAGGGTGCTGGGCTTGTGGCACAGCCTCAAGCTGGAAGCACAGAGAAGAATTTATTCTCTCTGATATGACGTAGTACATATGGGGCAGTGCAGACTTTTTTCACAATGCGAATTGTTTGGTGATTGTAGGCCATGGTATAGGGTAGCAATGCATGGTACCTCTGCAGACCTACTTCAGATTTATAGCAGAAACTCCCCACTGTGGGTGTCCCACTGTGTCTCACACTGACACGGACTTTGCAGAAGGGTAGTTGGGGTGGATTGGGATTTGGAATAGTCCATGATCTGCCCAAAAGGCATTCAAAACAGTTTTATCACTATGAAACTGGACTGACAAAGAAGAATGTGAAATAAAAGATGGTTTGATGCGGCCCTCTGCAGCTGCACCCGTGGAGCTCTGGCCTGCCAAACACACCAGATCGCAGACATGCTGTTTGGTTAGCAATGACTGCTGTTATCCCGTTGTCCTTGTACGTCAAGGCAGGATTTTTTCAATCTGCTTTGTAAAGATGTCATTGTGCTTTGCAGTTATATTATATCACCAACATATGTAAAATAAATATGTCACTCAGAGCAAGAGCATAGAGAGAATAGCAAGAAGAATACTCAATTCATTTAAACTCAAATGCACCCTCTACTCGCAACACGTAGTGTAGAATAGCTCTTATTTCATATCGTCAATATTTTACTAACAAGGACTGCATCAATTCAAGGTCTGCATGTCGGTTCAAGTTACTCGCCCAGGGAACGGAACTCCGTGGAATTTCAGAGTCTTTCAGTATCTCTGGAAATCCGCATAGTGCAACTCAGTGAGTTCTGCCCAGGACTAGTCAAGATTTATTTGCGTATGGCTGGGTCCAAACTGAGGTGGCATGGTGGGTCAAAAATTATGGATTGGGGTTTGGCCCGAGCGATTGCCAGTGGCTGAGATTAACTCAAGCATTCCACCCATTAACTCAAGCATTCCACCCATAACTTTGTTGTTTTTGCATTTGATGCCCTAAGTGCACAGGGTATGACCAGACATGGGTCCCATGCTCACTGTGCCACTGGAATAAAGCTATAACTGGTTGAAGTCCCCATAACACGTCCAAAACCGTCCTTGGGTTGCTTGTGTTCCAGTTCAGGGAGGGCCTTGCATGGCAGTTTGGGCTGGACTATTCCCATGAGGAACAGAGTAAAGACTGATTTGCACATAGCTGTGTCCAAACTGAGGTGGCATAGTGGGTGAAAAATGATAGAATGGGATGTGGCCTGAGAGATTGCCAGTGACTGAGATTAATTCAAGCATTCCATCCATCATCTTGTTATTTTTTAATTTCTCAAGACAACACATATTTTGCAGTCCCCTGTGATCACTTCCATGATTAAAACTCAGTAGCCGCTTTTGAATGCCTGGGACCTTGAGCAGTTTTCAGCGGTGTAGAAGAATAAGCCTGTGTCAGTTGAGGGATTTGAAAAATAAGAATAGAAGTCATTTATGGCCTTCCTGGTATTTTGGAAGGGTGTTAGACTTTTCTTTTATCTTTTTGCTAGCCCTTGATCAAGACCTATTGCCTACAATATGATGTACATATATTGGGCTTTGGGCCAGACAATTGCTCATGATTGGATGCCTTTTTTGTCTATCGCAGTACACTGGATTACTTCCTCACACTCTCCATGGTCCTTCCACTGCCACTGTACTTTTTAAATAGCTCATTATTTTTTTTTTTTTTAAAGTACCTTGCAGATGCACCGTAGTAACCTATATCAATTTCCAATGCCCTTGAGTTTCAACCTTAAGAGTGAGCTTATGGCATGGTGGGTATTTGGACTTGATTCAGAGCAGTGTTTCTTCAAAAAAGAAGGGTAATCTGCTGAAAACCTTAGAAAATCAGCTTGCAACGATCACCACACAGAGCATGCACTTCTTACCCCTCAACAAGAAGGGTCATAACTCCTTAAAGTGATTGGAGCCTGGCACCTATCTCCTGTAAAACCCTGTATATTGTTTTAGTTTAGCTTTCTTAATAAAAAACGGCAGCTGGGTTTCAGTTTCCTGCACCATTTTGTCTATAAAAAAAAGATCAATGGTACTCTTTCCATCTATTGATCTTGCTAAAGCACCTACAATTCCGCTTCATAATATTTTCTGTACACAGGGTAACGCCATCCCTCCCTGACTGATATCTAATTGAAGTACAAGGAGTTTTACTCTGGGAGCCTTCTTATTCCAAACAAAGTGACTAAAAAGTGCTTCCGGTTCCGTGAAATAGCTCTTATTAACTTTTATAGGGACATTAGAAAAAAGAAATAGCAGCAAAGGTAAAATAGACATTTTGTTAAAGGCTATTCTACTCACTGGTGTAAGTGGGATTGGTGCCTATATAGCTAGCAAGCCCATGATCTTCTTTAGCATCTTCACATAGTTTAATTGATAAAGCTGGGATTAATTATTAGTTACAAAGATCCTCAGATAATGTATCAGACTTTGGGAGCTGGCCTGCTGCTGAAGAGAGGCAGGACATTTCTAACTGAAGTATTGAAAAGAAGCAGTTCTGTTTTATTCTGGTTTATTTTATATCCCAAATCCCTTTAAACTACTCAAACTCATCCAACACCTTGTGAACGTTCTGCCTCTCTGTCTTGATATAGGATATTATCATCCACATACAATTTTACTGTAGCCATCCCCATTATGGGGGCCTCAATCCCCTCATTCTCCTGAATCCTAACAGCCAAGGCCTGTATGAAAAAGCAAATAAAATTGGGGACAGGGGACACCCCTAAAGCGTTCCCCTATTTATATCTACTACCCCCCCATGATTGGAATTCACATAAACCTTCGCTTGTGCCCCTTGATATAAATTTATAGCATTAAAATGAATTGAGCAGGAAAGCCAAAACTTGCCAAGCCATGAAAAAGCGCAACCCAGTTAACCAGGCAGAATGCTTTTAACCATTATTACAGCGGTTGCCCCGATAATCTTAAGGGTGATTTTAACTTTATTCAGGATTTGGTATGGGAAACATCTAATAAAACTAAAAAAGTGGTGAACGCGCTGAAGCAACTGACTTTCAATTAATTGATCCATGGCACAGTGATCATCTTGGTATGTCACTATATACTTGCTTCTCGGACCGCTTTCATTCAGCCTCCTGTATTGATTTGTTTTTAATTTCTCACTCTCTGAAATGGATGTGCTCATGTATTTGGGCTGCCTCTTTTTCAGATCATTCTTTGGCCCCCATCATAGTGGAGCTTGATACAACTAGAGGAGAAAGGCCCAGGCAGCAGCTGGACCTGAACCTTATTACCAACCAAGAATGGCTTAAAGATATGAGAACCTTTATTTAAGTTTTTTTTCATTTGAATAGAGCTTCAGTATCATTGTTTGCAGTATGGTAAGCCTTTATGGCTAATGCTCGGGGAAGAATATTGCTTATAAGACTCCACAATTCAAAGCACATGCAGAGCGTATAGCTGAGCTCCAATCTACAGGTAATGTAGCCCTTCAGGCTAAGAATAGGCCTCAGGATCAACAAGCCCCTATAGAGAGACATCGTGAAAAAGCTAAGCATGACTTGAGGGATCTCTTCATTATGGAGGAAATTATTAGCTTGAGGGCTTTTCAGCAGTAGGTATATGAGGGGAGACAGATGAGCGGGAAATTTTTTGAATGGTCAATTCAGGTAAAGCACAATGCCACATTCATAAAGGAGCTGCAGAAGCCACCTACTGGAGAAGAAGTTTTAGATAAGGCTGAAGTGTCCCAGATTTTTCTGGAGCATAAGATCTTGTATGAAAGTAAATATTCGATCCCGCAGGCCAGGATACCCCAATATTTTCAGTCCATCAGTTTTCCTCTGTTGGCAAATTCCCAGGTAGAACGAATGGCCTCTTATATTTGAGCGGTAGAGATTCAGGAAGCTCTTGCCACAAAAGTCTAGAGGGAAGGCATGTGGCAAAGATGGGTTTCCCATCACATCTTTTTAGAGCAATTGCAAGTGAACTTATACCTTTTTTGATGGAGTTGTTTATTTTTATTAAAGAGGGTAGGGACGTTCCCTCGTCCTTCAAGAAGTCCAAGGTTGTTCGTTTTTTAAAGAAAGATAAGAACCCAAGTGATGTCAACTCCTACAGATCAATTCGCTTGTTGAACACTGATTATAAGCGTTTAATGAAAATATGGGCTATTTGTATCACACAAGTAGCCCAGGCTTTAATACATAATGACCAGACGGGGTTTGTGGCTGGTCCTTTGATGTCGGCCAGCATGGACTTCTTAATTCAAGCGCTGAAATATTTCCCTGTGATACAAAAGGGGGGGTACAAAAGGGGATGATGGACGGAACGTTTGAGCCAATCAAACACTCACCCCCAGTCAACTGATCTGGGTTTAATCCATCATCATTCTTTAGCTCACTCCACCACCCCAGTTCAGACATGGCCATATGCAAATCAGTCTGACCCTGTGCCTCATGAAATATTTCCCTGTAACAGTGCTGATCTCAATGCACTTGAAGCAGGCACTATGTAAACTAAGAGCAAAGAGGAGACTTTAAGGGCTACAGACTCCTATGTACTAAACAGAGATCCTCTCTCTCACTGGAAGCCACTGGAAATGGGCTAAAATAGTGAAGTGATCTATGTTGGAGACCCCAACTTAGGGGTCGATTAGGATGGCGGGCGAACCTGAGTCCGCCCGCCATCCTCGCGTTGTTGGGACCGCCCACCAGACGTGCGGCGGTCCCGCACCGCTAATTGGGATGCGACCGCCACCCTGGTGGTCGCATTCCGCTATTTTGACATTGCGGCGGGTGCTGCTGTAAGCAGCACCCGCCGCAATGCCAAAGAGGCATGTTGTGCATTGCCATGCACAACGTGGCAGGCACCGCGTGGTGCCTGCCACCTTGTGCATGGCAATGAAGGGGGGTACCGTAGGTACCCCCCAAGTGCAGCCCCCCACCCCCCCAAGTCCCCCAGGGGCCCGCAACGGGCCTCCAAAGCAAGTCACCGCCAGCCTTTCCATGGCGACGAAGCCTGTGAAACCCAGCATCCTAATATGGATGGCGGTGCCTGCTAGGCACCGCCACCATATTAAGGCCCCAATCCGCCCGGCCGGCAATCGGAACGATTGCCAACCGGCGGAAAAGCAGCGGATGCACTTAGTGTCCGCCGCTGTACCCCCCGCTGTTATAATATGGCGGGGGGTGAACAGGGTGGAGATGGCAGGCAAATCGCCACCCCCTGGCTGGGGATGGCGATCCGCCCGCCATCCTAATGACCCCCTTAGTCTTGCAGGAAAGTTTTGAACAAATTGCAGCTTGTAGAGGAGGGTGTCTGGCAGGCCAAGATAAGTGGCCAAGATAAGTGGCATTACAATTACAATAAACCAGCTGCGATAAGACCAAATTCTTCACCGAGAACTTTCTGGGCCAGTGTGTATAGGTAAAGGACACGCCATAACATGCCAACTCTTTTAAAATGTCAGAGAAATGTTTAATTTCACACAAATATTCCAGGACTGGACTTCAAATAGCAAATCAGATCCCAAGACTTTCTTTAAAAAAATTCCCTAAATATGCATGCTCGTGGTCAGCCTTCTTGACCCATTGGTCTGTTCAAGTGTCATTCAAATTTTGCCTCTGACCACCACAGCATACAACAAGGAGGAAGGGTACAGCCTGGTTCGTTCATTAGCTGTCTCGTGCTGCTAGTGATGGCATTTGCATGATCCCTTCTCCACAACACTTCGAAAAGCAATCCACCTCAGTGCCATAGCTGGACCACTGTTTTATCTTTTATGTATTTCAAATAGTTGTTTTTGTTTAGTGCAGATGTTTGTATGTAAAACAAACAAATACAACATGACATGCTGGCAAAGGCTTGCTATTTTGGCTTTGCCAATACTTGTTCTTAGGTAAGTGCACAAAAAGTGATTTTCTGTCATCTTTGATTCTCAATACTGATTTCAGACTTCCTCCTGGTGCCCGAGAAGTATATTTTAATAATTCTGGTTGTTTCACTAGCTTTGGATAATAAGTGTTACGTCTGCACTGTGACAACATTCGGTGTGGATGCATTAGTCCAGCATAAAATGTAGAGACATTTAGCCTGATCTCCAAATGGGGGCTTTTTCCATTGTGGCATGCTACAGTGGTACATATTTGTCAGTTCTGACCTGAGCCTGGACGATTATTGGACTAATGCATCCACTCTGGTGATGTGTTGTGTATGTGATCATCTGCCCTTGTAGCAAATGGTACATCGGTTCAATGATTTTTCCAGTGAAAAGGAGCATTTAGGAACACTGGCGAGCAATAACCAATAATGATGCAAGCTAATGCACAGCCAAATATTTCTATGAGATACATGATGGAGATTTGAGACAGGCCAAATATTTTTGCATAGATGCAGTCCTGAAACACCACAGAGGAGGGATTAGGACATTATCTCTTAGAAGATTGGAATACAGGTTTATCCTGGAAGCCGGTTGCATAGTCCCGGCAGGGAAGAACACACATGAACTTTTTGTTCATTTATAAATCAATTAGTCTGTAAATGAGGTTCTACAGGGTTCCTCTGCCAACTTGACAGAAACATGACATGTACCTGTAGTGAATGTTTTATGATGAAGTGAAACAATTGTTATTAATCATAGTTATTGCAGTTCCTAATCCTATGTTTGATGTTTTGCATATTGTTTTGCAGATGGATCATGACTCATGTGGAAAATGTAAATTTTTACACATGAAATTGTATCACAATTTGGGAAAAGAAACAATTTATAATGTTATCGCGGAATCAATGAGATAACAATCAATGCATTTAAATTAAAGGGTGATGTTGCCTGTTATAAATGTATGAGTATAAATATTAACCCGTGGCCCCGATGTCTGCCTAAATGAGGGAAGGCCTTCCAATTCCAATTACTGTGCACACATGAGAAGGCATCCCGTGACAGGTCAGGCAAGGCCCCATTGACTGAAGGCCGTAGGCCCCGCACCAGCATCCTCTCCTCTCCTCGTGGCATGGCCCGGAAGGCCTCTGGACGCTCTAAACCTCCCCAGCACCAAGAGACTGGAGGATTTCCCTGCTGGCCAGAGGGCCCTGAATTATTGACAGTTACTGGCTCTCACTCGATAGTGGGAGGCCTCAGCGGTGGAGCATACCGAGGCCCAGGTTGGCCATTCCTCTCCTCTCCTCGTGGCACGGCCCGGAAGGCCTCTGGACGCTCTAAACCTCCCCAGCACCAAGAGACTGGAGGATTTCCCTGCTGGCCAGAGGGCCCTGAATTATTGACAGTTACTGGCTCTCACTCGATAGTGGGAGGCCTCAGCGGTGGAGCATACCGAGGCCCAGGTTGGCCGGAATTTTAACTGCGGGCACTGCAATGGTGGGGTCAGACCCCCACGGTGCCCTGAATACCACTGTTGACCCTAGGGGTAGTGGACGAGCGAGAGTGGCCCCCACATCTCCCACTCTGTGGCTTCTTGTGTGGGATTGGAAGCCTGGTCTGCCTTGCACAGCGCTGGTGACGGATCTCCCACCCAGCACCTGGCAGACTGCAGACACTGTTATGAGAGGGAAAGCGACTGGATCCTCTGGTGGGTGCCCCGAGGCATGGAGATGCCAGTGTTTACCCTCCACCTCATTCGCACTGGTCCTGCTGCTCCCCGGCACAGGCCGCACAACAGGCTCTGTCTTCCCTGTCTGCAGTGCCCCCCTGATGAAAGCAAATTGCAGTGCAGGCGGTGCCCAACAGGCGCATTGACTCTAATATTTTCCACTAAGAGCCCACTGTGCCTCCATGATACACCTGCTCACTGGCCTACCCTTGGAGGTCATTTCAGAGTGCATGCTATAGGATCACTCTCTAATCACCGTCCGGTACTCTTGCTGACCTCTATTCAAGTGAAGCTGAGTTGCAGTCCACCTCAGTGTGCACGATTACTGGACCCTTTCCTCCGGTGTTTCACGCTGACTCCTGGCTGCAATGAAGCCCAAATACACCAAACCTCAGTCTGCGGGAGGTGGCGCTGCTGAACCGGACTGGAAGAATGGCTGGTGGAACTGTTTTTGATGGCAAGGGCCCTAATTTCTTCTTGTTTGAAAGGGTGCATCGCACACTGGGCCGGCCTCCCCTCCCGGGAGCCCCACCCGCGCACCATAATAGCCTGCCTCCTCAATTATCAAGACTGCAACTTGATACTGCAATGTTTCTGAACTGAAGGCCCATGGTCTTATGAAAATGTTCATATGCCTACACAACAACGGACCCAAATACCTCAACGACAGAATCAACTTCCACTTACCCAAAAGAAACCTCCGATCTTCCAACCTCGCACTGGCCGAAACCCCGCGCATCCACAGAGCCAGTGCAGGCGGAAGATCCTTCTCTCACATTGCAGCCAAGACCTGGAACGAGCTACCGGCAGACATCAGACGTGCCCCCTCCCTGAACACCTTCAGGAAGACCCTCAAGACCTGGCTCTTCAGCTAAACAGATCTGCGGACCCCCGCCCCTCAGCGCCTTGAGACCCTCACGGGTGAGTAGCGCGCTTACAATTCCCTGATTGATTGATTCATTGAGATAACAGCATACCCCGATTTCACCATGGAGGTGCAATTTCTCTGTGGATTGGTCTTACATATCAAACAACGCCTTAGAGACTTGATTTTTTAATATGCCCTTTTGTTTCCTGCTAAACTGTGTGTCGTGGATGGAGACACAACCCGCAAGTTTCATTCACCTGAGGACGCCTGGATGTGGCTTCATACAAAGAACCTGATAGAATCAACGTCCCCGGAACAACCCGAGGAGGCTTGGCTTCAGCCCAAGCTGTGATGGCTGAGGCGTCGGCCTCCGGACACGCAATCCACCAAAGACCAAGCAGCGGGAGAACAGGCACAGGTGGTGGCGGAGGTGTCTCTTCATGTGGTGAATCCTTTTGCTTCCCTTCAAGATGGGTGCCTATCGGAGTCAGGGTCGGACTTGGGCTGCTCATGCTCCTCATCAGACGGGAACCAATGTGGACTGAAAGTGACCCCACGTTCAGCTGATGATCTGTGGACCCGGGCCAAGAACTGAGCAGGAGGCCTGGTGTTGCTGGGTACCCCAGGATATATGATGGTACCACAAAGGTAAGGTCGCATGGACATGAGACTGTGGGGAGTAATGCATGTAGGGCCAATACCCATGATTGGTTTAGACCATCACAGCCCACAGGTTGAACTCGGTTCCCTTATCAGATGTCACATCTCCACGAACTCCCACGTGGACTCTGTTTACCTGCCTTATTGTTTATCAGTTCATATTTACTGTTACTCTCATTGTGGGAGGATATTTGGGGATGTTTTACTGGACGGGGTCCATTGGGGCGACTGTCCTGGGGGGAGGGTTCTGTTTTTTGCTCTTACTGTGGTTTTATGAGCTGCTCTACTGAAGTCCGAGATGATACTTGTTACTTACCAACATGTTATTAATTCATACTATGAAGCGGGCCCTTGATGAGTAGGTGGGGGTTCTGGCGGGTGGATTGTGTGACCCCCCCATTGCCTGGCATGATTTGAATGGCTAATACACATGTCAATACTCAGATTCCCCAATATCACATTATGTCATGGAACGTGCGATATAGCTACACCATTGAAGCACTACCGCATCCACCCTTATCTCAAAAGGCGACATGTCCACATAACAATGCTCCAAGAAACACATCTTACTGCCCCCGAAATACACAAATTGCGGCCCAGTGGTTGGACCAGGTACACGGCACCGCAGCCTCCTCCTTTGCCCGCGGGGTCCTTTTATGGATTACGCCAGGGGTCCCATATTTTGTGTCCTCTCAGAAAATAGATGCTGGGGGCAGGTACGTGGTGCTAGAGGGCCGGCTGGATGGTTCACCCTTGGCACTGGCAGAAGTATATGCTCCTAATGCCCACCAGTGTGAATTTCTTGACACCCTCATCCCAGCACTCCTCAGGGACCCATCCTCCCCTGCTTCTTGGGGTGGGGATTTTAATTGTGTCCTTCACGAGGCACTGGGTCGCCGCTACACGGCCCTCTTGCCAGCAGCACCATCTGGTCGCATTGCTTAACATTTCCACCAATGGGTAACTCACATGTGCATTCAAAACACGTTGCGGCTCATACATCCAACAGACTGGGAATACTCCTATTACTCCCCTGAACATGACATTCACACCAGAATTGATTTCCTATTTTGAACACTTTCTCTTGGCGCTCAGCTCACCGGGGTGGAATATCTGGCGCGCACTCTCTCCAATCACTCCTCTAGGACATAGCAGTTTCTCTGCCCGCACTGGCAGGGTAACCTGTGTTTGCTCCCACAAAGGGCCTGATTTACATCTTGGCCAATGGGTTGCTGTGTCACAACAGTAGCGAATATCCCAACCGCGAAAATACATATCCCATTATATCCTTTGGGATTTATATTTCAGTGGATGGAATATCCGTCACCGTTGTGTTGAAGTAATCTGCCCACTGAGATCTAAATCAGGCCCAAAGTCTGCTCCAGCTGGCGGGAGCTTTGAAAATGCTCCTGTCAGCTGGGAGCAGACTTTTGATCTGTTTTCCTGCCCACACTGATGTGGGAAGGGAAACAGATCAAAATATTGCTCCTGCCAAGAGGGAGCAGCATTAGTAGCTGCTCCCTGTGGGTGGGAGCAATGCCAGCTCCCACTGCATGCAGGGAGTGGGCTGGGGCCTTGGGTCTCCCCCGCCGCCCCCAACAAATGTATGGTGGCTGCCCTGGGAGGGCACCAGGGCACCCACCTTTAATGATGAGGGCCCCAGGGGTGGGGTCTCCAGAGCCGGACAAGACTCAGGCAGGGGGGCCACAAGGGCCCCTTCGACTTTCATTTTAGCAGTGACCCTGGGGGATGGGACACCAGGGCCTAACATGGCTCAGGGCACATGCCCCCTTCCCTTTATTTTAAGTAGTGGCCCTGGAGGATGGGGTCCCCAGGACCTTATATGGCTCTGGGAGGTGTGCCATGTGGCCCTCTTCCCCTTTAACAAAAAAAACCACAGATGGGGATGGGACCCTCAGGGATGAGAGCTCTGTGGCCCCCCTCTCTTTCTTAAAAAAGGCCCTGGGGATGTGGTTCCCTTTGCCTAATAATGCTCAGGGAGTGAGTCCACACGGCCCCTCTTTCCCCTTTAACTTAAAGAAAACCATCCTGGGGGTCCCCAGGGCCTAATCAGGCTCGAGGTGGGGACCATGTGGCCCCCTCCCCTTTCATAAAAAAAGGGCCCTGGGTTATGGGGTCCTCGCCATCAGGCCTAGGGCTTCAGGGTATCCCTACCCTGCCTCCTATGTCTTCTTTTTCAAGAGGAAACCCCTGAGAAAAATCATGACTTAGTCCCCTGTTCTGAACTTGAAAAAAACAAACAATATAAGGGGGAGGGTAGGGATACCCTGCCCCCCTGGGCCCCATGAAACCAGCAAATTTTGCTGGATCGAGGCCAACATAAAATAAAATGGAGACTGCTTTTATATTATATATATAGAGATAGTGGCTTGAGCAGGGCCCTTCTCTCCAGCTCATTTAGAGACATGGGACCCTATCCCCATGGGCCAAATTCTATATTTAAGGGGAGGGGGAATGCTGCCCCCATCCCCAAGAAGTTTTCAGCCCCAGGGACCCCATCCTTTGGGTCCCAATCCATTTATTAATGGGAGGAGTTGTGGGGCCCCCTCCCTGAGTCATTTTTAGCACCTAGGACCCCATCCCTAGGGGCCAAATTTAATTATTCCCCCTTCCTAAACTGTATTTGGCCCCGGGGACCCCATCCCCTGGGACACAATTTCTTTATTAAATGGAGGGGCCCCTCCCTGAGCCTTTAATCGCCCCGGGGACCCCATTCACCAGGAACAGCTCACTTACTGTGTTCTGGCCCGGAGCACACCTCCAGGACACAGTGTTTTACCTGTCCGTACCGGTGCAGGCAGGGAAACGTGTGTTCGCTCCCATCTGGCAGGAGCATTTTCAAATCTCCTGCCAAACAGGAGTAAACACAAAGGGGCCGATTCCGATCTCGGCCGGTAGGGCACCGAATCGGATTCGGCTTTACCGGATCCGATTCGGAGGCCTCGTTTCCGACCGATTCGTGCATGCGTCCGGGCGAGCGAGTACGATGCGAGCGTACGCGAAATCGCCGACCGACTCGTTCGCGGGTCCGAACCGCTCCGACCGACTCGTACGGACACGGCTCGCACCGCGCAATGGAGACGTTCCCCGACCGAGCAAGTACGATGCGCGCCTCGAACAGTCCGACCGACTCGCACCGTCCGGCTCCAAAGAGCAGTCGGAGCCGGACTTCGGGGGTCCGTGTCGGACCCCCCTGCATGCGTAGCCGCGCGAGTCGCACACAGGGGGGACTCATGGGTCCCCCCTACACATGCATGTACGGCGCGAGTCGCATCGACGCATACCCGCTGTAGGGGGCACCCTTGTTCGATCGTACCCATTGAGTCAATGGGAGCCCGTGTACGCGTCGTACGACCGGCTCCCATTGACTTCAATGGGAGTCCGACCGAATCGAGTCCGATGGTATACCTACGCATCGTACTCGTTCGGTCGGGCTGCTAGGGTCCGATTCGGTCGGAAATCTCTCCGGGTCCGGCTCGGTCGGAGAGATTTCCTGCCCGAATCGGAATAGGCCCCTAAGTCTGCTACCAGCAGGAAGGAGCTTTAAAAATGCTCCTAGTGGCTGGAAGCAGATTTGTTTTCTTTTTAAACAAAACAGCAGTTTGCTCTTGTGGGGAGGGAGCAGCATAAAAAGCTACTCCGTCCTGGCAGAAGTAGTGCTGACTCCTGCACCATGCCAACTGGGGCTGCGTGGGCCCTAGGATTCCCCCCGCAGTCTCCAACATGTGCTACATGGGTGCGCCACTGATTTAAAATGTAGGCCATGGGGATGGGCTTCCTGGTCCAAAAATCGCTCGGCGAGGGGGCTGTGTGCCCCCCTTCTCTTAAAAATATTATGGGCCTCAGAGATGGGGTTCCTGGGGCCGAAAACAGCATGGGTAGTTGGGTTGAGCACTCCCTCCCCTTATTAAATAGATTGGGCACCGGGGATTGGGTCCCTGGGGCCGAAAAGGGCTCAGGTAATATACATATGACCCTGAGGATAGGGTCCCCTAGGCCCAAATGAGGCTGGGAGAGGGGGAGGCACAGCCCCCCTCCTGTTCTAGAAATAATAGACAGCCCCAGAGGATGGGGTCTCAGGGGCCTGAAAAGGCTCGTGGAAGAGGGCTGTGCCGTCCCCTCTCTTCAAAAAAGGCACACAGCCCGGGGTATTGGGGCCCCGGGGCCTAATAAGGCTTTGGGGAGGGGGACCTCGTTGCTCTCTTGCCCTTTTTAATTATTTGTGGCCCCTGGGAAATGGGTTCCCAGTGCCTACAAAGGCTTGGGTAGGGGGGCCTGGCACCCCTCCCTTTAATTGCTTGGCCCCGGGGGATGGATTCCTCAGGGTCTACTATGGCTCGAGGAGGAGAGCCGCATGCCTGGGGCACAATAAGGTTTGGGGAGGGGGCTGCATGCCCCCCTCCTCTCCTGTTTAGTTGCATTTATCCCCTTGAGTAGGGTCCCTGGGGACTTTTAAGGCTTGGCGAGGGATGCCACATGCACCCCCCCATTTTCTACTGGAAGTGGCCAGAGGGGATGGTGTCCCTATCGACAACTAAGGGTCAGGGAGAAGGCTGCATGACCCTCTCCCCTTAATATATTTTTTTGGTGTGCAGGGGATGTGGTCTCCAGGGACCGAAGGCCAACCATATGCTGTGCATGCCATAGCCTGTGTTCGGAGTGGGATTGACAGCTTCCACATGCAGTCCCCTCCCCTTTTTATTAAAAATGGCTCTAAAAGGAGTCCTCAGGCCAATTAAGGGTCAGGGAGAGGGCTGCATGCCCCCTCCCCTTAATCTATATTTTTTGGCCTGACGGGATGGGGTGCCGGAGGCCCAAAGGCCAACCCTATGCTGTGCACGCCAAAGACTGTGCACAGAGTAGGGTTAGCAGCCTCCTGGGGGTTTTGCCACGGGCCTGGTGGCAGGCCTATCCCTGTAGCCAACCTCCCACTGCACACAGCCAAAGGCTGTGTGTAGCTTGGGGTTGGCTGCCTGTGGAGAGTTGAAAGCAGGGCCTGGCTGTAAGACAGGCCCTGTGGCTCACCCTGCACCATGCATGATCAAAGCTGCCTCCGGGTGGTTGTCTGTGCGAAGTTGGACGTAGGGCCTGGTTGCAAGCCCCATGCATGACAAAAAGCTGGATGCAGCGGGAGTTGAATACCTGCGGGGGGTTGCCTGCCTCCAGATGGGTTGGCCACAGGCCCTGGCTGCAGGTCAGACCCTGTTAACAACCCTCTGCTGTGCACAGCCCAAGGACATGTGCAGGGTGGGGTTGACAGCCTGTGTGGTGTTTGCCCCAGGGCCTCGCCGCAGGCCAAGGTTTGTGGACAACCCACGCTTCAGAAGGCCAAAGGCTGTACATATGGTAATAAAATATTACTTTGTGTTAAAAAAGCCCTAGAAATGCACTGAAAAAGACAAAGGTTAAAGTAACATTATAGTTGGGTGAATATCTCAATGACAACATAAAAACAACAGAAATTCCCCAATTGAAAGTAGCAAAGCTAACTGTAATTTGTGCACCTGCCATGCCCTGCTTATGACCTCACATATTATGTCACTCATGTTCTAGGATATCATTTATGACATCACTGATGACATAATTATTGACTTCACTGATGACATAGCTGACGACATCATCCAATGAGTGGGTTTTTTTGTTTTATAGTTTAAAAAATTGTTGAATACATTGTGTATGGAGGTGTGCAAGTTATAATGATATGAAGGTGTTGCTGTTCTTTAGCTTTTGTTTGTAGCGAAAGAATAAATAAACTTATATTATTTTAAGGTGGTGCGTCAATTACAACTTTGAAATATAACTATATTTTAAGAATTTCTAATGTTTATGTATTTTAAGTTTGGTTTGAATAGATAAATACAGTTTTCCTGACTATAAGAAAGCTTTAATCATTTTTTCACTGAATTTCAATAGCTTTTAAAATATTTTTTTAAATCATAGAGTTTATTCCCGTCTAGTAGGGTTTCATTAAGTGGAGTGTGGTACAGTAGAGAGGAGGAGAGTATTGTAAACTGTGCTGTCATAGAGCATAGTAGATATGTGGAATGTGGTACAGTGGAGTGGTGTACACCGGAATTGCATACAGTGGAGTCAAGTAGAATAGAGTGGCGGAGAGTGGAGTGCTGTACAGTGGAGTATGGTACAGTGGAGTGGAGTATAGTGGAGTGGCATACAATGGAATAGCATAGAGTGAAGTGTTGTAGAGTGGAGTAGTGTGTAGTAGAATAGCATAAAGTAGAGTGGTGAAGAGTGGAGTGTTGTTGACCATACAGTAGAGTAGAGTGCAGTGGCATAGAGTGGAGTGGCATACAGCGGAGTGAGGTACAGTGTAGTGGCATACAGTATGATGTCACAGAGTGGAGTGGCGTAGAATGGTTTGGCATGGAATGAAACAGCACATTGTGGAGTGTCGTACAATGGAGTGTCATAGAGTTTACTGGCATAGAATAGAATAGGGTATAATGAAGTGGTGTCCAGTGGAGTGACGTAGAGTGGAGTGGTGTGGATTAGAATAGCATAGAGTGTTGTGGGGAGAGTGGAGTTGCGTACAGTGGAATAGCGTAGAGTATTGTAGAGGGGGCGAGTATAGAGTTTAGAGTGGAGTGGCGTAGGCTGGAGTGGCATAGAGTGGAGTGGCAGAGTAGAGTGGTGTAGAGTGGAGTGGCATAGAGTGGAGTGCCGTAGAGTGTAGTGGGGTAAAGTGGAGTGAGTTATAGCGTAGTGGCATACAGTACAATAGCATACAGTGGAGTAGCAAAAATGGTGTTGCATGTGCTGGAACAGCGCATAGTGGAGTGCCGTAGAGTGGAGTGTTGTAGAGTGTACTGGCATAGAATGGAATAGGGTATAGTGGAGTGATGTGGAGTGGAATAGAATAGAGTGGAGTTGTGTACAGTGGAATAGCGAAGAGTGGAGTAGTGTAGAGGGGATGAGCGTACAGTGCAGTGGCGTAGACTGGAGTGGCAGAGTAGAGTGGTGTAGGGTGGAGTAGCATAGAGTGGAGTGGCATAGAGTGGAGTGGGGTAGAGTAGAGTGGTGCAGAGTGCAGTGGCATTCAGTGAAGTGGCATACAGTGGATTACCATATATTAGAGTGGTGTACAGTGGAGTGGCATTGAGTGGAATAGCATAGAGTGGTGTGCCATACAGTGGAGTTGAAAACAGTGGAATAGTGTAGAGTGGATTGGTGTACTGTGTTGTCAATCAATCAATCAGGTGTTTGTTAAGCGCAACTAATCACCCGTAATGGTCTCAAGGCATTGGGGGGGGGGTTAGCAGGTTCCGGTCCATCAAGGGGGGGTCTGTCGAAGAGCCAGGTTTTGAGGTTTCTTGCGAAGATGGGGAGCGATGTTGTCTGTCTGAGGTGGAGTGGAAGGGCGTTCCAGGCTCTGGCCACGAGGAAGGAGAAGGAGCGGCCTCCCGATCTGGTCTTTCTGGTGTGGGGGACCACGGCGTAGGAGAGCTGCGCTGATCGTAGGGTCCTCTGGGGTATGTGGAATTTGAGTCGGCTGTTCAGGTATGCTGGTCCGGTGTCGTGCAGGGCCTTGTGAGCGTGGGTGAGCATCTTGAAGGTGACTCTAGCTTCGATGGGGAGCCAGTGGAGTGTGCGCAGGTGCTGGGAGATGTGGCCGTGTCTTGGCAGGTCGAGGACCAGTCTTGCGGCGGCGTTCTGGATGTTCTGTAGCTTGCGGGTGAGGTTTTTGTTTATTCCGGCGTAGAGTGCGTTGCCGTAGTCGAGTCTGCTGGTGACCAGGGCGTGAGTGACCGTCTTTCTGTGTTCAAGGGGGATCCATTTGAAGGTCTTACGTAGGAGGCGGAGGGTGTGGCATCAGGAGGACGAGACGGAGTTGATCTGGCGGTCCATTTTGAGCTCGGAGTCCAGGATGATTCCCAGGTTGCGTGCGTGGTCCATGGGGGTTAGCGGGCTTCCGAGGGCGGGGGGCCACCAGGTGTCGTTCCAGACATCGGGGTTTGGGCCCATGATGAGTACTTCTGTTTTGTTGGTGTTTAGTTGTAGGCAGCTGTTTTTCATCCATTTGGCGACGGCTTCCATGCCTTCTCGAAAGTTGTGTCTGGCGGTATTGGGTTCGTTGGATAGGGAGAGGATGAGTTGGGTGTCATCTGCGTATGACACAATGTTGAGTCCGTAGGTTCTGACGATGGGGGCAAGCGGTGCCATGTAGACGTTGAAGAGCGTAGGGCTGAGGGAGGACCCCTGGGGGACTCCACAGGTCGTTGGTGTAGGGTCCGAGAGGAAAGGGGGGAGTCTGACCCGCTGCGTTCTGCCGGAGAAGAAGGAGCGGATCCAGTCGAGGGCCTTGTCTTGGATCCCTGCGTCGTGGAGTCTCGTATTAGGGAGCGGTGAGAGACTGTGTCGAACGCCGCTGAGAGGTCAAGGAGGATGAGGGCTGCTGTTTCTCCTTTGTCCAGTAGGGTGCAGATGTTGTCTGTTGAGGCGAGGAGGGCGGTTTCCATACTGTGGTTTTTTCTAAAGCCGGATTGGGAGGAGTCGAGGATGTTGTGCTCCTCGATGAATGTGGCGAGTTGGCTGTTGATGGCTTTCTCGATGACTTTCGCTGGGAACGGGAGCAGGGGGATGGGTCTGTAGTTTTTGAGGTCGGTGGGGTCCGCCAAGGGTTTCTTCAGGAGGGGGTTGACCTCGGCGTGTTTCCAGTCGTCAGGGAACGAGGCGGTTGCCAGGGAGCGGTTGATGGTGTGGTAGAGCATGGGTGCGATGGTGTCAGCGGCTCTGTTGAAAATGTGGTGGGGGCAGGGGTCCGTGGGGGCCCCAGAGCGGATTGACTTCATCGTCTTCAGTGTGTCTTCGGTGCTGAGGGCTGTCCAGTTGTCGATCGCTGGCTTCAGGGTGTCGGGGGTGGTTGGTGAGGGTTCAGTGTGTTGGTTGTCTTCATCAAAGTTGTCGTAGATGCTCTTGATTTTGTGGTGGAAAAAGGTGCTGAGTTTGTCGCAGAGGTCTTGTGAGGGAGGGATGTCGGTGGACTCGCTGGTGGGTTGGGTGAACTCCTTGATGATGTTGAAGAGTTCTTTGCTGTTGTGTGCGTGAGTGGAGAGTCTGTCTTTAATCGCTTTTTTCTCGTTTTTCTGATGAGTTGGTGGTGGGCGTTGGTGGCGGCTCTGAAGTTGTTGTGGGCTTCTGTGGATTTGGTGTGCCTCCAGGCCTTATCGAGGCGGCGGCAAGTGCGTCTGGACTCTCGAAGTTCGGTGGTAAACCATCTGGCTTTCTTGGTGTGGATGTTGTTGTTTTTCTTGAGGGGGGCTATGGTGTTGGTGCTGTCGGAGTCCATCTGTGCAGGGTTCGGGCTGCGGTGTTGGGGTCATCGTTTTCCGCGATGGTTGGGGTGGAGTTGCTGGGTGATGAGGTTAGCTGGTCGTCAGTGATTCTGGTCCAGTTTCTTCGTGGGAGCAGGTGCTGGTGTCTGTGGATGGTGGGTGTTCTGAAGGTGAAGTGGACGCATCGATGGTCAGTCCATGGGAGTTCGGTGGTGTGGCTGAAGGTGATGGAGTTTCCTATTGTGAAGAGGGGGTCGAGGGTGTGTCCTGCTGAGTGCGTGGGTTCAGTCACGATCTGGAGGAGTCCAATGTTGTGGAGATTGTCCAGGAGGGATGTGGTGCTGGGGTCCAGTTGGTTGTCGAGGTGGAAGTTGAGGTCTCCCAGTAGGGTGTAGTTGGTGGACACGATGGCATGCGGGGAGATGATGTCCGTGATGGAGTTGGCAAAAAGTCTGCAGGGTCCAGGGGGTCGGTAGATGAGGGTTCCTCGGAGGGTGGTGGTAGGGCTGGCCAGTATCTTGAAGTGAAGGTGTTCCATCAGGTCTGTGGGCTTGTTGGGGAGTGTGCTCAGGCACAGGGTGAATTTGTGGACGATGGCGATTCCTCCTCCCGGGTGGGTGGGACGGTCCTACCTGGAGATCTTGTATCCTTGGGGAATGGCGATGGCGATGTCCGGTCCTGAGGTGGTGTTGGTCCATGTTTCGGTGAAGAACGCTACGTCTGGGGTGGTGCTGTCGAGGAGGTCCCAGATTTCAGTGGCGTGTTTGTGGAGGGATCGGACGCTGAGGAGGATGCATTGCAGGGTCTTCGGTTCGGTTGTGGTCTTGCGGGTGGGTTGCACCGGGTCCATGGTCTTGGCGGTGCTGCAGGTGTGCCGGCAGCGGTGACAGCTGAAGGGTCCGTGGGTGTCGGCTGGTGATGCTAGCTTGCAGTTGTTGTTGCACCCTGGGTCTAGAGCGTGGAGTGCCGCTGGGTCATAGCATTGGCGTTGCGGAGGTCCAGGGTTCCTGGCACTGGTCGCGGTCGGGTCACGGGCGGGCGCAGCCGGGCTTGCCTTTGGTGCACCAGCGGCGCGGCCGCACAGTGGCCGCCAGTAAGTAGGGGTCGGGGAGGGCTGGACAGCTGGGAGGCGAGAGCGGGGAGGGGAGCTGGATTGGGCCAGTCACGTTGGTCGTGCTGGGGGGGAGGGGCCGCGGGGGCAGCCGCGGCAGGGAAAAACGGGCAGAAAAAGGCAAAAAGAAAGGAAAGAGTGGAAATAAGGCAGTGAAAAGTGCAAGAAAAGTGGAGGAAAGACACAGAAGGAGAGTGAGAGGGGGAGATTAAATGAGTGAAAAAATGAGTGAAAACGGAGGAAAGACACAGAGGGAGAGTGAAAGGGGGAGATTGAAATCAGTGAAAAACGAGTGAAAACGGAGGAAAGACACAGAAGGAGAGTGAGAGGGGGAGATAAAATCAGTGAAAAAACGAGTGAAAACAGAGGAAAGACACAGGGAGAGTGAAAGGGGAGATTAAAATCAGTGAAAAACAAGTGAAAACGGAGGAACAACACAGAAGGAGAGTGAGAGGAGGAGATTAAATCAGTGAAAAAACGAGTGAAAATGGAGGAAAGACACAGAGGGAGAGTGAAAGGGGGAGATTGAAATCAGTGAAAAACGAGTGAAAACGGAGGAAAGACACAAAAGGAGAGTAAAAGGGGAAGATTGAAATCAAAGAAAAACGAGTGAAAATGGAGAGAAAGAGTGGAGCGAGAGATAGGAGACAGAGTTCCACTGGACCACCAGGGATGAGGCGCAGGTAAAACCTGCGGGTGGAGGAGGGCCTCGAACACCAACACTCAAGAGTGCAGGGGCTTGGGGGAAGGCCTCACTTGATGGTGGAGCTGCGAGGGAGGGAGAGCAATTTCACTGTGTGGTGCACAGTAGTCGGTGGCATACAGTGGAGTGTGTTAGAGTGGAGTGGCGTACAGTGAAGAATCATATAGTGCAGTGGTGTGCAGTTAAGCATTTTAGAATGGACTGGCATCGAGTGGAGTGAGGTCAAATGTAATGGCGTACAGTGGAATAGAGTAGAATGGAGTACAGTGGAGTGGCATAGATTAGAATAGCATAGAGTGGAGTGCCATACAGTGGAGTTGCATACAGTGGAAAAGTGTAGAGTGGATTAGCGTACAGTGTAGTTGTGGTTTACAGTGCAGTGGCATACAATGGAGTGTGTTAGAGTGGAGTGGCATACAGCGGAATAGCGTAGAGTGGAGTGGCATACATTTGCATGGCGTATAGTGGAATGGGGTACAGTGAAGCATTCTTAACTGGACTGGCGTAGATTTGAGTGAGGAAAAGTGTAGTGGCGTACAATGGAGTAGCGTAGAATGGAATAGCATACACTGGAGTGGCATATAGTTGAACAGTGTATACTGGAGTGCGGTAGAGTGGAGTGGCTTAGAATGGAATAGCTTAGAGTGGAATCGCGTATAATGAAGTAGCGTACACTAGAGTGGTGTAGACTGAAGTGAGGTACAGTGTAGTGCCGTATGGTGGAATAGCTTATACTGGAGTGGCGTAGAGTAGAGTGGCCTACAGTTTAGTGGTGTAGAATGGAGTGTTGTAGAATTAAATACTGTAGAGTTGAGTGATGTAGAGTGGAGCAGGGTAGAGTGTAATGGGGTAGACTGTAGTGAGGGACAGTGTAGTAGCAAACTGTGGAGTGGCAAAGAGTGGAGTGTTGTAGAGTGGAGTCATTGGAATGGCGTATAGTGTAGTGGCCTAGAGTGGAGTAGCGTAAAGTTGAGTGGCATACAATGTAGTGGTGTAGAGTGCAATAACATTGAGTGTTACTGGCATACAGTACAGTGATGTAGAATAGAGCGGCACATAGCGGAATAGTGTACAGTATAGCGGCCTAAAATGGAGTGTCATATAGTGGAATAGGGTAGAGTATTGTAGGGTAGAGTGGATTGTCATAGAGTGGTGTATAGTGGAGTGGTGTATAGTGGAGTGGTGTATAGTGGAGTGGAGTGGAGTAGAGAGGAGTGGCGTAGAATGGAGTGGCGTAGAGTGGAGTGGCAAAGAGTAGAGTGCTATAGAGTGGAGTGGGGCAGAGTAGAGTGAAGTGGTATTTAGTGGAGTGGTGTACAGCAAAATAGTATATATTAGAGTGGTATACAGTGGCATGGTGTAGATTGTAGTAGCATAGAGTGGAGTGGCGTAGACTGGAGTGTTGTACAGTTAAGTAGCATCCAGCTGAATTGCTTACAGTGGCGTGATGTCAAGAGCAATGTGTTAGTGGAGTGGTGTACAGTGAAATAGCGTAGAACAGAGTGGCGTACAGTGGAGTTGCAAAGAGTGAGGTGGTACACAGTGGAGTGTTGTAGAGTGGACTGGAATAGAGTGGAGTGACGTACAGTGCAGTGGCGTACATTGAAATAACGTTGAGCAGAGTGGCATATACTGGAGTGGCATACAGTGGAATAACATACACTGGAGTGGGGTAGAGTGGAGTGGTGTAGTGTGAATAGATGTAGAGTGCAATAGCGTATAGTGGAGTGGGGTACAGTGCAGTAGCATAGAGTAGAGTGTTGTAGAGTGGAGTGAGGTCCAGTTTAGTGGTGCACAGTGGAATGGTGTAGACTGGAGTGGCATAGAGCTGAGTGGCATACAGAGTAGTGGTTTAGAGTGAAATGCTGTAGAGTAGAATATCGTAGAGTTGAGTGTTGTAGAGTGGAGGGGTTAGAGTGTACTGGAGTAGACTGTAGTGGTGTACACTGTAATAGAGGACTGTGGAGGGGAGTTTTGTAGAGTGGATTAGCTTACAGTGAAATAGCGTAGAGTGTAGTGGCATAGAGTGTATTGGTATGAAGTGGAGTGGTATACAGTGGAATAGAAAAGTGGAGTGGTGTAGTGTGGAATAACTTTCAGTGTTACTGGCTTACAGTGCAATGACATAGAGTGGAGTGGCATATAGTGGAATCACATAAAGTAGAGTGGTCTAGATTGGAGTGTCGTACAGTTGAATAGCATAGAGTGTAGTACGATAGAGTGGATTGGAGTGGAGTGGCGTAGAATGTAGTGCCACAGAATGGAGTGATGTCCAGTGTAATAGCGTACAGTGGATTGTCATAGAGTAGAGTGGCATATAGTGGAGTTGCATACAGTGGGGTGGAGTAAAGTGCAGTGGCGTACAGAGGAATGGGCCTACAGTACAGTGTTGTACACTGAAGGGGCGTGTAGTGGAGTGCCATAGAGTGGAAGGGTGTACAATGCATTGGAATACACTGGAGTGTCATAAAATGGAGTGGCATAGAGTGTAATAGAGTACAGTGTAGTGGTGTAAAGTGGAATGGCATACAGTGGAGTGAGGTACAGTGGAGTGGCGCACAGTAGATTAGCGTAGAGTGGGGTTGTGTATAGTGGCGTGACATAGAGTGAAGAGGCATAGAGCGTAATGCCATATAGTAGAGTGGTGTAGAGTGAAGTGGCATAGAGGGAAGTTGCATACAGTGGAATGTGATAATTGAAAAAGACATAGCATGAAGGTGTGTTAATGAATAAAGATGTAATGTGGCAGGAAAATAGAATATTTGGTATAAATGTAAATTTCTGGTAGTGTGTGTGAATTTTGTAAGTACTGGTAAAGTTATAATTTTTTTAATTCTTAGTTATATATTGTACCGTGGAATACTGTGGTAAGTTTACGGTACACAGCTGTACATGTGCATGATAACGCAGTATGTGATTGGCTAATGGCTGTGCTTACCAAACGTAAACGCAGTCATATCTTTTTCATTACATTTTGTCTCTGTTCTGCATTTTGCGTTTCGCTGTGTTGTGGGTAAGGATCTTAGATCTAGGTAAGTAGTAGATGGTATTAATGTTCCCTACCTTGTACTACTTTATTAAAGTGTTAATAGGTAGAGAAATGTATTTATAATTTTCTGTATATTTTTACAGCAGTTTAGGGAGAACTGTGTAGATATATATATATATATATTCACTGAAAAAAACACAGGTTTCAGGGACGTTATAGTTAGGGATTAGCATTTAAAAAACCTTAGAAATTCACTGAAAAAACACAGGTTTCAGGGACGTTATAGTTAGTTGGACATTTCACTCGTATAAAACCAGAGAAATTAGGCTGTTATAGTTAGTAGAGGTAACTATAACCCGTGCCCCGGCAATCCACTGCTGATGACGTCACATATTACATCACTCATGACATGGTCAGTGACATCACTGATGACATCTCAAATGACATCACCGATGACATCATCCAGTGACTGAGTGTTTCTTAAAAGTTCAAGAATGTTATATATATATATATATATATTCACTGAAAAAACGTAGGTTTCAGGCACGTTATAGTTAGAAATTAGCATTTAAAAAACCTTTGAAATTCACTGAAAAAACCATAGGTTTCAGACACGTTATAGTTACAAATTAGCATTTAAAAACCTTTGAAATTCACTGAAAAAACCATAGGTTTCAGACACGTTATAGTTACAAATTAGCATTTAAAAAACCTTTGAAATTCACTGAAAAAACCATAGGTTTTAGGGACAGTTATAGTTACTTGGACATTGCACTCGTACAAAACCCGTGAAATTCCCCCGTTATAGTTAGTTCAGCTAACTATAACTCGCGCCCCCGCAATGCACTGCTGATGACGTCACATATTACATCACTCATGACATGGTCAGTGACATCACTGATGACATCACTGATGACATCTCAAATGACATCACTGATGACATCACTGATGACATCACTGATGACATCACCCAGTGACTGTGTGTTTCTGTAAAGTTTAAATATTTTTAATATATATAGGAAAAGACGTATTGAAGAATGAGTGGGTGTGTAAGTGTCTGTATGGATGATTTAGTAGGTGCGTGACTGACTCTATAAGTGAGTGATTTAATGTATCTTACTGAATGCATGGGTTAGTGACTAAACTGGATGAATGTCTGTATCCGTCTGTCTGTTGCTGTGTAAGTGGCTGCATGTGTTTGTGAATAGCTACATGAGTGTCTATATGAGTTATTGAATGCTTGTCTGAGTATCTGTATGGGTGCCTGAGTGTTTGTGTGGGAGGGGTGTGTGCAACTCTGTGCATAGATGTGTGAGTGGGTGATTCACTGGGTGGATGGTTTCAAGAGTGCATCTGTGATAGACTGTATGGGTGGGTAAGTGTGTGTAAGAGTGTGTTAGTGAGTGAATGTATGTCCCAGTGGTACATTGTGTGAGTAACTACATATGTGAAAGGCAGTATATATGTGTGTTGGAGTATATAAATAGCTATAAGCAAGAGTGAGTGATTGTGATAGTGGCTGTATGGATGAGTGTGTGCTTGTATCAGTGATTGTATAAGAGCGTAACAATGTGCTACTATTTGTATGAGTAAGTGAGCTGGTGTGTGTATAACTGTATAGGTGAGTAAATGGCAGTGTGTTTAATTATTTGCATGACTGACTAGGTGTGTGAGTATCTCTATGGATGAGTGGCGTTGTTTGAGTGTCTATATAGGAGTAAGAGTGCATATGATAGTCCTGTACTGAGTGACCGTAAGTATCAGTGACTGTACGGGTGAGTGAGTGGATGTGTGTGTGTAGACCTAAGAATCAGTGAGTGGGTATGTAGTTACTGGTGTTGGAGTGTCTATGGTTTTGCGAATGGCAGTCTGTAATTTAGAGTGGGTGTATCAAAGGTTATATTAGGGTGTGAGGAGGTGCATCAGATTATCACGTGGATGATGTCATCAGTGATGTCATTTGAGATGTCATCAGTGATGTCATCAGTGATGTCACTGACCATGTCATGAGTGATGTAATATGTGACGTCATCAGCAGTGCATTGCGGGGCGCGAGTTATAGTTAGCTGAACTAACTATAACGGGGAAATTTCACGGGTTTTGTACGAGTGCAATGTCCAAGTAACTATAACTGTCCCTAAAACCTATGGTTTTTTCAGTGAATTTCAAAGGTTTTTTAAATGCTAATTTGTAACTATAACGTGTCTGAAACCTATGGTTTTTTCAGTGAATTTCAAAGGTTTTTAAATGCTAATTTGTAACTATAACGTGTCTGAAACCTATGGTTTTTTCAGTGAATTTCAAAGGTTTTTTAAATGCTAATTTCTAACTATAACGTGCCTGAAACCTACGGTTTTTCAGTGAATTTCAAAGGTTTTGTAAATGACAATTTTTAAATGTATTAATTGTTATATTAATTTTTTTCATACTGATTTACTACATTTTTAGAAACAATTTTTTTTTACATATTTTATTTTTTAAATTACATTGTAATTACATTATACATTACATTACAAAAAATACTTTCTCAGAATGAATTACTTTAGTTTAAATACTTTGCAGATAGGCAATAGACTTTTAAGTACAGTAGTTACAGTTGTTGCAATGGGCAACACATTTTCAAACACAATGCAACATTCAGCTCAATGTGAATTTCTAGTTAAATGCAATTAGTTACTTTATGGATTACTTTTGTAACCACAGGACTGGATCCTAGATTCAGTCCTGGTACATCTCCTGTAAACAGTTGAGTAAAAGCGTTTTGGTTACAGTCGTGATTTTTAAGGAATATTATTGTATTTTAAAAGTTGACAGAAACTTTTTCTCATAGAATCACCAATGTTATCCTATGGAAGGAAATTCACTTAGCAGGTAAAAACTGTTATCGTTACTTTTTCTTACTCAGTGTTGGATCCTGGATCCAGCACTGGTGCATCTCCTGTAAACAGTTGAAAGAATGCGTTTAAGTCATACAGGCGATTTTTAAGGAATATTTGTAGTTTGTGAAAATCAACACTTTGAAACTTTTTGCTGAAAACCAGTCAATCTTAGCCTATGAAGAAAATTCAAGTTACCGGTAAGTACAGTTAAAATTACTTTTCAGGACCAGTACTGGGCTGAAAGATGCAGCACTGAGGTCTCTCCTGATAACAGGTGAGTAAATCGGAATTCGTATTTCGGCTGATTTTAGAGGAATATTTTAAAGTTCCAAAACTCCACACTTAGAAGAATTTCCAAGTGAAATGTTAGCCTATGGAAGGAAATTCAAGTTACTGATAAGTACGGTTAAAATTACTTTTCAGGACCAGTACTGGGCTGAAAGATACAGCACTGAGGTCTCTCCTTATAACAGGTGAGTAAATCGGAATTCGTATTTCGGCTGATTTTACAGGAATATTTGTATGTTTCAAAAATCAACACTTAGAAACTTTTTCAGCAAAAAGCAGGCAATGATATCCTATGGAAGGAAATTCAAGTTACTGGTAAGTACAGTTAAAATTACTTTTGAGGATCAGTACTGGGCTGAAAGATGCAGCACTGAGGTCTCTCCTGATAACAGGTGAGTAAATCGGAATTCGTATTTCGGCTGATTTTAGAGGAATATTTTAAAGTTCCAAAACTCCACACTTAGAAGAATTTCCAAGTGAAACCAGTCAATGTTAGCCTATGAAGGAAATTCAAGTTACCGGTAAGTACGGTTAAAATTACTTTTCAGGACCAGTACTGGGCTGAAAGATGCAGCACTGAGATCTCTCCTGATAACAGGTGAGTAAATCGGAATGCGTATTTCGGCTGATTTTAGAGGAATATTTTAAAGTTCCAAAACTCCACACTTAGAAGAATTTCCAAGTGAAACCAGTCAATGTTAGCCTATGGAAGGAAATTCAAGTTACTGGTAAGTATGGTTAGAATTACTTTTCAGGACCAGTACTGGGCTGAAAGATACAGCACTGAGGTCTCTCCTGATAACAGGTGAGTAAATCGGAATTCGTATTTCGGCTGATCTTAGAGGAATATTTGCACAATGGTGAAGGGAGGGGCGGGGCCTGAGGTGACATCTGTGCAAACGCGCCCCGTGGCGCGTTTTAAGTTGGGGGATTAAGTCCCCTTGAATCCTGAGGGTCCCTAGGGGCCAACTAGCCCACCAGGAACCTCCAATATGCGCCAGAGGCTGCGTTGCAGAGACGTGTAGAGAGGCCACACCCCTTTTACACCTCTCTGCAACGCAGCTCTGTGGCGCTTTCTGGATGTACCTGTTGGGCTAGTTGGCCCCAGAGACCCTCAGGATTGAAGGGGATTTAATTCCCCATCTTAAAACGCGCCACGGGGCCTGTTTGCACACATGTCACCTGAAGCCCCGCCCTCCCTTCACCACTGTGCAAACGCGCCCCGTGGCGCGTTTTAAGTTGGGGGATTAAGTCCCCTTGAATCCTGAGGGTCCTCGGAGTCCAACTAGCCCACCATATACCTCCAAAAGCGCCACAGAGCTGCGTTGCAGAGAGGTGTAAAAGGGGTGTGGCCTCTCTACACGTCTCTGCAACGCAGCCCCTGGCGCATATTGGAGGTTCCTGGTGGGCTAGTTGGCCCCAGGGACCCCCAGTATTCAAGGGGAATCGTTCCCCCTCTGCAAACGCGCCAGGGGGCAGAGTGGTGAAGGAAGGGGCGGGGCCTGCGGGCCCGATCGTTTAAAAAAAAAAAAAATGTTGTCCCCTGAAGGGGGCTGTGTGGCCCCCTTCCTTTTTCCTGTTTTTATGCCCTGGGGACCCCATCCCCCAGGGCCTTACCCCTTTTTTAAATTTTTAATTTAAAAAAAATGGGAAGAGGGCCGCGTGGCCCCCTTCCCTGGGCCTGTATTGGCCCGGGGACCCCATCCCCGGGGCATGGCCTTTATTTTTATTCTTTGGAGGGGGCTGCGTGGCCCCCTCCTCTGGCCATTAAGGCCCGGGGACCCCATCCCCGGGGCCGGCCTTTCCATTTTTTAAATTTTTTAATTTTTCTTTTTTGGGGAGGGGGCCGCGTGGCCCCCTCCTGGGCCACTACTTGCCCCGGGGACCCCATCCCCCAGGGCTGGCCCTCTCCGTTGGGGACTGTGGGGGGGTCCCCAATCCCCCCACAGTCCCGCCGGCTCCCCACGTCCCTTGGGAGCCGGCATTGCTTTTACACATGGGGAGCTGCTAAGATGCTGCTCCCCATGTGGAAAAGCAATGTGCTTTGGATATTGGAAGAGAGAGCAGGTTTCCCTGCTCTCTCTTCCAAAGCAGTTTGCTATGACAGGACGGGAGCCGCGAGGCTCCCGTCCTGCCATAGCAAACTACAGTGTCCCGGGGGTAGGCACCCCGGGACACTGCAGGAGCCGGCCCTGGGGGTGGCGGTCCCCAGGGCCATCAAGGGCTCCAGGAGGGGGCCGCACGGCCCCCTCCCTACATCAGCACAGCCCCGGGAGGTGGTGGTCCCCGGGGCTTCGGGGTCCAAAACGGACCCCCATTTTAATTTGTTAGTGCCCCGGGAAGGTGGCGGTCCCGGGCGTGTGGGGGGCTGGAGCCCCCCACACAGGTTGTTAAATTAATTTAAAAAAGCCCCGGGGAGGTGGTGGTCCCCGGGGCTGCGGGAGGGCTCAAAGCCCTCCCGCACCATTTTAAAAAGCCCCGGGGGTGGCGGTCCCCGGGCTTGGGGGCCCTTTGAGGCCCCCACACATTAAATTATCCCCCCACCATGCCCCCGGGACTTGGCCCACTCGGCAGGATTCGCGCACCCTGAGCGCATCCTGCCCATTTAAAAAAAAAAAAAAATGCTTTTTTGCCCAGGGGTCCTTGTGGGACCCCTGAGCAGACCTAGGGGTCAGGGTGTTTCTACCCTGCCCCCTTTGTGCGTTTGCGCACTTGTTTCTTTTTTTCTCGGCGGGATCCGCGCACCCTAAGCGCATCCCGCCGATTTAAAAAAAAAACATCTTTTTCTGCCCAGGGGTCCTTGTGGGACCCCTGAGCAGACCTAGGGGTCAGGGTGTTTCTACCCTGCCCCCTTTTGCGCTTTGTGCACTTGTTTCTGTCCCTCGGTTCTACCGAGGGACAAAATGGCTGCCAACACTTCTTGATTTGGAGTGTTGACAGCCAATTAGCATGCAGCTCGTGATCGGGAGGGTACGCGGATCCGACGCGCCCATAGATATATATGTGATTTTAATTGTGAATTTCTCAGGAACTACTGAACGGATTTACACCATTTTAGCAAAAGGCACCAGTCTGAACCAAGGGCTACCTCTTTGCCAAATTTGGGGTAATTCCGTTCAGCAGTTCGGGCTGTAGCTGCGACTAAAGGTTCCTATGGAAAAATGAATGGGGAAAACGCGTTTTGGGACCCCCTTTTTCTCGGCCCCGCTTGACGTATCACCCCGAGACTTTCAGGGTAGGAGCGGACCGGAGCACCCCAACAAGTTGGAAGCTTTCGCGAAGATTCGTCAACCGGCGCCAACGTTATTGCAAATAGAATGTCGCGGATTTCCTATGGATAATAGGTTGTAACTATAACTATCTACTGGCGACCGCCAGTAGATATATATATATATATATATATATATATATATATATATATATATATATATTGCAAGGTGTATTGAAGAATGAGTGGGTGTATGAATATCTGAATGGATGATTTAGTGGGTGCGTGACTGACTGTATAAGTGAGTGATTAAACATGTCTTAGTGAATGCATGGGTGAATGGTTAATCTGTGTGAATGTCTGTATCAGTCTGTCAGTTGGTATGTAAGTGCATGGGTTGGTGAGTAACTACATCAGTGTCTATATGGGTTAATGATTGGTTGTCTGAGTACCTGTATGGGTGCCTGAGTGTCTGTGTGGATGTGTGTGGGTGTGTGACTCCCTGCATGGATGTGTGAGTGGGTGATTCACTGGGTGTATGCATTTATGAGTGCGTGAGTTAGGGACTGTATGGGTGAGTGAGTGTACGTATAGCTGTGTTGGTGAGTGAATGGATGTCTTAGTGGTGTATGTGTAAGTAACTACATATGTGAAAGACAGTATATGTGAGTGTTGGAGTATATAAGTGAGTATATGTGACAGTGAGTGATTGTGACAGTGGCAGCATGGATAAGTGTGTGCTTATGTCAGTAACTGTTGAAGAGAGTACGTATATGGTACTATCTGTATGAATGAGTGAGATGGTGTATGTGTATAACTGTATAGTTGAGTAAATGGCAGTGTAATTAATTCTTTGGGTGACTGACTAGGTTTTTGAGTAACTCTTTGGGTGAGTGGCAGTGTGTGTGTGTCTATATGGGTGTATGAATGGATATATCAGTGGCTGTATTGATGAATGACTGCATGTATGAGTGACTGTATGGGTTAGTGAGTGGATGTGTGTGTAGATGTATGAATCACTGAGCGGATATGTACTAACTGCTATTGGTCTGTATATGTTTTCGATATTGGTAGTCTGTATTTTAGAGTGGGTGTATCAAAGGTTTTATTAGGGTGTGAGGTGCATCAGAGGATCACGTGGATGATGTAATCAGTGATGTCATCAGTGATGTCATTTGAGATGTCATCAGTGATGTCACTGACCATGTCATGAGTGATGTAATATGTGATGTCATCAGCAGTGCATTGCGGGGGCGCGAGTTATAGTTAGCTCTACTAACTATAACAGCCGAATTTCTCTGGTTTTATACGAGTGGAATGTCCAACTAATTATAACGTCCCTAAAACCTGTGGTTTTTTCAGTGAATTTCTAAGATTTTTTAAATGCTAATCCCTAACTATAACGTCCCTGAAACCTGTGGTTTTTTCAGTGAATTTCTAAGGTTTTTTAAATGCTAATCCCTAACTATAACGTCCCTGAAACCTGTTTTTTCCAGTGAATTTCTAAGGTTTTTTAAATGCTAATTTCTAATGATGCCTACATAGGTAGGACCTGTGCAGAAAGAGGAAGAAAGGCACAGAAAGAAGCAACAGAAGTGCAGAAAGAGGCAAGAGAGGTGTAGAAAGAGGAAGAAAGGTGCAGAAAGAAGCAAGAGAAATACAGAAAGAGGCAACACAAGTCCCCCCTCCCAGTGCCTTGAGACCCTCACGGGTAATTAGCGCGCTTACAATTCCCCTGATTGATTGATTGAATGAAAGAGGAAGAAAGGTGCAGAAAGAAGCAAAATATGTGCAGAAAGAACCAACAGAGGTGCAGAAAGAGACCTACTTTGACTGCACCTTACAACAGACTCATACAAAGTACCTTAATCCCTAATCCTTCTCCGAAGATGCCTTAAACCTCACTTTTCTCTTGAAGGTTCACTATTAATCGACGGCTCCGAATTTTACGCCTGCCAAATATAAAACAGCAATCCTAAGCATATCACTACTGTAAGTCTGACCAAGTTTGTGAAGGTATGCATGCGTGTCTATGCTTTTACCAAGTGACATGTTAAATGACAATAAACATACAAACACTTGAATACCTGTGTTTCAAACAGCATACTCTGTAAATTTGTGTAAAAAAAGGTGCATGCATTTCTTTCTGCCCACAATACAGGGCACATGGGTATTCAATAGTATATTTGAGGGGCTCTATAACACATATATACATTAGACATGTCTGCCTGTGCAACCGAATGACAGAGCAGAACTGAGAAGATTTAACTACCTATAGGAGAAGTTACCCGCTTTTTAAGCTACCATCTTCAGATGCATAACACATGTAAGAATACATATGCAAGTAGACATATACCTCAGTCACGAGAGCACACAGACCTTTAAACTTGACAGCTTGCACTTCCCATTTGAGTACAGAAAGAGGCAAGAGAAGTTCAGAAAGAAGCAGGAGAGTTGCAGAAACAGGCAAAAGAGGTGCGGAAAGAGGGAACAGGGGTGCAGACAGAGGCAAGAAAGGTGCAGAAAGAGGGAAGAGGGGTGCAGAAAGAGGCATGAGGGGTGCAGAAATTTGTAAGAGAGGTGCAGAAAGAAGCAAGAGCAGTGCAGAAAGAACCAACAGAAGTGCAGAAGGAGGCAAAAGGGATGCAGAAAGAGGCAAGAGAAGTTCAGTAGGAAGCAACAGAGGTGCAGAACGAGACAAGAGAATGGCAGAAAGAGGCAAGAGAGTTGACGAAACAGGCAAGAGAGGTGCAGAAAGAGGGAAGAGAGGTACAGAAAGAGGCAAGAGAGGTGCAGAAAGAGGCAAGAGAGGTGCAGAAAGAGGGAAGAAGGGTGCAGAAAGAGGCAAAAGGGGTACAGAAAGAAGCAACAGAAGTACAGAAAGAAGCAACAAAGGTGCAGAAAGAGGCAAGAGGGGTGCAGAAAGAGGCAACAGAGGTGCAGAAAGAAGCAACAGAGGTGCAGAAAGAAGCAAGAGAGGTGCAGAAAGAGGCAAGAGAGGTGTAGAAAGAGGCAAGAGGGTGTAGAAAGAAGCAAGAGAACTGCAGTAAGAAGCAACAGAGGTACAGGAAGAGGCAAGAGGGGTACAGAAAAAGGCAAAAGGGGTGCAGAAAGAAGCAACAGAGGTGCAGAAAGAAACAAGAGAAGTGCAGAAAGAAGCAACAGAGGTGCAGAAAGAGGCAAGAGGGGTGCAGCAAGAGGCAAGAGAAGTGCAGACAGAAGCAACAGAGGTGCAGAAGGAGGCAAGAGGGGTGCAAAAAATTGCAAGAGAGGTACAGAAAGAAGTAACAGAGGTGCAGAAGGAGACAAGAGAACTGCAGAAGGAGGCAAGAGAGTTGCAGAAACAGGCAAAGGGGGTGCAGAAAGAGGGAACAGGTAGGCAGACTGAGGCAAGAGAGGTGCAGAAAGAGGGAAGAGGGGTGCAGAAAGAACCAACAGAGGTTCAGAAAGAGGGAAGAGGGGTACAGAAAGAGGCAAATGAAGTGCAGAACGAAGCAAAAGAGGTGCAGAAAGAGGCAAGAGAACTGCAGAAAGAGGTGCAGAATAAGGCAGGAGAGGTGCACAAAGAGGCAAGAGGGGTACAGAGAAAGGCAAGAGGGGTGCAGAAAGAAGCAAAAGAAGTGCAGACAGAAGCAACAGAGGTGCTGAAAGAGCCAAGAGGGGTGCAGAAAGAGGCAAGAGAAGTGCAGAAAGAAGCAACAGCGGGGCAGAAAGAGGCAAGAGAGGTGCAGAAGCAGTCAAGAAAGGTACAGAAAGAGGGAACAGGGGTACAGAAAGTGGCAAGAGGGATACATAAATTTGCAAGAGAGGTGCAGAAAGAAGCAAGAGCCAGTGCAGAAAGAAGCAAGAGAGGTGGACAAAGAGGGAAGAGGGATGCACAAATTTACAAAAGAGGTGCAGAAATAACCAAGAACAGTGCAGAAAGAACCAACAGAGGTGCAAAAAGAGGCACGAGGGGTGCAGAAAGGGGTAGGAGAGGTGCACAAAGAGGCAAGAGGGATACAAAAAGAGGCAGGAGGGGTGCAGAAAAAGGATGAGAAGTACAGAAAGAAGCAACAGAGGTGCTGAAAGAGGCACGAAGGGTGCAGAAAGAGGCAAGAGAAGTGCAGAAAGAAGCAACGGAGGTACAGAAAGAGGCAAGAGTGGTACAGAAAGATGGAAGAGAGGTGTAGAAAGAGGCAAGTGAGTTGCACAAAGACGGAAGAGGGGTGCAGAAAGAGGCACAAGGGTTGCAGAAAGAAGCAAGTGAGGTGGAGAAAGAGGCAAGGGAGGTGCAGAAAGAGGCAATAGAGGTGCAGAAACAGGCAAGAGAAGTGCAGAAAGAGGCAATAGAATTGCAGAAAGAGGCAAGTGAGGTGTAGAAAGAGGCAAGAGAGGTGCAGAAAGAGGGAAGACGAGTTCAGAAGGAGACAACGGGTGCATAAAGAAGTAAGACAGGTGCAGAAAGAAGCATAGGAAGTGCAGAATGAAGCAACAGGGGTACAGAAAGAGGCAGGAGAAGTGCAGAAAGAAGCAACAGAGGTGCAGAAGGAGGCAAGAAAACTGCAGAAAGGGGCAAGAGAGTTGCAGAAACAGGCAAAAGAGGTACAGAAAGAGGGAACAGGGGTGCAGAAAGAGGCAAGAGGGGTGCAGAAATTTGCAAGAGAGGTGCAGAAAGAAGCAAGAGCAGTGCAGAAAGAAGCAAGAGAGGTGCAGAAAGAGGGAAGACGAGTGCAGAAAGAGACAACAGGGGTGCAGAAAGAAGCAAGACAGGTGCAGAAAGAAGCAAGAGAAGTGCATAAAGAAGCAAGAGAGGTGCAGAAAGAGGCAAGAGGGGTGCAGAAAAAGGCAAAGGGGTGCAGAAAGAAGCAACAGAGGTGCAGAAGGAGGCAAGAGAGGTGCAGAAGGAGGCAAGAGAGGTGCAGAAAGAGGCAAGAGAGGAGCATAAAGAAGCAAGAGAAGTGCAGAAAGAAGCAACAGAGGAGGAAAGAGGGGTGCAACAAGAGGCAAGAGAAGTGCAGACAGAAGCAACAGAGATGCAGAAGGAGGCAAGAGAAGTGCAGAAACAGGCAAAAGTAGCAAGAGCAGTGCAGAAAGAACCAACAGGGGTACAGAAGGAGGCAAGAGGGGTGCAGAAAGAGGCAAGAGGGGTGCAGAAATTTGCAAGAGAGGTACAGAAAGAAGCAACAGAGGTGCAGAAGGAGGCAAGAGAAGTGCAGAAACAGGCAAAAGTAGCAAGAGCAGTGCAGAAAGAACCAACAGAGGTGCAGAAAGAGGCAAGAGAGTTGATGAAACAGGCAAAAGGGGTGCAGAAAGAGGGAACAGGTAGGCAGACTGAGGCAAGCGAGGTGCAGAAAGAGGGAAGAGGGGTGCAGGAAGAGGCAAGAGGGATGCAGTAATTTGGAACAGAGGTGCAGAAAGAAGCAAGAGCAGTGCAGAAAGAACCTACAGAGGTGCTGAAAGAGGAAAGAGGGGTACAGAAAGAGGCAAGTGAAGTGCAGAACAAAGCAAAAGAGGTGCAGAAAGAGGCAAGAGAACTGCAGAAAAAGGCAAGGGAGGTGCAGAATAAGGCAGGAGAGGTTAACAAAGAGGCAAGAGGGGTGCAGAAAGAAGCAAGAATAGCACAGAAAGAAGCAACAGAGGTGCAGAAGGAGGCAAGAGAACTGCAGAAAAAGGCAAGAGAGTTGTTTGAAACAGGCAAAAGAGGTCCAGAAAGAGGGAACAGGGGTGCAGACAGAGACATGAGAGGCACAGAAAGAGGTAAGAGGGGTGCAGAAAGAGGCCAGAGGGGTGCAGAAATTTGCAAGAGAGGTGCAGAAAGAAGCAAGAGCAGAGCAGAAAGAAGCAAGAGTGGTGGACAAAGAGGGATGCAGAAATTTACAAAAGAAGTGCAGAAAGAACCAAGAACAGTGCAGAAAGAACCAACAGAGGTGCAAAGAGAGGCAAGAGAGGTGAAGAAAGGGGTAGGAGAGGTGCACAAAGAGGCAAGAGGGATACAGAAAGAGGCAGGAGTGGTGCAGATAAAAGGAAGAGAAGTGCAGAAAGAAGCAACAGAGGTGCTGAAAGAGGCACGAAGGGTGCAGAAAGAGGCAAGACAGGTGCAGAAAGAAGCAAGAGAGGTGCAGAAAAAGGCAAGAGGGGTGCAGAAAAAGGCAATAGGGGTGCAGAAAGAAGCAACAGAGGTGCAGAAGGAGGCAAGAGAGGTGCAGAAGGAGGCAAGAGAGGTGCAGAAAGAGGCAAGAGAGGAGCATAAAGAAGCAAGAGAAGTGCAGAAAGAAGCAACAGAGGAGAAAAGAGGGGTGCAGCAAGAGGCAAGAGAAGTGCAGACAGAAGCAACAGAGATGCAGAAGGAGGCAAGAGAAGTGCAGAAACAGGCAAAAGTAGTAAGAGCAGTGCAGAAAGAACCAACAGAGGTACAGAAGGAGGCAAGAGGGGTGCAGAAAGAGGCAAGAGACGTGCAGAAAGAAGCAACAGATGTACATAAAGAGGCAAGAATGGTGAAGAAAGAGGGGAGAGGTATAGAAAGAGGCAAGTGAGTTGCAGAAAGAGGCAAAAGAGGTGCAGAAAGAGGCAATAGAATTGCTGAAAGAAGCAACAGAGGTGTAGAAAGAAACAAGAGAAGTGCAGAAAGAGGCAAGTGAGGTGCAGAAAGAGGCAAGAGAGGTGCAGAAAGAGGGAAGACGAGTGCAGAAGGAAGCAACAGGGTGCAGAAAGAAGCAAGACAGGTACAGAAAGAAGCATAGAAAGTGCAGAATGAAGCAACAGGGGTGCAGAAAGAGGCAAGAGAAGTGCAGAAAGAAGCACCAGAGGTGCAGAAGGAGGCAAGAGAACTGCAGAAAAAGGCAAGAGAGTTGTGTGAAACAGGCAAAAGAGGTCCAGAAAGAGGGAACAGGGGTGCAGACAGAGGCATGAGAGGCACAGAAAGAGGTAAGAGGGGTGCAGAAAGAGGCCAGAGGGGTGCAGAAATTTGCAAGAGAGGTGCAGAAAGAAGCAAGAACAGTGCAGAAAGAACCAACAGAGGTGCAAAGAGAGGAAAGAGAGGTGAAGAAAGGGGTAGGAGAGGTGCACAAAGAGGCAAGAGGGATACAGAAAGAGGCAGGAGTGGTGCAGATAAAAGGAAGAGAAGTGCAGAAAGAAGCAACAGAGGTGCTGAAAGAGGCACGAAGGGTGCAGGAAGAGGCAAGAGAAGTGCAGAAAGAAGCAACAGAGGTACAGAAAGAGGCAAGAGTGGTGCAGAAAGATGGAAGAGAGGTGTAGAAAGAGGCAAGTGAGTTGCACAAAGAGGGAAGAGGGGTGCAGAAAGAGGCACAAGGGTTGCAGAAAGAAGCAAGTGAGGTGGAGAAAGAGGCAAGGGAGGTGCAGAAAGAGGCAAGAGAAATGCAGAAACAGGCAAGAGAAGTGCAGAAAGAGGCAATAGAATTGCATAAAGAGGCAAGTGAGGTGTAGAAAGAGGCAAGAGAGGTGCAGAAAGAGGGAAGACGAGTTCAGAAGGAGACAACGGGTGCAGAAAGAAGTAAGACAGGTGCAGAAAGAAGCATAGGAAGTGCAGAATGAAGCATCAGGGGTGCAGAAAGAGGCAGGAGAAGTGCAGAAAGAAGCAAGAGAAGTGCAGAAAGAACCAACTGAGGTAAGAAAAGAGGAAAGAGGGGTGCAGAAAGGGGTAGGAGAGGTGCACAAAGAAGCAAGAGGGATACAGAAACAGGCAGGAGGGGTGCAGAAAAAAGGAAGAGAAGTGCAGAAAGAAGCAACATAGGTGCTGAAAGAGGCAAGACAGGTGCAGAAAGAGGCAAGAGAAGTGCAGAAAGAGGCAAGAGACATGCAGAAAGAAGCAACAGATGTACATAAAGAGGCAAGAATGGTGAAGAAAGAGGGGAGAGGTATAGAAAGAGGCAAGTGAGTTGCAGATAGAGGCAAGAGAGGTGCAGAAAGAGGCAATAGAATTGCTGAAAGAAGCAACAGAGGTGTAGAAAGAAACAAGAGAAGTGCAGAAAGAGGCAAGTGAGGTGCAGAAAGCAGCAAGAGAGGTGCAGAAAGAGGGAAGACGAGTGCAGAAGGAGACAACAGGGTGCAGAAAGAAGCAAGACAGGTGCAGAAAGAAGCATAGAAAGTGCAGAATGAAGCAACAGGGGTGCAGAAAGAGGCAACAGAAGTGCAGAAAGAAGCAACAGAGGTGCAGAAGGAGGCAAGAGAACTGCAGAAAAAGGCAAGAGAGTTGTGTGAAACAGGCAAAAGAGGTCCAGAAAGAGGGAACCGGGGTGCAGACAGAGACATGAGAGGCACAGAAAGAGGTAAGAGGGGTGCAGAAAGAGGCCAGAGGGGTGCAGAAATTTGCAAGAGAGGTGCAGAAAGAAGCAAGAGCAGAGCAGAAAGAAGCAAGAGTGGTGGACAAAGAGGGATGCAGAAATTTACAAAAGAGGTGCAGAAAGAACCAAGAACAGTGCAGAAAGAACCAACAGAGGTGCAAAGAGAGGCAAGAGAGGTGAAGAAAGGGATAGGAGAGGTGCACAAAGAGGCAAGAGGGATACAGAAAGAGGCAGGAGTGGTGCAGATAAAAGGAAGAGAAGTGCAGAAAGAAGCAACAGAGGTGCTGAAAGAGGCACGAAGGGTGCAGAAAGAGGCAAGACAGGTGCAGAAAGAAGCAAGAGAGGTGCAGAAATAGGCAAGAGGGGTGCAGAAAAAGGCAATAGGGGTGCAGAAAGAAGCAACAGAGGTGCAGACAGAAGCAACAGAGATGCAGAAGGAGGCAAGAGAAGTGCAGAAACAGGCAAAAGTAGCAAGAGCAGTGCAGAAAGAACCAACAGAGGTACAGAAGGAGGCAAGAGGGGTGCAGAAAGAGGCAAGAGACGTGCAGAAAGAGGCAAGAGACGTGCAGAAAGAAGCAAGAATGGTGAAGAAAGAGGGGAGAGGTATAGAAAGAGGAAAGTGAGTTGCAGATAGAGGCAAGAGAGGTGCAGAAAGAGGCAATAGAATTGCTGAAAGAAGCAACAGAGGTGTAGAAAGAAACAAGAGAAGTGCAGAAAGAGGCAAGTGAGGTGCAGAAAGCAGCAAGAGAGGTGCAGAAAGAGGGAAGACGAGTGCAGAAGGAGACAACAGGGTGCAGAAAGAAGCAAGACAGGTGCAGAAAGAAGCATAGAAAGTGCAGAATGAAGCAACAGGGGTGCAGAAAGAGGCAACAGAAGTGCAGAAAGAAGCAACAGAGGTGCAGAAGGAGGCAAGAGAACTGCAGAAAAAGGCAAGAGAGTTGTGTGAAACAGGCAAAAGAGGTCCAGAAAAAGGGAACCGGGGTGCAGACAGAGACATGAAAGGCACAGAAAGAGGTAAGAGGGGTGCAGAAAGAGGCCAGAGGGGTGCAGAAATTTGCAAGAGAGGTGCAGAAAGAAGCAAGAGCAGAGCAGAAAGAAGCAAGAGTGGTGGACAAAGAGGGATGCAGAAATTTACAAAAGAGGTGCAGAAAGAACCAAGAACAGTGCAGAAAGAACCAACAGAGGTGCAAAGAGAGGCAAGAGAGGTGAAGAAAGGGATAGGAGAGGTGCACAAAGAGGCAAGAGGGATACAGAAAGAGGCAGGAGTGGTGCAGATAAAAGGAAGAGAAGTGCAGAAAGAAGCAACAGAGGTGCTGAAAGAGGCACGAAGGGTGCAGAAAGAGGCAAGACAGGTGCAGAAAGAAGCAAGAGAGGTGCAGAAATAGGCAAGAGGGGTGCAGAAAAAGGCAATAGGGGTGCAGAAAGAAGCAACAGAGGTGCAGAAGGAGGCAAGAGAGGTGCAGAAGGAGGCAAGAGAGGTGCAGAAAGAGGCAAGAGAGGAGCATAAAGAAGCAAGAGAAGTGCAGAAAGAAGCAACAGAGGAGGAAAGAGGGGTGCAGCAAGAGGCAAGAGAAGTGCAGACAGAAGCAACAGAGATGCAGAAGGAGGCAAGAGAAGTGCAGAAACAGGCAAAAGTAGCAAGAGCAGTGCAGAAAGAACCAACAGAGGTACAGAAGGAGGCAAGAGGGGTGCAGAAAGAGGCAAGAGACGTGCAGAAAGAGGCAAGAGACGTGCAGAAAGAAGCAAGAATGGTGAAGAAAGAGGGAGAGGTATAGAAAGAGGCAAGTGAGTTGCAGAAAGAGGCAAAAGAGGTGCAGAAAGAGGCAATAGAATTGCTGAAAGAAGCAACAGAGGTGTAGAAAGAAACAAGAGAAGGGCAGAAAGAGGCAAGTGAGGTGCAGAAAGAGGCAAGAGAGGTGCAGAAAGAGGGAAGACGAGTGCAGAAGGAGACAACAGGGTGCAGAAAGAAGCAAGACAGGTGCAGAAAGAAGCATAGAAAGTGCAGAATAAAGCAACAGGGGTGCAGAAAGAGGCAAGAGAAGTGCAGAAAGAAGCACCAGAGGTGCAGAAGGAGGCAAGAGAACTGCAGAAAAAGGCGAGAGAGTTGTGTGAAACAGGCAAAAGAGGTCCAGAAAGAGGGAACAGGGGTGCAGACAGAGGCATGAGAGGCACAGAAAGAGGTAAGAGGGGTGCAGAAAGAGGCCAGAGGGGTGCAGAAATTTGCAAGAGAGGTGCAGAAAGAACCAAGAACAGTGCAGAAAGAACCAACAGAGGTGCAAAGAGAGGAAAGAGAGGTGAAGAAAGGGGTAGGAGAGGTGCACAAAGAGGCAAGAGGGATACAGAAAGAGGCAGGAGTGGTGCAGATAAAAGGAAGAGAAGTGCAGAAAGAAGCAACAGAGGTGCTGAAAGAGGCACGAAGGGTGCAGAAAGAGGCAAGAGAAGTGCAGAAAGAAGCAACAGAGGTACAGAAAGAGGCAAGAGTGGTGCAGAAAGATGGAAGAGAGGTGTAGAAAGAGGCAAGTGAGTTGCACAAAGAGGGAAGAGGGGTGCAGAAAGAGGCACAAGGGTTGCAGAAAGAAGCAAGTGAGGTGGAGAAAGAGGCAAGGGAGGTGCAGAAAGAGGCAAGAGAAATGCAGAAACAGGCAAGAGAAGTGCAGAAAGAGGCAATAGAATTGCATAAAGAGGCAAGTGAGGTGTAGAAAGAGGCAAGAGAGGTGCAGAAAGAGGGAAGACGAGTTCAGAAGGAGACAACGGGTGCAGAAAGAAGTAAGACAGGTGCAGAAAGAAGCATAGGAAGTGCAGAATGAAGCAACAGGGGTGCAGAAAGAGGCAGGAGAAGTGCAGAAAGAAGCAACAGAGGTGCAGAAGGAGGCAAGAAAACTGCAGAAAGAGGCAAGAGAGTTGCAGAAACAGGCAAAAGAGGTACAGAAAGAGGGAACAGGGGTGCAGAAAGAGGCAAGGGGGTGCAGAAATTTGCAAGAGAGGTACAGAAAGAAGCAAGAGCAGTGCAGAAAGAAGCAAGAGAGGTGAAGAAAGAGGGAAGACGAGTGCAGAAAGAGACAACAGGGGTGCAGAAAGAAGCAAGACAGGTGCAGAAAGAAGCAAGAGAAGTGCATAAAGAAGCAAGAGGTGCAGAAAGAGGCAAGAGGGGTACAGAAAAAGGCTATAGGGGTGCAGAAAGAAGCAACAGAGGTGCAGAAGGAGGCAAGAGAGGTGCAGAAGGAGGCAAGAGAGGTGCAGAAAGAGGCAAGAGAGGAGCATAAAGAAGCAAGAGAAGTGCAGAAAGAAGCAACAGAGGAGGAAAGAGGGGTGCAGCAAGAGGCAAGAGAAGTGCAGACAGAAGCAACAGAGATGCAGAAGGAGGCAAGAGAAGTGCAGAAACAGGCAAAAGTAGCAAGAGCAGTGCAGAAAGAACCAACAGAGGTACAGAAGGAGGCAAGAGGGGTGCAGAAAGAGGCAAGAGAAGTGCAGAAACAGGCAAAAGTAGCAAGAGCAGTGCAGAAAGAACCAACAGAGGTGCAGAAAGAGGCAAGAGAGTTGCAGAAGCAGGCAAAAGGGGTGCAGAAAGAGGGAACAGGTGGACAGACTGAGGCAAGCGAGGTGCAGAAAGAGGTAAGAAGGGTGCAGGAAGAGGCAAGAGGGATGCAGTAATTTGGAACAGAGGTGCAGAAAGAAGCAAGAGCAGTGCAGAAAGAACCGACAGAGGTGCTGAAAGAGGCAAGAGGGGTACAGAAAGAGGCAAGTGAAGTGCAGAACAAAGCAAAAGAGGTGCAGAAAGAGGCAAGAGAACTGCAGAAAAAGGCAAGGGAGGTGCAGAATAAGGCAGGAGAGGTTAACAAAGAGGCAAGAGGGGTGCAGAAAGAAGCAAGAATAGCGCAGAAAGAAGCAACAGAGGTGCTGAAAGAAGCAAGAGGGGTGCAGAAAGAGGCAAGAGAAGTGCAGAAAGAAGCAACAGAGGTGCAGAAAGAGGCTAGAGGTGCAGAAGCAGGCAAGAAAGGTGCAGAAAGAGGGAACAGGGGTACAGAAAGAGGCAAGAGAGATACATGAATTTGCAAGAGAGGTGCAGAAAGAAACAAGAGCAGTGCAGAAAGAAGCAAGAGAAGTGCAGAAAGAACCAACTGAGGTAAAAAAAAGAGGCAAGAGGGGTGCAGAAAGGGGTAGGAGAGGTGCACAAAGAAGCAAGAGGGATACAGAAACAGGCAGGAGGGGTGCAGAAAAAAGGAAGAGCAGTGCAGAAAGAAGCAACATAGGTGCTGAAAGAGGCAAGACAGGTGCAGAAAGAGGCAAGAGAAGTGCAGAAAGAGGCAAGAGACATGCAGAAAGAAGCAACAGATGTACATAAAGAGGCAAGAATGGTGAAGAAAGAGGGGAGAGGTATAGAAAGAGGCAAGTGAGTAGCAGATAGAGGCAAGAGAGGTGCAGAAAGAGGCAATAGAATTGCTGAAAGAAGCAACAGAGGTGTAGAAAGAAACAAGAGAAGTGCAGAAAGAGGCAAGTGAGGTCCAGAAAGCAGCAAGAGAGGTGCAGAAAGAGGGAAGACGAGTGCAGAAGGAGACAACAGGGTGCAGAAAGAAGCAAGACAGGTGCAGAAACAAGCATAGAAAGTGCAGAATGAAGCAACAGGGGTGCAGAAAGAGGCAAGAGAAGTGCAGAAAGAAGCAAAAGAGGTGCAGAAGGAGGCAAGAGAACTGCAGAAAAAGGCAAGAGAGTTGTGTGAAACAGGCAAAAGAGGTCCAGAAAGAGGGAACAGGGGTGCAGACAGAGACATGAGAGGCACAGAAAGAGGTAAGAGGGGTGCAGAAAGAGGCCAGAGGGGTGCAGAAATTTGCAAGAGAGGTGCAGAAAGAAGCAAGAGCAGAGCAGAAAGAAGCAAGAGTGGTGGACAAAGAGGGATGCAGAAATTTACAAAAGAGGTGCAGAAAGAACCAAGAACAGTGCAGAAAGAACCAACAGAGGTGCAAAGAGAGGCAAGAGAGGTGAAGAAAGGGGTAGGAGAGGTGCACAAAGAGGCAAGAGGGATACAGAAAGAGGCAGGAGTGGTGCAGATAAAAGGAAGAGAAGTGCAGAAAGAAGCAACAGAGGTGCTGAAAGAGGCACGAAGGGTGCAGAAAGAGGCAAGACAGGTGCAGAAAGAAGCAAGAGAGGTACAGAAATAGGCAAGAGGGGTGCAGAAAAAGGCAATAGGGGTGCAGAAAGAAGCAACAGAGGTGCAGAAGGAGGCAAGAGAGGTGCAGAAGGAGGCAAGAGAGGTGCAGAAAGAGGCAAGAGAGGAGCATAAAGAAGCAAGAGAAGTGCAGAAAGAAGCAACAGAGGAGGAAAGAGGGGTGCAGCAAGAGAAGTGCAGACAGAAGCAACAGAGATGCAGAAGGAGGCAAGAGAAGTGCAGAAACAGGCAAAAGTAGCAAGAGCAGTGCAGAAAGAACCAACAGAGGTACAGAAGGAGGCAAGAGGGGTGCAGAAAGAGGCAAGAGACGTGCAGAAAGAGGCAAGAGACGTGCAGAAAGAAGCAAGAATGGTGAAGAAAGAGGGGAGAGGTATAGAAAGAGGCAAGTGAGTTGCAGAAAGAGGCAAAAGAGGTGCAGAAAGAGGCAATAGAATTGCTGAAAGAAGCAACAGAGGTGTAGAAAGAAACAAGAGAAGGGCAGAAAGAGGCAAGTGAGGTGCAGAAAGAGGCAAGAGAGGTGCAGAAAGAGGGAAGACGAGTGCAGAAGGAGACAACAGGGTGCAGAAAGAAGCAAGACAGGTGCAGAAAGAAGCATAGAAAGTGCAGAATGAAGCAACAGGGGTGCAGAAAGAGGCAAGAGAAGTGCAGAAAGAAGCACCAGAGGTGCAGAAGGAGGCAAGAGAACTGCAGAAAAAGGCAAGAGAGTTGTGTGAAACAGGCAAAAGAGGTCCAGAAAGAGGGGACAGGGGTGCAGACAGAGGCATGAGAGGCACAGAAAGAGGTAAGAGGGGTGCAGAAAGAGGCCAGAGGGGTGCAGAAATTTGCAAGAGAGGTGCAGAAAGAACCAAGAACAGTGCAGAAAGAACCAACAGAGGTGCAAAGAGAGGAAAGAGAGGTGAAGAAAGGGGTAGGAGAGGTGCACAAAGAGGCAAGAGGGATACAGAAAGAGGCAGAAGTGGTGCAGATAAAAGGAAGAGAAGTGCAGAAAGAAGCAACAGAGGTGCTGAAAGAGGCACGAAGGGTGCAGAAAGAGGCAAGAGAAGTGCAGAAAGAAGCAACAGAGGTACAGAAAGAGGCAAGAGTGGTGCAGAAAGATGGAAGAGAGGTGTAGAAAGAGGCAAGTGAGTTGCACAAAGAGGGAAGAGGGGTGCAGAAAGAGGCACAAGGGTTGCAGAAAGAAGCAAGTGAGGTGAGAAAGAGGCAAGGGAGGTGCAGAAAGAGGCAAGAGAAATGCAGAAACAGGCAAGAGAAGTGCAGAAAGAGGCAATAGAATTGCATAAAGAGGCAAGTGAGGTGTAGAAAGAGGCAAGAGAGGTGCAGAAAGAGGGAAGACGAGTTCAGAAGGAGACAACGGGTGCAGAAAGAAGTAAGACAGGTGCAGAAAGAAGCATAGGAAGTGCAGAATGAAGCAACAGGGGTGCAGAAAGAGGCAGGAGAAGTGCAGAAAGAAGCAACAGAGGTGCAGAAGGAGGCAAGAAAACTGCAGAAAGAGGCAAGAGAGTTGCAGAAACAGGCAAAAGAGGTACAGAAAGAGGGAACAGGGATGCAGAAAGAGGCAAGGGGGTGCAGAAATTTGCAAGAGAGGTACAGAAAGAAGCAAGAGCAGTGCAGAAAGAAGCAAGAGAGGTGAAGAAAGAGGGAAGACGAGTGCAGAAAGAGACAACAGGGGTGCAGAAAGAAGCAAGACAGGTGCAGAAAGAAGCAAGAGAAGTGCATAAAGAAGCAAGAGGTGCAGAAAGAGGCAAGAGGGGTACAGAAAAAGGCAATAGGGGTGCAGAAAGAAGCAACAGAGGTGCAGAAGGAGGCAAGAGAGGTGCAGAAGGAGGCAAGAGAGGTGCAGAAAGAGGCAAGAGAGGAGCATAAAGAAGCAAGAGAAGTGCAGAAAGAAGCAACAGAGGAGGAAAGAGGGGTGCAGCAAGAGGCAAGAGAAGTGCAGACAGAAGCAACAGAGATGCAGAAGGAGGCAAGAGAAGTGCAGAAACAGGCAAAAGTAGCAAGAGCAGTGCAGAAAGAACCAACAGAGGTACAGAAGGAGGCAAGAGGGGTGCAGAAAGAGGCAAGAGAAGTGCAGAAACAGGCAAAAGTAGCAAGAGCAGTGCAGAAAGAACCAACAGAGGTGCAGAAAGAGGCAAGAGAGTTGCAGAAGCAGGCAAAAGGGGTGCAGAAAGAGGGAACAGGTGGACAGACTGAGGCAAGCGAGGTGCAGAAAGAGGTAAGAAGGGTGCAGGAAGAGGCAAGAGGGATGCAGTAATTTGGAACAGAGGTGCAGAAAGAAGCAAGAGCAGTGCAGAAAGAACCGACAGAGGTGCTGAAAGAGGCAAGAGGGGTACAGAAAGAGGCAAGTGAAGTGCAGAACAAAGCAAAAGAGGTGCAGAAAGAGGCAAGAGAACTGCAGAAAAAGGCAAGGGAGGTGCAGAATAAGGCAGGAGAGGTTAACAAAGAGGCAAGAGGGGTGCAGAAAGAAGCAAGAATAGCGCAGAAAGAAGCAACAGAGGTGCTGAAAGAAGCAAGAGGGGTGCAGAAAGAGGCAAGAGAAGTGCAGAAAGAAGCAACAGAGGTGCAGAAAGAGGCTAGAGGTGCAGAAGCTGGCAAGAAAGGTGCAGAAAGAGGGAACAGGGGTACAGAAAGAGGCAAGAGAGATACATGAATTTGCAAGAGAGGTGCAGAAAGAAACAAGAGCAGTGCAGAAAGAAGCAAGAGAAGTGCAGAAAGAACCAACTGAGGTAAAAAAAAGAGGCAAGAGGGGTGCAGAAAGGGGTAGGAGAGGTGCACAAAGAAGCAAGAGGGATACAGAAACAGGCAGGAGGGGTGCAGAAAAAAGGAAGAGAAGTGCAGAAAGAAGCAACATAGGTGCTGAAAGAGGCAAGACAGGTGCAGAAAGAGGCAAGAGAAGTGCAGAAAGAGGCAAGAGACATGCAGAAAGAAGCAACAGATGTACATAAAGAGGCAAGAATGGTGAAGAAAGAGGGAGAGGTATAGAAAGAGGCAAGTGAGTAGCAGATAGAGGCAAGAGAGGTGCAGAAAGAGGCAATAGAATTGCTGAAAGAAGCAACAGAGGTGTAGAAAGAAACAAGAGAAGTGCAGAAAGAGGCAAGTGAGGTCCAGAAAGCAGCAAGAGAGGTGCAGAAAGAGGGAAGACGAGTGCAGAAGGAGACAACAGGGTGCAGAAAGAAGCAAGACAGGTGCAGAAACAAGCATAGAAAGTGCAGAATGAAGCAACAGGGGTGCAGAAAGAGGCAAGAGAAGTGCAGAAAGAAGCAAAAGAGGTGCAGAAGGAGGCAAGAGAACTGCAGAAAAAGGCAAGAGAGTTGTGTGAAACAGGCAAAAGAGGTCCAGAAAGAGGGAACAGGGGTGCAGACAGAGACATGAGAGGCACAGAAAGAGGTAAGAGGGGTGCAGAAAGAGGCCAGAGGGGTGCAGAAATTTGCAAGAGAGGTGCAGAAAGAAGCAAGAGCAGAGCAGAAAGAAGCAAGAGTGGTGGACAAAGAGGGATGCAGAAATTTACAAAAGAGGTGCAGAAAGAACCAAGAACAGTGCAGAAAGAACCAACAGAGGTGCAAAGAGAGGCAAGAGAGGTGAAGAAAGGGGTAGGAGAGGTGCACAAAGAGGCAAGAGGGATACAGAAAGAGGCAGGAGTGGTGCAGATAAAAGGAAGAGAAGTGCAGAAAGAAGCAACAGAGGTGCTGAAAGAGGCACGAAGGGTGCAGAAAGAGGCAAGACAGGTGCAGAAAGAAGCAAGAGAGGTACAGAAATAGGCAAGAGGGGTGCAGAAAAAGGCAATAGGGGTGCAGAAAGAAGCAACAGAGGTGCAGAAGGAGGCAAGAGAGGTGCAGAAGGAGGCAAGAGAGGTGCAGAAAGAGGCAAGAGAGGAGCATAAAGAAGCAAGAGAAGTGCAGAAAGAAGCAACAGAGGAGGAAAGAGGGGTGCAGCAAGAGAAGTGCAGACAGAAGCAACAGAGATGCAGAAGGAGGCAAGAGAAGTGCAGAAACAGGCAAAAGTAGCAAGAGCAGTGCAGAAAGAACCAACAGAGGTACAGAAGGAGGCAAGAGGGTGCAGAAAGAGGCAAGAGACGTGCAGAAAGAGGCAAGAGACGTGCAGAAAGAAGCAAGAATGGTGAAGAAAGAGGGGAGATGTATAGAAAGAGGCAAGTGAGTTGCAGAAAGAGGCAAAAGAGGTGCAGAAAGAGGCAATAGAATTGCTGAAAGAAGCAACAGAGGTGTAGAAAGAAACAAGAGAAGTGCAGAAAGAGGCAAGTGAGGTGCAGAAAGAGGCAAGAGAGGTGCAGAAAGAGGGAAGACGAGTGCAGAAGGAGACAACAGGGTGCAGAAAGAAGCAAGACAGGTGCAGAAAGAAGCATAGAAAGTGCAGAATGAAGCAACAGGGGTGCAGAAAGAGGCAAGAGAAGTGCAGAAAGAAGCACCAGAGGTGCAGAAGGAGGCAAGAGAACTGCAGAAAAAGGCAAGAGAGTTGTGTGAAACAGGCAAAAGAGGTCCAGAAAGAGGGAACAGGAGTGCAGACAGAGGCATGAGAGGCACAGAAAGAGGTAAGAGGGGTGCAGAAAGAGGCCAGAGGGGTGCAGAAATTTGCAAGAGAGGTGCAGAAAGAACCAAGAACAGTGCAGAAAGAACCAACAGAGGTGCAAAGAGAGGAAAGAGAGGTGAAGAAAGGGGTAGGAGAGGTGCACAAAGAGGCAAGAGGGATACAGAAAGAGGCAGAAGTGGTGCAGATAAAAGGAAGAGAAGTGCAGAAAGAAGCAACAGAGGTGCTGAAAGAGGCACGAAGGGTGCAGAAAGAGGCAAGAGAAGTGCAGAAAGAAGCAACAGAGGTACAGAAAGAGGCAAGAGTGGTGCAGAAAGATGGAAGAGAGGTGTAGAAAGAGGCAAGTGAGTTGCACAAAGAGGGAAGAGGGGTGCAGAAAGAGGCACAAGGGTTGCAGAAAGAAGCAAGTGAGGTGAGAAAGAGGCAAGGGAGGTGCAGAAAGAGGCAAGAGAAATGCAGAAACAGGCAAGAGAAGTGCAGAAAGAGGCAATAGAATTGCATAAAGAGGCAAGTGAGGTGTAGAAAGAGGCAAGAGAGGTGCAGAAAGAGGGAAGACGAGTTCAGAAGGAGACAACGGGTGCAGAAAGAAGTAAGACAGGTGCAGAAAGAAGCATAGGAAGTGCAGAATGAAGCAACAGGGGTGCAGAAAGAGGCAGGAGAAGTGCAGAAAGAAGCAACAGAGGTGCAGAAGGAGGCAAGAAAACTGCAGAAAGAGGCAAGAGAGTTGCAGAAACAGGCAAAAGAGGTACAGAAAGAGGGAACAGGGGTGCAGAAAGAGGCAAGGGGGTGCAGAAATTTGCAAGAGAGGTACAGAAAGAAGCAAGAGCAGTGCAGAAAGAAGCAAGAGAGGTGAAGAAAGAGGGAAGACGAGTGCAGAAAGAGACAACAGGGGTGCACAAAGAAGCAAGACAGGTGCAGAAAGAAGCAAGAGAAGTGCATAAAGAAGCAAGAGGTGCAGAAAGAGGCAAGAGGGGTACAGAAAAAGGCAATAGGGGTGCAGAAAGAAGCAACAGAGGTGCAGAAGGAGGCAAGAGAGGTGCAGAAGGAGGCAAGAGAGGTGCAGAAAGAGGCAAGAGAGGAGCATAAAGAAGCAAGAGAAGTGCAGAAAGAAGCAACAGAGGAGGAAAGAGGGGTGCAGCAAGAGGCAAGAGAAGTGCAGACAGAAGCAACAGAGATGCAGAAGGAGGCAAGAGAAGTGCAGAAACAGGCAAAAGTAGCAAGAGCAGTGCAGAAAGAACCAACAGAGGTACAGAAGGAGGCAAGAGGGGTGCAGAAAGAGGCAAGAGAAGTGCAGAAACAGGCAAAAGTAGCAAGAGCAGTGCAGAAAGAACCAACAGAGGTGCAGAAAGAGGCAAGAGAGTTGCAGAAGCAGGCAAAAGGGGTGCAGAAAGAGGGAACAGGTGGACAGACTGAGGCAAGCGAGGTGCAGAAAGAGGTAAGAAGGGTGCAGGAAGAGGCAAGAGGGATGCAGTAATTTGGAACAGAGGTGCAGAAAGAAGCAAGAGCAGTGCAGAAAGAACCGACAGAGGTGCTGAAAGAGGCAAGAGGGGTACAGAAAGAGGCAAGTGAAGTGCAGAACAAAGCAAAAGAGGTGCAGAAAGAGGCAAGAGAACTGTAGAAAAAGGCAAGGGAGGTGCAGAATAAGGCAGGAGAGGTTAACAAAGAGGCAAGAGGGGTGCAGAAAGAAGCAAGAATAGCGCAGAAAGAAGCAACAGAGGTGCTGAAAGAAGCAAGAGGGGTGCAGAAAGAGGCAAGAGAAGTGCAGAAAGAAGCAACAGAGGTGCAGAAAGAGGCTAGAGGTGCAGAAGCAGGCAAGAAAGGTGCAGAAAGAGGGAACAGGGGTACAGAAAGAGGCAAGAGAGATAAATGAATTTGCAAGAGAGGTGCAGAAAGAAACAAGAGCAGTGCAGAAAGAAGCAAGAGAAGTGCAGAAAGAACCAACTGAGGTACAAAAGAGGCAAGAGGGGTGCAGAAAGGGGTAGGAGAGGTGCACAAAGAAGCAAGAGGAATACAGAAACAGGCAGGAGGGGTGCAGAAAAAAGGAAGAGAAGTGCAGAAAGAAGCAACATAGGTGCTGAAAGAGGCAAGACAGGTGCAGAAAGAGGCAAGAGAAGTGCAGAAAGAGGCAAGAGACATGCAGAAAGAAGCAACAGATGTACATAAAGAGGCAAGAATGGTGAAGAAAGAGGGGAGAGGTATAGAAAGAGGCAAGTGAGTTGCAGATAAAGGCAAGAGAGGTGCAGAAAGAGGCAATAGAATTGCTGAAAGAAGCAACAGAGGTGTAGAAAGAAACAAGAGAAGTGCAGAAAGAGGCAAGTGAGGTGCAGAAAGCAGCAAGAGAGGTGCAGAAAGAGGGAAGACGAGTGCAGAAGGAGACAACAGGGTGCAGAAAGAAGCAAGACAGGTGCAGAAAGAAGCAAGACAGGTGCAGAAAGAAGCATAGAAAGTGCAGAATGAAGCAACAGGCGTGCAGAAAGAGGCAAGAGAAGTGCAGAAAGAAGCAAAAGAGGTGCAGAAGGAGGCAAGAGAACTGCAGAAAAAGGCAAGAGAGTTGTGTGAAACAGGCAAAAGAGGTCCAGAAAGAGGGAACAGGGGTGCAGACAGAGACATGAGAGTCACAGAAAGAGGTAAGAGGGGTGCAGAAAGAGGCCAGAGGGGTGCAGAAATTTGCAAGAGAGGTGCAGAAAGAAGCAAGAGCAGAGCAGAAAGAAGCAAGAGTGGTGGACAAAGAGGGATGCAGAAATTTACAAAAGAGGTGCAGAAAGAACCAAGAACAGTGCAGAAAGAACCAACAGAGGTGCAAAGAGAGGCAAGAGAGGTGAAGAAAGGGGTAGGAGAGGTGCACAAAGAGACAAGAGGGATACAGAAAGAGGCAGGAGTGGTGCAGATAAAAGGAAGAGAAGTGCAAAAAGAAGCAACAGAGGTGCTGAAAGAGGCACGAAGGGTGCAGAAAGAGGCAAGACAGGTGCAGAAAGAAGCAAGAGAGGTGCAGAAATAGGTAAGAGGGGTGCAGAAAAAGGCAATAGGGGTGCAGAAAGAAGCAACAGAGGTGCAGAAGGAGGCAAGAGAGGTGCAGAAGGAGGCAAGAGAGGTGCAGAAAGAGGCAAGAGAGGAGCATAAAGAAGCAAGAGAAGTGCAGAAAGAAGCAACAGAGGAGGAAAGAGGGGTGCAGCAAGAGGCAAGAGAAGTGCAGACAGAAGCAACAGAGATGCAGAAGGAGGCAAGAGAAGTGCAGAAACAGGCAAAAGTAGCAAGAGCAGTGCAGAAAGAACCAACAGAGGTACAGAAGGAGGCAAGAGGGGTGCAGAAAGAGGCAAGAGACGTGCAGAAAGAGGCAAGAGACGTGCAGAAAGAAGCAAGAATGGTGAAGAAAGAGGGGAGAGGTAGAGAAAGAGGCAAGTGAGTTGCAGAAAGAGGCAAAAGAGGTGCAGAAAGAGGCAATAGAATTGCTGAAAGAAGCAACAGAGGTGTAGAAAGAAACAAGAGAAGTGCAGAAAGAGGCAAGTGAGGTGCAGAAAGAGGCAAGAGAGGTGCAGAAAGAGGGAAGACGAGTGCAGAAGGAGACAACAGGGTGCAGAAAGAAGCAAGACAAGTGCAGAAAGAAGCATAGAAAGTGCAGAATGAAGCAACAGGGGTGCAGAAAGAGGCAAGAGAAGTGCAGAAAGAAGCAACAGAGGTGCAGAAGGAGGCAAGAGAACTGCAGAAAAAGGCAAGAGAGTTGTGTGAAACAGGCAAAAGAGGTCCAGAAAGAGGGAACAGGGGTGCAGACAGAGGCATGAGAGGCACAGAAAGAGGTAAGAGGGGTGCAGAAAGAGGCCAGAGGGGTGCAGAAATTTGCAAGAGAGGTGCAGAAAGAACCAAGAACAGTGCAGAAAGAACCAACAGAGGTGCAAAGAGAGGAAAGAGAGGTGAAGAAAGGGGTAGGAGAGGTGCACAAAGAGGCAAGAGGGATACAGAAAGATGCAGGAGTGGTGCAGATAAAAGGAAGAGAAGTGCAGAAAGAAGCAACAGAGGTGCTGAAAGAGGCACGAAGGGTGTAGAAAGAGGCAAGAGAAGTGCAGAAAGAAGCAACAGAGGTACAGAAAGAGGCAAGAGTGGTGCAGAAAGATGGAAGAGAGGTGTAGAAAGAGGCAAGTGAGTTGCACAAAGAGGGAAGAGGGGTGCAGAAAGAGGCACAAGGGTTGCAGAAAGAAGCAAGTGAGGTGGAGAAAGAGGCAAGGGAGGTGCAGAAAGAGGCAAGAGAAATGCAGAAACAGGCAAGAGAAGTGCAGAAAGAGGCAATAGAATTGCATAAAGAGGCAAGTGAGGTGTAGAAAGAGGCAAGAGAGGTGCAGAAAGAGGGAAGACGAGTTCAGAAGGAGACAACGGGTGCAGAAAGAAGTAAGACAGGTGCAGAAAGAAGCATAGGAAGTGCAGAATGAAGCAACAGGGGTGCAGAAAGAGGCAGGAGAAGTGCAGAAAGAAGCAACAGAGGTGCAGAAGGAGGCAAGAAAACTGCAGAAAGAGGCAAGAGAGTTGCAGAAACAGGCAAAAGAGGTACAGAAAGAGGGAACAGGGGTGCAGAAAGAGGCAAGAGGGGTGCAGAAATTTGCAAGAGAGGTGCAGAAAGAAGCAAGAGCAGTGCAGAAAGAAGCAAGAGAGGTGAAGAAAGAGGGAAGACGAGTGCAGAAAGAGACAACAGGGGTGCAGAAAGAAGCAAGACAGGTGCAGAAAGAAGCAAGAGAAGTGCATAAAGAAGCAAGGGGTGCAGAAAGAGGCAAGAGGGGTACAGAAAAAGGCAATAGGGGTGCAGAAAGAAGCAACAGAGGTGCAGAAGGAGGCAAGAGAGGTGCAGAAGGAGGCAAGAGAGGTGCAGAAAGAGGCAAGAGAGGAGCATAAAGAAGCAAGAGAAGTGCAGAAAGAAGCAACAGAGGAGGAAAGAGGGGTGCAGCAAGAGGCAAGAGAAGTGCAGACAGAAGCAACAGAGATGCAGAAGGAGGCAAGAGAAGTGCAGAAACAGGCAAAAGTAGCAAGAGCAGTGCAGAAAGAACCAACAGAGGTACAGAAGGAGGCAAGAGGGGTGCAGAAAGAGGCAAGAGAAGTGCAGAAACAGGCAAAAGTAGCAAGAGCAGTGCAGAAAGAACCAACAGAGGTGCAGAAAGAGGCAAGAGAGTTGCAGAAGCAGGCAAAAGGGGTGCAGAAAGAGGGAACAGGTGGACAGACTGAGGCAAGCGAGGTGCAGAAAGAGGTAAGAAGGGTGCAGGAAGAGGCAAGAGGGATGCAGTAATTTGGAACAGAGGTGCAGAAAGAAGCAAGAGCAGTGCAGAAAGAACCGACAGAGGTGCTGAAAGAGGCAAGAGGGGTACAGAAAGAGGCAAGTGAAGTGCAGAACAAAGCAAAAGAGGTGCAGAAAGAGGCAAGAGAACTGCAGAAAAAGGCAAGGGAGGTACAGAATAAGGCAGGAGAGGTTAACAAAGAGGCAAGAGGGGTGCAGAAAGAAGCAAGAATAGCACAGAAAGAAGCAACAGAGGTGCTGAAAGAAGCAAGAGGGGTGCAGAAAGAGGCAAGAGAAGTGCAGAAAGAAGCAACAGAGGTGCAGAAAGAGGCTAGAGGTGCAGAAGCAGGCAAGAAAGGTGCAGAAAGAGGGAACAGGGGTACAGAAAGAGGCAAGAGAGATACATGAATTTGCAAGAGAGGTGCAGAAAGAAACAAGAGCAGTCCAGAAAGAAGCAAGAGAAGTGTAGAAAGAACCAACTGAGGTGAAAAAAGAGGCAAGAGGGGTGCAGAAAGGGGTAGGAGAGGTGCACAAAGAAGCAAGAGGGATACAGAAACAGGCAGGAGGGGTGCAGAAAAAAGGAAGAGAAGTGCAGAAAGAAGCAACAGAGGTGCTGAAAGAGGCAAGACAGGTGCAGAAAGAGGCAAGAGAAGTGCAGAAAGAGGCAAGAATGGTGAAGGAAGAGGGGAGAGGTGTAGAAAGAGGCAAGTGAGTTGCAGAAAGAGGCAAGAGAGGTGCAGAAAGAGGCAATAGAATTGCTGAAAGAAGCAACAGAGGTGTAGAAAGAAACAAGAAAAGTGCAGAAAGAGGCAAGTGAGGTGCAGAAAGAGGCAAGAGAGGTGCAGAAAGAGGGAAGACGAGTGCAGAATGTGAGAAGTTGACCTGGTATATGCTGTCCACTAATTATAGTGGGCACCTTGCACCAGTCCAAACAACCCCTTATTGGAGATAGGTTAAAGACAACCTTTATTGAAAGCTATCCTAGTGGTAGCTATGGAGAGCAGCCTTCAGGCTAAGTCTTGAAGGAATGTAAAGCAGCTTGTTTTACCAGTCTATAATCTCTTGAGTCAATCAATCAATCAATCAATCAATCACGGCATTTATAGAGCGCGCTACTCACCCGGGAGGGTCTCAAGGCGCTGGGGGAGGGGGTAAGTTACTGCTCGAACAGCCAGGTCTTGAGCTGCTTCCTGAAGGCGAGATGGTCCTGGGTTCGCCGAAGGTGAGTGGGGAGGGAGTTCCAGGTCTTGGCTGCCAGGTAGGAGAAGGATCTTCCTCCGGCGGTGGTTCTGCGGATGCGTGGTACGGTGGCGAGGGCGTGGCTGGTTGATCGTAGCTGGCGTGTGGGCGTGTAGAAGGACATGCGGTCGTTGAGGTACTTTGGGCCCAGGTCGTGGAGGGCCTTGTGTGCGTGGGTGAGGAGTCTGAACGTGATTCTCTTGCTGACGGGGAGCCAGTGCAGGTCTTTCAGGTGTACGGTGATGTGGCTGTGTCGGGGGATGTCCAGGATGAGTCGTGCGGAGGCGTTCTGGATGCGCTGGAGTCTCTTTTGAAGTTTGGCTGTGGTTCCGGCGTAGAGGGTGTTCCCATAGTCCAGTCGGCTGGTGACGAGTGCCTGGGTGACGGTCTTCCTGGTTTCAGTGGGGATCCATCTGAAGATCTTGCGGAGCATGCGCAGGGTGTTGAAGCATGAAGATGAGACGGCGTTGACTTGTTTGGTCATTGATAGGGAGGAGTCCAGGATGAAGCCCAGGTTGCGTGCGTGGTCCGTTGGCTTGGGTGCGGTGCCCAGGGCCGGGGGCCACCAGGAGTCGTCCCAGGCGGAGGGTGATGAGCCCAGGATGAGGACTTCCGTCTTGTCTGAGTTCAGTTTAAGGCGGCTGTTCCTCATCCAGTCGGCGGCGTCTCTCATCCCGTCGTGCAGGTTGGCTCTGGCGGTAGTGGGGTCGTTGGTGAGGGAGAGGATCAGCTGGGTGTCGTCGGCGTAGGAGATGATGTTGAGGTTGTGTCGGCGTGCGATGGCTGCGAGGGGCTCATGTAGACGTTGAAGAGGGTCGGGCTGAGTGAGGATCCTTGTGGAACGCCGCAGATGACTTCGGTGGCTTCGGATCTGAACGGGGAGAGGCGGACTCTCTGGGTTCTTCCGGCGAGGAACGAGATGATCCATTCCAGTGCTTTCTCTCGGATTCCGATGTTGCTGAGGCGCTTCACTAGGGTGCGGTGGCAGACGGTGTCGAACGCCGCGGAGAGGTCCAGGAGGATGAGGGCAGCTGTTTCCCCGTTGTCGGTTAGGGTTCTGATGTCGTCGGTGGCTGCGATAAGGGCGGTCTCGGTGCTGTGGTTGGCCCGAAACCCGGACTGCGAGGGGTCGAGGGATCCATTCGTCTCGAGGAAGGCGGCAAGCTGTCTGTTGACGGTCTTCTCGATGACTTTGGCCGGAAACGGAAGGAGCGAGATGGGGCGGTAGTTCTTGAGGTCGGTGGGGTCCGCCGTTGGTTTCTTCAGGAGGGCGGTAAGCTCGGCGTGCTTCCAGCTCTCCGGGAAGGTGGCGGTGCGGAAGGAGGAGTTGATGATGTCCCGGAGATGGGGTGCGATGGTGGCGTCGGCTTTGTTGAAGACGTGGTGTGGGCAGGGGTCGGTTGGTGATCCGGAGTGGATGGAGTTCATCGTGCGGGTGGTGTCTTCGGTGTTGATCGGGGTCCAGTTGCAGAGGGTGGTGGTGGCGGGCATTGGTTCGGCGGTAGGGTGCGTTGTTTGTGCGTTGAAGCTGTTGTGTATGTCGGTGATCTTGCGGTGGAAGAACGCGGAGAGTGAGTTGCAGAGGTCTTGCGAGGGGTGATGTCGTTGTTTCCGGCGCTGGGGTTGGAGAACTCTTTGACGATGCTGAAAAGTTCCTTGCTGTCATGGGCGTTGTTGTCCAGTCGTTCTTTGAGTGCCGACTTCTTGGTGGCACGGATCAGCTGGTGGTGTTTGCGGGTGGCGTGCTTGAGGGCGGTCCTGTTGTCTGTGGTCTGGTCGAGTCGCCAGGTTTTCTCGAGTGACCAAATGAAAGAGGACCACACCAGGTATATATTCAAAATATATGTATTTATTGCTAAACACACCCCTCTAGTCTCTTTATGAGGCTAGAGTTCGAAGTACATAAGTTATAAGTTAGTTATAAACAGTAATAGCACAAATACACGTTTGAGCCCTAGGGGCGTACCAAACCATATACCAATAAAGTGGTATAAGAACCACGACTGAGCTAGACACAAGGCCTAAAGCCTGTAGAAGTGCTTGGCCCTCAAGGAACCACCCAAGGTAGTGACACAGGGGACCCACGGGGGACACGTGCAGTGTGAGAACACAGCCGCGAGCCGCCGTTGACTTCTATGGGGAATGTCGCGGCTGGAATTTCAAAGAAAAGGGACACTTAGAGGAGGACTTGGAGCAAACCCCTTTAGAACTAGGTTGTTCTAGAGTCTATACACATGGGAGCACCGGAGTACTCGAGTTACCTCACCCAGGGAAGCCGGGTGCATAGGTGTCTTTCGGGGTCGGGTTTCGTCGTCGTTTTCAATGGCGATCTGCTGCAAAGTGCTGCTGGCGGCCAAGTCGAAAGTGTTCGGGTGGATCCAAAGGTGGATCGAAGATCTGAAGAACCTGAAAGAAGAGGGGACAGAGTCTGGGTCACTAGCCAATGTCCAGGAAGGCGATGAGCGGATGCCCACCGATGTTGGGTGCTTCAGGTAGGCTGACGGTCATCTTGACTCTTCAGCCACGAGGTCCAGGAGGTGTCAACGACAACCAGGAGCTGTATTCGAGCTGTCCCACAAAGTTTGTCGATTGCAGGGGTGTCGGCGACCGGATTGGACCCAACAAGCCTTGGCAACGGCAAGACTCGGGGAAATAGAAGAAGGACGGTGGTGCAGACAAGCAAGGTCTGAGGGACTCACCCAGTGAGGGTAAGTCAGGGGACGCCTGGAGCAACCAGGGAAGCCCAAGGAAAAGAAGAGTTGCCTTCGGGAGGGCCCACTAGCTAACAGACTAGCGACCGCAAAGGAGCCTCAAGTGGACGCACTTGGAGCTGGCTCACAGGACACTCGTAGAGTGGAGGCCAGTGATCTTCAGTGCAGTCGGTGCTGGAAGCGAGGGCTACTCGAAGCCCAAAGCATAACTTCATGGGAGACCCAGAAGAGGATGCACTTGCAAAAGTACTCAGTGTCCAGGGGTCACGGTTCCATGTTACCCACAACAGCTATGGGCCTCAGCTTTGCTGGAGACTCAGGGAAGCCTCGGGGAAGTCTGGAAATCCACCTCTGGTGATACAAAGACTTCGGTGTCCGGCGGGAGCTTCAGCGATGCAGACTGGACAAATGCTTTGTTGGTGCCTGCCAAGCAGGGGAGTTACTCCTTGACCCCAAGGGAGATTCTTCAGTCCTCTAATCTTAAAGTAGAGCGTCGAAGGTCCAGGATTCAGTGTCAGAGTTTCATCCAGGGTAATCTAAAGTCCTAAGGACTGGGGTCCCATACTTATACCAAGTTAGGGGGTTGGACATACTCTGGGGACCCACCTATGGGAGGGTCAGGGAAGAGGGGTGGTTACACCCATTCCCTTTGTCCAGTTTCGCGCCAGAGCAGGGGCTGGAAGCCCCTGAACCAGTTTGAACTGGGGTATGCACAGGGACACCAAATGTGCCCCCAGTGCAGGACTTCAAAGCACCAGAGAGTGCTCCCGCCCAGCCCCAATACACATTATCCTGTCTGGGGAGGTGGTTACACCTCCCTGGGACAGGAAACCTATTGTCCAGGCCTCCCCTGCCGGAGTTTCAGTCAGCAGCAGGAGGCCAGACCCGTGTCTGTGGTAGCGGCATCCATTTTGTGATGCCAGGGCTTGGAAAGAAGTTACCGGGCAGGCCAGTGTGTACATGTCTCTCCCTCTAGAAGGGTGGAATGCTACCCCCGCCGCCAGAACTGGCGGGGGGGGGTAGTATTCCAAGATGTTTGACACCAAACACGACATGTTTCCGTGCAGCCATCCCAAAGTTAGCATTTAACGCGAGGTTATAATGCGCTTAAGAGTATATGGTCAGGCTGCACTACAAACAGCATCAGAGAAGGGTCACCGAACGCTGCAGAGGGGCTCTGCTCATGCAGGGGCACCCTCTCACATAGGAACCAAGCACTCTGCCTTCAGGATTGATAAGGCCTGCCATAGGAGTGACTTATAGGTTTATATGTGTGTATGTATCTAGTGATATAGGTAACCTATATCACAGTAAGGGGTGCATGCACCACCTTACCCAGGCTGCAGTAGCAGACCTGTGGTGTCCTTTGGCTGGCCTTCCAGGGGTGGCATAATACATGCTTCAGCCCCTGGCAGGCCTCTGAGGTACCTATGCCCTGGGTACATAGTATACCATATACTAGGGACTTACAAGGGCACTCCAGATTCCAATCAGAGATGTGCCTAAGGCACATGGAAACCATTTTAGAGAGGAAGCAGCTATGCTGGGGTTCTGATTAGCAGGGCCCCAGCCAGACTAAAGTCGAAAAACAGTGAAGCATCAGCAAAACGTGGGGGTACCCATGTGAAGCAGATCCTACTCTCCTACACAGAAGGAGACAACAGGGTGCAGAAAGAAGCAAGACAGGTGCAGAAAGAAGCATAGAAAGTGCAGAATGAAGCAACAGGGGTGCAGAAAGAGGCAAGAAAAGTGCAGAAAGAAGCAACAGAGGTGCAGAAGGAGGCAAGAGAACTGCAGAAAAAGGCAAGAGAGTTGTGTGAAACAGGCAAAAGAGGTCCAGAAAGAGGGAACAGGGGTGCAGACAGAGGCATGAGAGGCACAGAAAGAGGTAAGAGGGGTGCAGAAAGAGGCCTGAGGGGTGCAGAAATTTGCAAGAGAGGTGCAGAAAGAAGCAAGAGCAGAGCAGAAAGAAGCAAGAGTGGTGGACAAAGAGGGATGCAGAAATTTACAAAAGAGGTGCAGAAAGAACCAAGAACAGTGCAGAAAGAACCAACAGAGGTGCAAAGAGAGGCAAGAGAGGTGAAGAAAGGGGTAGGAGAGGTGCACAAAGAGGCAAGAGGGATACAGAAAGAGGCAGGAGTGGTGCAGATAAAAGGAAGAGAAGTGCAGAAAGAAGCAACAGAGGTGCTGAAAGAGGCACGAAGGGTGCAGAAAGAGGCAAGAGAAGTGCAGAAAGAAGCAACAGAGGTACAGAAAGAGGCAAGAGTGGTGCAGAAAGATGGAAGAGAGGTGTAGAAAGAGGCAAGTGAGTTGCACAAAGAGGGAAGAGGGGTGCAGAAAGAGGTACGAGGGTTGCAGAAAGAAGCACGTGATGTGCAGAAACAGGTAAGAGAAGTGCAGAGAGAGGCAAGAGAATTGCTGAAAGAAGCAACAGCGGTGTAGAAAGAAGCAAGAGAAGTGCAGAAAGAGGCAAGTGAGGTGCAGAAAGAGGCAAGAGAGGTGCAGAAAGAGGGAAGACAAGTGCAGAAGAAGACAACAGGGGTGCAGAAAGAAGTATAGGAAGTGCAGAATGAAGCAACAGGGGTGCAGAAAGAGGCAAGAGAAGTGCAGAAAGAAGCATTAGAGGTGCAGAAGGAGGCAACAGAACTGCAGAAAGAGGCAAGAGAGTTGCAGAAACAGGCAAAAGAGGTACAGAAAGAGGGAATAGGGGTGCAGACAGAGGCATGAGAGGCGCAGAAAGAGGCAAGAGGGGTGCAGAAAGAGGCAAGAGCGGTGCAGAAATTTGCAAGAGAGGTGCAGAAAGAAACAAGAGCAGTGCAAAAGAACCAACAGAGGTGCAGAAAGAGGCAAGTGAGATGCAGAAGGAGGCAACAGAACTGCAGAAAGAGGCAAGAGAGTTGCAGAAACAGGCAAAAGGGGTGCAGAAAGAGGGAACAGGTGGGCAGACTGAGTCAAGAGAGGTGAAGAGGGGTGCAGAAAGAGGCAAGAGGGATGCAGAAGTTTGGAACAAAGGTGCAGAAAGAAGCAAGAGCAGTGCAGAAAGAACCAACAGAGGTGCAGAAAGAGGCAAGAGGGGTACAGAAAGAGGCAAGTGAAGTGCAGAACGAAGCAAAAGAGGTGCAGAAAGAACCAACAGAGGTGCAAAAAGAGGAAAGAGGCGTGCAGAAAGGGGTAGGAGAGTTGCACAAAGAGGCAAGAGGGGTACAGAGAGGGGCAGGAGAGGTACAGAATTAATGAAGAGAACTGCAGAAAGAAGCAACAGAGGTGCTGAAAGATGCAGGAAGGGTGCAGAAAGAGGCAAGAGAAGTGAAGTAAAAAGAAGCAACAGAGGTACAGAAAGAGGCAAGAGTGGTGCAGCGAGAGGGAAGAGAAGTGTAGAACGAGGCAAGAGAGTTGCACAAAGAGAGAACAGGGGTGCAGAAACAGGCAAAAGGGGTGCAGAAAGAAGCAAGTGAGGTGCAGAAAGATGCAATAAAGGTGCAGAAAGAGGCAAGAGAGGTGCATAAACAGGCAAGAGAAGTGTTGAAAGAGGCAAGAGAGGTACAGAAGGAGGCAAGAGAACTGCAGAAAGAGGCAAGAGAGTTGCAGAAAGAGGCAAGTGAGGTGCAGAAGGAGGCAAGAGAACTGCATAAAGAGGCAAGAGAGATGCAGAAGCAGGCAAAAGGGGTGCAGAAAGAGGGAACAGGTGGGCAGACTGAGGCAAGAGAGGTGCAGAAAGAGGGAAGAGGTGTACAGAAAGAGGCAAAAGGGGTGCAGAAAGAAGCAAGAGAAGTGCAGAAAAAAGCAACAGAGGTGCATAAAGAGGCAAGAGGGGTGCAGAAAGAGGCAAAAGAAGTGCAGAAAGAAGCAACAGAGGTGCAGAAAGAGGCAAGAGAAGTGTAGAAAGAGACAAGAGAGATGCAGAAATAGGCAGGAGAGGTGCAGAAAGAGGGAACAGGTTTGCAGAAAGAGGCAAGAGAGTTGCAAAAAGAGTGAAGAAGGGTGCAGAAAGAGGCAAGAGGGGTACAGGAAGAAGCACGTGAGGTGCAGAAAGAGGCAACAAAGGTTCAGATAGAGGCAAGAGAGGTGCAGAAAGTGGAAGAGATGAGCAGAAAGAGGCAAAAGAAGTGCAGAAAAAAAGAAAGGTGCAGAAAGAAGCAACAGAAATACAGAAAGAGGTAAGAGAGGCGCAGAAAGAAGCAACAGTGGTTTGCACACCATTAGTAACAATTTACTACCCACATTTAGCAATAAGTAGCACGTGACCATTCTAGGTGTGCAAAGGGCCTTCCACCACGCTGTAACACTTGTCACTGCATTTTTGGTAGCGTTTGAGCAGTTTTAGCTAGAAACAAGGTTTTTTTTGTTCAAATCTGCAGATTATGCAGCAGATGATGGATTATGTGGCCAATGCGGAAAATGTATAATTGTGCAAAAGTCGGTGCAGCCAAACTGTCGCATATTTCCAGTGGCCCTGCTCATACCTCTGACTACGTCCAGAAGTGCTCCTCAGTGGTTCCTTCTTTTTTTTGTCTATAGTTTATAGTTTAGCTTCTATGGAAACGAGGAAGACTAAACCTGAGGTTACCACTCCACAACACAGACTACCATACCACATAATTACTCTCCATAACACATAATCCCACTCTACATAATTCCTAAACACTAAATACCATATACTTTCTATCCACTTAATTTCACTGCACAACATACCACATAATTTCACTACAAACAACATACATCCACTCCACTCCAAAAAAACATTAGTAAAAAACTTTTACATTTACAATGCCAATAGCTCTAACTCTTGCAAATGCGAGACCTATTACATTGCAAATGATTCTTTAACTGGTAGTCGCGTTTGCAGAGTGGTGGAGAAAGGGGACTGGGCCTCCAACCAGCTCTCAGGAATTCCACTGCATAGGACTTACAGGAGGTACCAGGAGGGCTTCTTGGCCTCCAAAGTCCCTCAGGAGAAAAGTGGACTTCATCCCCCAACCCCTAGTGTGCCAGGAGGTGCATTAGCATAGTGGTGGAGAAAGGGGGGCATGGCCTCTGAAGACCTCTTAGCAATCCCACTGGGTGGTACTTACTGGAGATAACAGGAGGGGTAGTTGGCCCCCAAATTTAACCTTGGGGGCCAACTACCCCTCCTATTACCTCCAGTAAGTCCCACAAAGCAGGATTGCTAAGTTCGCATAGCAGGCCACGCCCCCTTTCCCCACCACTCTGCAAACGCACTTCCTGGCACGCTCTAGGATGGGGATTAAAGTCCCCTTTGCTGCTGAGGGTCCATGGGGGCCAACTAGCCTACCTGATACCTCCAGTATGCCCCAGATAGTGGGATTGCTGACAGGTGGACACAGGCCATGCCCCTGTTCTCCACCACTCTGCAAACGTACCTCCTGGCGCATTCCTGGTTGGGGTATTAGGTCCCCTTGAATCCTGAGGGTCCCTGGGGGCCAACTAGCCCATCAGGTACCTCCAGTAAGCCCCACACAGCTGGATTGCTGAGAGTGGTGCGAGGCCACGCCCCCTTTTTACCACTCTGCAAACGCACCTCCTGGCGCACTGTTGCTTGGGTGATGAAGTTCACTTCAGTCCTGGGGTCCTCAGGAAACAAGAGGGCCTCATTGCCCCATCAGCAGTGTGCCAAGAGGCACGTTTGCAGAGTGGTGTAAAAAGGAGCGTGGCCTCAGACCACCTCTCAGCAATCCCACTGTGTGGGGCTTACTGGATGTCTCTGGTGGGATAGTTGGCCCCTAAGGACCCTTAATATTCTAGGAGACTTATTCTCCCAACCCAGAATGCGCCAGAAGGCGCGTTTGCAGAGTACTGCAAGGAGGGGGCGGGGCCTCCGGCAATAAGCCATTTTTTCCCCTTTTTTGGGGGTTAGAAGGGGGGCTGTGTGGCCCCCCTTCTCTCAATATTTTCTGGGCCCTGGGGACCCCATCCCCCAGGGCCTACCACTATTCATTTTTTTTTTTAACGAGAAGGGAGCTCCCCTTGTCCAAAAGCAATACTGCATTGCTTCATGGAAGCGAGAGCAGGTTTGCAATGACAGGGCGGGAGCCATGCTCCCACCCTGCCATTGCAAACTTCAATGTCCCGGGGGTGGTCACCGCCTGACATTGCCAGAGCCGGCCCTGGGGGGTGGCGGACCCTATGGCCATAGAGGGCTCCAGTAGGGGGGGCACGTGGCCCCCCTCCCAATTTGAAAATAGCCCCAGGGAGATGGTGGTCCCCGGGGCCGGGGGTCCGCAATGGACCCCCACATTTCAATAATTAATGTCCCGGGGAGGTGGTGGTCCCCGGGGCAGTTTGGGAGGGGCTCGAGCCCCCCATGCAATTTTTCCCAAAAAGCCCCGGGGAGGTGGCGCTCCCCAGGGCTGCGGGGGCATTATGAGCAAAACCCCGGGGATGCGGCAGTCCCCAGGGCTGTGGGGGCCCCTGCGGGCCCCCGCTACATAAATTTGGATTGCCCCCGGGACCTGGCCCACCCAGGGGCTTAAGGAAAACAAAGCGGGGGAGCCAGCGCTTCGACTTTTTATTTTATTTTCTACCGGATTCGCGCACCCAGCGCGACTCCAGCCAAAAATGTTTTAAAAAAATGTTTTTTTTGGGCCTGGGGGCCCCTCAGAGACCCCCTGAGCAGGCCTAGGGGGTCAGGGTGTTGCTACCCTGCCCCCTTTTCTTGTTTTTTATCTTTTTCTTTACTGTTTTCTTGTGACTCGGTTTTACTGAGTCTCAAGATGGCTGCCAACACTTCTTGATTTGGAGTGTTGACAGCCAATCAAAATGAAGCTCGTGCTCGGGAAGGTTCGCAAATCCTCCTCAGCCACCAGATATTGATATTTTTATTTTTTGAATTTCCGAGGAACTACTGAACGGATTTACACTATTTAAAAAAAAGAACACTTTCTGAACCAAGACCTACCTTTTCGCCAAATTTGGTGTAATTCTGTTCAGCAGTTCGGGCTGTAGCTTCATCTAAAGTTTCCTATTGAAATTAACATGGAGAAAATGCGTTTTGGGATCCCCCCTTTTTTCTCGGCCCCTGCTTGACGAATCACCCCAAACTTTCAAGACAGGAGCTGACCTGAGCGAACCATTAGTTTTGAAAATTTTGCGAGATTCGTCAATCGGCGCCAAAGATATTGGCAAAAGAAAAAACGCTTTTTGAATAGAAATTAGGTCCTAACTATAACTACCTACTGGCGACCGCCAGTAGGTATTATATATATAGATATAACATTCTAATCCAACACAAATTCTGTTTTAATATTTTAGCCCTATTTTTGTCGGTTTTTTGTATCAATTTCGTTTTTGTATGCATTTAAGTATGTATTGGATATATATTTATATTTATATTTATTTACAAATGCGTAATTTTGCACATCAGTGAACCTCTGGCTGCTATGAGCTTAGTAACTTTTTAGTTTCTATGCAGTTTGCATTTTTGCACGTGAGCCAATTACTGCTTGCATCTGTCACTTTAAATGTCGATCATTACCAAAGCAACGCGTCATGTGATCAAGGCCCGTGTTGGGGTCGAAACGCGTAATGGCGGATATGCTGGGCACCAAATAAAGCACTACGAAATTGCACCAAGAACCTTGGGTCCGCTCTTCGTCTTTTCTATATGGGAGAGAGCAGCAGAGGAGCTGTTTACGGCGAATCCTGTTTCATATATATATATATATATATATATATATATATATATATATATATATATATATATATATATACACTCACAATTCTTTCCTCTTCGGATTGAAAATAAGCACTCACGGGGGAATCAATCTCGCATCATTCGATTTTAATTCATATAGCCAACATGACGCGTTTCGGCTTACGCCTTAGTCTGATGTTTTTACAATCTCGCGCCATAATGCGGTCATTTTTTTATATACGTTAAAAAAACACACATTGTTAATCAAGTCACATGATACGTTGCATCATCACTGTCCACAACGAAGGACTACCAATTTACATGCATACAAAGGCGCCATCTTTAAACATGTCCTTTGTTAGTATATATCTATGCATGAGCGAAACTCATTCATTGTAATGCATCGTTGTAAAATAAAAAACGGATACTTAGACATATTATCAAGCCGTATATCGGCAAAAACCTCCACTTCATCAAGCCGTAAATCGGCCAAAAGTGTACATTAATGTTCTCTCCCTTTACCATTTTGCAATAATGGTAAAGGGAGAGAACATTAATGTCTCATCAGTGATGTCATCAGTGATGTCATTTGAGATGTCATCAGTGATGTCACTGACCATGTCATGAATGATGTAATATGTGATGTCATCAGCAGTGCATTGCGGGGGCGCGAGTTATAGTTAGCTGAACTAACTATAACAGTGGAATTTCTATGGTTTTGTACAAGTGAAATGTCCAGCTAACTATAACGTCCCTGAAACCTATGGTTTTTTCAGTGAATTTCAAAGGTTTTTTAAATGCTAATTTCTAACTATAATGTCCCTGAAACCTATGGTTTTTTCAGTGAATTTCTAAGGTTTTTTAAATGCTAATTTCTCACTATAACGTGCCTGAAACCTATGGTTTTTTCAGTGATTTTAAATTATCATTCCATTCTCAACCTAGTGAAAACAGCCGATATCGCCAGTTTTCCAACAATAGCTTCCGCAAAAAAAATTGCCACAAATGAGAGCGACAACTAACGCTAATAATATGCAGAGTAGGCGTTCCCGTGCAAAAATAACACGAAAAAACCACTTCCCGATATTTTCAACGAGCAGCCAAATCTGGGGTGCGATCCAAAAACAGGCGATAAGCTGCGTTAGCAGTAGGAATTTAACATCTGCCTTTTACTGGTGTAAAGCAGGACGACTACCTACAGTGTGAAAGGGAGCCCAGCCCAGAGCCACATCTGAAGACCAACACATGTCATAGAGCTCTTTACAAAACGAAGGTGCACCAGCATAGAAGTCCACAAGGATCCAAACGAGTCCAAATTAGTCTTCTTTATTAAATATCAAAATTATTTAAAATGGCAATCAGCCAACGCGTTTCGTTCCAGAATGGAACTTCATCAGGGCTGAAACATCAACAAATAACATAACATAAATATATGCAAAGACAAACCAAGAAAGACATTCACATCAAAATATAAATCAAAACATTCAAAAGACACATCAATATTCACATTAAACACGAGACGTAACATAATAAGCCAAACAACGAAAACACATCAATATATATCTGATATCACAAAGCAGACAGTCCGTCTTATAGATAAAATGCAAAGGTGCAAAACATTTACAAACATAGACATTATGCGAGTGACATATAAACATCACATATGTAACATAAGATATAAGCTTCAAACATGTATACATAAAAAGAAAGAGACTTGTATTTCTTAAAATTCATCTTCGACCATTTAGGAACAGTACACCAAAGCTAAATGGACCATAATTTAAAACGCTAATAATAAAAGAAAAGAAACAAGTGTAGAATGAAACCATCGAAGTTGCTCAGTGCGGGCCAACACCATAGATATAAGAAGAAAATAAAAATAGAAAAGAAATAAAAAACACCATGAAAAGAAATAATAAAAAATAATACATAATAATATCCCACTAGTGAATGTCAAAATTCAAAAGACACCTTATCCCGACCAAAAATACGAACAGAGTGCAGTCACGAGGCTCACCTTGAACAGATACAAGATCGTTGTTATCAAATGTGTAACCAAAGTCAGAATATCATTTCCATTATCAAATGGGGCACACAGCCAGTCTTCCTATAAACAGAAACTTTTTGTTAGGCCATAACTGAGTTAAGTTATAGACATAAAATCCGAAATAACTGGACAGTAATTCAAAATAAAAGCCCGTCCAGTAGTAAGTGGTTTCTAAAATACCACACCACAGCACATTAGAAAGCCGATTCTAATATTCAATAAAAAAATACCAGGCTAAAGATGGTTCTACTAATGCTGATCTATAAAAAAGCCCGATTAAATGTAATTTAATCAAGTCTCACCTCAAAGAATGTGACCAATATGTAATCACAATTGATATTTTCAAGGAATTATCCGGAGCCCACAGTCAGGGCATATTGCTGCAGATTAACGCGTCCTAATGGCAAAAAAAGATATATATATATCCATATGAGTCAACCCATATAACAGAAAAGGCAATATGAGGCAGAGCAGTAACCTAGTCAAAATCAAAATATATGTAACCACCCGATGGCTGTGAAAAAACTCACCCCACTAGGTACTTAGGTACTTAACTAAAAAGCCAAAGAACAAACACTTACACCACATCACTGCGCTCAACTCACAAATAGTAGCATGGGCTAAACATTCCCGTAACACGGACTATGCATCCCCTGTACTAAAACCGGGTATCACACTTCCTACCTTGATACGACATGTTGAGCTTTCCAATGGTGGCTCAAATCAAAACCAGCGCCATAATGCTTCCCGGTTAAGAAGCAAAAGCGTAATGACGCATCCCCGCGTCATGACGACTACGAGGGGGCAATAACCTTCAACTTGAGCTCTAACAAAACGTTAGTCGCCATCTTGGAGCTGTATTCCAACATCAAATTTAATAAGAAAATATGCGTATCTCCAACTATCCATTTCTCAATACAACATTCTATTGAATGTTGTCAATTCAAATCGACACCCACTTCACCATACCGAGTTCACACTTATATGGGTATAGTCACCCTAATTCAAAAGGTTGGTCGCAAAATGAAAAAAAAAAAAAAAAAAAAAAAAAATGAACAAACAGCACATGTCAAATATACACAATATAAAAGATGTTTAATTAATATATAAATCCATATGGGCGAAGTTCGCTGGAATAGAACACCGGGGTCATCACTCTAAGCCCCTAGCTACAACATGGCAGACATTTTGAGGCTGTTCAAGCATAGTTAATGAGGCAAACGAATATTGTCAGTCATGATAAGACAAATAAAAGTTCCATAAATAGTGGAGCAGTAAGTATAACCTTCCTAAGTTCGGGGCATATGCGTTGAAAGAAACACAAAATGTAACACCTGTCATCAGACTTATGACACATTAGTCTTGAATGTTGTCAATACAAATAGACACCCACTCCACCATACCGATTCACACTAATATGAATAAAGTCACCCTTATTCGAAATTAAAAAAAAAAAAATTTAGACGCAAAACGAAAATAAATGAAAATCAAAATTACAAAATAAACAAGCAGCACGTGTAAAATAAACACAAAATAAAAGATGTCTCATTTATATATAAATCCATCTGAGCACAATTTGCTAGGATCGAGCACCCGGGTCGTCACTCTAAGACCCTAACCACAACATGGCGGCCATTTTGAAGCTGTTCAAGCATAGTTAATAAAATAAATGAGTATTGTCAGTCATAATAAGACAATTGAAAGTTCCATAAATAGTGGAGCAAAAAGTATAACCTTCCTAAGTTCGAGGAATATGCGTTGAAAGGAACACAGAATTCAACACCTGTCATCAATATTGTGACACATTACTCGGGATTATCTCAAGGAAGATTCCTAGCATAATCTGAACACGGGGACATAATATACCTAATAAACATTCAGACTAGCAGTGTGTCAGCCCAACACCTATCGTGCTCATAATACAAATAGAGAATAAAACAAGAATTAGAATAAGAATAACAAAGAAGTTAGAAAGTTGGTCAAGTTTCCAAATTCACATAGAGACCTTTAGAATAAATTTGAGGCCCTATCAGATTCATGTAACATATACAAAGCATTACAGGGTAATCAAAAAGAACCAATTGCTTTTTGACAAACAGTCGTAGGGGCAGTGTATTTCCAATATTACAAATATAAGCATTACAGGGTAACAAGAAACAACAAAACCCATTGCGCTGTAACAAACAGTCATGGGGGCAGTATAATTTCAAAATCACACCTTGCAGAGATTATTACTTATGTAAATCATAAAAAGTAATGTAGTTCATTGTCAGTATTATGTCCTAGCAAGGTATCCATTTCGCCTCAGTACGCCTAACCAATAGCTCCCTATTGCCTTCCCTTTTTGACATAGGAATGTGTTCGATCCCATGGAACCAAACTGTTGCATCATCAGATGTTCTCTAAGATAATGTTCTGTCATGGGATATCTTTCATCCCTATTCTTAACAGCCTACAATGTTCTTGTATACGTTGTTTAAGGCACCGAATGGTGCTCCCCACATAAATCATTCCACATTTACATCCCAGTACATACACCACATATGCAGTATTACAATTCAAAAACTGCTCAATGGTGTATTGTCTGGGAGAATTGTAAGAAAAACTCCTGATCTTATTCTTACCCCAGGGGCATACAGTACATGTACCACACGTAAAGAAACCCTTGGGTTTTGGTGGTAACCAGGATGTCCCCCCCACCGAGGTGGTGATATAACTGGGACACAATGAATTACGGAGTGAGATGCCCCTCCTATACGTTATGACCGGTCTATTGTTAATATGACTTTTAAGACCCGGGATCTCGGTAAGGAGGTGCCAATGTTTTCTAAAGATGTTAAAGATTTTACTGCTATGCATGGTGTATTGAGTGGCAAAACGGAGTTGTGTATTACCAATGGATTTTCTTCTTATTCTTGGTTTTTCCCTCAATGTATCATCTCTCTGTAACTGATGTATTCTGGATTCTGCTTTGTCTAGGATCCTATGATCATAACCTCTCTTGAGGAATCTAATTTTAGTTTCACTGAGATTGGAGCAGAAGATGGTCTCTTCACTGCAATTGCGTCTAATGCGTATCATCTCCCCAAACGGGATGTTGTTGATAACGGATCTAGCATGCGCACTAGACGCATGCAGGACCCCATTGCAAGAAGTTTCCTTTCTGTACAACTTACTCTGTATAGTCCCATGTTCAATATAAAATTGAACATCCAAGAAGTTGATCCTCTCTCTATGCCAAGACATAGTGAATTTGACATTAAAGCAGTTATTATTCAGAAAGGAAAAATACTGTTCCAGTTGATCCACAGAACCCGACCAGAGACAAATGATATCATCTATGTACCTCCCCCAGAACACAATGTATTCCGTCCAGGGGGAGGCACTTTTACTCGCAAATAAATATTTGAGGGTGGAAAGTCCTCCTTTCCCCTCCATATATATGCTTCCCAAAATTCATAAAGGTGGACAGTTCCCCCCTGGTAGGCCCATCATTTCAGGGGTGGGTTCGCCCACCGAAAAGTTGTCAGAATTCGTTGACATGAGATTACAAAAACATGTTTGTAATTTACCATCTTACATAAGGGATACTAAAGACATGTTGGTCAAGTTCAGGGACTTTCAGTGGTCAGAAGAGCTTATTTTTGTCACACTTGACGTGGAGAGTTTGTATACGTGTATCGATAAAAAGTTTGGAAAGATGGCTGTCCAAACTTTCCTTGACAAAGAGGATGCCAAACTTTTTTAATACAATGAAATTGTGATGGAGATGATGGATATTATTCTGACCTATTATTTTTTCCTTCATGATAACCGCTGGTTCCAGCAAGTACATGGGACCGCGATGGGTTCCAGGTTTGCTCCCTCTTATGCCTGCCTCTTTATGGGGTGGTACGAGAGGGAGCATGCCTGGAGCAAAAGTGCCTCCCCCTGGACGGAATACATTGTGTTCTGGGGGAGGTACATAGATGATATCATTTGTTTCTGGTCGGGTTCTGTGGATCAACTGGAACAGTATTTTTCCTTTCTGAATAATAACTGCTTTAATGTCAAATTCACTGAGTCTTGGCATAGAGAGAGGATCAACTTCTTGGATGTTCAATTTTATATTGAACATGGGACTATACAGAGTAAGTTGTACAGAAAGGAAACTTCTTGCAATGGGGTCCTGCATGCGTCTAGTGCGCATGCTAGATCCGTTATCAACAACATCCCGTTTGGGGAGATGATACGCATTAGACGCAATTGCAGTGAAGAGACCATCTTCTGCTCCAATCTCAGTGAAACTAAAATGAGATTCCTCAAGAGAGGTTATGATCATAGGATCCTAGACAAATCAGAATCCAGAATACATCAGTTACAGAGAGATAATACATTGAGGGAAAAACCAAGAATAAGAAGAAAATCCATTGGTAATACACAACTCCGTTTTGCCACTCAATACACCATGCATAGCAGTAAAATCTTTAACATCTTTAGAAAACATTGGCACCTCCTTACCGAAATCCCGGGTCTTAAAAGTCATATTAACAATAGACCGGTCATAACGTATAGGAGGGGCATCTCACTCCGTAATTCATTGTGTCCCAGTTATATCACCACCTCGGTGGGGGGGGGACATCCTGGTTACCATCAAAACCCAAGGGTTTCTTTACGTGTGGTACATGTACTGTATGCCCCTGGGGTAAGAATAAGATCAGGAGTTTTTCTTACAATTCTCCCAGACAATACACCATTGAGCAGTTTTTGAATTGTAATGTTGCATATGTGGTGTATGTACTGGGATGTAAATGTGGAATGATTTATGTGGGGAGCACCATTCGGTGCCTTAAACAACGTATACAAGAACATTGTAGGGCTGTTAAGAATAGGGATGAAAGATATCCCATGACAGAACATTATCTTAGAGAACATCCTGATGATGCAACAGTTTGGTTCAATGGGATCGAACACATTCCTATGTCAAAAAAGGGGAGGCAATAGGGAGCTATTGCTTAGGCGTACTGAGGCGAAATGGATATGCCGTCTCAGGGCTACCTTGCTAGGACATAATACTGACAATGAACTACATTACTTTTTATGATTTACATAAGTAATAATCTCTGCAAGGTGTGATTTTGAAATTATACTGCCCCCATGACTGTTTGTTAAAGCACAATGGGTTTTGTTGTTTCTTGTTACCCTGTAATGCTTTGTATTTGTAATATTGGAAATACACTGCCCCTACGACTGTTTGTCAAAAAGCAATTGGTTCTTTTTGATTACCCTGTAATGCTTTGTATATGTTACATGAATCTGATAGGGCCTCAAATTTATTCTAAAGGTCTCTATGTGAATTTGGAAACTTGACCAACTGTCTAACTTCTTTGTTATTCTTATTCTAATTCTTGTTTTATTCTCTATTTGTATTATGAGCACGATAGGTGTTGGGCTGACACACTGCTATTCTGAATGTTTATTAGGTATATTATGTCCCCGTGTTCAGATTATGCTGGGAATCTTCCTTGAGATAATCCCGACTAATGTGTCACAATATTGATGACAGGTGTTGAATTCTGTGTTCCCTTCAACGCATATTCCTCGAACTTAGGAAGGTTATACTTTTTGCTCCACTATTTATGGAACTTTCAATTGTCTTAATATGACTGACAATACTCATTTATTTTATTAACTATGCTTGAACAGCTTCAAAATGGCCGCCATGTTGTGGTTAGGGTCTTAGAGTGACGACCCGAGTGCTCGATCCTAGCAAATTTTGCTCAGATGGATTTATATATAAATGAGACATCTTTTATTTTGTGTTTATTTTACACGTGCTGCTTGTTTATTTTGTAATTTTGATTTTCATTTATTTTCGTTTTGCGTCTAAATTTTATTTTATTTTTTTTCGAATAAGGGTGACTTTATTCATATTAGTGTGAACTCGGTATGGTGGAGTGGATGTCTATTTGTATTGACAACATTCAAGACTAATGTGTCATAAGTCTGATGACAGGTGTTAAATTTTGTGTTTCTTTCAACGCATATGCCCCGAACTTAGGAAGGTTATACTTACTGCTCCACTATTTATGGAACTTTTATTTGTCTTATCATGACCGACAATATTCGTTTGCCTCATTAACTATGCTTGAACAGCCTCAAAATGGCCGCCATGTTGTGGCTAGGGGCTTAGAGTGATGACCCCGGTGTTCTATTCCAGCGAACTTCGCCCATATGGATTTATATATTAATTAAACATCTTTTATATTGTGCATATTTGACATGTGCTGTTTGTTCATTTTTTATTTTTTATTTTTATTTTATTTTCGTTTTGCGTCCAACCTTTTGAATTAGGGTGACTATACCCATATAAGTGTGAACTCGGTATGGAGAAGTGGGTGTCGATTTGAATTGACAACATTCTATAGAATGTTGTATTTGAGAAATGGATAGTTGGAGATACACATATTTTCTTATTAAATTTGACGTTGGAATACAGCTCCAAGATGGCGACTAATTTTTTGTTAGAGCTCAAGTTGAAGGTTATTGCCCCTCGTAGTCGTCATGACGCGGGATGTGTCATTACGCTTTGCTTCTTAACCGGGAAGCATTATGGCGCTGGTTTTGATTTGAGCCACCATTGGAAAGCGCAACACGTCGTATCAAGGTAGGAAGTGTGATACCCGGTTTTAGTACGGGGGATGCATAGTCCGTGTTACGGGAATGTTTAGCCCATGCTACTATTTGTGAGTTGAGCGCGGTGATGTGGTGTAAGTGTTTGTTCTTTGGCTTTCTAGTTAAGTACCTAAGTACCTAGTGGGGTGAGTTTTTTCACAGCCATCGGGTGGTTACATATATATTGATTTTGACTAGGTTATTGCTCTCCCTCTTATTGCCTTTTCTGTTATATGGGTTGACTCATATGGATATATATATCTTTTTTTGCCATTAGGATGCGTTAATCTGCAGCAATATGCCCTGACTGTGGGCTCCGGATAATTCCTTGAAAATATCAATTGTGATTACATATTGGTCACATTCTTTGAGGTGAGACTTGATTAAATTACATTTAATCGGGCTTTTTTATAGATCAGCATTAGTAGAACCATCTGTAGCCTGGTATTTTTTTATTGAATATTAGAATCGGCTTTGTAATGTGCTGTGGTGTGGTATTTTAGAAACCACTTACTACTGGACGGGCTTTTATTTTGAATTACTGTCCAGTTATTTCGGATTTTCTGTCTATAACTTAACTCAGTTATGGCCTAACAAAAAGTTTCTGTTTATAGGAAGACTGGCTGTGTGCCCCATTTGATAATGGAAATGCTATTCTGACTTTGGTTACACATTTGATAACAACGATCTTGTATCTGTTCAAGGTGAGCCTCGTGACTGCACTCTGTTCGTATTTTTGGTCGGGATAAGGTGTCTTTTGAATTTTGACATTCACTAGTGGGATATTATTATGTATTATTTTTTATTATTTCTTTTCATGGTGTTTTTTATTTCTTTTCTATTTTTATTTTCTTCTTATATCTATGGTGTTGGTCCGCACTGAGCAACTTCGATGGTTTCATTCTACACTTGTTTCTTTTCTTTTATTATTAGCGTTTTAAATTATGGTCCATTTAGCTTTGGTGTACTGTTCCTAAATGGTCGAAGATGAATTTTAAGAAATACAAGTCTCTTTCTTTTTATGTATACATGTTTGAAGCTTATATCTTATGTTACATATGTGATGTTTATATGTCACTCGCATAATGTCTATGTTTTTAAATGTTTTGCACCTTTGCGTTTTATCTATAAGACGTACTGTCTGCTTTGTGATATCAGATATATATTGATGTGTTTTCGTTGTTTGGCTTATTATGTTACGTCTCGTGTTTAATGTAAATATTGATGTGTCTTTTGAATGTTTTGATTTATATTTTGATGTGAATGTCTTTCTTGGTTTGTCTTTGCATATATTTATGTTATGTTATTTGTTGATGTTTCAGCCCTGATGAAGTTCCATTCTGGAACGAAACGCGTTGGCTGATTGGCATTTTAAATAATTTTGATATTTAATAAAGAAGACTAATTTGGACTCGTTTGGATCCTTGTGGACTTCTATGCTGGTGCACCTTCGTTTTGTAAAGAATTTTGGTATTTCTGGAACTCAGAGGAGCCTAGTTGCGGCAGGCTCCAGAAGTGTCTGCACAGAACTATTATATTTTTCCTAAATATTGGGTTTGAGGTGCTGCACCTTGGTCAGCCGCCTTTTGTCTTATGCTATTCTGAATATTGTGGACTGTGTTGCACTCTTCCCATAGTTATTGCTTTTTAATTATGCCCAGATTTACTGATGGACGATAAGAAATGGCGCAAAATCTGTTTGGAACTAATTCTGTTAAACATATCAGTGCTAAAGAAGTTACTACAAAGACAAGCCTTAAAACGTTATTCCTCAGGTTAGAACGCCTTAGAAAACAGGAATTAAGCAGATGGTGGGATGGAGTAACCCTCCAACAATATATAGATAATTACAAAGTACCAAGGGTATTGAGGATCCTTATTTTCCCCACTTTTGAGGATCTTAGTGGGGAACTCCTAAAAGAGTGGGAAAACAATTTAGAAGGCGCTTCTCGGACCATGATGGGTATTTTGGTGAGACATGCACATGAAAAGGGCGAAAAGCTACAGGATGAGATTGAGGAAATAGAGAAAGAAATAAATGAGATGGAACCAAAAGATTTAATTGAAAAAAAAATTGCTATTTTAAAACATGTGATGGATAATCATCAGATTTATCTCAAAGATAAGAAATTAAGAAAGATCAAGAGGGATGATAAAGATTATCGAGAGGGGAGAATATACACCTTTGCTAAAAAAGTTTGATAATATGCAAAGTGGAGAGGAGAAGAAGAGAGTTAGGGAAGACAGGGATGAATGCGATGAAACTCGCTCTATCAGTAATGTTTCGATTTCCTCTCAAAGCAGTACGGCATCCAACATTACAGTTCCGGAGACCCCTTTAGGAGAGGGTGCCTCCTCCTTTCAAAGGGAACTTGCCAAAGTGCGCATAAGCAGCCGTTTACAACAGAAAAAAGACCAGGCAAGACCAGGTTAGGGGTGGGCGGAATTTGCGTAGTCGCGTTACGCAAAGCTCCGTAAAACGGTAAAAAATCTCCACGAGCACGCAAAAGGTCCGCGAACACGCGGAATTGCTTGTTCCGCCCGTTCGCGATGCTTTTTTCCTGTTCGCGAACGCTGTTTGCGTGGTCGGGGAGAAATATCTCGCGAACACGCATTTTGAAAGCGCAAACAAGCAAAAAATTCCGCGAAGCCTCGGATCGCCGAATTTTTGGTAATTCCGCGTTCTCCGCGGAACGCGAAATTACCCAAATTCCTCAAATTCCACGAGCGGAACGGAATTTACCACCAGGCCTAGTGAGGAGGTCAAAGGGGAGGCACGAAAGGAAAAGTCATGAACAAGGCACCTGTGGGTACAAAGGGGAAGTAAGTTTAAACACTATACTCTGTGATGGTGGTGTCTCTAATGATGTTCCTGTTGATGATCAGGATTTAAAGATTGTGAATCTTTCTAATAAAATTCTTGATGCCAACGAAATCAAACTGTTGAGTTTGGGCCTTAATTTTTGCCCCACACAAAGTGGTGACTTTTCAAATGTTCATGTTGATTTATATAAATTTATTAGAACATTAAAACTTAAGGACTATTTTTCAAACAGATTGGACAATAAAGATGTAATTACTATGTCTGAGGCCACGAGTACACACACCATTGCGGATGTCAAGAACATACATTGTTTGTTGTCAATAAGTGAAGATGGTGCATATGATGTCCCCTCCTTGTTAGAAGAGTTCAACATCTCTCAAAATCCTAATCTGGATAGTGGACTTCAGCTGAACTCCAAATTTGTACCTACCGCTTCCTACCATCAAAATATTGACCACTTTCATAAGATAATGACAGAGGAACTCTATAATCTTGAGACTTCTAATGTTCCCACTCTGAAAGCCCGTCAAAACATTACATACCCTGAAAGGCAAGCCCTTGAGAGACTCAAAGATGACCCCAACATTGTGATTAGGGAAGCCGATAAAGCCGGTAATGTTGTTATCATGAATCGCCAAGACTATATGAAGGAAATTGATCGGCAACTTAGTAATGAGCTGTACTGTAGGGAATTAGCTAACAATCCCATTCCTCACCTCTCCAATTTGATCAATGGAAGACTAAATGACTGGCGGGAAACTTGCCTTTTGACCGAAGATGAATATAAATATTTGCGGGTGGAAAGTCCTACTTTCCCCTGCATATATATGCTTCCCAAAATTCATAAAGGTGAACAGTTCACCCCTGGTAGGCCCATCATTTCAGGGGTGGGTTCGCCCACCCAAAGTTGTCAGAATTCGTTGACATGAGATTACAAAAACATGTTTGTAATTTACCATCTTACATAAGGGATACTAAAGACATGTTGGTCGAGTTCAGGGACTTTCAGTGGTCAGAAGAGCTTATTTTTGTCACACTTGACGTGGAGAGTTTGTATACGTGTATCAATAAAAAGTTTGGAAAGATGGCTGTCCAAACTTTCCTTGACAAAGAGGATGCCAAACTTTTTGAATACAATGAAATGGTGATGGAGATGATGGATATTAGTCTGACCTATAATTTTTTCCTTCATGATAACCGCTGGTTCCAGCAAGTACATGGGACCGCGATGGGTTCCAGGTTTGCTCCCTCTTATGCCTGCCTCTTTATGGGGTGGTACGAGAGGGAGCATGCCTGGAGCAAAAGTGCCTCCCCCTGGACGGAATACATTGTGTTCTGGGGGAGGTACATAGATGATATCATTTGTCTCTGGTCGGGTTCTGTGGATCAACTGGAACAGTATTTTTCCTTTCTGAATAATAACTGCTTTAATGTCAAATTCACTATGTCTTGGCATAGAGAGGATCAACTTCTTGGATGTTCAATTTTATATTGAACATGGGACTATACAGAGTAAGTTGTACAGAAAGGAAACTTCTTGCAATGGGCTCCTTCATGCGTCTAGTGCGCATGCTAGATCCGTTATCAACAACATCCCGTTTGGGGAGATGATACGCATTAGACGCAATTGCAGTGAAGAGACCATCTTCTGCTCCAATCTCAGTGAAACTAAAATTAGATTCCTCAAGAGAGGTTATGATCATAGGATCCTAGACAAAGCAGAATCCAGAATACATCAGTTACAGAGAGATGATACATTGAGGGAAAAACCAAGAATAAGAAGAAAATCATTGGTAATACACAACTCCGTTTTGCCACTCAATACACCATGCATAGCAGTCAAATCTTTAACATCTTTAGAAAACATTGGCACCTCCTTACCGAGATCCCGGGTCTTAAAAGTCATATTAACAATAGACCGGTCATAACGTATAGGAGGGGCATCTCACTCCGTAATTCATTGTGTCCCAGTTATATCACCACCTCGGTGGGGGGGACATCCTAGTTACCACCAAAACCCAAGGGTTTCTTTACGTGTGGTACATGTACTGTATGTCCCTGGGGTAGGAATAAGATCAGGAGTTTTTCTTACAATTCTCCCAGACAATACACCATTGAGCAGTCTTTGAATTGTAATACTGCATATGTGGTGTATGTACTGGGATGTAAATGTGGAATGATTTATGTGGGGAGCACCATTCGGTGCCTTAAACAACGTATACAAGAATATTGTAGGGCTGTTAAGAATAGGGATGAAAGATATCCCATGACAGAACATTATCTTAGAGAACATCCTGATGATGCAACAGTTTGGTTCCATGGGATCGAACACATTCCTATGTCAAAAAAGGGGAGGCAATAGGGAGCTATTGCTTAGGCGTACTGAGGCGAAATGGATATGCCGTCTCAGGGCTACCTTGCTAGGACATAATACTGACAATGAACTACATTACTTTTTATGATTTACATAAGTAATAATCTCTGCAAGGTGTGATTTTGAAATTATACTGCCCCCATGACTGTTTGTTAAAGCGCAATGGGTTTTGTTGTTTCTTGTTACCCTATAATGCTTTGTATTTGTAATATTGGAAATACACTGCCCCTACGACTGTTTGTCAAAAAGCAATTGGTTCTTTTTGATTACCCTGTAATGCTTTGTATATGTTACATGAATCTGATAGGGCCTCAAATTTATTCTAAAGGTCTCTATGTGAATTTGGAAACTTGACCAATTTCTAACTTCTTTGTTATTCTTATTCTAATTCTTGTTTTATTCTCTATTTGTATTATGAGCACGATAGGTGTTGGTCTGACACACTGCTATTCTGAATGTTTATTAGGTATATTATGTCCCCGTGTTCAGATTATGCTGGGAATCTTCCTTGAGATAATCCCGACTAATGTGTCACAATATTGATGACAGGTGTTGAATTCTGTGTTCCTTTCAACGCATATTCCTCGAACTTAGGAGGGTTATACTTTTTGCTCAACTATTTATGGAACTTTCAATTGTCTTATTATGACTGACAATACTCATTTATTTTATTAACTATGCTTGAACAGCTTCAAAATGGCCGCCATGTTGTGGTTAGGGTCTTAGAGTGACGACCCGGGTGCTCGATCCTAGCAAATTTTGCTCAGATGGATTTATATATAAATGAGACATCTTTTATTTTGTGTTTATTTTACACATGCTGCTTGTTATTTTGTAATTTTGATTTTCATTTATTTTCGTTTTGCGTCTAAAAATGTTTTTTTTAATTTCGAATAAGGGTGACTTTATTCATATTAGTGTGAACTCGGTATGGTGGAGTGGGTGTCTATTTGTATTGACAACATTCAAGACTAATGTGTCATAAGTCTGATGACAGGTGTTAAATTTTGTGTTTCTTTCAACGCATATGCCCCGAACTTAGGAAGGTTATACTTACTGCTCCACTATTTATGGAACTTTTATTTGTCTTATCATGACCGACAATATTCGTTTGCCTCATTAACTATGCTTGAACAGCCTCAAAATGGCCACCATGTTGTGGCTAGGGGCTTAGAGTGATGACCCCGGTGTTCTATTCCAGCGAACTTCGCCCATATGGATTTATATATTAATTAAACATCTTTTATATTGTGTATATTTGACATGTGCTGTTTGTTCATTTTTTATTTTTTATTTTTCTTTTCTTTTCGTTTTGCGTCCAACCTTTTGAATTAGGGTGACTATACCCATATAAGTGTGAACTCGGTATGGTGAAGTGGGTGTCGATTTGAATTGACAACATTCAATAGAATGTTGTATTTGAGAAATGGATAGTTGGAGATACGCATATTTTCTTATTAAATTTGACGTTGGAATACAGCTCCAAGATGGCGACTAACGTTTTGTTAGAGCTCAAGTTGAAGGTTATTGCCCCCTCGTAGTCGTCATGACGCGGGGATGCGTCATTACGCTTTTGCTTCTTAACCGGGAAGCATTATGGCGCTGGTTTTGATTTGAGCCACCATTGGAAAGCGCAACACGTCGTATCAAGGTAGGAAGTGTGATACCCGGTTTTAGTACGGGGGATGCATAGTCCGTGTTACGGGAATGTTTAGCCCATGCTACTATTTGTGAGTTGAGCGTGGTGATGTGGTGTAAGTGTTTGTTCTTTGGCTTTTTAGTTAAGTACCTAAGTACCTAGTGGGGTGAGTTTTTTCACAGCCATCGGGTGGTTACATATATATTGATTTTGACTAGGTTACTGCTCTGCCTCATATTGACTTTTCTGTTATATGGGTTGACTCATATGGATATATATATCTTTTTTTGCCATTAGGACGCGTTAATCTGCAGCAATATGCCCTGACTGTGGGCTCCGGATAATTCCTTGAAAATATCAATTGTGATTACATATTGGTCACATTCTTTGAGGTGAGACTTGATTAAATTACATTTAATCGGGCTTTTTTATAGATCAGCATTAGTAGAACCATCTGTAGCCTGGTATTTTTTTATTGAATATTAGAATCGGCTTTCTAATGTGCTGTGGTGTGGTATTTTAGAAACCACTTACTACTGGACGGGCTTTTATTTTGAATTACTGTACAGTTATTTCGGATTTTATGTCTATAACTTAACTCAGTTATGGCCTAACAAAAAGTTTCTGTTTATAGGAAGACTGGCTGTGTGCCCCATTTGATAATGGAAATGCTATTCTGACTTTGGTTACACATTTGATAACAACGATCTTGTATCTGTTCAAGGTGAGCCTCGTGAATGCACTCTGTTCGTATTTTTGGTCGGGATAAGGTGTCTTTTGAATTTTGACATTCACTAGTGGGATATTATTATGTATTATTTTTTATTATTTCTTTTCATGGTGTTTTTTATTTATTTTCTATTTTTATTTTCTTCTTATATCTATGGTGTTGGCCCGCACTGAGCAACGTCGATGGTTTCATTCTACACTTGTTTCTTTTCTTTTATTATTAGCGTTTTAAATTATGGTCCATTTAGCTTTGGTGTACTGTTCCTAAATGGTCGAAGATGAATTTTAAGAAATACAAGTCTCTTTCTTTTTATGTATACATGTTTGAAGCTTATATCTTATGTTACATATGTGATGTTTATATGTCACTCGCATAATGTCTATGTTTTTAAATGTTTTGCACCTTTGCGTTTTATCTATAAGACGGACTGTCTGCTTTGTGATATCAGATATATATTGATGTGTTTTCGTTGTTTGGCTTATTATGTTACGTCTCGTGTTTAATGTAAATATTGATGTGTCTTTTGAATGTTTTGATTTATATTTTGATGTGAATGTCTTTCTTGGTTTGTCTTTGCATATATTTATGTTATGTTATTTGTTGATGTTTCAGCCCTGATGAAGTTCCATTTTGGAACGAAACGCGTTGGCTGATTGCCATTTTAAATAATTTTGATATTTAATAAAGAAGACTAATTTGGACTCGTTTGGATCCTTGTGGACTTCTATGCTGGTGCACCTTCGTTTTGTAAAGAATTTTGGTATTTCTGGAACTCAGAGGAGCCTAGTTGCGGCAGGCTCCAGAAGTGTCTGCAGAGAACTATTATATTTTTTCTAAATATTGGGTTTGAGGTGCTGCACCTTGGTCAGCCGCCTTTTGTCTTATGCTATTCTACATGTCATAGAGCTACTGACCATGCAGCTCCAACACCCAAGAAGGCCACAACACCCACTGCCATCACCCTCAGGACCTCCCCCCCGGACCACCCCCCTCCCTACTACCACCGAGGCAGTGCAGAACAGGACAGCGGACCTTCCAAAAATGGCATGGTCCCTCAGCCACACAATAGCTGAATCTTGGGAGATGTGGCAACCAAGTATGTGTGAAGGACGCAAGTCACCCATCAATAAAAATGCACACAATACCAAGTGTAGCGGTGATGTGGTGGACAGACCTCACTATGCAGAGCACAAACCTCTCCATGTGGACATATACTGCTGGTGCTTGTAGTGTTGTGGACAATAGACGCAACCATGTTACCTCAGGCAGTGGGGAAGATCTCGGTCATGTAGCTGTGTTGTCCCCCCTGGAAGCGGAAGCGGAGTGGGCTGGTCCAGCGTACGCCACTCCAGCATAGGAGTATGAATAAATAGGCTGGGGCTCTGGGCGTGGTTAACTTGTGGGAAGGCCAAAGCGTCTGCCAGGGCGGCAGCCCTCACCCTGCCACGAGGCCTCCACCGTGACCGCCGGCCTCCTCGACACAGGCCCCCTGCGAACCCAGCAGCAGAGCACCACAGACTTATGTCTGTACAGACTACTGCCTTCGATCTACACTGCGGACAGCAGGGCTCACAATTCAGATCGAGTCGCGATTGCAGATGACGCAGTCCAGTAGGCAAGAGACATTGATCCCAGTGCGGCCTGCCCAGACCACGCATCATCCCAGACTGCGCACACACTGAGTGCTTCAGGTGCCACTAACTCAGTGCACCACAAGTCAACGCCATGTGGACTTATTAAGACAGAATTCATTAGGCAAAAGACATTGCTACCAGTGTGGCCCGCCCGGACCACGCATCATCGCAGGCTCCACACACGCTGGTTGCTTCAGGTGACACTAACTGTACAGCTCAACTCAACGCCACATGGCTGCGGGCCCTTGCTGACCGCTGCCTCCGGCCTACACTGCGGTCATCAGGGCTCACATTTAAAATTGACTCTTGATTCATTAATTGCCAGTAGGCAACTAAGTATTACGTCCCTAAAACCTACATAATATCCTTTTAGTATCCTTGCTTCAAGAACTTGTTTTATATCAGTTATAGCTTTAGTACAATGACCAAATTCATCTTGCAAGTCCAAAGGAACACTGAATGGCAGTCTACACTGTGGACAGCAGAGCTCACAATTTGAATTCAGTCTTGATTTATTAATTGCAGACAGAATTGTACTCTATGTCCTCGAATTTTGTCAAGAGGAAGTGACAAAAAGCATTCCTTGATGTCTGTGCTGACTACTGCCTTCGATCTACACTGCGGTCAGGAGGGCTCACAATTCAGATCGAGTCGCGATTGCAGATGACGCAGTCCAGTAGGCAAGAGACATTGCATCATCGCTGGCTGCGCACATGCTGAGCGCCACACCTACCACTAACTCTATGCAGCTCAAGTCAATGCCACGTGGCTCTGGGCTCTCCCTGACCACTGCCTCCAGCCTACACTGCGGTCAGCAGGGCTCACAATTCAGATCGAGTCGCGATTGCAGATGACGCAGTCCAGTAGGCAAGAGACATTGCATCATCGCTGGCTGCGCACACGCTGAGCACCACACCTACCACTAACTCTATGCAGCTCAAGTCAACGCCACGTGGCTGTAGGCCCTTCCTGACTGCTGCCTCCGGCCTACACTGTGCTCAGCAGGGCTCACAATTCAAATTCAGTCTTCATTCATTAATTTCAGAGTCCAGTAGGCAACTAACTATAACGTCCCTGAAACCTACATATTTCGACAGTGTATTCCATAAATGTTTCATCTTTTGTTCCATACACCTACACTGCAGTTAGCAGAGCTCACAATTTAAATTGAGACATGATTTATTTATTGCAGAGAGAATTGTACTCTATGTCCTCGAATTTTGTAAACAGGAAGTGACTAAAAGCATTCTTCGATGTCTGTGCTGACTACTGCCTTCGATCTACACTGCGGATAGCAGGGCTCACAATTCACATCGAGTCGCGATTGCAGATGACTCAGTCCAGTAGGCAACAGACATTGCTCCCAGTGCGGCTCGCCCGCACCACGCATCATCGCTGGCTGCGCACACGCTGAATGCTTCTGATGCCCCTATCTCAGTGCAGCACAACTCATGGACCCTTTATGATACAATGTTTTGTGTATAATTTCACATCTGCTGCCCCTACCTCAGTGTACCACAAGTCATGGACCCTTTACGATACAATCTTGTGTGTATTATTTCACATCTGTTGCCCCTACCTTAGTGCAGCACAAATCATTGACCCTTTATGATTGAATCTGTGTGTCTGATCCAATGATTACTGTTGTACTTGTTGCCAGCACCAACCATTCCCGGAGGGCTGGCTTACACTCACCCCACACGCATCCAGCACAGACGTCACTGGACATGTGACCCTGGTAATAAAAATGAGTCGAGCGCACGTGCCCGTACCCAGTTCCACTATCTATCTGTGTCTGTGTGTTCATTATGTGTGCAAGATACCGCCCCTGGGCCCTACCACATTACATTGTGCTGTGGACAGCGTATGCAACCATGTTACATCTGGCAGTGGGGAAAACTTCGGTTATGTAACTTTCTCTCGGTCATTGTACAAGTACGTACGTAGAGACTGGATCATTAGAGTACTGCAAGGAGAGTGTATAGTGAATTTATAAGTGCTTGGGGATTGGCGGAGTAATTGTATAAGTACATATGTTGGCACAGCCTAACCCCGAACCCAAGCTTGGCTCTAATTGGCTGCCCCCCATGTGCCAAAAACTGAAACTTGAACTTTGCATGGCCCTGTATTGCTACAGCTGCAACACTCCACTGAATGTGCAATAAACATTCATATCCACACAGATGTGTCATGTCCACCATCTTTCATGTGTGGAACTATTGATGAATGTAGGGTCAGTGATTCCCTGTACCTTCCATGTTGGCCATGTTGTGGGACTTGGCTCACAGAGTGACACATTGGCGCTTGCGACCCGGGTGACGTCAGCACTACAACAGGGACACCCGCATCAGTTGATTCCTCATACAGCCCAGGACGGAGCCACGCCCATAGCTCCGGAGTCATTCTTCACAGCCTCACACAGGACTGGCATACGCCAGGCCAGCCCACTCCGCTTACGCTTACAGGGAAGGACAACAACGCTACATGGCCCAGATTTTCATTGCAGTGATCTGCTGGTCACACGCTAGTTGTCAGTATGCCACAGCCACTCCCTCACGGCTGGTATACACCCACACCACACCCATCCATCACAGGCATCACAGGACACGTGACCCTGTGAATAAAAAAGACCGGGCGCACGTGCTCGATGCCATTTCAGAGTTGCTCACACCGGATACACTGCGGCCGGCACAGGCACACCGGCACAGGGCGGTGACTTTCGGTACACTGAGTTACGGGTACCGTAACTGCTGAGCGGGTGTGCAGCCTGCGGTGATGGCCCGTCCCGGCGGTCTGGACAGCTCAGGTTTTGTGTGCCCTGCTGGACCGCAGTGTAGGCCTGAGCCATCAGACAGTGCAGGCCTACCGCCACGAGGTGTCGCCTCGCTGGTCACAGAGTTAGTGGCACCGCAAGGGCTGAGCGGGTGTGCAACCTGCGATGAAAAGCCCGGTGCACTGGTATGTTCTCTGCCATGGCGAAATCAAGACCCAGCACCAAATGTGAGACCTGGTGGCCTGCGGAGCGGGGCTGCATGATATTCAGGGTGATGTGTCCGCGGGCCCCTGGCTTGGGGCTTGCAGCGGCACGTGGTAGGCCCTCTTTTCTACACGCAGGTTGCGAAAGGTGAGCAGAGAGGCTTGGTAGTGCAGTGGCGGGCAGTCACCTCCGGGCAGTGGGAGTGGATGGGGTGCAGCAGCCTGGGTGCGCAGCGGCGGACAGTCACCCCTGGGCAGTGGGAGTGGATGGGGTGCAGCAGCCTGGGTGCGGAGCAGCGGGCAGACACCTCTGGGCAGTGGAAGTGGATGGGGTGCAGCAGCCTGGGTACGCAGCAGCGAGCAGACACCTCTGGGCAGTGGAAGTGGATGGGGTGCAGCAGCCTGGATGCACAAAGGCGGGGCAGAGAATTAGGCGTGTGCAGTTGTATGTACTCTGCCATTACTGATTCCATACTACGTTTCAGATGAGTAAGCTTGAGGGCTCCACTATGTCCCGGCACGTGGTTGGAGACACACCGGTGACGGAAAGGTGAGCTGTGAGGGTTTTGTCCACAGTGTGGGCACTCACTGTCCCTCTCCATCTCTTCCTTTCTCTCCCTCACACTCTTTCTCTCTCTTCCTCTCTCTCACACTGTTTTTTTCTTTCTCTCTCTCTACCTCTCTCTCTCTTTCTCTCTCACTCTTCCTCTGTTTCTCTCTTCCTCTTTCTCACACTTTCTCTCTCTCTTCCTCTCTCTCACTGTTTCTCTCTCTCTCTTCCTCTCTCTCTCACTCTTTCTCTCTCCCTCCCTCTCACTCTTTCTTTCTTTCTTTCTCTCTCTCTTCCTCTCTCTCACTCTCTCTCTCCTTTGATGGGCGCATGACGCACAATCTTATCTTGCTTTTTGTCTAGCAGGCTGTGATTCACAGATTGACGACCCCCCCCGACACGGACCTCCCGCCACGAGGAGATGACTTCAGGTCCACTGAGTTAGTGCCACCAGAGCTGAGCACATGTGCAGCCTGCGATGATGTGTGGCCATCCTGCAATCAACACCCATTTGAATTGTGAGCTCGGCTTGACCGTTTGTACGCAACGCCTGAGGAGGTTGCTTCGGCACGTGGTGGACCCTCTTAGACACACGCCGGTGGCGGAAGGTGAGCAGAGAGGCTTGTTTCCGCAGCAGCGAGCAGTCACCTCTGGGCGGTGGGAGTGGATAGTGTGCAGCACCCTGGGTGCACAAGAGCGGGCAGACACCTCCGAGCAGTGGGAGTGGACGGGGTGCAGCAGCCTGGGTGCACAGGAGTGGGCAGACACCTCTAGGCAGTGGGAGTGGATGGGATGCAGCAGTCTGGGTGCGCAGGAACGGGCAGTCACCTCCGGGCAGTGGACTGGATGGGGTGTACCAGCCTGGGTGCACAGCATCGGGCAGACACCTCTGGGCAGTGGGAGTGGATGGGATACAGCAGCCTGGGTGCGCAGAGGCGGGCAGACACCTCTGGGTGGCGGGAGTCGATGGGGTGCAGCAGCCTGGGTGCTCAGGGGCAAAACAGAGAATTAGGCGTGTGCAGTTGTATGTACTCTGCCATTACTGATTCTATATCAGATGACTAAACTTGAAGACTGCACTATGTCCCGGCACGTGGTTGGAGAGACACCGGTGGCAGAAAGGTGAGCTGTGAGGATTTTCTCCACAGTATCAACACTCACTCTCCCTCTCCATCTCTTCCTTTCTGTCACTCACACTCTTTCTCTCTCTCTCTCTCTCTCTCTCTCTCTCTCTCACTCTCTATCTCTTCCTTTCCCTCTCTCACACTCTTTCTCTCTTTCTAGGTCTCTTCCTCTTTCTCTCATTCTTTCTTTCTCTCTCCCTCTCTCTCACTCTCACTCTTTCTCTCTCTCTCTACCTCTCTCTCTCACACTGTTTCTCTCTTTCTCTCTCGCTTCCTTGTATCTGACTCTTTCTCTTTCTCGCTCTCTTCCTCTCTCAGTCTTTCTCTCTTTCTCTGTCTTCCTCTCTGTCTCACTCTTTCTTTCTCTCTCTCTTCCTCTCTCTCACTCTTTCTCTCGTTCTCTCTCTCTCCTTTCATGGATGCATGACGCACAATCTTATCTTTCTTTTTGTCTTGCAGGCTGTGATTCACAAATTGTCGAGGGATGACACGCCATACCTGTACCTACTTTTATTTTGTTGTTTTGTTTAAATAAAATGTTTTATATGTAAATCCATAGATGACTGAGATTCTTATTTGTCCAACCTCACATGCATCTTCTTTACTATAATTGTGCGACATCAGCCAATTTGTTACGTTCCAGATTTCCTAAGGTTGCTGTCACATTTGTTTGTGTGGGGGGGAGGTGAGGGGCGATGGCGGACAAGGGGCTGGTGGCGGGGGTGTTGGAGCAGTGTTGGGTGTCCGAGCTGCATGATCGTTGGCTCCATTGCATCTGTTGTCATTCATGTGTGGCTCTGGGTTGGGCTCCCTTTCATATTGCAGGTTGTAGTCCGACTTTACACCAGCTCAGAGCAGGTTTAAACTTTCTGCTACTAACGCACCTAATCGCCTGTTTTGTACTCTCTTCGACGATCTTGCTGGTGGTTGATACACTTGCGAAGTAATGTGTTTGCTGCTTTTTGCACGGGAACGCCTACTCTACATCCCATTAGCAATATTTGCCGGAGTCATCCGTGACGATGCTTTTTGAGGCTGCTATTGCTGGTAAACTGGTAATATGGGCTGTTTGCTCCAGCTTGTGAATGGTGCATTAAATTTATCACCATTTTGGTTGCGATAAAGTGCTGTTAACTCGGCGATATGTCCTTGAGAATATACCCCTCGGTGTTTGAAAGACTTAAGAAGTACTTGAGTGCCGCACTGAGAACCGCGCACCCATCGCTTTCACAAGTTTGCTATGACAGGGCGGGAGAGAGCGAGGGAGAGAGACGGAGTGAGATAGCACAAGCAGCGCAAGGCTGCACGGGCACCTGGCTCCACATGCCAACATGTGTGTGTGCATCGCCATCCGTGCACAGGCAATTCCCCCACAATGCAGCCCACACACATAGCAATCACAGAACATCAGCAATGAAGGCAATGTGGTACAAAACTCCCCTCATATGGGTTCTGTGTCCGGTGTGTGTGGCGGGGTGATGGCTGCATGGCTGTGTGCCCCTGACACATCAGACTGCGTAGGTGATGGGGCTGCATCAGATGTCGCCCAGCACCTATGCAAAAACAATGTCTGGCTCACAGAGGCAGAGCTTGCCAAAGGGATACACCCCCGTTGCACATGCAACAGTCAGTTCTTCCCTGTGTTGGGACGAGGCTCATTGTGGCACACGAGTGGACAATCTTTACAACACACCTCACAGTTAGACACCAGTGGAGTGGCATAGGCTTTATTGGCATGTGCGTGTGAGTACGGACGAGGCAACGGCCACAACAGGCACAGACATGCTTAAGACACTTACACGCAGCATGGGTACATGTCGAGGGGCAGATGATGTTGGGGCTGAAATGGACAAGATTTATCACATATGGCAACGCTCACAGCCCACCTTGCCTTGCTCCCCAACAACTTAGATTTCCTAAGAACACTCAAATGCAAAGCCTCGCAGTACCACACCAGCCTTTACTGACATTGAAATCTACCTCTCAGTGTAAAAAATGAGACCGCAAAGTGTGCACATAACATTTCTTCTTTTTTGTGTGGAGGATATGCCACAGCTCTGAGCAATGATTTGAATGTGTGTACAACGTTGTGGGACATGGGTTGCTGTTTTTGTGGATGTCAAGGCCATCCCATGCGGGGGTACCACAGGCAGGGGCTTCTATGTGTGGGCTGAGGATAAGTCGGATGGTTTATTTGGCATCTGCACAGTGCCCCGTGTGAGGGTGCACAACTCACTGTACGTGGGGTCTGCATGGTGCTCTGCCTCCAGGGTGTGGCAATTGTCTGCTCTGCCAACAGTGATCAGGTGTGAGGGTCTGACAGGTTCACATGTTGTGCTACATCGCCATGTGTGTGCTCTCACCGAGCAGTGTGTCCAAATTGGCAAAGTTCCCAAACGACGCTGTGTTGCTTGGACCATGGACCTGCGTCGCCTTGGACAGGTGTGTGTGCACACGCGTTATTCCACGCACATGCATCCATAGCTCGACCGAAGGGAGACGTGTCCTCTGTTTTGGTGTGATATGTGAGCAATCCCCACTGTGCAACAAGTTGTTGGGCCATGGGCTGTGGGTGGCAATAGGATGTGGCTGCAGGTACGTAGTTACTCGTCCATGAATGCCCGTGCAGCTTCATGTGCAATGTGTTCCAATAGTACGTCGTTGTCGTGTTCAAGGAACACCAGGGTGAGCCAATCCATTAGGTGGTCCGGGCAGGTGTGCTCAGCCCACGCCGTCTCACCGATCCGCAACACAGCCCAATAGGGGAGCGCCTCGATGTGGTCACTGCACACGAGAAATTGTGCCATCTCCCATGCACAACTACCAATACATACGCAGTATGTCAAGGCATCCCATGCACGGCTGTCTCGGTTACACTCCTGTTCGTGATCCAACAGGGGGCGCAAACACAAGTCATAGTCCAATTCATCAACAGTTGTGTTGGATAGGCAGACATCCATGGGACACTCGAATGTGCATGTTCGGCAGTGGAACCAGGGCTGGACGCAGGTGACGTGGGAAATGCGGAAGCTGAGCCTGTAACTGATCCACATTCCATCTCTGTTAAGTTAATAACACATGAATTTTCTACTGTCACCCCTTCTCCACTATTTCCAGACCGAGCATAATTTCCAAACGTGCCACATTCTGTTTATCTCGTCGGAATAGATATACAAATGGAAATTAACGCTACATCGAATTTTCAAAACCATACAGGGCCATATTCACAAGAATGGCGATAACATTATCGCCGCTTTAGCGGCAGGAAACTGCCGCTAAAGTGGCGATAATGTTCTCACTGGTCTTGAGAATATGGCCCACAGTCTTTTACAGATGACAACTTATCCTTTTTCTTTGTGAAAAACTCCTAAACTTATATAAAGTACTTGTTTAACAACTAGTTACACATTATGCATATTTTAGAACCAATAAAACACCAGACTTTACTAACACTATGTTATTTAGAAATAAAAAATACTTTCAAAGTTAAAAATATCATCTCAAATACTTAACCACTACTACAAAACACATAACACACCTTCTTAATTTCTAATTTACCTTCCTAGTTGGTATGCAGATTTCAAATGTCACAAACGCATGCAATTCTTTTGTTGTCACACAGTACATGTAATGCACCGCTTTCATCAAGAATGGAACAAGTAATGGCACAATTTCCCTGTTGCTCCACACATAAATCCATGTAAAGAACAAATCAGAATAGTTCCTTATTTTTTTTAGATTGCAAAACCTCTCTTTATTGTTTTTTTTTTAACTTTCCATATAAACAGTTTTTTTAAGGACACATACAGGTGAAAAGTTCAAGGTATTCTATCAACACTTTCTAGAACATTCTACGACACGTGCAGGTTAAAAGTTCATAATTTTTTTAAACCTACCTATATTTTTTTTTGCAAAATTTTCTCCAACATTTAACGGCACATGGAGGTCAAAAGTTCACCAATCTTTCAAGTTTGAACTGCACCTTCCAAATACAATTAGCAGGTGTGGTTGAGCTGAGCAAATTTCATCCTATAATATGTACTCCACGTATAAACTGCTTTTTTATTAACCAATCACAAAGATGCTTTTCATCAAAACTAATATACACCCTACTTTTTAGGACACAATACATTTCATCTCCCAATCGGTTAACGTTTTGTATGTAAAAAAAAAAAGTAGTTCCCCATGTTTAAACATATCTCTTATTCTACGAACGGACTGCATGAGCTACAGACATTTATCCACATCTTCTAGCCATACCTTCAAAATGCTAGTGTGGATTGTAGGACATAGCTATGTTTTCTGGTGCAAGAGGTATGCAGAACAGAGACGTATTGACTTAGACCTAGGTTTACAAAATGTGCACATTAAATGGTTTGCACAGAGAGGATTGAAGTGGCACCAATTGCTCCCTTTGGTTAAAACCTGTTTGCATCTCCAACACCCTGATCTCATGATTGTGCACTGTGGTGGTAACGACCTAGGCACATTGACTGGGGTAGGTTTGGAAATGCTTATGAAGGACACCTTTGGGCAATTGATGTTACTTTTGCCTCAAACTGTCTTTGTATATTCCAATATATGCCAAAGACAGAAGTGGAAATGGTCAAACCAATTTTGTCATAAGATTGAAAAATCTAGGAAGAATGTCAACAAAGCTGTGTCTGCATACCTCAGAGACCATAGAATGGGGTCGATTTACAACAACAACATACGTTTTGAAATGGCTAATATCTACAGAAGTGATGGAGTACACTTCACAGATGAGGGAAACCGAGTTTTCCTGATTAACCTGAAGCTGTGCATTCGCACTTACATGTAGCTCCAACTAATAAACACAAGGGCTCTTTTTAGAGCCACCTTATATTCCCAATTTCGGCTCGCAGAGTGTCAGCTGCGGTTCGGCTAGCAGAGGGACACCTGCTGGCCGTCGGGCAGGCTCGCAGAGGAAGAGCTGCGGCCCGTGGGCTCAGCTCGCAGAGGGAGACCTACGAGCCCTTGGCTCGCAAAAGCACAGCACCATACTGGTTCGCAGAGGGAGAGCTGTGGCCTGACTCGCAGAGGGAGACCAACGGGCCAACAGGCCTGCTAGCAGACACACAGCTATCAGTTAACGGGCTGGCTCACAGAGATACAGCTGCGAGCCCTCCGAGTTGCAACCCAATGGGCTAACTCGCAGAGGGAGAGTAACGGGCCGACGGGCCTGCTAGCACAGACACAGCTACGAGCTAACGAGGTGGCTCACAGAGATAGAGCTGCTGGCCCGACGGCTCGCAGACACAGAGCTGCGAGCCGACGGACTGGCTTCTAAAGGCATAGCCGCGAGCTGGTGATGTGGGGAGAAGGACCGTGAAAGGGGTATCTCACACAGACAGACCTGCGGTATATTTTTAGTGTTGCCTCGCAGAGGTAGAATTACGGATCCGATGCCTTGTAGAGAGAGAGTTGTGAGCTGACGGACTGAATCACAAAATGGCTGCCAACACTTCCTAGTTTCAACAGTTCGCAGCCAATGAGCTGCAAGCTCGTACTCGTAACGCTTCAGCCAATCAGATGTCAGAATTCTTAAATATCGATATCTGGAAAATTTGATATTTCTCTAAAACTACTCAACGGATTTACCCGATTTAAACAAAAGCATGCTTTCTGGACCAAGACCTTTCTCTGTGCCAAATTTGGCATAATTCCATTCAGCAGTTTGACCTGTAGCCTTGTCTAAAGTTTCCTATGGAAATTGCATGGAGAAAACACGTTTTGGGACCCCCCTTTTTTCTCAGTTCCCCCTTGACGAATCCCCCCCAAACTTGTAGGATAGGATCTGACCTGAAAAGAGGAACTTTTTGGAAAATTTCGTAAAGAATCGTCAAACGACGCCAAAGTTATAAGCACATCAAAAAATGCTTTTCCTATGGAAACGTGGTCCTAACTATAACTACCTTCTGGCGACCGCCAGTAGGTAATATATATATGTGTGTATATATATATATATATATATATATATATATATATATATATATATATATACATATATATATATATATATATATATATATATATATATATATATATATATATATATATATATATATTATCTACTGGCGGTCACCAGTAGATAGTTATAGTTAGGACCTAGTTTCCATAGGAAAAGCATTTTTTGTTGTCCCAATAACGTTGGCGCCGGTTGACGAATCTTTGCGAAATTTTCAAAACTAGTGGGGCGCTCTGGTCAGCTCCTATCTTGAAAGTTTCGGGGTGATTCGGCAAGCGGGGGCCGAGAAAAAAGGGGGTCCCAAAACATGTTTTCTCCATGTTATTTCCCATAGTAAACTTTAGACACGCCTACAGCCCGAACTGCCGAACAGAATTACGCCAAATTTTGCAAAAAGGTAGCCCTTGGTTCAGAAAGAGCCCTTTTTGTTAAATGGTGTAAATCCGATCAGTAGTTCCTGAGAAATTCAAAAAATAGAGGTCAAAAAATCATTTTCCCATAGGAAACTTTAGACACGGTTACAGCTGAAACTGCTGAACGGATTTACACCAAATTTGGCAAAAAGGTACCCCTTTGTTCAGAAAGAGACCTTTTTTTAAATGGTGTAAATCCGTTCAGTAGTTGCTGAGAAAATCAAAAAATAAAAGTTTCGATATCTATGGCCCCGGTGGATCCGCGCACCCTGCCGATCACGAGCTGCATTATAATTGGCTGTCAACACTTCAAACCAGGAAGTGTTGGCAGCCATCTTGTGCCTCGGTAGAACTGAGGCACAAGAAAAGAGAAAAAGAAACGCGCAAAACAAGAAAAGGGGGCAGGGTAGAAACACCCTGACCCACTAGGCCTGCTCAAGGGGTCCTACAAGGACCCCCAGGGCCAAAAAGAGCATTTTTTTAAAAAAAAAATCGTCCGAATTCGCGCTAGGTGCGCGAATCTGGCAGCGAAAATAAAAAAAACAAAGCGCGGGCTTCCGCGCTTCGTGGTAATGAAGCCCCCGGGTGGGCCAGGTCCCGGGGGCAGTGAAAAAAGTGTGGGGGGGCCCAATCCCCCCCACACTGCCCCAGGGACTGCCACCTCCCCGGGGCTTGATTAATGAGTGGGGGGGCACGCAGCCCCCCCGCAGCCCCAGGGACCACCACCCCCCGGGGCTTGTTTTTTTAAAGTTTGGGGGGCCTCTAAGGCCCCCCCAAGCCCCGGGGACTGCCACCCCCGGGGCTTTCATTAATTATAATAGCGGGGGCACACTGCCCCCCTGCAGCCCCAGGGACCACCACCCCCCGGGGCTTCATTTTTTTGGGGTAAATATACCTGTGTGGGGAGGCTCGAGCCCCCCACATGCCCCGGGGACCACCACCTCCCCGGGGCTCTAATATTCAAATTTGGGGGGCCGTAACGGACCCCCGAGCCCTGGGGACCACCACCTACCCGGGGCTTTGCAATTGAAGGGAGGGGGGCCGCACGGCCCCCCTCCTGGAGCCCGTGATGGCCCTGGGGACCGCCACCCCCCAGGGCCGGCTCCTGCAGTGTCCCGAGGTGCCCACCCCCGGGACACTGCTGTTTGCAATGACAGGACGGGAGTCTCGCGGCTCCCGCCCTGTCATTGCAAACTGCTTTGCTTCATTGAAGAGAGAGCAGGGAAACCTGCTCTCGCTTCAATGAAGCAAAGCAGATTACTTTTCCATAAGGGGAGCTGCATGTCAGCAGCTCCCCGTGTGGAAAAGCAATGCCGGCTCCCGCAGGACGCGGGGAGCCGACGGCACCGTGGGGGCATTGGGGCTCCCCCCATGGTCCCCAATGGAGAGGGCAAGCCCCGGGGAATGGGGTCCCCGGGGCCAGAAGTGGCCCGGGAGGGGGGCCACGCAGCCCCCCTCCCCAACAAAAATAAAAAAAAGGCAGTCAGGCCCCGGGGGATGGGGTCCCCGGGACCATAATAGGCCTGAGGAGGGGGGCCACGCAGCCCCCCTTCATAATAAAATAAAAAATATTTGGCCATGCCCCGGGGGATGGGGTCCCCGGGGCCGGAATTGGCCCGGGAGGGGGGCCACGCGGCCCCCCTCCCAAAGAAAATTTAAATAAATAAATAAATAAAGGCCGGCCCCGGGGGATGGGGTCCCCGGGGACAATAGAGGCCTCAGGAGGGGGGCCACGCAGCCCCCCTTCATAATAAAATAAAAAATATTTGGCCATGCCCCGGGGGATGGGGTCCCCGGGGCCGGAATTGGCCACGGGAGGGGGGGCCCACGCGGCCCCCTTCCTGTTAAGATATATAATTCACTGAAAAAACCATAGGTTTCAGGCACGTTATAGTTAGAAATTAGCATTTAAAAACCTTAGAAATTCACTGAAAAAACCATAGGTTTTAGGGAAAGTTATAGTTAGTTGGACATTTCACTCGTACAAAACCATAGAAATTCCCCCGTTATAGTTAGTTCAGCTAAAAGGTCAGTCATGTCATTTGAGATGTCATCAGTGATGTCATCAGTGATGTCACTGACCATGTCATGAGTGATGTAATATGTGACGTCATCAGCAGTGCATTGCGGGGGCGCGAGTTATAGTTAGCTGAAATAACAGATCATTAAGTGACTCATGCTAACATAAACATTCTGAACAAAGTGCATTGTGCGTAGTTCTTATAACGTATAGACTAACCGGAGAAAAAATTACTCTCGGTTCTGTTTTTAAAAAACATTTTTTTTTTAAAACAGTAAGTCTAAGCGTATAAAGTGCTTGGTATAATTGTCATCCTGAGAGGACAAGGAAAGAAGCCAGCAAATTAAACATCTGAAAGAAACACATAGTGATAGATTCCTTACCTTAGAATATCCCCAGGCGTCAGACTGGATCCGGAAAGTTTTCGTCAGCAGTACCCCTGCGCGTCGCTAGGTGGCGTCGTGCGGCTCAGCGTCCGTCGTTGGCGTCGTGGTCGCCGAGATGACGTCGCGGGCACTGCTTAGACGCCGCCCACATGTGTTGACGTCAGTTCTTTCTTTTTCCCCTCCAAAAAGCGCAGATCCGGGAAGAGCAGGAACCCCCAGTCAATTTTTGACTGACTTTTTTGAGGCTTTTTGTCTTTATTTTTCTTCGAGTCATCGACTCCTGGTGCAGTAGGATGCCCGGTTTCAAGTCCTGCGGGGATTGTCACTGCACCGTGTGTGTCTTTTCTGCCTGGGGCGCAACTACGACCCCAAGTCGTGCCCTGTCTGCCGGGCCATGGTGCCGAAGACTTTGCGGGAGCAGTCCCGAAAGTTGCTGGAAGCCCGGCAGTCGGCTCCGTGCCGCTCGAAGTCCCAGTCCAGAGGGAGGTCGAGGGACCGTGCACGGAGTCATCATCATCGGTCTTCGGGATCCAAGTCTTCGCACTCGGGGTCAGGTAATACGAAGCACAAGAAGTCAAAGAAACACCATCGTTCTTCGACTTCCCCTCGCCGGTCGTGCGACGTGGCTGAGGGTGTGGGTGGTGCCACCCCGCGGCTCCGGCGGAGTCTATGCAGTCGCCGCCCAACTACCCGTCCTTCCCGGGGTCGTCGGCGACTCCGGCCCAAATACATGAGTTCCTGTCGGCCATGGCTCGCCTCTTTGGGCCGTCGGGTCCCACCGGTGCGCCTTCGGGCCCCGTGGTCCCGCATGGGTGTACCCGCATTTCCTCGCCGGCGGCTCCGGCATCGCTGTCGGCCCCAGCACCACAGGACACCCTTGGATCCAGGCCTGGATCCCGGTCGACGCCGGTTGACCTTGTTACGCCTCCACCGACGTCGACTCCACCGGCACCAGTTCTGACGCCGCCCGCTCCTCGGGACGACGTCTACCTCAGTTTCAGCCCCGAAGTGGACGCGGCATCGAGCCGGCATCGATCGATGCCGTTCTCGACGTTGCTTGGGGATTTCTATCCCCATGTCCCTGCTCCTTATTTTAGACCTGTTGAACAGCCTGAGGAGCAAGGGGAGGACTGGGAGGGGTCTGAGGACCCTCTCGCTGCAGCCTGCGAACAGGACTGGGCTGAGGAATTGGGGGACGCCAGTGGTCTGGATACCTTTCCAGACCTTGGCATGCTGTCTCCTCCTACCGTGGCTATGGAGGAGGGTGCTAGTTATGCTGTGGTGTTGCGTAGGGCAGCCGGGGCCCTACACCTCGAGCTCCCTACTGTGGCCATCAGGACTAACCTCCTGACAGAGGTGCTGCAGCCAGCAGCTACTTCTGCGGAGCCGCTGCTTCCTTTCAATGAAGCCCTTTCTGACGTTCTTTTCGGCACTTGGTCCAGGCCCACCACAGGGGCTCCTGTGGATAGGAACGTGGCCCGACGCCATCGCCCGGCTCCAGGTGACCCCATTTTCCTCTCCCAACACCCCACCCCGAGAGCTTGGTTGTCCAAGCCTCTGCTTCCCCAACCGCCTTCCCTTCCGCACCCCCGGATAGGGAATCCAAGAAGCTGGATCAGTTTGGGAAGAAGATTTTTTCTTCCACCAGCTCTGCGCTGCGGTCCGTGAACACTGCATGCCTCTTGGGCCATTATTCCCACTCTCTGTGGAATACGGTGGCGAGCGTGCTGCCCCAGTGTCCGGAGGAGGCCCGGCCTGCTCTCTCCCAGGCTGTTGCAGAATGGAGAGACGCAGCAAAGTTCATGATTCGTTGTGGCCTAAACACCGCTGTCTCGATGGGCAGATGAATTGCAATGACGGTGGTGGTTCGCCATCATGCCTGGTTGAGGACCACTGGATTTTCGGGGGATGTCCAAAACACCCTTATGGACATGCCCTTTGATGGCCGTCGCCTTTTTGGTGACAAAGCGGACAGCTTTGGAAAGGTTTAAGGACTCATGGGCTACGGCCAAGTCCTTGGGACTCTCGGCAGTCCGCCCTCCTCCGCCTTCTGCTTTTCGCTCCTGCTGACGAAAACTTTCCGGATCCAGTCTGATGCCTGGGGATATTCTAAGGTAAGGAATCTATCACTACTAATGTTTCTTACAGATATATCGTTACCGAAGGTAAGTTACTTGTTCAACAATACATCGATACCCATGACCTATCAGCTTTTTGGTTTCTACCATCTCATCCTTTCCCACAGGAATGATAAAGTGCATAGTGCAATAGTACTCTGTATATATATATATATATATATATATATATTCACTGAAAAAACCATAGGTTTCAGGCACGTTATAGTTAGAAATTAGCATTTAAAAAACCTTAGAAATTCACTGGAAAAACCCATAGGTTTCAGGGGCGTTATAGTTAGTTGGACATTTCACTCGTACAAAACCATAGAAATTCCCCCGTTATAGTTAGTTCAGCTAACTATAACTCGCACGCCCGCAATGCACTGCTGATGACGTCACATATTACATCACTCATGACATGGTCAGTCGTGTGCACCGGTGGGGCAGCGAAGTGACAAGCACCACAACCCACAAAAAAGGTAACGAGGGCACTGAATAACGCAGGATCTTCTCTTTGTATCTGGCAGGAACAACAAAGTTAAAAAGCCCTAGTACCAAAATGTAGAATTAGTGATACAACGGTCTTCAAGAGGACCTGCGATGCCGCTTCTGCCTCCCGTAGCCTGGAGGCGGCACATGGGTCACGCGGTACGGTCATACTGCGGTGGGACGCACACTCGTTGACCTCTCATGGCACTGCTCCACACTTCAGGGAGGACGCTTTCCATTAGCTATGTTTTCTGATGACATGTCGCGCCGGCCCCTTCCAACAACAGAACTCCTTTAGATCCAAACAGACTCTTCCACTCTCTCACCGGAAGTGAAACCAGGCCACGCGGACACTTTCACAATACAACAGCCGGGAATGCACTTTTCGGTTAAAAAACCACATTCCTTCCTCCTAATTAATCAAATAAACATCTCACTGAAGAACAGGGGCCAGCTTCGATCGGTAAACAGCCGTTACAACGACTTTTTTACTTTGCGATACCATTACAACGCATGCATTACCACGCATGCGTTGTACATCACAAAGTCATTACTACGCATTCTTTTAGAACGCATGGTCATTTACCACGCATTCCTTTACAACGAATTTTGTTGTAAAGGTATGTATGGTAAATGACCATGCGTTCTAAAAAACATGTAGATGATCCATGTCGTTGTAAGGAAACAGAGGCTGTTCTGTTTCCTCACAACGACATGCACCGCCCCTCAGAGATGACGTGAAGCAGGAACCACGAGGAGAAAGGAACCATGAGGAGTGAGAGGTAAGGGGGATTGGGCATGGGGTGGGGGTTTCTTTTCTAGGGTTTAGGGTAGTGCAGTGGTGTTTGGGTGGTGTAGGGGGTCGTGCTGGGGGTAGTGTTTTAGGGTTTAGGGTAGTGCAGTGGTGTTTGGGTAGTGTAGGGGGTCGTGCTGGGGGTAGTGTTTTAGGGTTTAGGGTAGTGCAGTAGTGTAGGGGGTCATGCTGTTGGTAGTGTTTTAGGGTTTAGGGTAGTGCAGTGGTATTTGAGTAGTGTAGGGGGTCATGCTGGTGGTAGTGTTTTAGGGTTTAGGGTAGTGCAGTGATGTTTGTGTAGTGTAGGGGGTCATGCTGGGGGTAGTGTTTTATGGTTCAGGGTAGTGCAATGGTGTTTGGGTACTGTAGGGGTCGTGCTGGGGTAGATTTAGGGTTTAGGGTAGTGCAGTGGTGTTTGGGTAGTGTAGGGAGTCGTGCTGGGGGTAGTGTTTTAGGGTTTAGGGTAGTGCAGTGGTGTTTGTGTAGTGTAGGGGGTTGTGCTGGGGGTAGTGTTTTAGGGTTTATGTTAGTGCAGTGGTGTTTGGGTAGTGTAGGGGGTAGTGCTGGGGTAGTGTTTTAGGGTTTAGGGCAGTGCAGTGGTGTTTGTGTAGTGAAGGGGGTCATGCTGTGGGTAGTGTTTTAGGGTTTAGGGTAGTGCAGTCGTGTTTGTGTAGTGTAGGGGGTCGTGTTTTAGGGTATAGGGTAGTGCAGTGGTGTTTGTGTAGTGTAGGTGGTCATGCTGGGGGTGTATTTAGGGTTTAGTGTAGTGCAGTGGTGTTTGGGTAGTGTAGGGAGTCGTGCTGGTGGTAGTGTTTTAGGGTTTAGGGTAGTGCAGTTATGTTTGGGTAGTGTAGGGTGTCGTGCTGGGGGTAGTGTTTTAGCACTAATTTTTCTTTCTACAGCACTAACCATAATTTCTATGGCAAAATGAACCCCCTCATTTTGTTCCTTTTTAAATTAAATGTTTTAAGTGTTAACAGTTTATTCCAATCAAGATGGCTTCAGGTGTGCCATACTTTTGTCATATGTAAGACTGTTAGCGCTCTAGTTGTTCTTTAGAACACTCTGGGAAGCTGCAGTAGAACACAAAGGCATCAACTGACAGGCTGCTCCTGTTGAAATATAACAGGAAGATATTTGAGATCTCACTTAAAACATGTCCTAATTTTTCTTTCTACTGCACTAACCATAATTTCTATGACAAAATGAACCCCCTCATTTTGTTCCTTTTTAAATTAAATGTTTTAAGAGTTACCAGTTTATTCCAATCAAGATGGCTTCAGGTGTGCCATAATTTTTTCATAAGTTAGGCTGTTAGCACTCTAGTTGTTCTTTAGAACACTCTGGGAAGCTGCAGTAGAACACAAAGGCATCAACTGACAGGCTGCTCCTGTTGAAATATAACAGGAAGATATTTGAGATCACACTTGAAACATGTCCTAATTTTTCTTTCTACAGCACTAACCATAATTCTATGACAAAATGAACCCCATCATTTTGTTCCTTTTTAAATTAAATGTTTTAAGTGTTACCAGTTTATTCCATCCAAGATGGCTTCAGGTGTGCCATACTTTTGTCATAAGTAAGGCTGTTAGCACTCTAGTTGTTCTTTAGAACACTCTGGGAAGCTGCAGTAGAACACAAAGGAATCAACTGACAGTCTCTGCCCTTGTTGGATGTACATGTTTTACTGAGAATGTCAGACTTCATTCTCACATGACTGAGAAAGAAAATGTGAATTTACAGAAAATATGCTCTCATTTTAGCTTCTGGAGCACCTTCCAAAACTGTATGGGACAAGCATGTGAAAATAGTTTTCTCTCAAACATGATTCATGATATCCCAGCAGAAGGTTTTTCACAGGGTAAAATCACCTTAGAACACATCACAATTCCTGAAATTAGTATGGTACCATCAACAAATGAATTCTAATGTAACTAAAGTCTGTTATCACCCTTTATAGTTCTCCTTTTGGTAACCCTCAAAATCTTCGATTCACTACAATGCATTTCAATGGGGTACTATCATTTATATTGGTCCCAAGATGGCTGCCAGCAATTCCAGGATGAAGTGCTGACAGCCAATCAGATCTCACGATGACATGTGTGGTTAGGCTCCGCCCAGATATATATGTGTTTTCTTTTTCAAATTTCTCAGGAACTACTGAACGTATTTACACCATTTAAGCAAAAGGCACGACCCTGAACAAAGGGCTACCTTTTTGGCAAATTTGGTGTAATTCCGTTCAGCAGTTCGGGCTGTAGCTGCGACTAAAGGTTCCTATGGAAAATTGCATGGGGAAAACATGTTTTGGGACCCCCCTTTTTTCTCGGCCCCTGCTTGCTGAATCACCCCGAGACTTTCAGGATAGGAGCGGACCGGAGCGCCCCAACAAGTTGGAAAGTTTCGCAAAGATTCGTCAACCGGCGCCAACGTTATTTCAAATAGAATGTTGCGGATTTCCTATGGAAAATAGGTCCTAACTATAACTATCTACTGGCGACCGCCAGTAGATAATGTATATATATATATATATATATATCCAACATGCAGTGTGCTCCTTCTGTCTCCCCGCACCCGAGGCAGGCTGATCGCTGGTTGCCGGCGGAGCGCGCCGGACATCAATATTCTTCCATAAGTCCAATATATAGAAACTTATAAATATTTTTCTCTTCCTATTACTACATTAATAAAGTGGTAATAGGCAGGGGAAAAATACCAAACCAAACCTACATCTAACGGCTAAACGCAGTTCACAGGCAAAGTTTACCTAAAAACAGCACGGCTGCTTTAACTTTTGTAAGGACAGTCATTATCCAATCACACAATGACATGTCATCTCTATGTGCCATGGTACTTACATGAAATACCATGTAATACCTCGAAATTTTGCGAAAATACCTCAACAACAGATATCAATAAGTTAAAATATCTATCTATCTATTTATCTATCTATCTATCTATCTATCTATATGTATATATATATATATCTATATGTACAGCCGCGGTCCGTGCAGGTAACAGTGGCGGGGCGGTGGGGCCGCGTGAGGGGGGACTACAAGGGACGATGCTGAGGGAAAATTAAATAAATAAATAATTTTCCCTCGGCATCGTCCCTCGAAATAACCCCTCACGCGGCCCCACCACCCCACCGCTGTTATCTGCACAAACCGCGGCTGTATATATAAATACATAAATTAATTTATCCATACAGAAGAGAAGATGCATTTTCATAATGAGGCCCAGGCATAATATTCTTGCGAAATCTTACATAAAAATAACAAATTAGAACTTACATAAAGTTTAGAACAGTAGAAAAGAAAAGCTGTATTCTCTACAGTGCTAAACCTTATTTTTAATGTGTACATAATTTAGTATATATGCAAATTCATGTGCATATATTATGTATCGAAGTTTGGATATCCATAAATTGCAACAAAGATGGTGGATGCGGGCACTCTTCCATGAAATGTTATTTATGTGGATGGAACCAATGCCTCATGGATTTGAAATGAGCCTTGTTCACTGTAATCAAGCATCAGGAGTAGTCCCTCTCCTAAGGCAGGGGGAGGATGCTCGCACATCCCCACACAGGGAGTTTGGGAGGGGTGAAACTATTAGGTGACGTTGTTGCCAAAGGCCGCTGCATTTCTGCCTGGGGGAGCTTACACAGAGTGATGTCTAAACCTCTCTGTGCAATGATGAGCCCACCACCCACCCTGGTACACGATGCAAGGTTTCATTTGGGAGCAGGCAAGGCAAAGAGTGGGATGGATTTGTTTAGATTGATGTGCCTGGTTTGTCTACGGAAGCCGGCATAAAGAGAGAGCTCAGGATAAGGCAGGGGAGCAGATGGGAAACTCAGGAGGAGAGAAGTATGGGGAAAGACGTCATCAGGGCTAATAGGTCTACTGCAGTCATACAGATGAAGAAGGTGGTGTAGGTGCAAGGAGTGGAAACTAGGAGTTCTTTTTCAAATATATTAATGTGTGAACCATTAATTGGGGGCGCAGGGCTGAAGAACCGTAAGAAGAGAGTAAGGTTTAGGGGTTCACAGTTTCTTAAGGTTTATTTAGAGAGCGCGGCTAAGACAAAGGAATAGCAATTGTGAACACAGGGGCAGATTTACAAGCCCCCTGCGCCACCAGTACATCACTTTTTGTGACGGACTGGTGGCGTATCTTACTGCTCCATATTTACAAGGACAGGAAAAGCCACCCTGCGTGGCTTTTCCTGTCCTTGAAAATATGGCCCCTTTACACGCAGCACGTTGCGTGAAAGGGGCGTTCCATGGGTGTTGCTGCGGGTGTTCCCACGCAACACCCATGGAACGATTCACATTTCCAGATTTACGAGGAATTGTAAATCTGGAAATGCGTGTGAATCCTACGCCTCCCCAGGGGAGGCGTAGCGAGGTGCAACGAGGAGAAATGTTTTCATTTCTCCTCGTTTTTTCCTCTTTCAATGCGTGCTGCATTCTGCAGCACGCATTGAAAGAGGAAAATGCCTGTAGTGATTGTTTTTGTGCAGGAAGGACCCCCTTCCTGCACAAAAACAATCTCCCCACAACGCAGGCATCCTTGCACCATGGTGCAAGGGTGACTGCACCGGTGCATGGCTGCAATTTGTGCGCCAGCGCATGGGGAAGCACAGAGATGCAACATATTGTTGTAAATATGTTGCATCCCTCTGCTTTGAAAGTGACTCAGTGCGGCGCAGCCAAATGGCTTGCGGAATGCTTTCATTGTAAATCTGCCCCATAGTGTTTCCAATAAAGCAGACTTTTTCACAACATGTGAGTGTTAGTATCTCCAAAGTATATGTTCTTTTTGTGATTCCCAGACTTTGCAGTCGCAAAATAACTTTGTATATGAGGCTTCACTTTCTCTATACAGTCAAGCATTCTCTGAATACTTTACTATTAATGGATATTAACATTATTCCCAATAACCTCTGTTCTTGGCCTCTGTCTGCAAGAATACATTCTATAGATTAGTCATCAGTTGCTAACCCATACAGAAACACTTCATCCTCTTTGCATGGTTTTATAAAGAATATACGTAGATCCCAATGTATATCCATTCACCTGTGGTCTGATGCAATCAATCAATCAGGATTTATAAAGCGCAGCTAATCACCCGATAGAGTATCCAGGCGCTTGATATATGTTCTCGTTTTTCTTAAACCACTATTTCTAAGACAAAGTAGCACTTACGTCCAGCATGAACTTTCATGCAGCTTAACGCCTCCTTCCGGAGACATCCTAAGAACCTTTCGTAAAACTGGCATAGAATGTGGTGCCCTCTATCATGTTCCACATCTTGTTTGTTTCGAACTGTTAGCTCTGTTCTCTTTCCCTACTATAACCCCTTGTGCTTGGCTACTGTTCTGAGGAATCCAGCCTCTTACTCGCCCTGGGACACTATGCAGGAGCACGATGGACAAGCAGAGCCTCAATGTTTATTTTACAAAGGATGATTGCGTTGGCTATTAGACGCTCTCTAATTCTTCCATTGTGCTGCTCAAATGCTGTTTGCACAACTATTTACTTGTTCAGGCCGAGTTTGTTTGATGACTGCGATATCCTGACACAGAGCAGGGTAAACCAATTTAATGAGGCATTAAGGATATTTGTTATTTTAGAAACAATTCATCTGAAAAGGCACTGTGAACAGTTAACCGATATTTTGTGTGAGCTCCAAAAATATAGTTTCTCAAAAGGAGGAACCAGGAGTTTTTTACCCAGGTCCTGCACATGTACTCCCAACTAAGGTATGCGGAAAATGAATGAATGTGCAGTTCCTAAAGTGAAGGAGATTTCAGGTCTCTTTCGGATTGCCCTCACACACTAAGGAGGATGTCATGCTTCATCATAGGGCTTTTTGCTCCTCGTCGGGCCGGCGCTGCAATGCCCGACGGGCACCCGTGAAGGGGCTCTTTGCTGGAGATCTTTTTTTGATGAAGCCGTTGGGTGTGTGAGGGTATGTGGTCAGGGTAGTGTGGCGAGTGAGTGAAGTGATTTAAAATAGGTCTAGTCCTGCCCTAGGTAATGATTTTTATTCTAAGGGTGCACTAGCCTAACTAAAAATAAGTAAGCCCTGCCTGGAGGTAATGTTCCTACAGGGGGTATTTAGTGTAGGTGGTCAACATGTTTCTTGCCTTACAGCCCCTAACGGGTCTAGAGGCAATTCGTCAGGACCGGTGTATTAAAAGTAAGAGAGAAGGTACTCTTGACTCTTACACTACCACAACGCTGGTGCAGTGCATCATTGTAAAACCAGCGGCGCTGACTGGAGTCAGGGAGTATAGCCTGAGGATTAAAGACCTGAAATAAAATGAAAAAGCAAACTGTTAGACCGAGAGTAACCGGTCCCACGTGGGACTCACCAAACTCCTGGTGAAAGTGATAGAAACGCCGCTATTGAAGCTCATAAATATTTCATTGGTGGTGGAGGCGATCAGTGACTGTACAATTATGCTCTCAAAGGGCCAGATCATTTTGTTCAAAGTCCAGAGCACACAAACCACTGAGTGGTGCTCTAAGATGTACCAAATGGGATGCGAATGGAGGGGTTAAATTGCCCTTCGTAGTCGAATTTTTCATGAGAGAACAATTGTGCTTATTTATTTGAAGTTGGTGCCGGTAAAAAGGTCGAGAGGTGAACTCTGCTGTACCGCCAAAACACAGTGTCCTCTAAAAATTTATGTGACTATATGCGATTCATGGTGATATAACACAAGGTGAATTCCTATGTGGACATAATATATGCATGGCATCGCCGCGTGGGAACCGCGGGGTGGAATTCATCACCGTAGTTTGATAGCCAAAATTTAGTAAACACAAGATAACCAGTGCCTAAAATCAGCCGCTCGTGGACTAAAATAACCGGCACAAGTATGACTAGCCATGATATGGCGTGGCTAATATGCAGAATAAAGGCATTCGTCACCCAGAGCACGCTGCACACACACTCACCCCAGACTCAAAAGGACAGTGCCGACGGGGTTGAGTAAACAGAGCACTTTGTTGCTCGGTCCTGTAGGGAAAACAAAAACAAGAGGCGAAAGTATTCGTTTAGACGCTATTACGAATTTGCACATAGACCCGGCCCCCACTGACTGATTTACGGGGCCCAGAGCAGGGGTAGGACGATAGCTAGTTGCCACGCCACCCTCTCGTAAGTACTTGCCACCATCTACTTTGGGGTTTTGCAGCACGAGAGCAACGCACCAGTAAGATAATGAGTACATGTTCTCTTTAAAACGGCTGGCGCCTTTCGCCTCTTGTTTTTGTCTTCCCTATAGGATCAAGCTACGAAGTGCTCTGTTTACCGCCCCCACCACTCGAACGGATGCAGATAAGTTCATGTACAAGAGGCGGGTATTAGAAAGAAACCAAAGGCCCATATTAATATATTGCAGGAGGGCCAATTAGTAATCCCAGCCAAGTGAATCAAAGGCCATATCTATAGCGGACAGTCATATAACATTAAGTCTACCCTAGCAAGGCGCCTGTGTTAGGCCATTATGGACTCGTCTGATATTGTGGCGCATGGCCGTATGTGGCATAAAACATGCCTGGTCTGGATGGACCAAGTCCGAGATATACTTAAGAAGCTTATCAGCCAAGACTTTGGCGAGTAGCTTCACCTCCACATTGAGAAGTGAGATTGGGCGATAAGAAGACGGGTCATATCGTGGGCGGCCCTGCTTATAAAAGACCACAATCTCAGCGTGACGCCAGTCCGGCGGAAGTGTCACTGCTTCTGATGCCGATTGAATCACCCCAAGAGATGTTTCTCCAGTTGGGGCATATATACCTTATGGAACTCACAGGGGAACCCATTAGGTCCTGGGGTCTTCCCAGATCGTAGTCCTTCCAATGTCCCTCCAACACCCCAGACAATCCCTCTTCAGTAATCTGTTCATCAAGTTATCTGCGGGCCATGTCCGATCAGGGATGGAGAGAAATACAGCGAATAAAGTCCACAATCTGATCGTGGTCGATCGCGTCCCTCTGAGCATAGAGGTGGAGTAATAATTAGCGAAAACCTGGGCCACATCCCGGGGACCAGACACCAAGATGCCTCCAGCATCCCGAATCACCGGGACTGGTGCAACCGACTGGGCTGCCTGACACAGCTGATGTAGCATCTTACTTGACTTATCCCCCCACTGATTAATACGGCTCTGCGCCGCCTGCCATGCCAGTCTCGCCTCATCCAGAAGCAATCCTCTCAGAAGCCGCAGTTGCTGCTGGGCCAGGAGCAGCTGACATCACCCCTCTGGCCCAGCCTCATCAAGTGCCCTCCCATCCAATGCCTGTATCTGAGACTCAAGGTCTACTATCTGGTGCATGTTGCGGGGACCTTCCTCCGTGCAAAAACTAATATCTGCCCCATTTAAGGTGGGCTTACGGGCCTCCCAAAGCACAGTGTTGGAGGGGGCGGAGGGCGCATTACACAAGTGATATAATAGTGACCTATATGATGGGTTCTGTAGGTGTCATGGTGGGTTGTATGATGGAACAACGAGTTCCACAACCCAGCATGCCTAAACCACGCTGTCTGAATAACGACCACGTCTTAACCACACATTGCTTTACCACCCATGCCTTTACCATGAATTTTCATGGTAAAGGCATGCATGGTAAAGGGGTATGCATGGCTAAGGTCACCACCCCCCTACCACTGCCCTAGGGTACATACTCCCCGCCCCCTCCCAACCCCCACGCTGTGTCCTCCCCCTGCCCTAATTCCTAAAACCCTGTCCCTTAACCCTGTCCTTTAACCTGACCCTGGCCAGCCCTGACCCAGCCCTAAAAACTGCCTGCCCTCCCCTAAGCCCTAAAAACTACCCTGACTACCCATTCCCCTCCCCCTGAGGCCTAATTCCCTAACCCCTAATTTAAAAAACTACCCAACACTCACCCAGCCCTAAAAACTACTCTAACCCCCCAGCCCTGAAAACTACCCCTGTTCCCCACGCCCTGAAAATGTGCCCCACCCCCCCAGCCCTGAAAACTAGCCCCAATCCCCCCAGCCCTAAAAACTACCAAAACTACTTCCAACCCCCAGCCCTAAAAACTACCTCCAACCCTCCAGCCCTGAAGACTAGCCCCGATTTCCCCTAGCCCAGAAAACTACCCCGACCCACCCCCAGCCCAGAAAACTCCACCTGACCCACCCCCAGCCCAGAAAACTACCCGACCCCCCCAAGCCACAAAACTACCCCCGACCAACCCCACAGCCCACAAAACTACCCCTGACCCTCCAGCCCACAAAAGTACCCTGAACCACCCCAACCACATTTTAAATAACCCGACCCACCCCCAGCCCACAAAACAACCCCGACCCCCCTTACCTCCACTTACCTCACCGCAATCTCTTCCTGCTTCCGTCCGTCTGCAAGCCCTACCGCACATTGCCTTAACTATGCACATGCGTGGTTAAGGCATATGCGTGGTTAAGGCATGCGTAGTAGGGATTGCGGAGTTGGAACACTTGTGGTTCAGACCTTGGTGTTCTCACTGTTCCCCGCCATGGTGATAACCTGCAGCGGAACGAGGAATGCTGTGGGCAAATAAGTAACAATAGTGTCACCCGTGAGTGATCTGACAATCACCTTGGCAAGATCTCTACTGCTGATGCCCTGTGTAGGTAATGACTGGGGACAAGAAAATAATCCAATCATGAAAAGGACACATGCACTGCTGAATAAAAAGGTGTAGCCAGCCTCAATTGGGTGGAAAGTCTGCAAAGTTGCGGCCCATCCCAGGGAGGATGTCATTACTTTCAATTTATACTTATTCCCACTAAGCCACCAGTGGTACGCCAGCAATCAACCTCTGGAGTCATCACATCATTCCAATTTCCTCCAACCACAGACAGTCCACCGGGCAACTCCCCCCAGAGGCGAATAAATCTGTCTATAAAAGTCTGTCCTCGAGGGGGGCATATATACAGCCCAGGAGTGTGTTTGCACCTGTGCCAAACTATCCCACAGCGAAGAACTCCCTGGAACAATGCACCGCCCCAACTCCCCCACCTCAATACCTCCAAAAAACCTAGAAGTATCTGTTGCGGGAGATACTTCACCGCGACCCCAACGCGGGCCCCGGGCGAGGTCTCGCCAATAGATCCTCATGCACTTAACCTCGTATAACATTGCCCACAGAACCCACCCAGGTGAGGACCTTCCCTGGGGGCAGTAAATTATGCATACCCTACATAACAACTAATCAACCGTGTCTACCACTCGAATGCCGCGGTCAAAGCCCCCAAGGAACCTGCCTAGAGGGCAGCAATTAATACAGCCAAAAAAACACAGCCACCCTCTGATGATCGGCATCTTGACCCTGGTTTCGCCAGTTCGAGTGAGATCGATTATGGCGTTTCGCAGCTGATTTCTTGGGATGATTCCTTCTATCACTCTGGGAAGATTTCAAGTCCATCTGAGGTGGGGTATGAGGCCTCAGGGACACAGTTTCATCCGCCAATGTGAAAATCGCCTCAGGAGTATCAAATAACAGTCTGTGAGTTATAAACTACCCTCATTCGTGCAGGATATAGCAACATGTATTGTATTTGTGACTTTTTAAATGCTTAAGAATGGCATCTTGGTCTAAATAATTGAGGAGCTTGGCAATGATAGGCTGTGGCCTTGCACGAGGGGGAAGTTTTCTGATGAGCGCCTGATGTGCCCTCTCAACAACAAAACATGTCAAGATAGGGATCCGTCATGCATAAAGGACCTAAGCCATTGTGCCAAAAATTCTTCCATTGAGGAACCTTCACACCCCTCTGAGAACCGCACCAGGCGGAAGATATTGCGGTGGGCCTGGCCTTTTGCGTCTTCCACCTGGGCCGCTAGCTCCTTGTTCATCACTGTTAGTTTGTTGACTGTCTGCTGGAGGGAATTCACTGTATCCTTGACCGTCAAAACCCTGGTCTCTTCCTCAGTAATGAGATCCACAGCCTTCCTAAGATCCTGACGCAGCAGTCTAACCTCTGACCCAACTGCACCAGTCTTTGCATCCAACATACCACATGATTGTGCATGGGCAGCTAGTAATGTAGCGTTATCAGAACATGAGCCCGCAGCAGCCTCCCATCCCCGGCTCTGGCCCCTACACAAGTATACTGAGCCATGGTGCTCTGCTTTCTCATTGGGGTGGACAACTTATCCCTTGTCATTGTAGCATGCTGTGGGAGCCCCCATCCAGCAGGCCCCACTTGGTTTTTCACACAAGGCACAGGCTTCCCAAGATGTATAACTGTACTCGAATGAAGCCCATCCACACCCCACCCAAAATGGTCAAGCTAACAGTCCCCAGAGCAAAACACCAACCTCAAAGGAGGGTGTAGGTAGGGAGGATAGGCCCCAAGACCAACCCAGGCTGAGGCAGTTGCAGAGAGGGCCTGGACTCTTGAGGCCGGCCTGGGAGGCCACTTCACTGTCTCCATCCCCACCAGGCCCTCAGGATGTTCACAGGTGGGCCCGTCATCCACCACCTCCTCCAGCCATTAAATAATGCCCCAGGGCCCCGGGCAGGATAGCTACAGCTCAGGTACTCACTGCACCAACAACGCCAACTCAGTGCATGGCTGCCACGGAGTATGGCCTCGTCCGCTTTGCGGCCCGTCTCCAGTCCGTGGTCACTGCCTTCTGGCATAGGATGCCAGTCCGACATCGACCATAATCTCAGCCACTCCAGGGGGCCCACAACGCCACTGCAAGGTGCACTCGGGGTGTTCTCCGTGACCCCAGCCTTCGTCGCAGGTCACAACCCTCAGTACGCTGTATGTCGGCAACAGCACCTCTAGGCCACTGTGCCGGCCGGGCCTGACTCCGCTCTCATGGCCAGGCTCCCTCAGTTCTGAAGGGGGTCCGAGCACAGCATCCAGGCACCAAATGGGCTGCGACAATCTCCAGGGCACTCGATACGGAGGTAGCTCCAAGCTAATTTGCTATAGGCAGGATGATGTTGGATTATGAAGCTGGTTGCCGGGAGCCCGGCTAACAAGCGTCCTGTTAAGCCATGCCCTTTACCTGACAGATGTTTTTAACCTAACAATGTGCCATAAATCCCAAACATCAGCATGTTTCAACGACTCTGCGAAGTTTAGGGCCAGATTTAGAGTTTGGAAGACAGCACTTGTTGCATTTAACCCTCTGGCAGCTTTGCACAAAAAGCAATCCGGTTGCACATAAACAATGATAAAGTAGAAACATTCCAGACAAATTCATACAAATAGAGTACATTTTGATAATTGAAATGACACCAATATGAATGAAATCTAATCAGTAGAACTGGAGTTATTAATTTTAAAAGTTTTAAATGTAAAATAGCATCTAAACGATCAAAGCGCCTAGAGTGGGTATCTGGTCCGCAAGACCTGGGCAAAGTCAAAACTTAATGCTGTCCACGATACAGCACAGGTCAGATGCAAGAGGTGGGTTAGGCCTGGTCTTGGTTTTCCTTTGGACTTTGAAAAGTTTCAGAAGAAAAGACCAGGAAAAGACAGAGTTCAGCAGGCTGTGTCCAAAGAGATGTCATTGGGGAAAGAGGTTTCATCGAAGCCGTTGACGGTGTTAGGAAAAAGCGCTGAGTGGGAAAAGCTGGATTTCCAGGCTGAGGAGATTGTCCTCATTAATGGGGATCCAGTAGACTTCGAGCCCAGTAAAGAACTTTTAATTCGGAGTTGGACAAATTTTTGTAAGTCGTAAACCTCCAGCAGTACAAATCTGCAGGCACCACAAGGATGGATACCATCACTGATAGGTCCCTGAACAGAATTTGCTGCTGTGGAAAAGAACACAGAGCAAGTTACAGCAAAGTCAGGCAGACAGGCGATACATCTTGGAAAGATCACCTGGTAGTTAGGTCCCAATCTTTTGTCGATTCTTTTAAATCCTAACTTTTATGGTTAGGCGAGAGCAGCACCTCTAAGATCACCTTCAAGGGTCCAGGACCTGGGAGAAGGTACTTGGGGGTAGGGTTCACTCCAGCAGACACCAGGTGCACAGTTCAAGGTTTCTGGAGCTTGTTGTGCCCCTGTATCTCACACAGCAGGCTAATCAGCTCACCTTGGATTCCCCTTTGGTCGTACTGGGTTCAAGGACATGGTCCAGCTCTCCTTTAAACAGCAAGGCAGGCCTTCAAGCAGCAGGGCAGTTCTCTGGTAGGAGCTGGGCAGTACTCTGGGGATCCAGGAAGTCCTACTGAAGTCTTCCATAGGTCCAGGAGTGTACTGAAGTGCGTCTAATATTTAAACCTGGTGCCAGCCTTTGAAGTGTGGGAACATTCTAGGCTTCACCCACATCTTGCTCTAGAACGTTCTTCCCTTCCCCTGTTGAGGTTCCAAGAAGTCTATGGTGACAAAAGAGAAGTGTCAGGTTCCTTTTTACATGCTGGAGGCAAGCGTCTTTGAAATGTAAGTGAGACAGGGCACTTCTCCACCACTAGCAATCCTGGCAACTTGGTCTATCCTGCCTCTGTCCAGACCCATTTGCCTCTCTGTCTAGCAGGAATACAAAAACCACAAGGGCAGAGCCATCAACAGGACACTGGCAGCAGGCACCAAATGGTCAGGGAAAGAAAATGCCAGCTTTCTAAAAGCAGCATTTTCAGAATTGTGACTTAAAATCTGACTTTAACATTGATGAGGATTTAAAATTACAATTAATTTGAGTTCAAACATGATATTTGTGCATGCTACGAATAAAAAGTTAGCACTTATTAGATGTAATAAGGTCACCCAATGTTATCCAGTGGAAGAGACATACCTTACATTACTGAAAAACAAATGTAGGAGTTTTCACTACTTGGACATGCAAAACTTACACCCACAGGTCCTAAACTGCACTATAGGCTGCACTGGCAGGCCTGAGACCTGTTTTAAAGAGCTGCTTTAGTGTGTGCTGCAGGCCCACCTGTAGCAAACGGGGGTAGGACCATTTTATGTTTATGTTTATGGTTATGGATTTATAAAGTGCATATCTGCCCAAGGGCTTCCCAGCGCTGCGGAGAAGGCGGTGAAGTGTGAGGGCATTGGACCATCATCAGGGGAACAGCCTCGTTTTTAGTTTTTTTCTGAAACTTAGTTCATTACTTAGCAGTCTCATTTCTTTTGGCAGAGAGTTCCACATCCCTGGCACTAGGTGCGAAAACGATCTTCCTCCCCATCTGGATCTCTTTACCCTTTTTGTCTTCATGAGCAGGTCTGAGGAGGATCTAAGAGACCTTTCGGGCATGTATGGGGTAATGAGTGTTCTAAGTAGGGCTGGGCCCTTACAGTTCATGGCTTTGTGAGCCATACATAAAGATTTTAATTTGATCCTGGCTTGGATCGGCAGCTAATGGAGCAATTTCAATGAGGCTTTCACTGATTCTTGCCTGGGTATGCCTCTGAGTATACTGGCTGCCACGTTTTGAACCACCTATAGTCTGTTCACCATGTATTTGGGGGATCCTAGATAGAGGGAGTTACTGTAATCCAGCCGGGAGATTACCAAGGTCTGTTCAGGGATAAGGGCTAAAATCTAGCAAAGCATGCAAAATATTCCAAAGCAGGTGGCTGCCAGGTTCCTTGCTTGTATTTCCATGGAGAGATTGTGGTCCAGCCACATTCCCAAGTTCTTTATGGAATTTGTAGGGGTGGGGGGACATCCAAGTTCTTTTGGCCAACTGATAGTAGCCAGAGGCACAGAATTATTTCCCAGGAACATCAGTTCAGTTTTGTCGCCATTCAACTCTAAACTACAGCTAGCCATCCATTTAGATACTTTTTCCATACAAGGAACCACCTGGCTGTAATTTGACTTAGGGCCCTCCATCACTGAAACTACCAGTTGTGTATCATCTGCAGTATCATCTGCATGGGATACGATTGATAAGCAAAATTCCTGAACTACGTTGGCCAATGGTTGCATGTAAAGGTTGAATAGTGTGGGACTAAGGACGGGTCCCTGTGGGACTCCGCATGAGATCTGTAGAGCATCTGAGAGATGCGCGCATTCCATTATCTGGAAGGATCTGTCTTTTAGAAATGAAGATATCCAGCTTAGGGCGCTATCCCGGATACCTACCTTCTTCAGCCTGTGGATCAGGGAGTTATGATCCACAGTGTCAAAAGCCGCACTAAGGTCAAGCAGCAGAATTGCAGTGAGACCCCACTGATCGAGAATTCCCTTGAGTTCCTCTGTGGCCATCAGCAGAGCTGACTCCGTACTATGGTGTGGTCTGAAACCCATTTGGGTCTGATGTAGCACCTCATTCTCTTCCAGAAACTAGGAAAGAGTGTGGTTAACATGTTTTTCCGCTATGTTTGCTAAAATGGCTAAGAGTGATATGGGGCGGTAGTTCCCCAGGTCTGTCGGGTCTAAGTTGGGCTTCTTTAGTAAGGGTCCAACTATGGCATGCTTCAATTTTTTGGAACTATCCCTTGAATAAGAGATAGCGATAATAGCTCTGTTATGATGGTCAGTGTGGTGTCGCCGCCCTATTGTAGAATATGTGGGGGTACAGGGTCTTGGGGAGAGCCTGATTTGATATTCTGCAGAATCATGCTAGTGGCTTCTTCGATTAGGACCGGTAAATGCTCTAATACTGGTCCTGTGATCTGTGCCAAAGGGTCATCGGTTCCTGGAGGGATATCTGGACTATCTGTGCGAGTATTCCCTTGCATCGGGTTGTAGATGTTTTCCACTTTATTTTTTTAAAAAGTTGCGAGCTCGTTGCATCTCTCCTTTGATGATAGTTGAGGGGAAACTTCTTGCTCTGTAGCAGTGAGAGATCTGACCACCTTAAAAAGTTCTCTAGAGGAGTTGAGAGATGACTTTATTTTTTCCTCGAAGTGCCTAGCCTGGGCTAGTTTAATTTCATTATGGTATGGACCATTTTATCATGTGTACGGGAGTGAGCACAAAGTCTTTAGCTCTGGTTAGTATTGGACACAGAGGCATATGCCAACGAAAATGAATTCAGAAAAAAGGAGGGGTGAAGGCAGGAGGTTTGGGGGAAGACCATACTAAGTGTGTCAGGTCTAACCCGTGTCCCCCCCCAGCTGGAAGTAGGGAGAACTATCCATCCTCATGTGAGTTCTCTTCACTAAGGGGGAAGAACCTGGAAAGACCTTCAGCATTGAAGTGCTCAGTCTCAGGAGGGTGCTCCACTGTGAATTCCATTTCCTGTAGGGAGATAGACCACCTCAGCAGTTTGGGAATCTCACCTCTCATCTGTATTAGCTAACTGAGGTGTCTGTGGTCCATCTGAACTCGGCAGTGAGTTCCAAGCAAGTATGGTCTCAGCTTTTTCAGTGCACATAACACAGCAAAGGCTTTTCTCTTGAATGCACTCCTCTGTTCCCTGGGAAGTAACCTCCAGCAAATGAAGGCCACAGGTTGGTCTAGACCCTCTTTATTGTGCCTCTTTTAGAGCACAGCCCCTATGCCATGTGCTGAGGCATCCATTTGGACAATAACTTTCTTGGAGAACTCAGAGGCTTTGAGCCCTGATTCTGTGCACCAGGCCTCCTTCAAGGCGTGAAAGGCTTTCTGGCAGGCCTCTTTTCAGATCACCTTCGTGGGTTGCTTTTTAGAAGTCGGCTCAGTCAAGGGGACAACAATGGTGCCATACCCCTTGACAAAACCTTCTGTAATATCCAGTGAGACCAAGGAAGGTTCTCACCTCAGTCTGCGTGTTGTTCTCAAGTCAGGATAGTCTAGATCTTGGCTTGGAGGGGCAGGACCCTGTGTCCCAAATAGACTAAATATCCCTGCTCTATCTGGCACTTGCTGGCCTTGAGAGTCAGGCCTGCCTATTGCAGGACCCGAAGCACCTCCTCGAAGTGGTACAGTCGGTCCTCCCTGCTGGAAGTGAAGGCTGCAATGTAATCCAGGTAGCTGAAATGAAAGCCTCCATCCCAGCCAGGTCCTTGTTGACCAACCTCTGGAAGATGGCTGGGGCATTCTTTATTCCAAAGGACATCACCCTAAACTGGAAGTGGCACTCTGGGGTGGAAATTTCAGACCTCTCCTTAGACCCCTTGGTTAGGGCAATCTGCCAGTGCCCACATCTCAAATCAAAGGTACTTAGGAACTTGGCAGCTCCCAACCTGTCTTTGAGCTCATTAGCTTAGAGCATGAGGTGAGCATCATTATTGGTGACTGAGTTGAGCCCTCTATAGTCCACATAGAACTGGAGTTCTGGGGCATCACCCAGTGGTTTCCAGTTGGGTTCCAGCACCACTAGGCTGTTCCAAGGAATATTGGAGTGCTCAATCACCCCGCGCTCCAGCATCTTGGACACTTCCTCCTTGATGCTGGGTCTCACCATGCCAGACAGCCTGTATATTTCACTTTTTAACAGGCATTCTGTCCCCAATATATATGTCATGGGTACATAATTGAGTAAGCCCAAGGGACATTGAGAATAGTGAGGAAAACTGCCCAGCAATTTGCAACAGTCTCTCTGCTGTTCTGGGGTCATGGTTGGGGATAGGTTGACAACTTCCACTGACCTATCCTGCCACTTGGAAGAGAGGAGGTTGGAGAGAGGTCCCCTCTCCTCCTTCACTCCATCATCTATGACCATGGCAATTGTAAGTTTGGACCTCTCATAGGGCCTCATTACAATGGCGGGTGGACCACCACCTGCAGGCCATCAGTAGCAGCCCACCCGACATCCAGGCCATCGGTCCGACCGCCGGATTATAATACTGGCAGTCAGAGTGCAGAGGTGAGGGGGAAAGATCGCTGCCCAAATCCAATCCCCACAATGGAGGCAGTGCATGCCCAGGCACCGCCGTAGGAATTAGGATGCCCCTTTCTGACTTCCCTTTCATGGCGGTCGGACCGCTAGGAAAAGGCAGCCAGAAATGGACTTTGGGAACCCCAGGAAGGGCCCCAGTCCCCGTTGGCCACTGTTAAGTGGACTGGTGGGCACATGTAGTGCCACCCACACATCCATGTGCCATGTGCCAAGCACCACATAGTGTGTGGCACACATTGTAGGGATGTGCACAAAGTGCTTTTTACCACTGCAGCTTGTGCTGCAGCCCTTTTTCTGGGCTGCAGCAAATGCCACAGTAGTAAAAAGCACTTTCCGACCGCCTTGCTGGCGGTCTCATCATAATTGGCTGGGCGGGACCGCCGACTCATTGTCGGACGTTCTCCTGCCTGATATGATGGCAGTCAGCGGTATGACCGACCACCATCATAATAAGGCCCATTTAAGGCTTAAGGAGATTGACATGCAGGATACTTAATTGGTTCCTTGGGGTCCTGAGGTCCAGCAGGTAGGTGTCCTCCCCTTTTGTCTCCTTCACTTCATAGGCCCAAACCACTGGTCTTGTGGGGCCCTGGGCTCCACTGACTCCATCGCCCACACTTATTGGCAAGGCTGAAACCCAAGCAAAGGGTATGTGGTCAAAAAATCGAGTTGTAAATATTGGGATGCAGAAATATCGGAAAAAAGTATTGTGATACAAAAATATAGTGCTGCAGAAATATCATTGTCAAGAATATCAATTTCTTTCAGCTTATTGATATCATTGTTAATAATATTGTGAATATCATTTTCCATGATATATTTATAAAAACTATCATTTTTTAATTATCTTACTGTGTTTTAGTTCATATATTAATGTTATGTGTTATTATTGTCTGTAAAATTGTTGATGATATTTTTAAATATAGTTTGTAATTTTAAGTGATTTATAAGCTTTAATTTAATTTCTAATAGTAGTTTATAGTGTCATAGCTGGTTGCTAGGTTTGTAGGGGTATATGTGTCACGTGGCCCATGGGGACATTGTCGTCTTCCCTACTTTAGCATGAGCACGCTGCAGACTGTCCGCTGCTTTGCGCACGTTACTACACAAGTTTATTTTTGCAAATGCCTCTTTTGATATTTTCACATGAGAACCGGCTGCTGTATTCACGCTTTGCAGGTTACTGGGATTTAGTCTGAACATTGTGAACAAGGTCTAACAACAATGCCCCTTGTTATTCTGTTCCGGTGAGGCCCTAGCACCTAGACATAACATACAGATGCAGCTGTTGTTTTTGAATAAGTACTTTTGTCATATTGGAACACATGAATACGTAGCGAGCACTTGGAGAGGGACCTTTCCAGGGAGAAGAGCATGACAGCACCTATGATGTAGATCTACCATCTATAGACTGAGGTACGGGGTCTGCAGATAACACCCAGAGATCTTCTAAAATATAATCATCCTGCTTCTATGCAAGGGGAGGCAGGTTAGGCCACTCTGTCTCTCACTATGACAGCTCCTTTTATGATTTACGGATTACTTGCTATGCTGACCGTATTTGTGTTATGCATTTTTCTGCTTGTTGTGGCACGTATACTGCATGGTAAATATCACTCACCCCGCATCCGTGACCCCGCATGTTATTACAATGCGGTCGTTACAACGACCGCGTTGTAACAACGCAATACCATTACCCCGCAAGTCGAAAACACGATTTGCGGAGGGGGGGAGAAGGTGTTGGATTTAAAATCCAACACCTTCCCTACTGTCCGCACAGACTGGAGTTGGAATAGTAAATCATACTATTCCAACATCCAGCGCCCCCCTCCTCAAGTGGTGGTAACGACTTGCGGGGTAATGGTATTGCGTTGTTACAACGCGGTCGTTGTAACGACCACGTTGTAATAACATGAGGGGTGAGGGAAAGCGGGAAAAGGAGTGCTATTCATACTGCATATTAGAGCACGTTAGTTAAAATAAATACTTTAAACTTGTTTGTGTCTCTGTCAGATCTTATTGTGGACAAGTATAAGAGTGTGAACAAAAGGCTGTCTTGCAACCACGATTTCTGAGAGAGACGGGAGTGTTGTGTTCTGGGGTGTCTAATCACTTGTTCCTCTGTGAGTTAGTAGAAGGGCAAGTGAGACACTATAGCTAGTCAGTCCTCGGCTCATGGGTACTAAGGTGGTAGGATGACTCAGCCCCTATATACTAAGGTCCCATAATCCTACGCATAGTTCTGTGTTTGTGCAGAATCCCTGAAACATATGGTGGGAAGTTAATTAAGTAATAATGAGATAAGAATTCATTATTCATTTATTATGTATTATTAAATTGATTCTTAATTATGTACATTGCATAATAATGATATCTTTTAGCTATGAATTAGGTGCAGGCTGCTGGGTTTGTAGTGGTATAGTGTGAGAAGTTAATAATTACCAATTCATTATTAATTTATTATCAATTATGTAATTGATTGCTAATTATGTAAATTGTATAATAATTTTATATACTAGTTATATTTTAGGTGTGGGCTGTTGGATGTGTAGGGATATAGGGTAGGAAGTTAATTAACGAATAAATAATTATCAAATATTTATTAATTAGTAATTATTTAATTGATAATTAATTATGTACATTATGTAATATTGATATATTTTAGTTAGATTTTAGTTGTAGGTTGCTAGGTTTGTAAAAGTATAGGGCGGGATGTTAATTAAGTAATAATTAGCAAATAATTATTAATTGGTAATTGATTATCAAGTATGTTAATTGTGTTATACCTATTTATTTTAGTTATTTTTTGAGTGTAGGCTGGTAGGTTTGTGGGGTATATTGTGGGAAGATAATTAATTAATAAATAAATAAAATAAAAACGTTGATTAATTATTAAATTGTTTACTAATCATGTAATTTGTTTAATTGTTTTATTTATTACATATATTTTGGGGGTTAATTGATAATGTTCATATTGTGAGTTTTATATTTGTTCTAAATTAATAGGGCTATTCAAATAGGTAATGTGTTTGAAGTGAAGTACTTTCCCTACTGTTGCACAGACTGGAGTGGGAATAGTAAATTTAACCCCTCCGAATTCCAACGCTTTCCCTACTGCTGCATAGACTGGAGTGGGAATAGTAAATCTTACTGTTGTGATCTCTTGAGGGGTCTCAAGGTGTCCACCTTGTGACCCCCTCCAGTGTTCTATTTCGTTTGTGACAGACTTGGTGTGGGGGTTGTCTGTGTGGCAGTTGCTAGCTACTTGGCAGGGGAACACCATGTTGAGAGCCGACTTCTTATTACTACAATAAATATAATTATGAAACCTTACCTCCGTATGAAGTTCATCACTTCATTATGGCGACAAGGATGGGACACCTCCGATACCTCGAGAGCCCCTCACGTGTTCTATGTGCTTTGTGACGGACTTGGTGTGGGGGTTCTCTGTGCGGCAGTTGCTGGCTGCTTGGCAGGGAAACACCACGTCAAGAGCTGATTTCTAATTACTACAATAAATATAATTAATAAAACATAACCTGCGTATGAAGTTCATCACTTCACTTACCTCTCCGAAGTTCAACGCTTTCCCTTTTGTCGCACAGACTGGGGTGGGTATGGTAAATTTGAACCCTCTGAAGTCTAACGTTTTCCTTACTGCTGCACAGCCTGAAGTGTGAATAGTAAATCTTGCCTTGCAAGAGTCCTACACGTTCCTACTGCTGCACAAACTGGAGTGGGAATAGTAAATCTTACCCCTCTGAAGTCCAATGCTTTCTCTACTGCTGGACAGACTGGAGTGGGAATAGTAAATCTTACCTCTCCAAAGTCCAACACTTTTCCTACTGCTGCACATCTGGAGTGGGAATAGTAAAGCTTATGCTTGTCCTACTGTTGCACAGACTGGATTAGGAATAGTATATCTTACTCTTCTGAAGTTCAACGCTTTCCCTACTGTTGCACAGACTGTAATGGGAATAGTAAATTTAATCACTCCGAAGTCCAACACCTTCTCTACTGTTGCTCAGATTGGTGTGAGAATAGTAAATGTAACCCCTTAGAAGTCCAACGCTTTCCCTACTGTTGCACAGACTTGAGTGGGTATGGTAAATCTCACCCCTCCGAAGTCAAGCACTTTCCCTACTGTTGCAAAGCCTGGAGGTGGAATAGTAAATCTTATCCCTACTAAGTCCAATACTTACACTGATGACCTATTTAGAGTGGAAATAATAAATTTAACCCTTTCGAAGTCCAACTCTTTCCCTACTGCTGCACATATTGGAGTGGGAATAGTGAATATTACCCTTTCCCTAGTGGTGCACTCACTGGAGTGGGAATAGTAAATCTTATCCCTCCGAAGTTCAACGCTTTCCCTACTGTTGCACGGGCTGGAGCAGGAATAGTAAATCCTACCCCTCGGAAGTCCAACACTTTCCCTTCTGTTGCACATACTTTGGTGGGAATAGTACATTTAATCCCTCCGAAGTCTAATGCTTTCTCTACTGTTGCACAGACTGGAGTGTAAATAGTAAATTTAACCCCTTCGAAGTCCCACACTTTCCCTACTGTTGCACAGACTGGAGTGGGAATAATAAATCTTACCCTTACGAAGTCCAACACTTTCCCTACTGGTGTGCCGACTGGAGTGGCAATAGTAAATCTTACCCCTCTGAAGTCTAGCGCTAATCCTACTGTTGCACAATGGGAATAGTAAATCTGACCACTCGGAAGTCCAACGCTTTCCCTACCATTGCACAGACTTTAGTGGGGATAGTAAATCTTACCCTTCCAAAGTCCAACACTTTCACTACTGTTGCACAGACTGGAATGGGAATAGTACATTTAATCCCTCCAAAGTCTAACACTTTCTCTACTGTTCATCAGAATGGAGTGCGAATGGTAAATCTTACCTCTCAAAATTCCAGCACTTTCCCTACTGTTACACAGACTGGAGGTGGAATAGTGATTCTTACCCCTAATAAGTCCAATACTTTCCCCCCTGCTGAACTATTTGGAGTGGGAATAATAAATGTAACCCCTCTGAAAGCCTACGCTTTCACTACTGTTGCATAAACTGGAGTTGGAATAGTATATCTATTATTCCCAGACTTCAATACTTTTCTTAATATTGTGTAAAATGTATCTATTATTTGTAAATGTTTATTTTTATAATTTTTTATATTTATGCATTTTTTAAAATTTTTATGCTCTTTTCAGTAAATGTAATTTTTGTGGATGTTATACGTTTTTTAATTTAATTAATTTGGTAATTTATTCAATGATTTGAAGTTGATAGATTTGTTAATTTTTTTAATGTTATATACTGCTCCCAACTCCACCGGGTAATCGTACCCTTAATAGATGACAGCACTCACGGGGGCGAATATATATATATCGAATTCAAAAGTTGCCTTTTCTTGAGATGCACTCTCAGGGTGGCTCAGTTGGAAAAGTACAAGCGCTGCTGCAAGACACGCAGTTCCAGGTTTCTGCCTACGCTTTTCGGGCACACGCCCTTCTTCCTGGGCAGTTCAAACAAAGATCAGCAAGCAATAACCACCAGTAACATCCCCTTTTATTGACATCATTCATGACCAAATGCGTCTCAGGTGAGTTCATCCGCAATGATTTATGGGACTGGTAGTTGCTGTTAAAAAACACATATATACATATGTGTTTCCGAACTTTCCACCAGGGCCTCCATACTCACGATGGGGGCATCAGTATGAGAGGGGGTGGGACTCGCTTGTTCCACAATGACTGGAAAGACATTCAGTGCAATCACGGGGTGTCAAAATAGCTTTATTAATCACAGATGCATTCCAGCGTAATGCCCTTTTCAGTGCGATGAAACCATTAAAAAAAGGTGCACAGTGTTAGGTTCATTTAAATTATCTAGCATTGTCATTGGTTAATCTGTGACCAATAGGAGGAAAGCAATCACCCCAGGCCTGGAAATGGAGCGCCAACATCCCCAGTGCAATGGATTGAATTATGGGCCTGAATGCACAAATAATATTTCTTGTTCGATGTGCAACTGGATGTAAAGCACTATCAACCACACCAGTCCGGCCACAACTCAATGTTTCCCATATAGGATGTTACTTGTATTGGTAAGTTTGTCAATCAAACCACTGTGCCTTAAACGCCCCTCGCCTACCGTTGGATGTTAAATACAGGCTTTCCACGGGTGTCCATAGAAGCCCTGGATTTGCATAATCCATGAGCATCATTGTTTCACAGAGCCTGTCAGCGGCAGTTCAGGCAGGCCGAAGAAAAATCTGTTCCTAACTTTCTACCAGGGTCGCCGATCTCACGAAGGGAGCATCTGTATGAGTGGGAGTGAGACCCGCTTGTTCCACAACAACTGCAAAGACATATATATATATATATATAATATATTCACTGAAAAAAACAACGGTTACAAGGACATTATAGGTAGCAAATAGAATTAAAAAACCTTAGAAATTCACAAACAAAACCAAAGGTTATAAGGACGTTATAGTTAGGGTCCGATTTTACTATACAAAACCAGAGAAATTCAGCCATTATAGTTACCTGAGTTAACTTTAACTTGCGCCCCTGCAATGCGCTGCTTATGACCTCACATATTACATCACTCATGACATGGTCAGTGACAACACTGATGACATCTCATGTGACATCAATGTTGACATCATCCACAGCATCTCCATTTTCGGTACGGGGAGCCAATCCCCAGGGGCATGGCTATCTCCTTGGAGCATGTGGGGTGGTGCCTGAAGGCCCCTGTGATCCCGGCCGGCTCCCGCCTCCAACGGGAGCTGGCATTGCTTTTTACCCCCAGGGAGCTGCTAAGATGCAGCTCCCTGGGTGTAAAAAGCAAAGTGAGCTCGCTTTGACCAAGCGAGAGCAAAGTGCTATCACATGTTCAAAGTGAGCACACTTGTTTGCTTTGGGACGGCGGGAGCAATGCTCCCGCCATCCCATAGCAAACTGCAATGTCCCGGGGGTGGGCACCCGGGACATTGCTGGAGCTGGCCTTGAGGGGTGGTGGTCCTCAGGGACATTTACGGTTCCAGGAGGGAGACACCGTGGCCCCCCTTCAACAGTAATTAAGCCCCGGGGAGGAGGTGGTCCCAGGGGCTGTGTGGGGGGCTGGAGCCCCTTCACACATTATTTTTAAATATTGCCCCGGGGAGGTGGCGGTCCCCTTGGCTGCGGGGGGGCTGCATGCCCCCACACTTCAAACAATTAGTCCCAGGGAGGTGGCGATCCCCAGTGCTGTGGGAGTCCACACGGCCCCCACATCTTTACTTTCAATTGCCCGCGGGACCTGGTCCACCCGGGTGCTTAAAGTAAACAAAGCGCGGGAGCCCAGGCTCTATTTTATTTTTATTTTTGGCCTGATTCACGGATCCACCGTGAATCCTGCCAAATATTTATACAAAAATGCTTTGGCCCTGGGGTTCCCTGTGGGACCCCCTGAACAGGCATAGGGGGTCAGGGTGTTTCTACTCTGCCCCCTCTTCTTTTTTCTAACATTTTTTCTTGTGACTCAGGTCAACCGAGTCACAAGATGGCTGCCAGCACTTCCCGGTTTGGAGTGTTGGCAGCCAATCAGATATCGGGCACGAGATCGGGAGGGTTCACGGATCCACCACGGCCACAGTTGTGTACCTGAAAAATGTTTACATTTCACAGGAACTACTGAACAGATTGACACCATTTAACAAGAAGAGTGCTTTTCTGCCCAAGAGCTACCTTTTTGCCAAATTTGGTGTAATTCCGTTCAGCAATTCGGGCTGTAGCCGTGTCTAAAGCTTCCTATGAAAATTAACATGGAGAAAACACATTTTGGGACCCCCCCTTTTTCGCTGCCCTCACTTGACAAATCACCCAGAAATTTTCAACACAGCAGCTGATGTGAGTGGCGTATTAGTCTAGAAAAGTTCGCAAAGATTCGTCAAACTGCGCCAAAGTTATTGGCAAATCAAAAAATGCTTTTCCTATGTAAACTAGGTCCTAACTATACCTACCTACTGGCGACCACCAGTAGGTGATATATATATATATATATATATATATATATATATAACAGGATCCCAAAATTATACCACGCCGGGTAAAACACGGGCACAGACTCCGTTGCAGATGCAGAAAATCAGATTTATTGCAAGTTCATGTCAGGATGACGCGTTTCGACCGCAAGCCTACGGCCTTGATCACATAGCGCGCTGCAATAGTGGCAGGGTTTATATACAGGGAAGGGTAGTGACTTTTCAGTGTCTCCAGTAGGTGAACAGCATTACGATGTACCTACGACATACTGTGAATTGACTGAGTCATACGTGAATGCCTTCAAACATGCCGTAGAGCAACCTAGTAGCAGACATAAACAATAGAGTGATGTGACTCTAAACACACAGCAAAAGCATACAGTGACAAAGCTTAGTCAGGAAAACATACAGTAAATGAATCCAGATTCGGCTAGGTTAAATCTAAAGCATTCTAACCTAAATAAGACCGACATTGTCCAAAAATAGCAAGACATGTCTGTTAGATGCTGGGAAAGCGTGCTCATTAACAGTCATAAGGTGGAAAGACTAAACTGCTCTGAAAATGTTGTGTGTAGTCCTCATGTATTAAAGAGGATAAAACGTGGGCTGGAGCAGTGGCCTCAAGATAACTCCCTCATAATAGAGCCATAGATTGATGCATAATAAACCGGAATAAACGCTGTCACCGGTTCTAAAGGAAATATTCTCGGCACAAATGCGCCTAGTGATATCTGCTTTGACAATATCTACGTGGTGTAATCCACCTTGATGACATGGTCAGAGTTTAAGAGTTAAAAGGCACTACCGACTAGACTACCCGTGTGTGAAGGAAAAGAGAGAAAAAGGAGAAGAACAAGGGAAGTGCTGGAGTGCTGAATATAAGTGAGGGAGGGCGCTTTCAACCGTGAGTGCGGAGATTAACAGCAGTTACTAATGGCGAAGTGAATGTGCATCAGGTTATTGACGCGCATAAAAATAGGTTGAAAGACATGAACTTAAAACTGATCTGGATAAACCAACCGTTCAGCCGAGAGTGATGCCACAAATAAATGGTATCCAAGGGGCTACGCATGAGCAGAGAAACCGCTCCTAAGAAAGTTACTGGGCTCCAGCCGGATATCCAAACCCCCAGATATACAATATGTACAGCGGGACAGCAAATAAAGCACAACAAGGTAAAATCCAAGGTGACATACTGGCATTGATGTGCGGTGGGTGTACCTAATGGTTAGAAATGTGCACCGGTGATGAGGGGTGCAAAGTACAATGTACAAGTAGCAATGTAATAACCACAGCTCACAATCACCAAAACAACAACACCGTAATATCAAGACAGTAAACGTGGCAATTATCAGTGACATAAATACATAAGGGAGACAGGCTAGAGGGTGTAATACTAGTGTCTGCATTAAAGATAGTTGAAAAGATCTTCATTCATATTAAGACCTGCAGGGGTCTTGGTGTTAAGTTCTAGAATGTATCTGGTTTCTAGTTGCCGGAGTTGTCTCTCACGGTTCCCACCACGTCTCAATGGGGGTACACAATCTACCACAAAATATTTGCGGTGCTCCAGGTTGTTATTAAGGACTTCCTTAAAGTGTTGTGCAACTGGATATGTGGGGTCACTGTTAACTATCGCCCTGAGGTGTTGTAGGATGCGTAGATGTACCTGCAGCTTAGTGCTGCCCACGCATCTAAGGTTACACTTACATTCAAGAACATAGACTGCGAACTCAGTTCTGCAAGTCAGTCTATGTTTGATGGTAAGGGGCTCTGCGTGAAGAGAAGCAGTGATCTGACTAGTGTTGACTCCGAACTTGCATGCTCTGCAGCTATTGCATTTAAAGAACCCTTTGATGTCAGATAACCAATTAGATTTAGTGATCACCTCTGGGCTGCTTCTCACCAGGGCATCCCGCATTGAGTACGCCCTCCTAAAGGTAATATCGGGGCGTTGTGCTACCATTGGACCGAGGGTAGTATCAGTTTTGATGATACCCCAATGTTTATTGATGATGGCCCTGATGGCGCGCTCCTCAGTGTTATGGGTGATAATCAGGCGGGTGTTGACAGTACCTGGGCTAGTCAGATCCATTGGAACATCAGTGGTGTCGTGACTCATATTGGGCCTGCCATTCAAGAGTACCACCCTGGATGTAGAGTTGGCTTTGTTGGTGGCTGCGATGATATCTTTGTCAGCATAACCCTGTGCTATAAAACGAGTGTGTGCTTCCTTTTGGCAAATAATCAGATCACTAGTGGAACTACAGATTCTGCGCAAGCACAGCATTTCACCATAAGGGATGCTAGCAATGAGATGCCTGAGGTGGAAACTGGAGGCGTGTAGAGTGGAATTGCCTGCTGTGGTCTTTCTATGTAGTGTTGAATTGAGTGTACCTTGTGTGACATAAAGTTTAACGTCAAGAAACTCCACCGAGACTGGGCTCATACTGGCATTGAATTCAAGATTTAGCTCGTTATTGTTAATCTCAGATACAAAGGCCTTAGCACTCTCTATGTTGCCCCTCCAGATCACAAAGGCATCGCCGATATAGCGGAGCCAACATTTGATGTTATTATTCCATGCGTCAGAGTGTCTTGCCATGAGGACCTGCTCCTCCCACCAGCCAACATGCAAACATGCATAGCTTGGGAAAAAACAGGCTCCCATGGCAACACCCCTGAGCTGTGGATACACTATGTTGTCAAACATAAAGAAATTGTGATTGAGACACCATTCAATGAGGAACATAATCAGTTCATTGTGTTTGTAACAGGTGATGGGTCTTTTGGTGAGGAAATGTTGACATGCAGCTAAGCCATCTTGGTGACGAATGCTGGTGTACAGAGATGTGATATCGAGGGACACTAAGATGTAGTCATCAGCTCAGGGGATGTCTTTAATTTTTAGCAGGAAATCGCTGGTGTCCCTGAGATAGGTGGGCAAGTTCGTGACATGGTCCTGTAGAAAATAGCAGCGGCGTCAATAGGGTTGGTGTCACCCAGTGCGGGCACCTTTCCCAAATGAGACTATTTAGTAAATAGTCTCATTTGGGAAAGGTGTCACCCCATGTGATGGTGTCACCCGGTGCGGTCCGCACCCCCCGCACCCACCTAGTGACGCCACTGGAAAATAGTCCACGTATTTTGAAATATTCTCGCACATGCTTTTGCGGGCCGATATAATAGGGCGTCCTGGAACTGGCTTGTGCATTTATGAACTTTAGGGAGAAAGTACAGATCGGGGAGAACAGGAAATTCATTGAACGTGAAATTGAATTAATCCTTGCTGAGGATACCTTGAGTCCTGTAAGTGTTCAGATGTTTTTTCAACTCTTTACCACTAGAGGTGACTTCTTTGTGACTAGACATCCTGTAGCAAGTGGTGCCATTAAGGTGCCTCTGAGCTTCATTGATGTAGAGATCTCTAGGCCATAAAACAACGTTTCCGCCCTTGTTGGACTTGTTGATGATGATATCATTATCGTTCTGCAGTTTCTTCATCAGATCCATATACTGCTTATGGCGGAAATTAAGTCTGTGTTTTTTCAGTGTTTTTTGCGATGTTGCAGATTTTTAAGTTCCTCAATAATGACATCGTTGTAGGTATCTATGCCATCTCTGAGCATAACGGGGGTGAAGGTGGAAGGTGGTTTGAAGGGGCTCTCCAAGTTGGCCACAGTATTAATGCTCTCATTATGCAACAGCTGTTGAGTTGAGATATTATCATTCAGGGACTCAAGTTCAGTCAGTGTGCATATTGTGGGGATATCAGAGATTGCTGCAAACGGTCCCCGTAGTGCTTGTGGACACTGACACAGGATTATAGGCGTGTTTCTGCTTAAAAAACTTTATGAGTTTTAATTTGCGGATGAATTTGAATATGTCAACCCTGGTGGTGCAGTAATTGAAGCTGCTCTCTGGACAGTACGTCAAGCCTAGTGAGAGGAGTTGTGTTTCAGCTGCTGTGAGGTTGATGTTAAAGAGGTTGATAACAGTTTTGGAGTTAGCCATCATTTGCGTCTCCAGCTGCCTCTTTTTCTGTTGTTTCCTCTTGGATTTGTACCGCTTCCTTCGTTCACGTCTCCTGCGGTTGCGCCTGTGCCTGTTTTCTTTGGCAACCGAGGACGTAAGGTCTGCCGCCTGTCCAGGATTAAAAAATCAAGCTCCACTGCTACGCTGAAGCTGTTGATTTGTGGATTACCACTGTTTCTTGCACCCATACCATCATCTGAGTCTGTACCACCTTCAATTACAGAGCTCAGGTCAGATGTGGAGGCTGACTCCGCTCTGTCATGCGCTGAAGACAACTCTGCTGTCACTGTTCCTGGTTTAATCGATGAGTTCCTTCTCTGTTTTTTTACAGAATCGTACTTTCTAGCGAATGTAAAAATCTGACCGCATTCATAGTCAGATTTATCGCGTGCGAATTTGAACACACATATATATATATATTCACTAAACAAACCAAAGGTTTCAGGGACGATATAGTTAGGAATTAGCATTTAAAAACCTTAGAAAATCAGTGAAAAAACCACAAGTTTCAGGGGCGTTATAGTTAGGAATTAGCATTTAAAAAAACTTAGAAACTCACAGAAAAAATCACAGGTTACCGAAACATTATAGTTAGGCTGACTTTACACTTGTATGAAACCTGCGAAATTCAGACGCTATAGTTAGCTGAGCTAACTATAATGCCTGCCCCGCAGTGCACTGCTGATGACGTCACATATTACATCACTAATGACATGGTCAGTGACATCACTGATGATACGACATTACTGATGACATGATCCAGAGACTGTGAGTGTTTGCCGCCAACGTACCTGGCAGCTGGAGGGGCAGCCGAGCCTGCTGAAGAGAGGCTCTGAATGGGACTCTGACTCCCGCCTGCCCTTGTGCCCATTCTTCGTGCACAATAGCGCGTCATCGGCCCGCGGTGCGGGACACGCACCAGGCCATGCCCGGGTGAAGCCCAGGCAAAGTGTGGGCCATCCACGCCCGTTGGAGCCCGGAGGAAGCTGGGATGGGCCCCCCCTCTAACACGTCCAAAGCCTCATAGTTTGTTTTGATCTCGACTTGCAGTTGGGGAAACGGAAGATCACAACACATGGAGGTGAGCCCACTAATACTCTTAATTCTTTCCTCACAAGGGCCTCCAAAGCCCTGGACAAGGAGATTTAGAATGCAGAGCGCAGACTCTCCATGGGGGACCCGGGAGCTCTTGACCTCTTAAGTGAGCGCACTCTTAATGAGCTTCCATCTGCGCTTACAGTAGATCCCTCTAATTTATCCCCTAAGCTAGCCATTACTCGCTCAAAGACCACAACCTCTCGTATGGAAGGTAAAGCTTTCTCACCCCCGTGCTCCACAGAACCACCCTTAAAGAAGAAAAAAGGAGGAGGGAGAATATCCAAGCCAGTTTCTGCTGCCCCTCAAGGCCTCAAAGTTGCTCCTCCGTCTTTAACAGATGATGTACTTCTTAAAATGGAACAGTCAATAACCCTTTTATTGCAACCACTTCTGGATAGACTAACCAGAATTGAGGCTAGCATAGAGTCCTTAGGGTCTTTACGGGAGGGCACCACCTATCCTCACCAGACGGCTTGGCCTGTCGAGTCAATTCCTCATAATGATTCGTCTAATATACCCTTGTGTCCCTCTAATAATTGCACTGCCAATTTGGGCCTAACAAGAGGGGGGGTGGCGGCAAGACCAAAGACTTTCTCCTAGGGGGCATATCTTCTAATACTCACACAAGCCTTTCTTTACCTCCAACCCAGCAAAATAATCATCTGCCCCCAAAATCTACCTTTGTTAAATTTAACACCCTTTTACCTCAGGGGACATCTAGTGCCACTTTACAGACGAATTCGGGATCAGGTGGTGAACACATGTGGGACAGAAGAGGCCTAGAAGTCTGTCATATGAGACTGGCACTTCCCCCAGCCGCCTGCCCCTATGTGATAACTTTGGCAAACGTTCCTAAGCTAGACACTGCACAGAAGGAAACAACAGTCCAGCTCATAGCAAAGGCATGCCATTGGCTCTATAAACATGGGGGAGGGTGGGGGGAGTTACTTTCCCTCATTTTAATGGCAAGAAGGGTGGCTTGGGTAGGGGACTCATTAAAATCTATTTTGGGGGATTGTGAGGTGGTTAACTTTAATTTGCATTACCTGGTCCAGCAATTGCTTACTTGGTTACCATCTGGGCCAACACCGAACACCCAAATGTTTGCGCTAGCGTTGGGCTTTTTCTATAAACCAGAAAGGTCCATCCACAGGGGGAAAATCCCTATGATTCCCTCTTAGAAATTTTCATTGTGAGCCCCCACACCCACCATCAGGACAACTTTACACCCCCTTTGCCATTCACAATAGATTTAGAGCCCTAACAGATCTAGAAGATTGTGATCGACAGAGGGAGAACAGGAGAACTCCAACACATGTCCAAAGTTGCTCAACATCAGGGTCAGAACCCCCTACGCATTTCACGGCAACATGTAATTATGCAGATCAAGTCAAACTAATTATCTGGAATATTGCCGGACTGAGATCCAAACTGTCTGACCCAGACTGGCTAGCAATTGTCATGATTTACGATCTGATCTGTTTACAGGAAACATGAGAAACAGGACCTATTAACTTAGACGGTTACCGTTCATTTTATACACCTGCTCTCCCGTCCAACTTGGGTCGTGCCTGGGGTGGGATTGTGACCTTGTTGAAAAACACTCTAAAACTAGAAGCCCTGTCCTTTCACAACAATTCCCCTTATTATCAACTTATCCACTTAAAGGGCACGGGTGGTGATACACTTCTTCTAATTAACTTTTATAATAATTTCACTGGTGATATGAAGCAGGCTTTTGATACGTTGGAAGGTGAAATCAATGTATTTTTTAACTCCCTCAAACAGCTTCTGAAAACCCTATGGGTGGGTGACTTTAACGCACACAGCTGTGCCTTCTTTAATAATACAGGGTGCGGTACAACTGATGAGTCAGGTGATCCCATTCCACACTTTATAAATAACCCCTATGGAGACGCTCTGAACAGATTCTTTATTATAAATGACCTGGAAATTGGGAATCCTATGGATCCCAGCTTAGGCATGTTACAAAACACTTTTGGCCTAGGGCTCGACATTAGATTACCTATTGGTCTCGGTGCCCCTTAAAAAGTCTGTTTGTGATGTTACAATTAAGCCTTTTAGTTTTAGTGATCATGCGGCCATCACTGGTGACCTGGAATGGGAACGAATCCATCCAAAGCAGACGAGGCATGTCAAGCCAACAGTAGCTAGAAATAACGGAACAATCCTTAAATGGGTAGCGGTAGACAAAGCAAAAATTGTTCCGGTCGTGGTTGGAAATAGATTAAATGACATAACGACTTGCCTAGTATCGGATCCTGATCCTATTCAGGTAAACATGGCCTTTAATCAGATATTATTAGAGGTTAAAAAAGCCCTAACTAGGAAAAGAACTATTGCCAACATGTCAGGCCCAAGATGGTTTGATCAAGCATGCACTAAGACCCTAGCTAACCTACATAAGGTCCTTAGATCTAACCCCAGAGACGTGGAATTGTTCAAGCTTCTGCGCCTTCAATATAAAGAGGCAAGGAAGACAAGAATGAAAACCCTTAAGGAAGAAGCTTGGGAACAATTGTATCAAGCTGCTATTTTAAATAACGCTAGGGAATTCTGGAGAGTTATTAATGCCCCATTTCTCAACCCATCCACCGACTCGGATTTAGATTGTCATGTGGATGAGGAATCTTGGGTCGCACACTTCTCCTCAATATTCAACCCAAATGCTGAGGGAGTGGCTATACAGCGGGCACCTTTTACCCCCCCACCAAGCCTCTTCTTATTTTCAAATTACACAAGATTTGAGAGGCCCTCATAGAGTGCTCCAGTAACAGAGCTCCTGGCCCGGATGGTACCCCAATAGACTTTTTTATAGAGCAGCTTGATCAATGGGGACCGGTGCTGACAAATGTTTTTAATGCAATTGCCATCGTGGGCCCACCGGATTCATGGCTGCAATCCATTTTAGTCCCTATCTACAAGAAAGGAGATAAATCTGAGGCCAAAAATTATAGGCCAATTTCACTCCTGGATAGCACTGCTGAACTTATGGGTTGAGTTTTATTAAATAGATTAGAGGAATGGGCCACCCGTAATAATGTTTTAATTCTGGTGCAATAAGGTTTTAAAAAGGGGAAAGGAACCCAGGATCAATGCCTCAATATAAGTCTACTAAGTGCCAAGTATACTCAAGTAAAGCAAGGTAAGCTACACTTGGCAGTTATGGGCTTATCTGCAGCATTCACTGCATTGCCCATCACCATTTGTGGAGGATAATGAAAGAAATGGGCATAGATGATGCTATTATTCTTTTTATTAGGCAGCTTTACTCCTCGTCCTCGGCCTGTGTCCGCTATGGGAAGCACGGGGAGTGTACTAGGTCATTCCCAATTAATAGCGGAGTACGCCAGGGTTGTGTACTGGCCCCATTTCTTTTTTCCATCTATACTAATGGGGTGGAAACACCCCTGTTGAACTCAACACAGGATGTCCCAAAGATCAATAATGTGCGCACCCCAATTCTCCTTTATGCAGACGATGCAGTGTTAATCGCCCACACAGGCCTAACCTTAGGGAAATTATTGGAAGTCTACGTGAGTTGCATGAGCAGTTTGGATCTAAAAATTAATAAGGCAAAGTCATTTATTTTAATTGCTGGCTGCAAATCCAGGAAAGTTCCAAACTTTTATATTGCGCGTCAGAAAATAGCACATACTGATACTTTTTCTTACCTGGGAATAACCTTTGACATTCAATTAACCTGGTCCAATATCATTGCTAATAGGTGTTTATCGCTGGAAAAAAGTCTTTACGCCCTACATTCTTTTATAAAGAAACTGGGCGGGAAACCCCTTTAAATGGTCAAAAAAAGTTTATATTGCCAAATCGGTTTCTGTAGCTACCTATGGGGCAGGTATTTGGGGATTTTCTAATACTTCAACTCTCCAGACTATAGAGGACACTTTTTCGAAAATATTGGTTGGCCTTCCCGTAAGTTGCTCTAACTTCATTTGTCACGCAGAGTTGGACATTCCTTACATCAATGACATAATTAGTCAGGCCCCAATCACACTATGGCACTCTATTAGGAGAAGAGAATCTGTTAATTTTACACAGAAGCTAATAGAAGATTGTCTCTGTCTTGAATATGGCCATAGGATTCCGTGGTTAACATACATTAAAAATAGCCTTTCTTCTCAAGGTTTAGCCCATTTATTTAGCTCTCCATATAACTGCTCTACTATCTCAAAAAAGGCAATTAAGATTCAATTCCTTAAACAAAGGGCAAATGAGAGAGTTAAATCTAACTGTCTAAAAGTTTCTGTAAAATCCTACCTAGAAGGTCCGATTGACCTGGAAGGCATTTCCACATACTTACTCACTGTGACAAATTTACGTTAAAGATTTATTTTAGTAAGGTTTTGATTGAATTTTATTCCTAGTATGTTAGCCTATCCATAAGGGATCTACTCTACTAATGATCTTCCTCCGTGCCCGTGTTTCTACTCAACCAAATTTACACATCTTTTTCTTTTGTAACTTTTATGTGGAACACCGTAAGAGATTTATTCGGCCACTTATGCGCAAACATAACTTTACACAATGTCACCCAAGAATGTATTTCTTACATTCACTGCCGGACAATTTAGTTTGTTACTCCGTGGCATCCTTTTTACTTCTTTCATGGAAGACTAGGCAACAACATAACACTCATGTATGAATTGTTTGTTCTATTCTGTTTTTAATTGATGTTTTATCTGTCATCTTTTAACATCTTGTATTTTTATTCACTATTTTTTTATTATGATGGATGTTTCCCTTTTTATCTTGTACTTTGTACCTTTATGATCTTATCAAGTAATTGACTGACTGAGTGTTTCAAAAAAGTTTAAGAACTGATTGTCGGATTGAGTTACACCTGACACAGGGATTAAATTTGAACAATGCAGCCGCCTTTTGTGAGTAAGCTGTTATGGAAAGTGTAACATGTTTAACCGAATGAGAAATTGACATTTCTTTTAGTTTACGAGAGTGGATTGCCCCTCGAAGATTTGAAACATGATTTATAAGGCAGGAGTCTTTTAACTAACTCACAAGACAGCACTTGCAGTGAATAATTGTATTTTAAAAGGAAGACTTTAGTGCGTGCCATTTGGTTTTATTACACAACTTCTAAATGCCTCCTTTGCAGCTGAGGACTTGAATGACATTCCAGTCCGGTTTTTACAAATGCCACTACAATGCATGAAGGGACTGAAACGTAATGAAAAATCTGTTATACAGCAATAGCGCACAGGTGTACATATTGGAAGCCTCATGAAAACTCAGATTGAGCTTGAATTAAGGCACTACTGACACTGGGTAGCTGCAATAAGAATGTTTTACTGCTGTATAATTACGTGTGTATCCTGATGTGGTAAACTACTTTGCTGCTTAAGGGAAGTGCATCTTTTATGTTCATGGTTGTTAATGTTTTAAAAGGAGCACCAACATGGCGCACTTTAGATTGATAAAGGCAGTACAACTGCCGAAATGCGTCTCTTTGGTGTCCCAAGTGTCCGGTGTGAACTGAGCTAATAAACAAGTTTTTGAACCCCTGACTTCGAGTGCCGGTTCCCTTTCTTGTAATTAAGTTTTGGGAGCATTTTTGGATATATATATCTTCAAAGGAGGCGACTTTTGGTGGATGTTTGGCGCGCGGCCACAGTGCGCAAAGGGAACCCGTCCTAACTGTCCAGCACCTAGTGGCACCAACTGTGTGAGTGTTTTGAGGGATCGAATAGTGCATGGACTGCTGCCGCCACGGAAGGGCAAATATTTGGCCAAGATTGGACCGTGACTTCACGGTGAGGCACTGTGCATTGCCGCGCTGCTTCCTGAATTTGCCCGCAACGGAGGCTGCAGAAGACGTTGGACATAAAGGGAGGTTTGTTAAATCCTGTGAGAAGAGACTCTGGGAGCTGGTAGCCATTTCTAACATCCGTCCAGAGGGATGCTGGGACTTGCAGTTCTTTGCTCTCCACCAATGGGGAAGATGCACGTTGCATTTAAGAGAGGATTGTAATGAGCACCAGCGCATTAAGTTTGGCATCTGAGGAAGGAATGTATCCGAAACGCGTCATGCCAAAGAGACCCAATAAACCTACCTGATTATGTTCCCTGTTGTTTCTTCAAAGGAGGCGACTTTTGGTGGTTATATATATATATATATACATATATATATATATATATATATATATATCCATTATCTACTGGCGGTCGCCAGTAGATAGTTATAGTAAAGACCTAGTTTCCATAGGAAAAGCGTTTTTTCTTTTCCCAATAACAATGGCGCCGGATGACGAATCTTCGCGAAATTTTCAAAACTTGTGGGGCGCTCCGGTCAGCTCCTATCCTGAAAGTTTCGGGGTGATTCGTCAAGCAGGGGCCGAGAAAAAAGGGGGGTCCCAAAACGCATTTTCCCCATGTTATTTCCCATAGGAAACTTTAGACACGGCTACAGCCCAAACTGATGAACGGAATTACACCAAATTTGGCAAAAAGGTAGCCCTTGGTTCAGAAAGCGCCCTTATTTTTAAATGGTGTAAATCCGTTCAGTAGTTCCTGAGAAATTCAAAACATAGAGGTAAAAAAAAAGCCAATTTCCCATAGGAAACTTTAGACACGGTTACAGCCAAAACTGCTGAACGGAATTACATCAAATTTGGCAAAAAGGTAGTGCTTGGTTCAGAAAGCGCCCTTGTTTTAAATGGTGTAAATCCGTTCAGTAGTTTTCGAGATATTAAAGGAAAAAAATCTTTATATATCTGGGCGGGACCTAACTACATAAGCACGAGCTTGGCTCTAATTGGCTGCCAACACTTCAATCCAGGAAGTGTTGGCAGCCATCTTGGTGCAATGCTTTTTAGGTCTCGCCTAGCGACGCAGCGCATGCACTGACACAACACAAACACCACTGCACTGCCCTAAACCCTAAAACACTACCCCCAGCACGACCCCCTGCACTGCCCGAACACCACTGCACTGCCGTAAACCCTGAAACACCACCCCCAGCACGACCCCCTACACTGCCCGAACACCACTGCACTTCCCTAAACCCTGAAACACTACCCCCAGCACGACCCCCTACACTGCCCGAACACCACTGCACTGCCCTAAACCCTGAAACACCACCCCAGCACGACCCCTTACACTGCCTGAACACTACTGCACTGCCCTAAACCCTGAAACACCACCCCAGCACGACCCCCTGCACTGCCCGAACACCACTGCACTGCCCTAAACCCTGAAACACCACCCCCAGCACGACCCCCTACACTGCCCGAACACCACTGCACTTCCCTAAACCCTGAAACACTACCCCCAGCACGACCCCCTACACTGCCCGAACACCACTGCACTGCCATAAACCCTGAAACACTACCCCCAGCATGACCCCCTACACTGCCCGAACACCACTGCACTGCCCTAAACCCTGAAACATCACCCCCAGCAAGACCCCCTACACTGCCTGAACACAACTGCCCTAAACCCTGAAACACCAGCCCCAGCACGACCCCCTACACTGCCCGAACACCACTGCTCTGCCCAAAACCCTGAAACACAAGCCCCAGCACGACCCCCTACACTGCCTGAACACCACTGCACTGCCCTAAACCCTGAAACACTAGCCCCAGCATGACCCCCTACACTGCCCGAACACCACTGCACTGCCCTAAACCCTGAAACACTGGCCCCAGCACGACCCCCTACACTGCTCGAACACCACTGCACTGCCCAAACCCTGAAACACCAGCCCCAGCACGACCCCCTACACTGCCCGAACACCACTGCACTGCCCTAAATGCTGAAACACCAGCCCCAGCACGACCCCCTAGACTGCCCAAACACCACTGCACTGCCCTAAACCCTGAAACACCAGCCCCCGCACGACCCCCTACACTTCCCGAACACCACTGCACTGCCCTAAACCCTGAAACACCACCCCCAGCACGACCCCCTACACTGCCCGAACACCACTGCACTGCCCTAAACCCTGAAACACCACCCCCAGCATGACCCCCTACACTGCCCGAACACCACTGCCCTAAACCCTGAAACACCACCCCCTGCAAGACCCCCTACACTTCCCGAAGACCACTGCACTGCCCTAAACCCTGAAACACCACCCCAGCACGACCCCCTACACTTTCCGAACACCACTGCACTGCCCTAAACCCTGAAACACCACCCCTTCATGAACCCCTATACTACCCGAACACCACTGCACTGCCCTAAACCCTAAAAACCACCCCCTGCACGACCCCCTACACTGCCCGAACACCACTGCACTGCCCTAAACCCTAAAACACCCCCCAGCACGACCCCCTACACTGCGTGAACACCACTGCACTGCCTTAAACCCTAAAACACCACCCCCAGCACGACCCCCTACACTGCCCAAACACCACTGCACTACCCTAAACCCTAAAACACTACCCCAGCATGACTCCCTACACTACACAAACACCACTGCCCTACCCTAAACCCTAAAACACTACCCCCAGCACGACCCCCTACACTACCCAAACACCACTGCACTACCATAAAACCCTAAAACACTACCCCCAGCACGACCCCTACACTACACAAATACCACTGCACTACCCTAAACCCTAAAACATTACCCCCAGCACGACCCCCTACACTACCCAAACACCACTGCACTACCCTAAACCCGAAAACACGCACCCCTACACTACACAAACACCACTGCACTACCCTAAACCCTAAAACACTACCCCAGCACGACCCCCAACACTACACAAACACCACTGCACTACCCTAAACCCTAAAACACTACCCCTACACTACACAAACACCACTGCACTACCCTAAACCCTAAAACACTACCCCCAGCACGACCCCCTACACTACCCAAACACCACTGCACTACCATAAAACCCTAAAACACTACCCCTAGCACGACCCCCTACACTACACAAACACCACTGCACTACCCTAAACCCTGAAACACTACCCCCAGCACGACCCCCTACACTACCCAAACACTACTGCACTACCCTAAACTCTAAAACACGACCCCCTACACTACACAAACACCACTGCACTACCCTAAACCCTAAAACATTACCTCCTACACTACACAAACACCACTGCACTACCCTAAAACCTAAAGCACTACCCCGCAGCACGACCCGCTACACTACACAAACACCACTGCACTACCCTAAACCCTAAAACACTACCACCAGCACGACCCCTACACTACACAAAAATCACTGCACTGCCCTAAACCCTACAACACTACCCCCAGCACGACCCCCTACACTACCCAAACACCACTGCACTACCCTAAACCCTAAAACACGACGCCCTACACTACACAAACACCACTGCACTACCCTAAACCCTAAAACACTACGCGCAGAACGACCCCCTACACTATACAAACACCACTGCACTACCCTAAACCCTAAAACACTACCCCCAGGATGACCCCCTACACTACACAAACACCACTGTGCTACCCTAAACCCTAAAACATGACGCCCTACACTACACAAACGCCACTGCACTACCCTAAACCCTAAAACACTACGTGCAGAACGACCCCCTACACTATACAAACACCACTGCACTGCCCTAAACCCTAAAACACTACCCCAGCACGACCCTCTACACTACACAAACACCACTGCACTACTCTAAACCCTAAATCTATCCCCAGCACGACCCCTACACTACACAAACACCACTGCACTACCCTAAACCCTAAAACACCACCCCAGCACGACCCCCTACACTTTCCGAACACCACTGCACTGCCCTAAACCCTGAAACACCACCCCCTTCACGAACCCCTATACTACCCGAACACCACTGCACTGCCCTAAACCCTAAAACACCACCCCCTGCACGACCCCCTACACTGCCCGAACACCACTGCACTGCCCTAAACCCTAAAACACCCCCCAGCATGACCCCCTACACTTTCCGAACACCACTGCACTGCCCTAAACCCTGAAACACCACCCCCTTCACGAACCCCTATACTACCCGAACACCACTGCACTGCCCTAAACCCTAAAATACCACCCCCAGCATGACCCCCTACACTGCCCAAACACCACTGCACTACCCTAAACCCTAAAACACTACCCCAGCATGACTCCCTACACTACACAAACACGACTGCCCTACCCTAAACCCTAAAACACTACCCCCAGCACGACCCCCTACACTACCCAAACACCACTGCACTACCATAAAACCCTAAAACACTACCCCCAGCACGACCCCTACACTACACAAACACCACTGCACTACCCTAATCCCTAAAACACTACCCCCAGCACGACCCCCTACACTACCCAAACACCACTGCACTACCCTAAACTCTAAAACACGACCCCCTACACTACACAAACACCACTGCACTACCCTAAACCCTAAAACACTACCCCCAGCACGACCCCCAACACTACACAAACACCACTGCACTACCCTAAACCCTAAAACACTACCCCCTACACTACACAAACACCACTGCACTACCCTAAAACCTAAAACACTACCCCCCAGCACGACTCCCTACACTACACAAACACCACTGCCCTACCCTAAACCCTAAAACACTACCCCCAGCACGACCCCCTACACTACCCAAACACCACTGCACTACCATAAAACCCTAAAACACTACCCCTAGCACGACCCCCTACACTACACAAACACCACTGCACTACCCTAAACCCTGAAACACTACCCCCAGCATGACCCCCTACACTACCCAAACACTACTGCACTACCCTAAACTCTAAAACACGACCCCCTACACTACACAAACACCACTGCACTACCCTAAACCCTAAAACATTACCCCCTACACTACACAAACACCACTGCACTACCCTAAAACCTAAAGCACTACCCCGCAGCACGACCCGCTACACTACACAAACACCACTGCACTACCCTAAACCCTAAAACACTACCACCAGCACGACCCCTACACTACACAAAAATCACTGCACTGCCCTAAACCCTACAACACTACCCCCAGCATGACCCCCTACACTACCCAAACACCACTGCACTACCCTAAACCCTAAAACACTACCACCAGCATGACCCCCTACACTACACAAACACCACTGCATTACCCTAAACCCTAAAACACTACCCCCAGCACGACCCCCTACACTACCCAAACACCACTGCACTACCCTAAACCCTAAAACACGACGCCCTACACTACACAAACACCACTGCACTACCCTAAACCCTAAAACACTACACGCAGAACGACCCCCTACACTATACAAACACCACTGCACTACCCTAAACCCTAAAACACTACCCCCAGGACGACCCCCTACACTACACAAACACCACTGTGCTACCCTAAACCCTAAAACATGACGCCCTACACTACACAAACGCCACTGCACTACCCTAAACCCTAAAACACTACGTGCAGAACGACCCCCTACACTATACAAACACCACTGCACTGCCCTAAACCCTAAAACACTACCCCAGCACGACCCCCTACACTACACAAACACCACTGCACTACTCTAAACCCTAAATCTATCCCCAGCACGACCCCTACACTACACAAACACCACTGCACTACCCTAAACCCTAAAACACTACCACCAGCACGACCCCCTACACTACCCAAACACCACTGTACTACCCTAAACCCTAAAACACTACCCCCAGCACGACCCCGTACACTACACAAACACCACTGCACTACCCTAAACCCTAAAACACTACCCCCAACATTACCACCTACACTACACAAACACCAGAAGTGTGGCTCAATGGTTAGAGCGGCAGACCCTGATGCAGAGATCTGGCCCGGGACCAGGGTTCAATTCCCGCCTCGGCGGGTCTTGGGCTCAATTTCCTCAGACCTGATAATTCTCGCCTCGGTGCTTATTCTAATCATGGGTCCCACTCTGCAACTCTGGGCAATAGCTTGCTTAATCTCCACAACGGCCCCACCAGCGCTGGGATGCCTGGCTTCACCTTGGGGGTGCCCAGGAGTGGACATTTCACAGGGAATAGCCAGGAAGGGTTCCACAGCGGTATGCGTATAGCGCCAGGACGCCCCATAGCTGGGGCAGCAGTGCGCTTTACAAGTACGAATTTACATTTACATTTACATTTACATTTACCACTGCACTACCCTAAACCCTAAATATACCCCCAGCGTGACCCCCTACACTACACAAACCCCACTGCACTACCCTAAACCCTAAAACACTATCCCCAGCTTGACCCCCTACACTACCCATATACCACTGTACAACCCTAAACCCTAAAACACAACCCCCTACACTACACAAACACCACTGCACTACCCTAAACCCTAAAACACTACCCCCAGCATGACCCCCTACACTACACAAACACCACTGCACTACCCTAAACCCTAAAACACTACCCCCTACACTACACAAACACCACTGCACTACCCTAAAACCTAAAACACTACCCCCAGCATGACCCCCTACACTACACAAACACCACTGCACTACCCTAAACCCTAAAACACCACCCCCAGCACAACCCCCTACACTACACAAACACCACTGCACTGCTCTAAACCCTAAATCTACCCCCAGTGTGACCCCTACACTACACAAACACCACTGCACTACCCTAAACCCTAAAACACTACCCCCAGCATGACCCCCTAGACTACCCAAACACCACTGCACTACCCTAAACCCTAAAACACTACCCCAACATGACCACGTACACTACACAAACACCACTGTACTACCCTAAACCCTAAAACACTACCCCCAGCACGACTCCCTACACTACCCAAATACCACTGCACTACCCTAAACCCTAAATCTACCCCCAGCACGACCCCCTACACTACACAAACCTCACTGCACTACCCTAAACCCTAAAACACTACACCCAGCACGACCCCCTACACTACACAAACACTACTGCACTACCCTAACCCCTAAAACACTTACCCCAGCATGACCCCCTACACTACCCAAACACCACTGCACTACCCTAAACCCTAAAACACTACCCCCAGCACGACCCCCTACACTACCCAAACACCACTGCACTGCCCTAAACCCTAAATCTACCCCCAGCACGACACCCTATACTACACAAACACCACTGCACTACCCTAAACCCTAAAACACTTCCCCCAGCACGACCAACTACACTACCCAAACACCACTGCACTACCCTAAAACTTAAAACACTACCCCAGCATGACCCCCTACACTATACAAACACAACTGCACTACCCTAAAACACCTCCCCAGCACGACCCCAACACTACCCAAATACCACTGCACTACCCTAAACCCTAAAACACGACCCCATACACTACACAAACACCACTGCACTACCCTAAACCCTAAAACACTACCCCAGCACGACCCCCTACACTACACAAACACCACTGCACTACCCTAAACCCTAAAACACTACCCCCTACACTACACAAACACCACTGCACTACCCTAAAACCTAAAACACTACCCCCAGCACGACCCCCTACACTACACAAACACCACTGCACTACTCTAAACACTAAAACACTACCCCAGCATGACTCCCTATACTACACAAACACCACTGCACTACCCTAAACCCTAAAACACTACCCCCAGCACGACCCCCTATACTACCCAAACACCACTGCACTACCCTAAACCCTAAAACACTGCCCCCAGCATGACCACCTACACTACACAAACACCACTGCACTACCCTAAACCCTAAAACACTACCCCCAGCACGACCCCCTACACTACCCAAACACCATTGCACTACCCTAAACCCTAAAACACGACCCCCTACACTACACAAACACCACTGCACTACCCTAAAACACTACGCCCAGCACGACCACCTACATTACACAAACACCATTGCACTATCCTAAACCCTAAAACACACCCCCCTACACTACACAAACACCACTGCACTAACCTAAAACCTAAAACACTACCCCCAGCACGACCCCCTACACTACACAAACACCACTGCACTACCCTAAACCCTAAAACACTACCCCCAGCATGACCCCCTACACTACACAAAAACAACTGCACTACCCTAAACCCTAAAACTCTACCCCCAGCATGACCCCGTACACTACACAAACACCACTGAACTACCCTATACCCTAAAACACTACCCCCAGCACAACCCCCTACACTACCCAAACACCACTGCACTACCCTAAACCCTAAAACATGACTCCCTACACTACACAAACACCACTGCACTACCCTAAACATTAAAACACTACACCCAGAAAGACCCCATACACTACACAAACACTACTGCACTACCCTAAACCCTAAAACCCTACCCACAGCACAACCCCCTACACTACACAAACACCACTGTGCTACCCTAAACCCTAAAACACTACACCCAGAACGACCCCATACACTACACAAACACTACTGCACTACCCTAAATCCTAAAACACTACCCACAGCACGACACCCTACACTACACAAACACCACTGTGCTACTCTAAACCCTAAAACACTACCCCCAGCACGACCCCCTACACTACACAAATACCACTGCACTACTCTAAACCCTAAATCTATCCCCAGCATGACCCCTACACTCCCTAAACACCACTGCACTACCCTAAACCCTAAACCACTACCCCCAGCACGACCCCCTACACTACACAAACACCACTGCACTACCCTAAATCCTAAAACACTACCTCCAGCATGACCCCCTACACTACACAAAAACCACTGCACTACCCTAAACCCTACAACACTACCCCCAGCACGACCACCTACACTACCCAAACACCACTGCACTACCCTAAACCCTAAAACTCTAGCCCCAGCATGACCCCCTACACTACACAAACACCACTGAACTACCCTAAACCCTAAAACACTACCCCCAGCATGACCCCCTACACTACACAAACACCACTGCACTACCCTAAACCCTAAAACACGACCCCCTACACTACACAAACACCACTGCACTACCCTAAGCCCTAAAACACTACACCCAGAACAACCCCATACACTACACAAACACTACTGCACTACCCTAAACCCTAAAACACTACCCCCAGCATGACCCCCTACACCACACAAACACCACTGTGCTACTCTAAACCCTAAAACACTACCCCCAGCATGACCCCCTACACTACCCAAACACCACTGCACTGCCCTAAACCCAAAAAACACTACCCCCCCAGCACAACCCCCTATACTACACAAATACCACTGCACTACTCTAAACCCTAATTCTATCCCCAGCACGACCCCTACACTACCCAAACACCACTGCACTACCCTAAACCCTAAACCACTACCCCCAGCATGACCCCCTACACTACCCAAACACCACTGCACTCCCCTAAACCCTAAAACACTACCCCCAGCATGACCCCGTACACTACACAAACACCACTGCACTCCCCTAAACCCTGAAACACTACCCCCAGCACGACCCCCTACACTACACAAACACCATTGCACTACCCTAAACCCTAAAACACTACCCCCTACTGTCTTGTGGCTCATGGCCTCCTGGCAGGTCTGGCTACGTTACCACGCCTGGCTGCCATGATGACTCTTGCGCACGTTACTATTGGATGTTGTTCTGTCGCCCTCTGTTATTGCCAAGTTGTTCTACAATAGCCTGCATTTTCTGTTTCTCACCTTTTCTCCTATTCCCTTTGTGGGCTCAGTCTGAACAACAGTTACAAGGTCGAATAACAACTCCCTGGTTCCTACTGATTTGGCCCGTCCCTCGCACCTAGACATAACACTTGTACAGCTGCCATTGAGAAATTAGTGTGCTTTTAATAATGCGATCGCTTGCTCTAAGATAGCACTTGGAGACGACCTTTCCAGGGAGAAGAGCTGTGATTGTTTGCTGATGTAGTTTTGCATCAAGAGACTGAGGTATGGGGGTTCGCTAGTCAAAGCCCAAAGGTCTTCTATTATTATAATAAACTGGCTTCTAGCACGGGGAGGGTGGTAATGTTAGTTAGACATATATCCACTGCTTTATGAGATGCTTTCCCCGTTTGTATTCTATGGAGTAGTAACTATGCTGATTATATTATTCTTATGTATTATGTTATTAGTACTGACACGTGTACTGTATCTAAGGGCACGTAAGTTGCAATAAATATTTTGAACTATAAAGTGTCTCTTCTTACGCATGTTGTGGACAGGTACGAGAGTAACGAAAGAGTGTTCTTGCCTCTGCGAGTCCTGAGAGAGAGATACCGTGTTCTGGGTTGTCTAATCATTGGTACATTAGTGCTAATGGGACGCTAAGGCTAGTTGGGTTGGGGTTTTGGGTGCTAAGGTTTATGGTTGGCTCACCACTATATTCCGAGGTCCTATTATCCTGTGCATAGCTCTGTATGTGCAGAAACCTTATGACACTACACTACACAAACACCACTGCACTAACCTAAAACCTAAAACACTACCCCCAGCACGACCCCCTACACTACCCAAACACCACTGCACTACCCTAAACCCTAAACACTACCCCCAGCATGACCCCCTACACTACACAAAAACCACTGCACTACCCTAAACCCTACAACACTACCCCCAGCACTACCCCCTACACTACCCAAACACCACTTCACTACCCTAAACCCTAAAACTCTACCCCCAGCATGACCCTGTACACTACACAAACACCACTGAACTACCCTAAACCCTAAAACACTACCCCCAGCACAACCCCCTACACTACCCAAACACCACTGCACTACCCTAAACCCTAAAACACGACCCCTACACTACACAAACACCACTGCACTACCCTAAACCCTAAAACACTACACCAGAACGACCCCATACAGTACACAAACACTACTGCACTACCCTAAACACTAAAACACTACCCACAGCACGACCCCCTACACTACACAAACACCACTGTGCTACTCTAAACCCTAAAACACTACCCCCAGCACGACCCCCTACACTACCCAAACACCACTGCACTGCCCTAAAACCTAAAACACTACCCCCAGCACGACCCCCTACACTACACAAATACCACTGCACTACTCTAAACCATAAATCTATCCCCAGCACGACCCCTACACTACCTAAACACCACTGCACTACCCTAAACCCTAAACCACTACCCCCAGCATGACCCCCTACTCTACACAAACACCACTGCACTACCCTAAATCCTAAAACACTACCCCCAGCATGACCCCCTACACTACACAAAAACCACTGCACTACCCTAAACCCTACAACACTACCCCCAGCACGACCCCCTACACTACCCAAACACCACTGCACTACCCTAAACCTTAAAACTCTACCCCCAGCATGACCCCCTACACTACACAAACACCACTGAACTACCCTAAACCCTAAAACACTACCCCCAGCACGACCCCCTACACTACCCAAACACCACTGCACTACCCTAAACCCTAAAACACGACCCCCTACACTACACAAACACCACTGCACTACCCTAAGCCCTAAAACACTACACCCAGAACGACCCCATACACTACACAAACACTACTGCACTACCCTAAACCCTAAAACACTACCCCCAGCATGACCCCCTACACTACACAAACAGCACTGTGCTACTCTAAACCCTAAAACACTATCCCCAGCACGACCCCCTACACTACCCAAACACCACTGCACTGCCCTAGACCCTAAAACACTACCCCCCCAGCACAGCCCCCTATACTACACAAATACCACTGCACTACTCTAAACCCTAATTCTATCCCCAGCACGACCCCTACACTACCCAAACACCACTGCACTACCCTAAACCCTAAACCACTACCCCCAGCATGACCCCCTACACTACCCAAACACCACTGCACTCCCCTAAACCCTAAAACACTACCCCCAGCATGACCCCGTACACTACACAAACACCACTGCACTCCCCTAAACCCTGAAACACTACCCCCAGCACGACCCCCTACACTACACAAACACCACTGCACTACCCTAAACCCTAAAACACTACCCCAGCACGACCAACTACACTACCCAAACACCACTGCACTACCCTAAACCCTAAAACACTACCCCAGCACGACCCCCTACACTATACAAACACCACTGCACTACCCTAAACCCTAAAACACTACCCCCAGCACGACCCCCTACACTACCCAAATACCACTGCACTACCCTAAACCCTAAAACACGACCCCATACACTACACAAACACTACTGCACTACCCTAAAACCTAAAACACTACCCCAGCACGATCCCCTACACTACACAAACACCACTGCACTACCCAAAACCCTAAAACACTACCCCCTACACTACATAAACACCACTGCACTACCCTAAACCCTAAAACACTACCCCCAGCACGACCCCCTATACTACCCAAACACCACTGCACTACCCTAAACCCTAAAACACTGCCCCCAGCATGACCCCCTACACTACACAAACACCACTGCACTACCCTAAACCCTAAAACACTACCCCAGCATGACCCCCTACACTACCCAAACACCATTGCACTACCCAAAACCCTAAAACACGACCCCCTACACTACACAAACACCACTGCACTACCCTAAACCCTAAAACACTACCCCCAGCACGACCCCCTACACTACACAAACAGCACTGCACTACCCTAAACCCTAAAACACTACCCCCTACACTACACAAACACCACAGCACTAACCTAAAACCTAAAACACTACCCCCAGCACGACCCCCTACACTACACAAACACCACTGCACTACCCTAAACCCTAAAACACTACCCCCAGCATGACCCCCTGCACTACACAAAAACCACTGCACTACCCTAAACCCTACAACACTACCCCCAGCACGACCCCCTACACTACCCAAACACCACTGCACTACCCTAAACCCTAAAACTCTACCCCCAGCATGACCCCAAACACTACACAAACACCACTGAACTACCCTAAACCCTAAAACACTACCCCCAGCACAACCCCGTACACTACCCAAACACCACAGCACTACCCTAAACCCTAAAACACGACCCCCTACACTACACAAACACCGCTGCACTACCCTAAACCCTAAAAGACTATGCCCAGAACGCCCCCATACACTACACAAACACTACTGCACTACCCTAAACCCTAAAACACTACCCCCAGCACGACCCCCTACACTACACAAACACCACTGTGCTACTCTAAACCCTAAAACACTACCCCCAGCACGACCCCCTACACTACCCAAACACCACTGCACTGCCCTAAACCCTAAAACACTACCCCAGCACGATCCCCTACACTACACAAATACCACTGAACTACTCTAAACCCTAAATCTAATCCCCAGCACGACCCCTACACTACCCAAACACCACTGCACTACCCTAAACCCTAAACCACTACCCCCTACACTACACAAACACCACTGCACTACCCTAAATCCTAAAACACTACCCCCAGCATGACCCCCTACACTACACAAAAACCACTGCACTACCCTAAACCCTACAACACTACCCCCAGCACGACCCCCTACATTACCCAAACACCACTGCACTACCCTGAACCCTAAAACTCTACCCCCAGCATGACCCCCTACACTACACAAACACCACTGAACTACCCTAAACCCTAAAACACTACCCCCAGCACGACCCCCTACACTACACAAACACCACTGCACTACCCTAAACCCTAAAACACGACCCCCTACACTACACAAACACCACTGCACTACCCTAAGCCCTAAAACACTACGCCCAGAACGACCCCATACACTACACAAACACTACTGCACTACCCTAAACCCTAAAACACTACCCCCAGCATGACCCCCTACACTACACAAACACCACTGTGCTACTCTAAACCCTAACACTCTACCCCCAGCACGACCCCCTACACTACCCAAACACCACTGCACTGCCCTAAACCCTAAAACACTACCCCCAGCACGACCCCCTATACTACACAAATACCACTGCACTACTCTAAACCCTAAATCTATCCCCAGCCCGACCCCTACACTACCCAAACACCACTGCACTACCCTAAACCCTAAACCACTACCCCCAGCATGACCCCCTATACTACCCAAACACCACTGCACTCCACTAAACCCTAAAACACTACCCCCAGCATGACCCCGTACACTACACAAACACCACTGCACTCCCCTAAACCCTAAAACACTACCCCCAGCACGACCCACTACACTACACAAACACCACTGCACTACTCAAAACCCTAAAACACTACCCCAGCACGACTCCCTACACTACCCAAACACCACTGCACTACCCTAAACCCTAAATCTACCCCCAGCACGACCCCCTACACTACCCAAACACCACGGCACTACCCTAAACCCTAAAACACTACCCCCAGCACTACCCCCTACACTACACAAACACCACTGCACTACCCTAAACCCTAAAACACTACCCGAGCACTACCCCCTACACTACACAAACACCACTGCACTACCCTAAACCCTAAAACACTACCCCCAGCACGACTCCCTACACTACCCATACACCACTACACTACCCTTAACCCTAAAACACGACCCCCTACACTTCACAAACACCACTGCACTACCCTAAACCCTAAAACACTACCCCCAGCACGACCCCCTACACTACACAAACACCACTGCACTACCCTAAACCCTAAAACACTACCCCCTACACTACACAAACACCACTGCACTACCCTAAAACCTAAAACACTATCCCCAGCATGACCCCTACACTACACAAACACCACTGCACTACCCTAAACCCTAAAACACTGCCCCCAGCACGACCCCATACACTACACAAACAACACTGCACTACCCTAAACCCTAAAACACTATCCCCAGCATGACCTCTTCCCTTCCCATACACCACTGCACTACCCTAAACCTGTCATAAGGTTTCTGCACATACACAGAGCTATGCACAGGATAATAGGACCCCGGAATACAGTGGTTTGCCTACCATATACCGTAGCACCCAAAACCCCAACCCAACTAGCTTAGCATCCCATTAGCACCCAAGTACCAATGATTGGACAACCCAGAACACGGTATCTATATCTCAGGACTCGCAGAAGCAAGAACACTCTTTCGTCACTCACTCGTACTTGTCCACAAGGTGCGTAGGAAGAGACACTGGATAGGTTAAAATGTTTATTCCAACTTACGTGCTCTAATGTACAGTACACGTGTCAGTACTAATAGCATAATGCATATGAATAATATAAGCAGCATGGTTACAATTCCATAGAATACAAACGGGGAAAGCATTTCATAACTCAGTGGATAAATGTCTAAATAACATTACCACCCTCCCCGTGCAGTAAGATAGTTTATTATAAAAATAGAAGACCTCTGGGCTTTGACTAGCGAACCCTCATACCTCGGTCTCTAGATGCAGAACTACATCAGCAGACAATCACAGCTCTTCTCCCTGGAAAGGATTCCTCCAAGTGTGTCAAGCGCCAGTAAAACCCCAGTATTAAAGGCACACAAAGTTTCATGTCATTTGCGCCTAATGTTATGTCTGGGTGCGCGAGACTGGCCATATCAGGAAGAACCGAAATACATTATTATGCGACCTTGTACATGTTGTGCAGTCTGAGCCCAAATCGAACAAGAGAAAAGGTGAAAGACAGAAAGTGCAGACAGCGCAAAAGAACTTGGCAAGAGCAAAGGGCGAGGGAGCCCTGGCTCAGTGTAACTTGCGCAAAGAAAAGCAGCATGGCAGCTAGTCCTAGGCCAACATAACAAGGCAGGCAACAAACCACAAGACACCCTCCCCTGGTCAGTCCGGCGTCCAAGACAGAGGGCAAACAACAAAAAAAAAATATCCAGTAGAGCACAGGGAGCGCCCAAACGGCGAGGGACAAGTCAATCCATGAAAGTGTAAGTGCAGAAAAAGGCCATACCCTCCAAGAGTACATCATTGGAATCGTCAAAAAACATAGATGCCATCCAATCCATGAGATCAAAAGAGCAGGAATGCTCCTCAGCAAAGGGAGCATCCAAAAGCAATGCGGGACAGCTTGCGTGATAATTGAAACAGCTTCGGTGTAGGAGATCCTGGGCAGCCGCCCAGATATCCCATTGCGCCAAAATCCCCAGTGCAGCCGCACGCGCCATACAGCCGGCAACGGAACAGTCCTGCTCATGGGCCTCTAAGGGACCCATCAACTGAACAAAATCCGGAACAGACAATGACGAATTGGAGAGGCAATAATCCAAAGTCCAGGTGAACGGACAGCGGATACAAGTCATTACAGGTTGCACGCAAGTGAAATACGCAAAGCGAAAAGAAAGAGTATATGATACACTCAGTGTCGCCAATGGCAAAACACCAAAACCAGCCAAAAGGCGCTCACGGAGCAGCTGGAGGCGTTCCGGATCGAGCAGGTCCCATCGGGGAGCAGCCATTGCGCAGAAAACAAATTAATAACAGGACACCAGCCGCCAAGGCGATGATCAACGGGAAACCGCCAAAGACGCTGGAAAAAATAGAATGAATAAACGCCGGGATGACACCAAAAATAGTTTGGAAGGAGGACACCAAACCAGACCCCACGACTTTAAAAAAGTGTACCAGACCCTCTGTGTTAGATGCGTTAAAAATACGATGAATTAACTCCCCAAAATGTTGGGGGAGATTAGTGTTCAAAAGGGCCTGTATTTCACTGTGGGTACTCGCCACCTGGAGAATGAATGTCTCCCGGGCGGACGTGAGCATAACTTCCTCGTTCAATAATAGTGCCTTTATTCTGCTCAGTCTATTGAAATCTGCCTCCATGGTAGGGATGGAAGGCCAAATAGAGATATCAACCTTGCCATGAGGGGGAGGAAAAAGCACATTTTTGCAGCAGACAACCCTGTGCGAAACTGTTACAATGTAAGGAATGCCAGCCTGCAGGCCACAACAATTTTCGTTATTTAAAAGTAAATAACTACCATTGGAAAGGAGAGTGAAAGTAGGAGAAATAACAGGAGCAGGAATACCTTTCAGCACACAAGCAAGATTAGGAGCGGAAACGCTACATGAGCCATGCAATTTAATGTGTTTACAAATAAGCGAATGACCCATAGTCGAGTCGCAGGACTCCCCCGTGAGAAAAACTTCCTTGCCGTCCCGAAGGCATTTATACATGAAAGGCAAGGACCATAGTTCATGCAGGAAAGCACTGCCCAAGGGCTGGTAACGGCCCACAGGGTAATGTTTCATGCACGAGTCAAATTCAAATAAGGAAAAAGGTAAAGCGATAACCCCATGAACTAGCCACACAGCAGAATCGAGTTCTGCAACAGAGAACGGCAAAGGATCCATCTTTTCGATATGTAATAAAGTGTAAGTTGCATCTTTCATGGACATGAATTGCTGTTTGTCAGTTAAATTAAAAGGTAGAAACAAGGCAGAGGTGTTCAAAAAATGCCAAGGAACTTTACCTAACTTAAGCGTTTGTAAAGTCCATGCAAACTGCATAACTGAGCGCAATTGATTCTGACCATGATATAACACAGAAACATCATCTTGTACAATATCAACAACAGAGGACACAATATTCTCTAAAGTATAAATGCGAGAAGACAGGGTATTAATACTATTGTCAACAACAGCAAGCACCTTTTCCAAATTCGCTTGATCTATTTCCCGTAGACGGGAAGCAGCTTCCATTTGTGATAGCTTCCAGAGTTCATTATACGTTTCATAAATGAATCTCTTAGGTCGGGGACCACGAGGTCCCAAAACAAAGTCGGACAGATCAATATTGCCTGAAAGGAGGGACAAATGTTGCAGCCATTGTTTGCATAATTTACCAACAGAATATGTAGTGACAGTACGGGAAGCAGTAAATCTCGGATCAGGCCTATCCTGTGTGTAGCCAGGACCGGAGTCGTGAAAACGCATCTGGCATGCATTAGATGATATAGGCCATACTAACCAGGGCGACTGATCCAGTTCGGAAACATTAAATGAATTATTCTGTAACAGAGCCTGTAGGGTCGTCAGGGACAGGTTAAAACGTGAGCTATCATTGGGAAAACTCGAAAGGGATGGAATTGAGGGCGTGTTTAATTGTTTAGTGGTAGCTAAGCCCCAACACGTAGTCTGATAAATAGAATCATTTAGGAACATAATTTGGGTAGGGATAAGGCAAGCACGGTGCAATGCCTCGGTTCCTTGTACCTGCCATGGCTTGGAGCCCCAAATAGATTTCAAATCTACTGTATCCTCCCAGTACTCATAACCACCCACTGCTAGGGCACTTAAAAAGGAACCCGAATAAAGCAATTTGGTGTGTGTTAACATAATTTTCTGAGTTGACGTGGTATTTAGTCTAAAATAATAGGATGCGGGGTTTGACCGATTAAAATCAGTAAAATAGGTAAACTTATTTCGAAGAGTTTGTGAGCTACCTGGCAAGGGGTTTGGACAATGTTCCCATTGGGTGTAGTTAACAGAACTACGCAGGGCACTGGGCTTATGGAGAAAATGATTACCCCAATGTTGGTAACAATACAAATCGGCATAATTCGCAGAATTCATATATAAATCTTCAGCATTAAAAGAGGCATAATATTTTAAATCGGCAAACAATGCTTCAACGGCATGCACATCCCAATCATCAGAATGAATGTTATTTTTTACAACATCACCCATTGAAACACGAAGGACATTAGGTACATTAATAATTTCTGTCGGACCATGGATTTGATAGTTCACTGCATCCCATACGATGCCATCAGCAACTGGAAAAGCTGAAATGTTCACAAATGTGTGGTCACGCTTCATGATGTGAGACGAGGAATGAGGAGCTAAAGTTCCAGAAACATAGTCTACAGCAGAGCGTTCAGGTAAATAGTGACCATTGATTAGTAGAAAAAACACTGTGACAAAGCCAATGGACATGAACAAAAAATCAAGAAAAGTACCAACCAGATGTATGTCCAGGGTGGAATCAAAAAATTGTCTCTAAACCAGGATACACAAATACTGAACTTGGATGGGACTTTTGAAGAGGTGGAATCCGAATCAAAGGAATAACGAGTCGGGCCAAGTGGCGTTGTTGGTTGATGCGCCACCGATTCAGATGCAGGATAGGTATACTCGTCCTCGTCGATGTTGGTGGAGAGGTGGGGATCAATTATAGTTTCAGGCAAAGGAGAGGATTCAGGCAAATCAACCATCTCAATTACAGCATCAGCGACCGTTCGTGTAGATGGGCCACGAACATATGTCCGATAAATGGCAGGACAAGAGACCGCTGGTGTGACACTATTCAGGATCGGCCAGGCGCTGTAGCTTGACATTTTCCACTGAGATGTATCTGTTCTCCTTGCGACCAGGAAGCGGTGGTAAAATGACTGTACGTGTTCCCTTCAAGCCCAGAACTGGAACCGGTGCACGAAAAGAGGGGCCGAATTCTTTTTTGTTTTCAACCTTCTCTCGAACCAGTTCTCCAACCTTTGGAAGCCAGCCGGCTACCGGAATCTGCAACGCAGGATCTGTGGCTGAAGGCAAATGTGTAGTTGCAAGTTTGTCTCGGGCTTCTTGTAAGTCCTGTAACATAGCAGAATGATTATCTACATCAAACTTGGCGGATTGCGCCGCGATGTCTGGACCCTCAAGGTCAGGCACAAACATTCTTATGCCAAAGAGCATTTCGTATGGGGTCCGCCCACCCAGAGGTCTTCTAGGGAGATTATTAAGTGCACGTTGAACGGTATACAAGTGGGCCAGCCAGTTCCTGCCAGTACCTATAACTCTAGCTGTTAAGGATTGCTTTAAGTCACGGTTCATTCGTTCAACGATAGAGTTGCCCTCAGGCCTATACGGAGACGAAAATTTCACCCGCACCCCAAGCGAAGCCATTGCATCCTTGTAAGCCCTAGAGGCAAACGCTGGACCTTGGTCCGAATGGAAGGTGCCGCATGCGAAAATTCCCACAAAGACACGCAAATCCCTGATTACATTTCGAGCGTCAGCACTACGTTGTGGCCAGACCCAGAGGAACCGTGTGCACGAGTCCACTGCTACTAAAATGTATTTATAGGCAGTGTCTGATGAGAATGGACCGCAGTGATCCAAGTAAACACACCCAAAAGGTCTGTTAGCAATGCAGAGCGGGGTCTGTGGTGGGCGTGTTACCGTGGAAGGCTTAATCTGTTGACAAACATCGCAAGAAAGCACAAAAGCACGGGTGTCTTTATACAATCCACGCCACCAATAACGCTGCTGCAAGATGGAAACTGTAGCTGACACACCTGCATGAGCCGAAGCCATGCCTTCGTGTGCAGCTGATATCAAGGCACTCCTGCGGTCCGCGTTGGGGATCAGCCGATCTCCAACGTCAGGTATTGTTACATAAGGAACCTGATCGGGACTTAATTTGTAAGAATACTTGGAAGGGAAACCTGTAGGGTAATTATCACCTTCCTTGGTTGCAGCAATAGCTGCTAGAATAACAGAGTCAATTTTAGACATGGACCTGGTAACCGCTGCTACTGAACACGTGACTACTGCTGAACGGGCAGCTTCATCTGCCAGATCGTTACCAATAGCGTGTGCGCCCACCCGCTGATGGCCTAAGGTGTGAACCACCTGTGTGAGGGGCAGACGTTGTTGCAATTCTGCCACTCGAACCCAAAGCATTTTATGCTTAATTGTGCTCCCTTTGCGTCCTTGTAGTCGTTTTTCGACCAGAAAAACAGATTGTCATTGTAAGATTGTACACAGTAGAAGGAATCACATACAATAAGAGTGGTCTCATCCTGAGAAGCGAACTCAAGTACAAGTAGCAATGCATGCAGCTCGGCCAATTGTGCGGTACTATCTCCAAGTGTGCGAGTATGCACTACAGAGGATTTGAACGTCCCATTTACAAAGGAACCCGCAACAATAGCACATGCAGCTGAATAAGCGTGCTTGGACCCAGTGGCCGGTTGCGCCGAACCATCTGTGTAGATCACACATTTGTAATCCTCAAGCGGCAATATAAACAGAGGAGGAGGATGAACAAATTCATACTGTAAGAACTCCTGAGTCTGAAGAGAAGAATCGAAAATAAAGGTGACGTCTGATGACGTCAAGGATGTAGCCCATTGTATCCAACGGGGATGCATTGCTTTTGAGTTCGGTACACTTGCCTTCGTTACTGCCTCTAGGGCAGGACAGGGTGTTACCACTAGAATCCGCTTTCCCTGTGCCAGTGCGCGTTCTTTTAGAATCGCCATTTGCACTGCAGTTAGAACTTTTTCGACAGATGTAAAGCGCAATTCAGCGGAAGTGTACAGATGCGACTTGTATGCGATGGGTACTGTATCACCTTCATTAAAGGTTAAGTACGTGAATCCCACCGCCCCGGAATTATTCTAATCACCAGGTTTGTGTGGTTATCACGAGTCAAAAGATATTTAGACTCCAATAGGTCTGTCTGCAAAGACTGCAGAATTGAGGTATGCTCAGGCAGCCAGCAAGACCTTGAATAAGTAGGTTGTATCAAAGCATACAAAGGCTTGATACGTTGGGCATATTCGGGAATATAGGTACGCCCGAAATTCAGGAAACCCAGCAAAGACTGAAGTTTCTTCAGAGTATTTGGGGGCACAAATGTGCAAATTTTTCCAAGAAATGGGGGCTAAGCCCTTACCTTCGTTGTTGAGCTCATAGCCCAAGAACAGAACGGTAAATTCAGCAATGTGTGACTTAGCAAAGTTAAATTTGTAACCCTGCTCCGCAAATTCAAGAATAATGCGGTCCACACGGGACAGATGCTGAAATAATTCGTCATCCGTCAGATAAATGTCATCAACGTACGAACATGCATCTTGGTCTATGCTGTCTAGCAAAGAGACAACACGGGCGGCGAATACACCCGGACTATTTTTGTAGCCCATGGGTAAACGCCGGAACTGGAATAATTTACCACCGGATGTGAATGCAGTCCATTGACCACTCTCCGGGGCTAGGTTGTGCGTGTAGAAACCGTTTGAAAGGTCAAGTGTCGTTTTGTATTTTTTACGAACAAGACTGTCTACAAGCGCAGAACTGTGTGTATTTTGCACCGCAAAGTTCCGACAATGAGTATTTAAATGCCGGTAATCCAAAACTAAGCGGTACGATCCATCGGGTTTAGAAACCACGAAAAGGGGATTGTTCATAGGTGATACGCATGGTTCAATTACTCCCTGATATTCCAACTGTGTCAGAATTTCGGAGACGGGGCCTTTTGCCTGCCGTTTGATGGGATATTGGGGTTGTGGCTGCGGTAGTGACCGCAAAGGTATTGCATGGGGAGGTGATTCTTCATCCCATCCCACATGGTTGCGGTATAATGCTGGTGCCAGGTACACAGCCCACTCAGCTGCAAGTGCTTCAGCTTTGTCTTTTGGGACATGCCTTGAAAAGCTTGGAAGGATTACCTCCTCTCCTTTATGTGCAGCTAAAACGAATGGGGGTGGCCAATCCACCTCTGCTAACAAAATGTCATATGAAGAGGTTAGATTTTCCCCAAAAATCCCTTTTATTTCACGCGGTATGTCACCTTCAATTTGGATGACTATGTTGTAAAGTCTGTCAGGGGGTGCCACTCTCGTGTCAGCTGTCTCTACAGTAACGAATGTTTCAGTTGCTGTCGCCTCCATATGAGGACGTAGCGCCTCCCGCACTATGGTAACTTCCGCGGCGCTGTCTAGGAGGGTCACTGCCCACGTCCAATTCTGGAGTCTCGTTCTCACGGTCTGTGGCATATTTCGCTGTTACAGCGGCAACTTTTTTCTTCTGAAATTGTGGTCGAGGAAGGTGAAAGTCTTCTGCTTTCCCTCTGACTTGTTGTCGAGGTTGGTCTCGCTCCTGGGGAGCCTCTCGGCCCCTTCCTCTATCTTGCCGTCCTCCTCCACCAGCCTGTGACGACGTCTGGGCCTGTGAAGAACGAGGAGAACGGGTATCAGAGCTCTGAAACCTTTCTGGTGATTTAATTCTCGACCTATCACGTAAATCATAAGTACGTTCAGAAGAAACCGAAACTGGGGAAGCGCCTCTCGACCCCGGCTTCTTTTGTTGCTTACCCTGTTTTTTCTGTCTCCAACTCTTTTTAGTGAAGACTGGTCTATCATCTTTCTCAGATGTACTTTTTGTTTGTGTAATTTGTGGTTGCGATTGAGTTTGCATTTTTACAAAAGGCTTGTTGCCTAGGCTATTTCTTCCAATTGTTTTATAAGCCCGAGCTATAATTTTCGGTAATTCGCGAGGCCTGTCCAACTCTGGGACCAAAGCCAAAGCATTCGCTACTTGAAAGTTCATAGCATCGCCCTTGACATTTCCAAGGATCAGTTCAGCTACTACATCAAACACTCCCACTAGTCTCATCCCTAATTCCACAGCCGCTTCAGGGCCATGTTCGTCCTGTACTTTTTTAATTACAGAGGGTAGAACAGTCATGGAAGGAGTACCAAAACATTTTGAATAAACTGCTGCAAATACCTTACCTCAGTTTTCACTTGATGTCAAATCGGGGATTAAGTCTTTTGGCAAACTTATCGTAAGGATGCGGTGTTTATCCACCGGGGATGTATGTGGAAACACCGCTTCTATCTGATCGAACTTTTCTGCAAGCCAGTAAGGATAATCGTCCTTATTTTGTGGACGTTTGCCCATCACAGAATTTACCATGACAGGACTTATGGTAACTCCAGCTGCAATAGCTGGTTGGCCAGCGACTACAGGAGCAGCTCCATGGAGACTACCTGTAACGTATGTCACTAAGGCTCTATGCACTCGCACCAGTTCGGTATGCATAGTGCGCAGATCCGCAATCGGTAATGCCAGATAATTTGGATGCGGGGTATACCCGGCCAATACAGGCCAAGTGGCCCCCTCAATGGATAAGGGGCCTAAACGAACTGCGGTATTTGGTTGTGGGAGGGCGCCATTAAACCAAACACGGTGCTGCCAAGCCGTGAGAGGCACTTCAAGATTAGTATAGGGTCGATAGGCAGCAGGAATAGCGGTGAGTTTATATTCATGAAACAGATTATCACCTGCATCCACCGCCTCAAAAGTGATCCAAGTGTAAAACACTTCAAAGTGATAAGCCGGATCGGCTTGAACCACAAAGACCAACTCGACCCCAGCATCGGGCACTCCGTATACACCTAGGTGTTCTCGGAGTGGTCCTCGGCTATGTGCAGCTATCGCCACACCAGCCATAACTAAACAATTGTATTCGACAACCTAACAGGGAGCACAAAATGGGTTTTTTATGTAACCTTTTTTAATAACTTCAAGCTTGAAAGAACCTATAAAACGTTCAATATAGGAGGTATCACCGTCACTTACGCCTCCGGAAGCGTACGTGAGGGTTTTGTGGACAAGCACAAGTACTACTCAAGCATCTCGCAGATAAGCTGCCCCACGTTGGCCGCGCCATGTCATAAGGTTTCTGCACAGACACAGAGCTATGCACAGGATAATAGGACCCCGGAATACAGTGGTTTGCCTACCATATACCGTAGCACCCAAAACCCCAACCCAACTAGCTTAGCATCCCATTAGCACCCAAGTACCAATGATTGGACAACCCAGAACACGGTATCTATATCTCAGGACTCGCAGAAGCAAGAACACTCTTTCGTCACTCACTCGTACTTGTCCACAAGGTGCGTAGGAAGAGACACTGGATAGGTTAAAATGTTTATTCCAACTTACGTGCTCTAATGTACAGTACACGTGTCAGTACTAATAGCATAATGCATATGAATAATATAAGCAGCATGGTTACAATTCCATAGAATACAAACGGGGAAAGCATTTCATAACTCAGTGGATAAATGTCTAAATAACATTACCACCCTCCCCGTGCAGTAAGATAGTTTATTATAAAAATAGAAGACCTCTGGGCTTTGACTAGCGAACCCTCATACCTCGGTCTCTAGATGCAGAACTACATCAGCAGACAATCACAGCTCTTCTCCCTGGAAAGGATTCCTCCAAGTGTGTCAAGCGCCAGTAAAAACCCCAGTATTAAAGGCACACAAAGTTTCATGTCATTTGCGCCTAATGTTATGTCTGGGTGCGCGAGACTGGCCATATCAGGAAGAACCGAAATACATTATTATGCGACCTTGTACATGTTGTGCAGTCTGAGCCCAAATCGAACAAGAGAAAAGGTGAAAGACAGAAAGTGCAGACAGCGCAAAAGAACTTGGCAAGAGCAAAGGGCGAGGGAGCCCTGGCTCAGTGTAACGTGCGCAAAGAAAAGCAGCATGGCAGCTAGTCCTAGGCCAACATAACAAGGCAGGCAACAAACCACAAGACAAACCCTAAAACACTTACCCCAGCACGACCCCCTACACTACCAAAAACACCACTGCACTACCCTAAACCCTAAAACACTAACCCCAGCACGACCCCCTACACTACACAAACACCACTGCACTACCCTAAAACACTACCCCCAGCACGACCCCCTACACCACACATACACCACTGCACTACCCTAAACCCTAAAACACTACCCGCAGCACGACTCCCTACACTATCCAAACACCACTGCACTACCCTAAACCCTAAATCTACCCCCAGCAAGACCCCCTACACTACCCAAACACCACTGCACTACCCTAAACCCTAAAACACTACCCCCAGAATGACCCCCCACACTAAACAAACACCACTGCACTACCCTAAACCCTAACACACTACCCCCAGCATGACCTCCTACACTACCCAAACACCACTGCACTACCCTAAACCCTAAAACACTACCTCCAACATGACCCCCTACACTACCCAAACACCACTGCACTCCCCTAAACCCTAAAACACTACCCCCAGCACGACCCCCTACACTACACAAACACCACTGCACTACCCTAAACCCTAGAAAAGTAACCCCCACCCCATGCCCAATCCCCCTTACCTCTCACTCCTCGTGGTTCCTCTCTCCTCGTGGTTCCTGATTCACCTCATCTCTGAGGGACGGTGCACATCATTGTGAGGAAATGGAACAGCCCCTGTTTCTTTACAACGACGTGGAACGTCTACATTTTTTTAGAACGCATGGTCATTTACCATACATAACTTTACAACGACATTCATTGTAAAGGCATGCGTGGTAAATGACCATGTGTTCTAAAACAATGCGTAGTAATGACTTCGCGATGTACAACGCATGCGTGGTAATGCATGCATTGTAATGGTATCGTGAAGTAAAAAAGTAATTGTAACGGCTGTTTAGCGATCGAAGCTGGCCCCTGTTCTTCAGTGAGTCGTTTATTTGATAAATTAGGAGGAAGGAATGTGTTTTTTTTACCGAAAAGTGCATTCCCAGCTGTTGTATTGTGAAAGTGTCCGTGTGGCCTGGTTTCACTTCCGGTGAGAGAGTGGAAGAGTCTCTTTGGATCTAAAGGAGTTCTGTTGTTGGACGGGGCCAGTGCGACACGTATTCAGAAAACACAGCTAATGGAAAGCGTCCTCCCCGAAGTGTGGAGCAGTGCCATGAGAGGTCAACGAGTGTGCGTCCCACCGCAGTATGACCGTACCGCGTGACCCATGTGCCGCCTCCAGGGTACCGGACGCAGAAGCGGCATCCATCGCAGGTCCTCTTGAAGACCGTTGTAGTTCTAATTCTACATTTTGGAACTAGGGCATTTTAACCTTGTTGTTCCTGCCAGATACAAAGAGAAGATCCTGTGTTATTCAGTGCCCTTGTTATCTTTTTTCTGGGTAGTGGTGCTTGTCACTTCGCTGCCCCGCCGGTGCACACGACTGGGCTCCCCACCTCGTGTGCCATCTGCAGGGCCTCTGCCCTTGGATCACTGGTTTCGGTTTCTGGAGTGGAAACATAAACAGTTGCTCCCAAAGGACTAGCCTGAACACTTAGGTGAATATCCCCTGCGCCAGCATTCCGTGGAAATTCTTTCCTAGCTCTCCCACGACGACGAGGACGTCATAATAGCATCGGAGCCATAAGAGGACCTCGTCGGTGTGCTGACGTCAGTTCCACTCATTTTTTCCGTGCCACCGAGGCAAACAGGTGGACCGACACATTTTCACATGTATACATAGTATACTAAATATATATATATATATATACAAATGCATAAGCAATAAAGGCATAAAGAAATAGCAACAGATCAAGCATTTCTCACTATTAAAACATAAGCATGATTAAGACATATTAAAAACATTCATGCCAAACAGTAAAAGCATCTTTTTGGTAGAAACAGGTGGACAACGGGGAGGCAGGTGGGACAGTGAGGAATCCACAGGCAGATACTGTATCCACCAGAAAAAGCGTTACCGGAGGTAAGTAACTTGTTCTTCTGATGGATACTTCTGCCTGTGGATTCCTCAACTTTTGAATAGAATCCCCAAGCCGTACCTCACCCGGAGGAGGGTGTCCACCTGACTAGACCAAAAAATCTTGCAAAACAGATCGAGCAAAATGGCCATCCCTCCTAACCTCCGAATCCAATAATAATCGAAACATTTTCGTCAAAGTTATATTGAAAATAATACTTTAAAAATACTTTTATTAATAAATTTAGACAAACACTTAAAGGAAAACTTTTATTTATAATTAATTTAAAGATATTTCATACTTTACAAATTACGCCGAAGTCGCGACCCCAGCGCAAATTTTCAAAATGGCTACCGGAATGCGCGCAGCCATCGTGTAGGGTGCGCGAAGGGTGCGTGACTTCTGTATAATATTTTTTTTTTAAAAAGAATGAATATAGTTTTCCTAACTAAAAATTATTCACAATTTTTTTAAATATATATATATGTATATATATATATATATATTCTGCTCCAAAGGTTGTCCACCAGGTGAGTAGCACTCGATCAGCAGATTTGTTTATGAAAGGCAGGGACGAGGATCCGCTTGTAGAAGCTGCTCCGTAATGGAAATGCCTGACGCGTTTCGAAGCTCCATATGCTTCTCTTCAGAGGCTTGAACGGAGACAGTGTGTGCAAACGCTGAACCCACTTCGCCATTTTCATATTGCACACCCACCAATGGGAAGCTCGAATGAGACTGTGCATTGTGGGAAATGTGGTCCGGATAGCACACAAATCTTGTCCTGTATGGACCCTGCAAGTGGACTCGTCCTCAATCCTGTTTGCGGCTGCTGACCCACGTAGCCCCCATGACATTACGGGGTGGTGCACACTCTGCGGCAGGATGGCCGCGTATTACATTCTGCTCCAAAGGTTGTCCACCAGGTGAGTAGCACTCGATAAGCAGCTTTGTTTATGAAAGGCAGGGACGAGGATCCGCTTGTAGAAGCTGCTCCGTAATGGAAATCCCTGACGCGTTTCGAAGCTCCAAATGCTTCTCTTCAGAGGCTTGAACGGAGACAGTGTGTGCAAACGCTGAACCCACTTCGCCATTTTCATATTGCACACCCACCAATGGGAAGCTCGAATGAGACTGTGCATTGTGGGAAATGTGGTCCGGATAGCACACAAATCTTGTCCTGTATGGACGCTGCAAGTGGACTCGTCCTCAATCCTGTTTGCGGCTGCTGACCCACATAGCCCCCATGACATTACGGGGTGGTGCACACTCCGCGGCAGGACGGCCGCGTATTACATTCTCCTCCAAAGGTTGTCCACCAGGTGAGTAGCATATATATATATATATATATATATATATAAAATAAAAAAAACATAGGATTGAGGTACATTAGACTTACAAATTTTCATTTAAAAAACCTATGAAATTCACTGGAAAAACCATAGGTTTCAGGCACGTTATAGTTAGAAATTAGCATTTAAAAAATCATAGAAATTCACTGAAAAAATCATAGGTTTCAGGCACGTTATAGTTAGAAATTAGCATTTAAAAAACCATAGAAATTAACTGAAAAAACCATAGGTTTCAGGAACGTTATAGGTAGTTGGACATTTCACTTGTACAAAACCATAGAAATTCCGGCGTTATAGTTAGTTCAGCTAACTATAACTTGCGCCCCCGCAATGCACTGCTGATGACGTCACATATTAAATCATTCATCACATGGTCAGTGACATCACTGATGACATCACTGATGACATCTCAAATGACATCACTGATGACATCATCCACGTGAAAATCTGATGCACCTCCTCACACCTGAATATAACCTTTGATACACCCACTCTAAAATACAGACTACCATTTTCGAAAAAATAGACACATCAATACCAGTTACTAAATACGCACTGACTGATTCCTAGGTCTACACACACATCCACTCATTCACCCATACAGTCACTCATACATGCAGTCACTCATCAATACAACACTATCATATGCACTCATACACCTATACAGACACTCACACACTGACACATATCCAGAGTTACTCACACACTTAGTCAGTCATGCAAAGAATCAATCATACTTCCATTACTCACCTATACAGTTATACAGGCACAACCTCACTTATTCATACAGATACTAACACATAATTACTCTCTTATAGAATCACTGATAAAAATACACACTCATCCATGCAGCCACTCTCACAATTACTGACTCTCACATGTAGTTATTTATATACACCATCACTCACATATACTGCCAAAAAAAAGCATTTAAAAAAAATAATTTTGGCAGAATTCGCATTGGGGTCGCGAATCCCGCCGAAATTATAAAAAAAATGAAGCACGGGCTCCCGCGCTTCATTTAAATGAGGCCCCTGGGTGGGCCAGGTCCCGGCGCAATGCCCAAATAATAATAGCGGGGGCCCGCGGGGGCCCCCGCAGCCCTGAGGACCGCCACCTCCCCTGGGCTATGCTGATTTTTTGCGGGGGGCACACGGCCCCCCGCAGCCCTAGGGACCACCACCTCCCTGGGGCTTTTGAAAGAAAAAGGCATGGGGGGTCCCCCCCAAACTGCTCCAGGGACCGCCACCTCCCCAGGGCTTTTTTAATTGTATGCGGGGGGCATGCGGTCCCCCTGCAGCCCCCGGGACCGCCACCTCCCCGGGGCTCTGTTTAAAAAAAGAACGAAGTGATGGGGGGGCAAGAGCCCCTCCACACGCCCCGGAGAGCACCACCTCCCCGGGGCACTCTTTTTTCAATTTCGGGGGTCCTTCACAGACCCCCAGCTTTCTAAATGAAGGGAGGGGGGCCACGCGGCCCCCCTCCAGGAGCCCTCGATGACCCTGGGGACCGCCACCCCCCAGGACCAGCTCCTGCAGTGTCCCGGGGTGCCCACCCCCAGGACACTGCTGTTTGCTATTGCAAAGCGGGAGCCGTGCGGCTCCCGCCCTGTCATAGCAAACACTGGTTTGGATTTAGGAAACGAGAGCAGGTATCCTGCTCTCGCTTCCAAAATCCAAAGCAGATTGCTTTTCCACAAGGGGAGTTGCATGTCAGCAGCTCCCCTTGTGGAAAAGCAATGCCGGCTCCTGCAGGAGGCGGGGAGCCGGCAGGGACCACAGGGGCATTGGGGCTCCCCCCATGGTACCCAACATCATGGCCATGCCCCGGGTGATTGGGTCCCCGGGGCCAAAAATGGCCCAGGAGGAGGGCCATTCAGCCCCCCTCCCTTTATTTAAAAAGAAATAGGATGGCCGGGCCCCGGGGGATGGGGTCCCCGTGGCCAAAATCAGCCTGGGGAGGGGGGTTGCGTGGCCCCCTCCTTTAAATATAGGTTTTAAAAAAAGATAGAAATGGCCATGCCCAGGGGATGGGGTCCCCGGGGACGAAATCGGCCTGGGGAGGGGGGCCGCACAGCCTCCCTCCCCATTAAAAAACAAAAAAACAAAGGCCTAGCCCAGGGGATGGGGTCCCCAGGGCCGTATTCGGCCTCAGGAGCGGGGCCCAAATGAGTCAATGGAAGGGGGGCCGCACAGCCCTCTTCCTAAAATAAACAAAAAATGAAACTGGCAACTCGCCAGAGGCCCCACACTCTCCCTGCACCACTCTGCAAATGCGCCTCCTGGTGTGCTCTGGGTTGGGGGATGAAGTCCCCTTCACTGGTCAGGATCCTTAGGGGCCAACCAGCCCTCCAGGTACCTCCAGTAAGCCCCACACAGTGGGATTGCTGAGAGGTGGTCTGAGGCCATGCCCCTTTTTACAACACTCTGCAAAGCACCTCTTGGCGCACTGGTGGTGGGGCGATGAGGTCCCCTTGTGTCCTGAGGACCTCAGGACTGAAGTGGACTTCATCCCCCATCGCCCCAGTTCACCGAAAGGTGCGTAGAACATGATTCATTTGTTGCCACGTCTACAGATTATTTGACCTTCTGTATCATGTGCCATTAGCCGCAACAATAACACAAAGTGTACTAATAGATCATTTAGGGAGTCCACATTTTTCCATTGTGCACTATATCTGCACATTTTTAACTTGGATATACTATTTTTTCACTAGTTTTGCTAATTTTTGTCTTGTAATTTGTCTATGTACGTTGTTGTTTGTTTTTGAATATGGTGTTTTTATTGATATATGTATGATTATTTGCAATTCTTAGGAGGTTTCCAAACCCCATTAACCTAATATTAAATGTTTGTATCAACTCAATTAAAGTATATATTTATTGATTTCACATGTTCTTCAGGTTTGTTTATTATTATTTATTTAATTCTATTTTCTGGTTGCCACGGGGTAGTTATTCACATTTATTGCTTGTTTCCCTTGCCCTTGGAACCATTATCATTTTCAGGGGGGTCCCTATTTGTTGACATTAAAAATATGAGTTTAAACTAGGCCTGGGCGGTGAACTTCGCTCCGTTTGCGGAGTTTGGGGAGTTATCTGCACTCCGCGGAGCTCGCGGAGTGCAGAAAACTCCACTCCTTGTAGTGCAGCGGAGTTTTTTCCCTGCTCGCGAACGGTACGTTTGCGAGCGCGAGCTGCAGCTCGGGTAGAATTTCTACCCAAGCGGCAGAAAAACCAGCGCGAACAGCAGTTCGCACTACACGCCGCCACTTGCGGAACTTCGCAGAGTTTTTTTGTCACTTCGTGGAGTTCTGCGTAGCAAAACTCTGCGAACTACGTCCAGGCCTGGTTTAAATATGCTTTGAATGAAGTGAGTATATAGTAATGTGTGTAGGACAATGTTCAGAATGTTTATTTTTACATATTATTTTTGGATGTGTTGGTGGCCATTGAATGCCTGCTTTTGTTTTCCGTTTTCGCGACGTGTCTGCAGGGGTCGCAACATCGTTGCGAAGATCCCCAAAAACTAAAGAGAAAAAAAACCCTTTAGAAAAACACTTCACAATATTTCAGGTCCTAAGGTGGCTCTTACAAGAGATATTATGTTGGTGATATGTATATGGCTGCTACACATAAGACTGGATGCAGAGTTACAGGTTACTTAGAAACTCCCTGTTGCCTTCATCTGTAAAGTGAACAGCTTCATTTCTATAAATTCCAGCATGTCAAAATGCAGGTTGTTGTTATAGATACAGCCCATGCGATGATCTCTGAGGAATGCAGAAACAGTTTTATTAACATGTTTCCTGGCTTTGTCAACCTGTGCACAGAATTGATTTGACCACTTCCATCTCTGTCCTTGGCATATATTAGAGTACACCATGACAGTGTGAGTGAAAAGCAACATCAGTTCTGCAAAGGTTTCTTTCATTAGGATTTCCAGCCGTACCCCAATCAATGTGCCTAGGTCATTGCCATCGCAGTGCACAGTCATGAGGTGAGGAGCTTGGGAATCCACAATGGATTTAACGAAAGCCAACAACTGATGAAACTGTAACCCTCTCTGGCCAAACCAAGTAAACTGCACATTTGGCAAACCCAATTCTCTGTCAATACCTCTCTTTTTTGTAGCTTCTTTCACCCAATAGATGTAGCTGTGGCCAACAATCCATACTGTAAGCATTTTGAAGTGAAGAAGCAATAGTAGTCAGGAGAAGGCTGGAGCTGAATGGGGTAATTTTCCAGACGAAAAGCAGTTAAAATGGAGGTGTTTTTTTTACAAAAAATACATATACATATTTCATTGGATGCTGTCAGCATGAAAGTGAATTAAGTTAGATAGTGTGTTTGATGGCTGAGAAAGAAGTCTTATTATTGGCTGTTGTTTAAAAAAAGAAATGTAATACAGACATGGAAATGCTTTTGAATCTGTGAAGTAAACCACACCTGCTGTATCTTATTTGAAAGCAGAATGTTATTTCTAGAATGTGCTGTGAACTTTTGACCTACTAGTTCCACTTGGTTGCTAGCTAAACTGAGCTAAGACTGTATTGGGGTAAGGGTTTTAAAGAGGCATAATTTTTGGGGAAAAGTTCAGGAGTGATGACACAATGTAAGTAATGGCAAGTTTTCATTTCCAACTCAGGACTATGTAATAAACTGTTGTGTAGTATTTGAATTTCAGAAAAATGAAGCTAGAACTCCCTTTTTTTCACGAATATTACACGATGAGCGTGAAAACAGGAACCTCGTTTCGAAAGACAGGGAAAGGGTTAACAGATGCTAACCATTACCAAGTGGAGATGCAGTACTCTAAAAGGAAGACATGATTTCATTTGCTGCCTTTCTCATGATGATAGAGTGGAAAGTTGAAGAGGTTGCCATTTTAGACTTGCTTTGTATGAGAGTGGTGTACCATTCTTGTGCTTAGTTTTTACAAATCATAACAGTGTCCAAACTATGCAGAAAGAGCTAAAACAACAATATAATCTACAAACTGAATTCAGTGGTATGTATATAACTTTGTAATTATTTTTAAAATGTGCATTAGAAATGAAGATGTGTATGGGAGTTTGATTCAAAGGAGTATCACAGTGATGAGAAAAAAATGTATGAGTTCAACTACATCTAATAGAGGGTATGTGTTTAAGAGGTTAGTGGTGAATGTTTTGGGAAGTAAAAGAAAAATGAATTACTGCCTTTTTATTACATTGTGTATTTTATTGAAAAATAACAGAATAGTTTTGTGAAAAGTTGCAATGAGGAACTAAGAATGTTTTAAATGTGTAAACATAATGTGCAAAATAGATACATCTGTCATTTGCATTCTGGGAGTTGTAGTACTTTTAGTAACATTATTGAACAGGAATTGGGTAGTGAGAAATAAAAGATGAGAACATGTTGTCTGCGTGTATATGAATAAGACAGAAGTAATACTTGTTAGGTATATATTGGGAAGTGCTTGTCAATGTGTCTTTTTTTAACTTATATGACCACTTTGCCTATGCTTAGATGGTGAGATATAGTTTTTGTGCTTTCACATACCTATATATACGGTGGTACTTTTGAGTTTGCTTGAAGATGCAGAGAGGTATATATTTTGGGAGAGATAGCTTGAAGGTGTACATATATTAAGAAATTGCATATATATTTACATGGGGATCTATATTTAGTTAGGCTGATGAAAATTTCAAGTATATGGTGAGGGTTGTGTTTTCCTTTAAACATGCTTTGTTTAAAATTGGGAAGGGTTAATAGTGCAGACTGCCTCAAGAGTTCTTGTGCTAGCTTCATTTCGAGTGTAACTTTTATTTAAGATATGCTGATTATATGTTTTAGAAGCAGAAGAAGTATTTGAGAAATGATGTAGGTATGTCATTCACAAAAGGTTTTGTGCTTTGAAAAAATTCAAAATGTTGTTTTCTGTTTTAGAAACTTACTGATGCATGTGTACCCTCAATAGCAAAGCAATTTATGTTTCTAGAGGGCCATGTATGAAATTATATATCAAGTTTGATACCCATATTTAACTCACACATAGCTCAGAACCAAAGCATGTATATGGTAAAACAGGTAGTTTGATACTGACAGATGAAGATAACCAATGATTCAGAGATATAGTGACTATTGTTGTGTATCTAACAGGATTGAAGGTACTTTCTCAGTCACTCAGGCAGTATTCAGGCAGTCGTGGAATCACCCAGCCAGGCAGTCATCAAATCAGTCATCAAATCAGTGATTCACTATCCACTATCCATGGAGTTATTCAGTTATTCAATTATCCAGAAACTATACATGTACTCTTGCAATCAGGCAGGCAGAAATTATGAAGTTGTTCAAGTATTCAGGCACTACGTATACATTCATCTAATCACCTAGCTACTATCTATTGACTTATGCAATTAACAAGGCTGTAACTATGCAATCATTATAACATTTGTGCAAAACCTATGCAGCCATCTAAATACCCACTTACAACCCATGCAGTCATTGAAATACTGAGGCATACGGTGCACTGATGAAACACTCAGGGTCTACTCATGTAATTATGTAGCGAGTACTATTGAAGTAAACCTATCACCCATACAGTACCTATGCAGTCATTTAATTACTGAGCCAATAGTCTTCCACTAATACAATCATCCCAGCAGTATACTTACTTTCATCCAATCTCTCAAGCTTTAACAATGGAATTATGCTGTCACTCAGACACTAGTCATGCACTCATCTAATTAGGTTAGGCACTACTGATGCACTTATTCAATTCTGCTGGCACTACCCATGTAGTTATGTAAGCATCAAGGCACTACCTGTTCACTCAACCAACAAGACATGGGCTGCATTCAATCGCTGAAACACTATTCATCCACTCATCCAATTGGCAAAGTGCTATGCATGGGCTTAAACAATGATGTGTGCACTATCCATGCACTGCGTAAATCACTAGAATTGCACTTATTTAATCATCCTACCAGTATCTATGCATGTATTGAATTATTGAATTATTAGTCACGCAGTTGTCGAATCATTCAGGCTCTAGTCATGCACTCAAAAACCCAGATACTAATGGTATACTTATGCAAACACGCAGGGAGTAAGTATGCAGATATAGAATGACCCATGGAGTTATGACATAGTCAGGGAATCATCTAGGCACTACTTGTATCCTCAGGGAATCATCTATGCACTGCCTATGCACTCATTCAATCATCCAGGGAGTATTGATGTATTTAACCACAAATCCATGTATTTACAAGTTTTACTGAGGAATATGGGAGATAGGTTTACTAAAATGGTACTCTCTACGTAATTACATGAGTGCATGAGTAGAGCCTGAGTGTTTCATTAGTGCACGCGAATGCCTCAGTATTTCAATGCGTGCATGGGTTGCTAGTTGGTGTTTAGATGGCTGCATTGGTTCTGTGCAAATGTTATAATGATTGCATAGTTACAGCCTTGTAAATTTAGTGTTATATTTAAAAAGTGTAGAAGATGGAAAGATGCAGTAAAACAGAAAAAAAAGTTGTGAGAGTAGTTGAGGCCTTTGATTTGAAGAGGAAGCTTTTCATTTTGATTCTAAATAGAATGAAGACTCTTGACAAAATAGTGTTTTGCATGAGGAAACAAAACCAGAAGAAAAAATTAGTGAATAGAAGCAACTGTTGTACAGTTTTTAGTGGACAATGGATACATACTTCTTGTACAGAGGCTTTCTTTAATGAAGAAAGCTATCTCCTGGATAACAAATTAGTTCATGCTATTGATTAAAGAGGACAATGTTATCAAATGAAGAATGGTAGTCCCATAGCAAAAGAGGTGATGGTATCTAGACATGTAGAAGAAGGTATTGTAGTAGAGGTACGAGGAAGGCGCAGTCAGGGACTTGTATACAAATGGAATTGTAGTAGTGTTTCTAGTATTAGACAGGAATCCATTGATATATTAAGGAAATTCCTATGTATCTTTCCAAGGCGAAGTTTAAAACACAAAATAAGTTATACCACTCAACAATGCAAACTTTATGTAGGAGACTGTATTATGTGAAAACTCCTGCTTTATGTTTAGGAGAAATAAGTAGAGCACTTTTGCATGGCAGTGTGGCAAATGTAGAAAAGGTTTCTGGTGATGTGCAGTTTCGTTTCTTTGGTCCTGAGCAGGATTCTAGCGAAAATGAAGAGTTGTTACGAGGAGTTGAAGAACAAGACACATATATTACAGTTGACCATTTTAAAAAAGAGATTACAAAATTCAATAGTGTTCTGTAAAAAGCAGAGTATGTTTGTATATGTTGTTGATGCACTTACTAGAAGATTTAAACACAGACTGTTGACTTAGATTTAAAAAGTGAAAATGTAAATTCTGATAACTGGCAAACGTTAGGTTGTATTTATTTATTGAGGGATGGTTTGACTTCTGTATATGGCAAGTTATATGTAAGTAGTGTTACAATAATTTGGAAGATAATAAAATAAACAACATATAGATATTAGATGCCCATTTTGTAAGATAATAAAATGCCTGCTAATGTAGAAAAACTATGAATGTCAAAAATGAAAAAAATCAACATTTATTATTCTTTCCAGCAATGCAAAGGGCCGTTATGGACTGCTCTCAAGCACTAACTACAACTCCACAATCCATGCAGTATGATGCCATCGGGGAAAACTGTGGAGCCAATTCTTGAAGTCGAGGTTGGACTTTTGAATGGATTCTCTGCTTCAGTGCTGTTGTGCTGCTATTGAAGTGGAGGGTCCTTCAGCTTTGCATTGCTTTCTTGCTGCACACTTGAACTCCTCTTCTGAAATGTGCAAAACAGATAAAAGGGAAAAAACACCATGTATTATTTTTGGCAGCATTTTGAATACCTGTAACACACTGCTCACTAGCACTTATAACAACACTACAGTCTATGCATTACGTTGCCATGCTTGACAACTCTGGAGCTATATCTGTTGCAGTAGTCTGCACTTCAGATGGGAGTTTCTGACCAGGAATTATTGCTGCTGCCACTGAAGTAGATGATCCTCCAGCTTCACTCTGCTTTAGATGGTATAACATGGACGTTGTCCCACATGAATAGTTTTTGTTCCTCCCTCTAGAGAGGGTCTTATCAGACATTGTGCATTGCACTAGTTTTGCAGCAGTTCCTGATTCCCCATAAACCTGGGTAACAATGGATAGTTTAAGGTTTGTTTGGAAGTTAAATTGTGTTCGTGTAAGCCTGGGCTGATGTCACGTAGCGGCGCTATGCGGAACTTTGAGAAGCGGTAAAAAACTCTGCCACGCTATGCGGAGTTCCGCAAGTGGGCAAAGTTGCTTGTTCCGCCCATTCACGTGACATTTTTGCCATACGGCAACGCGGATTGCATGTTCGAAGGGAAATATCACGTCAACTGCACCATGCGGTCGCTCATGGGCGCGGCCATCTTGTTTTCTTCTCTCTGTTAAGGTGCTGGGGCCTAATTCAATCCTGCCTTAATCTTTTCAATTCTTCTTTCTGAAAACTTTTTTTCTGATCTTTTTTATTTATTATATTTCCCTGTGTCTTGTTAAGTGTATATTTTCTGTTGTTTTCTACTTTTTGGTTGTTTTTTACTGCATTTTGTACTGTTTTTCTATATTACTTGCCTTCTCATTTTTTTTACTTCCTTTCTTCTTCTCCTCCCTTACTTTTTTACTGTCTACATTTTCTTTTCTGCCCCCGCTCCCCCAGCATCATCGCAGAGAGTGCGACCCGGGCAAAGAGGAGCCGCCTTCCTAGTGGAAGGTGGCGTCCGGAAGGGGTGCAGCCCCGGGCCTTGTTTTCGGAGGTGGAGGTGCCAGCGCTTGTTTTTTTCGTGCAACGCCACTTCCCCTCCACCCTGACAGCAGGCGGCAGGCCTGCGTCTGGGCCCCAGAAGCGTCAGCAGCAGTGGGCGAGGGTGCGCTGGGCAGTGTATCACGGCTCTGGGGTCTGGTGCACCCATAACCAAGGGACGCACCGGTGGTCCGATATCCTGGACCAAGAGCAGGACCTGCCGGACCTGTTAGGTGTTGAGATCGCGGGGCTTGGTGAGTAGCTAATTATAATTATTATTGTGTGTGTTCTATGTTATTGCGAATATTATTGTAATGTTTTCCCAAATAGCAAGACTGCTGCTGCTCACACACAGGTAAGTTATCTTGACTCGAGGAGTACAGCGCTGATCACCGGGACTGCGCCACCGAGGCTTTACTGAGATGTCTTAATCCACCAGTGTTAGGATTCATTCGACACTGCTGCCCTGATTTATGCACATTGGATTTTTCAATACCCTTTCACCGCTGCAATTATGCGGACCGCCACCTGAGGGGCTGTAATCCTGACTTCGCTTTGATACAGGTTGTCCCCCCCTCTCCCCGTCCTGAGGAAGACCCGCCCGCAGAGGATACAAACCACCCTCTATGCGCCAGTGTCGAAACGTCGACATCTTCCCCTAGTGGGCCTGTACCTACTTCACCCCATCCATGCCTCTTTACAGATGATCACACTCTGTACAACATCAAGAACCAGAAAAGTACTTTCAAATACATGTGAGACAGGCCCCACTGTAAAACTGGTGCTACTGCAAACCACGACCAGTTTACTAAAGACATAACTATGTGTAATTGATTATTTCAACTACTCTCTGATTTCCCTCGCTATATATCTGTTCTATTCTCACGAGCACAATCCTTTTTCCACACTCCCCTTGGAGCAACCCTCTTTTCTGTCCTGAAGCGTTCTCTACAGGGATCTGTGATAATAACTGTGAGATTAAACAGTCACTATTGAAGCTATCTATGGTGCTTGTGTGTCATTTTGAGGATATACTTAATTGAATTGAGAAACTACTGGGGTACACTTATGATGCAACTTGAGTTCTATGTGTACCATGTTCATAGATTTTGACTTAACGAATATCTTCCTAAGGAAATCAGTCTAGGACCATTGTTTTCTATACCGAGCATTACCCAGGTCCATGGACTAGTATGGGTCACCCCATTATATTGTAATGTTTTTTTCGTGCAGCGCCACTTCCCCTCCACCCTGACAGCAGGCGGCAGGCCTGCGTCTGGACCCCGGGAGCATCAGCAGCAGTGGGCGAGGGTGCGCCGGGAAGTGTATCACTGCTCTGGGGTCTGGCGCACCCATAACCAACTGACGCACCGGTGGTCCGATATCCTGGACCAAGAGCAGGACCTGCCGGACCTGTTAGGTGTTGAGATCGCGGGGCTTGGTGAGTAGCTAATTATAATTATTATTGTGTGAGTTCTATGTTATTGCGTATATTATTGTAATGTTTTCCCAAATAGCAAGAATGCTGCTGCTCACATGCAGGTAAGTTACGTTTAAAAATCTTATATTATGAGATCGGTATTCTAGACAGGATCTTGCGCTACCTAATTGTACTTGTTTGGAACTTTGCGCTCGCTTGGGCTGATTATGTAAGAGAACCTAAGTTAGGTAATGCAGACTAGAGAGACTCCTTTCCTTTGTCCTGTCACTAAGATTGTGGTAGTTAGTTAGTTACATAGTATTAGGTAGTAATTTAGCAGCCCGCGCCCTCCCACTTCAGTCCTTGACACCTTAGTAGAACCATTTTTGTAGTTCATATAGTAAGCGAATAGCAACCAACCAATTTGGTATGTGCAATATGCATGTGTCCATCTATGTATTTAAGACTAAATGCAGACTTGGTGAATTAACTCGTCAAAGGGGGTTGAGATGATTGAGAATGAGATCGGAACTTAGAAGCAAATATAATTTTTTTGCAATTCATTCCAAAGTCTTTGGAATAGGCGGCCTAGGTAGGTTTAGGATTCAGGAATCTGAATGGAACTGTGGAATAATAAAGATAGGATGGTCCGCGACCATGATACTAGTCTGCTACTAGTTGATCAGATTTAGGAAACGTCAATGTTATTGCAATTGCCGTTTCCTGTCCAAAAACTTTTTGGGGCAATTATTTAATATTTATTTAACACCAATCATTTTTTGTCTCTTTAATTATGTCTAACATGATCATCAGCATCCAGGGGCAAGAACACGAGGTCTTCCAAGGCGGCTGCAGGAGCTGGAGGTGCCTCCCAGGGCCAGGAACGCACCTCATCAGATGGCTCTGCTGACCCCAGTAAGTCCTCCTGTTGTTAATATTATTATATATTTCCCTAACTTTTACCACTACTTATTATGAACTATATTATTTCCGTTTCCTACTTTAATTTTTTTCCAAATCCTCTTCAATCTATCTGTTTCTAAATACTTGTTATCCCTGCATTACCTACTAACTTAGTTATTTATATTTCTAGTGTCTGTTTATATTTTTACCTCAATCTGCATCTGGCACTGTATTTGTCTGTCTGTAGCTTCCTTTCTTCTGGTTTTTCAGTCAGCTTTCCCTCTCCCCTTATATATTTTGTGGACTGCCTAGTGGGTGTACTGTAAGATTCAGAGAACCCATTGGTCCTTACTACTACTAGCACTATTACTACTACTACTCTGCTGTGCAGATTGCATGCCCTAGTAAGGTATACTATTCTACGCATGTTTGTTGAGATGTGAAAGCTTTCTTTTACTTTCTCAAGCTCAATCAGTAAATGATGGTCATGTTGGACACCCCAAAGTTGTGTCTACTCTTCTTCTTGTCTAGGGCTAGAATTATTAGCAACAATTGTTGATGAGATGATTACTGTGCACCATGGCCGGAAGCAAGTATGAGGATGACGGCACCATTATATTTTTGTTTTTTTTTAAAACTGTTTTTATTAACATAGTTGTATGCAGCATATAGACAGCCAAGAATCAGCAATGCATAGATACAAGTCAGACATCTATACAACAATAGTAGCAGAACATTACATAGCATTAACCTCTGTCCATTACAATGAGCTGATGTTTCTCCGGTATATCTGTACCGACAGCCAACTTTAATGATTCAACCCTGGTTAGGATACGAAGGGCACAGGGCCACCCCCTAACTAAAGGAATGAGGGAAAGGGAGGGTAAAGGGGCAAGGTGTTTCATCCCTCTTTGACTCCTGGACCGTGCCTCATAACGGAGTTTTCGGTATCTTCCCCCTCTACAGTGAGCCCATAAAATTGTACCCAAGGAGTCCAGATCTTACAAAACTTTCGGGGGCATCCTCTCGCCTGATAGGTCACTTTTTCCGCTACCATGTAGAGATCCATATGTGCCCTCCACTCAGTAAGTGGGGGCGGGTCTGGGACTCCCCATTGGTGAGCAATATTTCTCTTGGCCACTTTGAGTCCTAAGTTGTATAGAAGAAGTTGGTAGTGCGGCAGGTCTATTTCAGTAGGAATGCCCAATAGGGCATATTTCGGTTCCAGCTCTAGGTGCGTCCCTTGGACTTTATTTAGTTCCCCTGCTACCCGACTCCAGTATCGTTGGATCTTCCTACACCACCAAAGCGTGTGTATAAATGTGCCTAGTTCTGTTTTGCATCGCAGGCACTGATGTGTCTGCGCCCTACCCATGTTATGGAGACGCACCCGGTCGAAGTACACCCTATGAAGGACCTTGAATTGTATTAGACGCAACCGTTGTTTGATTGCCACCTCTCTCGGGTGCATCAGGGCAGCCTCCCAATCTATATCTTCCAGAGGTCCCGTAACAGCTTCTCACCTTGCCCTGAACGCTCCTAATTTATCTGGCATATTGTTTATCAACGTTTTGTAGGTCCAAGAGATAGCCTTCAGAGAGAGTTCTTCCTGCAGTAGCCTACCTTTGAGAGGGGCAAACTCGGGCAGCTCCACCGTATCTATCTCTTCTGCCCGCCATGCATGTTGCAGTCTGAGATATGAATATCTCTGGGTGTCCGACAGTTGATATGTATTTTGCAGCTTTTCAAAGGAAGCTAGAGTACCTCCTTCTACAACGTCACCTACTTTAGTGATCCCAATTAAATCTCATTGTCTAAGGTTGCAGAGTTTACCAAGCTCCGGCAATCTTGCACCCTCCCAAAGAGGGGTTTCTCTGGTAATCCGTTTGGCCCATCCCATCTGCCTTTCTGCACCCCTCCAGGCCTCGATAACTCTCTGCGTGGCCGGTAAAAGTTGGCGTACCCCTTGCCTCCATATATGTAATGAAGATACGTATGTTCTTTAAACTGTAACCATTCAAGGGCATAAGTGGGGTGCTCTCCCGCTGCATGACCCCATTCATTAATCACTATCAAGTGGGCGGCCCTGTAATATGCCCATACGTCTGGTAAAGTGAGCCCCCATTATATTGGTTTCGCTGCAACGTCTGTAATGCAATTACTGGATGTCTACCATCCCACAATAACTTGTGTAAGTCTGCGTCAATCGCGGCAAAGATATCTTCTGTTATTCTGCAGAATGTATTTTGCAGCACGTATAATAATTTCGGAAGCGTGATCATTTTATATAATGCAGCTCTACCCATTATAGTTAGTGGTAGTCGCCTCCATCTCTCAACATCTCCATGAAACTCCGCAGTTACCCTTCTGACATTGTGGATAAGGTTGGCCGTATCATTGTTAGTAGCATACAGACCCAGATATCTGAACCCATCTTGGGCCACCTGAAAACCTCTTGGGATCCGGCTCTCGTCTATAGGCTCTCCTACTGAGTACAGACTGGATTTGTCCCAATTAATACTGTAGCCCGGGTGTTGACCATATTTCTGAAAAGCATTGAATATTAGCGGGAGTGACCTATCTGGGTTTGTGATATACAGGAGGATGTCGTCTGCATAAAGCGATATACGCTCATCCGAAAGGGCGCCCTCGTTAGCCTTAAATCCGGTGATCTCTCGGTGAGCCCTGATCACACAGGCCAATGGCTCCAGGACTAGTGCAAACAGCAGCGGGGACCCCTTTGGAACTGGAAAGCCTCCGAAGATGCCCCGTTAACTCGGACCCTGGCCACAGGGTTAGTATAAAGTAGGTCCACCCAAGATATAAAAACCGGGCCGAAACCAAACTTCAGCAAGGTTTGCCTCAGAAATGGCCAGTGCACCGTGTCGAAGGCCTTCTCTGCATCTAAGGAAAGAAATGCGTGTGTTGTGGGTCTGCTCTTTACTGTATCCATCCAGTTAGGTAGCCTACGGAGATTGAGTCTTGTGGCCCATCGCGGCATAAAGCCGGATTGGTCCCAATGAATAAGGGATGATATTACTGTCAGGAGACGTGTCGCTAACACTGTGGCCAGTATCTTTGTTTCCACATTCAATAAAGATATGGGTCTATAAGATCCACATTCCGTTGGAGGTTTACCAGATTTATGGATCACCACCACCGTAGCCTGCCGCAAATCTAGCAGGAGTGTCTTTTCCTCTAGGGATGTCCGGAACTTATTCAGGAGGTGTGGGGCCAGGAGATTAGCATTGCTTTAAAAAAATTCTGCGGGGAGTCCATTCGGGCCAGAAACTTTCCCTGTTTTTTGTCTACTAATTGCATCACGTACTTCATCTAGGGTCAAATCTCCCTCTAGGAGCTTCTTCTCGTCTGGGGACAGAGTGTGGATGACCACCGTTTTTAAATAGGAGTCTATTTGGGTAGCGTCCGACAGTAGTCTGGCTCTATATAGCTCCGTATAGTATCGGGCAAAAGCATTTGCTATATTAGGGGATGTGGTGTGCACCCCGCCTTGCTCCTGTATGGAATTCACCTATCTCGCCTCACCCTCCCGTCTACTCAGCCAAGCAAGCAGCTTTCCCGCTCTGTCTTCTGACTCATACAGTCGGTGTTGTGTGGCCAATAATTGGGCTTTCGCCTCCTGTGTGATTAAGCTTTTGTATTCTCTCCGGGTTACTTCTATCTGTCTCAGCGTGCCGTGGTGTACATCTGCATCTATATGCTTTTCTAGATCTAAAAGTCTCTGCTCTAGGGTTTCAATGTCCTGGGTGTGTTTCTTTTTTTTGAGTGCTATTATATTTTGCGCCCTATCTCGTATCACTGCTTTATATGCCTCCCATAAAGTTACCGCCGAGGATACCGTGCCCTCATTTTCTCGGAAGTAGAATTCCGAGTCTATGTAGATCTCGTGGGCAATTCTTTTGTCATGCAGGGCCCAGGCTTGCAGCCTCCATTCTCCCGGCCTCCCCACCTTCCTCCCCCCCACCGTCAGCCATAGAGGAGAGTGATCGAAAATGCCCCTTGCCAGATATTCCGCTTTTTTAATCCTCTCCACCTCTCCCGATGGGCAAAATAAGTAATCCAACCTGGAGAAGACCCTGTGTGCGCCCAAGAAGTATGAGTATACTCGGTCTGTCGGATGTTGGCGCCTCCAGAGATCGGTCAGTCTCAATGTAGTTTGGAAGCGTTCAAGCTGGGTAGGAGAACGTACTCCAGTTCTAGCCTGCATACGGTCTAAGTGCGGATTTATTACGTCGTTAAAATCACCCCCAATGATATGTGTAGAGGGGCCTGAGTCCAGGAGTATCTGTGCTATTTTGTCCAGTGTGTGTTGTTGCAGCTTTGGAGGGGCATATACACAAATCAGCATCAGCTCTCTCCGACCCCATGTTCCCTGTACCGCCACGAACGTCCCACTGGAATCTGCCCATGTTTTGGATATGTGGAAGGGGGGTGATTTTCTAATCAGTATCGCCACTCCCCTTGAACCCGTTAAAAAGCCTGCATGTACCAGTGTATTGTATCTACCCCTCCCTAGAAAAGAGCAGTGAGAACCCATTAGATGTGTCTCTTGTAGGAAAACGATATCTGGCTTGAGTCTCTGAATGTATTTACTCACTAGTCCTCTCTTAATCCTATTTCCTAGTCCATTGACATTCCATGTCAATATCGAATAGGTTCCTTCGCCCATTGCTTGAATCTAAACTTTCCCCGGATGTTCTGCTGTGTCGCAGTCGGTGTCTGCTTTCTTGTTAGTTTATTTTTTTTGCCCGTAGCAAGCTGTGTTTCTGATCTATCTATATCCGTGTATTGTGCATACTTTGTGAAAACGAACCCCAACTCAATTTGCAGGGTTCGCTGTAGTTGTACACCCCCCCATCCCTCCCCACGCTCTCCCTCCACCCGCGCCATCCCCCAACTAGTCAACATGACAACTATAGCTCAGGCGAAGCTTGAGACGTCTGTCTCCACCCCCTCTCTCAACCCCTAGTTAAAATCTAAACAAAACTCGTATTTTCAAATCAAAGTCTATACTCTTAGTGGGCGTAACTTACAGTGTCTATGTCTACTTAGCTAGTGTCGCATAGTCTCTCGGCAGCTGCCCAGCCCCAGTATTTCAGCTTCACCACCGCTTTTTGATAATTGCTGCTGGTGGGCGTCTGTGATATCGGCTTGATGACCCTGATCTTCCAGTTGGTGAATTTTCTGTAGAACTGGATGTTCGCTGTTTGGATCTGAGGAGTATTCTCGGTCCGAGAGGTCGGAAGTCGTCTGGTCTCGGGACTTGCCGCGGTGCTGGCTGCCATTTTCTCATGGAGCCGTCAGCTTGCGCGGTCTCCTCTCTCTCCGTGCCCCGGAGCCCGTGTTTTTTGATCGGCCTGAGTTCAGGGTTTCCGTTGATTCTTCTCTTCGCCTCGCTGGTGGTCGCTCCTCCTCTGGAGTTTGAAAGAAGTGCGAGGCTCCTTGAAATATAACCTTGAGCTTCGCCGGAAATAGCAGCATACACTGCATCTTGAGACTCCTCAACTTGGCCTTGACAGAGTCGAAGGTTCTACGCTGTTTCTGTACTTCCTGGGAGTAATCTGGAAACACCATTATCCGCGTGTTCCCATATTGAACATCCCCTTTCCGTCTTATATCTCTCAAAATCTGATCTCTGTCTTGAAAATTAAGGAAGCGTGCGATCAGCGGTCTCGGCGGGGCCCCAGGGGGTGGCTGGAAGCTAGGCATCCTATGCACCCTCTCAATTATGAAACAGGTTGAAAATTGTGTGGTTGGGAGTGTGTCTTTAATCCATGGCATCAGAAACTGCCCTGGGTCTTTCCCTTCTGAGCGCTCTGACAATCCAACAAATCATAAATTATTTCTACTGGCCCTATTTTCTGCATCATCCACTCTCCATGCCACTTCCTTTAGTGATGCGGCCATCTGGGTAACTTTAATCCTCATGGTATGGGATACGTCTTCTACTTCCGATATACGTGTTTCCGCTTGGGTGACTCGTTCCGAGACATTGCGCAAGTCTTGACGCAATAGGGACACCTCCGTGCGCACCTCCGCCATTTTCCCCTCTAGGGTTTCTCTGGAAGCTTGAATGACCTGGAGTATGGCTGCGCTATCCGTCATGACTGCACTGTCCCCCTCCGGCCCCTGCGGTTGATGAATCAGTTTTGCATATTTGTCAAGCTTGCCTTGTCTCGTGGGCCTCTGGTCCTTGTCCCGTGTCATGGCTATCCACACCGTGAGGGCACTAGGTTGGTCTCTGCACGATTCAAGAGAGGCGCTCCTCTGCAGCTGAGCTAAGTTTTTCTTATCCGTGGAAAGGACATCGTGTCAGAATAGTCACAACGACACCCCTATACCACCTACCGATGTGCGTTCCAGGTTTTCCCTGCATGTCTTCCAGGCCTCACCAGGGGGCACTTGTCAGCCCGGGGAGAATCAGCGCCAAGTTCCAAAATTACTTCAGGGGTATAACCCCTTTTATTGTCCTGTGCAATCATCCGTGAGTGAGTTCCGCCCTCTGTCGTGCACAGGTTAATCTCTCAGGCCCAGCGTGCAACTAAATCACCACAGTATCCCCACAGCGAGCTCACCTCTCGACCTCCTGGGCACTGCACGCCTCCTACCGATGCTGCGCTACAACCATTTGTGGACAGGGCCTCCTTTTCCCGGGTCACTGGAATTATGATGGCTGCCCCCAGCACCTTTTCTCTGCAAATGGTGTCCCCCTCTTCTCCTGTATAAATACTCTCACACAAGATAGTGTCTCAAGCCTGATGAGGGAGCCACACCTGGATAATCTTGCTCCCAAACCAGGGGGGGTGTCTCTCTCAAACACTGCACAGGGTGGAGGCAATTATCTCCAAGGCCCTTAGTCCTGATGATTTTGCAGCCCCCTGCTGGTCCTTCACGGGTCCTTTAGACTCCCTTTCGGGTGCCACCCCACTCACCGCACCTCCGCCTCTGCGTTTCAGCCCAGGCCCTTGACACCTCGGTGTTCTGCATATGGGGCGAAGCGTCTGTCACTCTGCTGCAACCGGAGCCGAAGCGCCCAATCAAGTCCTGTGGTCACGGCCGGTAAGTGCAGCGTCTTCCTTGACCCCCCTCCGTCACCGCCGCCGGACTCCGGTCTTCATATCCAGTATTTGCAGGCACAGCCGTAGGCGGCGGGGTAAGGGCGGACGAGAGACAAGAGGGGATTCGGGCGAGGCCCTTTTGCCGATCACCAGGGTCTAGGTCTCCGGGTCTCTCCGCCAGTGAGCGCTCACCTTTCCCACCGTCTCAGCGCCCCTGGCATTGCATGCCGTCCGCCACGCAGGAAAGCAGCCTCGCAAAGGGTCAGGTACCCTCCACTTGCCGTCCCTCCGTACAGCAATTCTTTCAATTACAGCTCACCACTGATCCTCTCGCGGCCCCCAGGAGAATTCCTCACACTGCGTCAGGGCTCTCTCCGGGCCGACCGCCGTGTCCAGCAGCAAAGAAGAGACGGCAGGGTGGGAGAGGGGAGGGCACAGTCCACTACCCCGGCTCCTCACCACCGTCAGTCCTCGAGCGTCTCCCAGCGGGTCGCCCCATCTTGCCTCCGTGGGATTCAATTCGTTTCAGGACAACCTCTCAGGGATTTAAGTGTCCGTCAAATAATCCCATCGGCCTCCTTATGCTGATGCTATATGCATACAGTTACAGCTTGCCTCCGGGGCTGTCAGTGGGTGTCGAAGGTCAGGATACAGTTCAGGATTTGTATCGGCCCGCCGGAGCCACCGAGAAACACAGCTACTCGCCCATGTTGCTGGCCATGCCTCCGGCACCATTACATTTTCAAACCAAGAAGACCTTATGTCCGATTGTCCATCCAGTTGGCCACACTTTTTCTTTTCAAAAACTCAGATTCATCAATAGCTCTAGCCACTGAGTCCAGTCCTTTGGGTTGTCCTTTTCTTGAGAGGCTTTTCAAAAATTGCCACCAACATAATACCCAACCGGATATTTCTACTCTAGTCTGTGTGCCCGAATTGTAGTGATGTGTGTGGTGTATGTATTGTATTTTCAGTCTTGCTAGTGAAAATAAATAAATAGGGGAGGCGTATATGGCATCTAGAAAATGTGGAATGTTTTTTCTAGGCATACCGACCACCAGTGCGGGGGCCAGCGGAGAAGGCAACGTTAGCCACGAGGGAACAGATGCGGCAGCTGCAGGGGGTGAGCCAGCAGCAGTGGTGGTCAGTGGCAAGTCATATTCCTTGCTTATTGACAATCAAATGTATACACTCGCTGCAAGGGTGTACACTGGAAACTGTACTGTTGTGTTGAGACTAAGTTGTGAACAGTTGAAGAAGACACCCTTTACTTATCATTAGCATTAGCGGGAGTTGAGTTACTGGCCTCTTCTCTTCAACTGATCAGAGAAAGATTTATGAAGAAGATTAAGACTCAGACCTTGATGGGTTGATGGAAAAGGGAAACAAGGATGGAAGGAGCAAGGGCGGGTGACATGTAATATATATGACTGGCAGAGAAGGATGCTTGGATGAAGGGGGCCCGGGATGCATATAGGTGGCTGATAGGATGCATGGGTGGTTGAAGGATAGATGAAAGGTAAAAGAAAGGATGCCTGCCTGGGTGGGTGACACTGTATGGGTGAAAGGAATCATCCAGGGGGTTTCATGGGTCAAACTGAAAGACAAGAGAGGACGCATGGGTGGTTAAATGACAAATGTATGTTGGTGAAAGGTTTGTTAAGAATAATAGCCATGTTTGGATGGATGGATGCCTGGATGGTATTCAATCATAGGTGAAGACTGGATGAAGAGAATGTAAAAGAAAATTAGACCATGCCAGTGTAGCAATGCCAAGGGTGAAGAATAAAAATAATGCTAGAAGAACAATGCAATAATAAATGGAAAAATCCCTGGGAAGAAGAATAAACAAGGAATGTTTTTTTTTTCAAGGTTTTTAATTCAAAGGTTTGAGGTTGTATTTCAGACTACTTCCTTGGCTCATAGTCGTTTACAAGCACAACATATATATTATGTATGTATATACCTACCCATCATCAATCGCCTCCCTCCGAGTCCGAGGCCCACTCCTTCCCTACCCATGTCATTTTGACAGTGTCAGCCATGGGTGGCCTATCGGCTGCATGGTTATTACAATAGTAGTACCTCATGTCATGTGACGTCGTGCCGTATATCATCAATCATTCATATTAGTAATTAATCATATCATCTACCTTGTTGTAGTAGTCAGGGTGAAAGTGAAATTGAGCATTTGCCATTGATTTAACAGAGCATGGCCATAATAATAGAAAAAGAGATAATTGTGTAGTACAGCTGCCCCACCTGCAGACAGCAGTAAAGTAACGCAAGTCTGCAACACAAGTATTTCTGTCTAGGGTGCAAACTGAGCTTAAATGCCTACTAGATTAATTTAGCTAAACAAGAGAGAGAAGAAGAATACTTGTCTACTCCATAGTGCATAATGCCTGAAACTCTAATCACATCCAAATCTTAAGAGCTGAGGAATCGAGGATACCACAAATGTTATGTACTGCTAGTGCTACTGTGCCACCATAATTGTATGTGTATAATTCATGTGTCACTGTTTTGCAAAGAGTATAGGTTACAATTGTCTTTTTTCTTTCTTGATATAGCTACTACTTCCCAACCCATCAGGCAGGAGATAGCAGCCAAGACCTGGCAATGGAATCTGGAGGCCATCAGGGCAGAATATCGGCAGCTGGTGGCTCTGGCGGAGGAGGAGGAGGCAGCAGCTGCAGCCTCCAATGCCCCAGGCCCAAGCCAGGCCCCCCAGTGCCTCTGGTGGTACGGCACCGTGGACCCGCAGCCACCCGCAGCAAGTCAACCACTGCTGCCCACCCCTGTTCATGTAAACCTTTCAGTGCTGCATGCTCCTCCCGATGGCGCGCCTAGAGGCCAGGAAGGAGGAGCGCTTCGACCACCTTGAGCGAAAGATCCGGCTCCTAGCCCACCGCTAGATGATAGACCTCTCTTGCCCCTTTTTTAATCTTTTTTTGGTGGATGGGGCTTGGAGAGAGGGTGGGAATGTGGGGGTTGGGGAAAACTTGGGTGTTCTTTTTTGTATGGACATTTGTATTTTTTATGTATAATTGGACTTTTTACTGGAAATTGGTTGGAGTGAGGGAGAGGGTTGGGTCAGGTGTGGGTTTCTTTCATTCTAGTTTATTTGTTAGGGGAATACATTTATAGTTTTATATATGATATAAATTTTTTGGGGCGATTACTCTATTACTTCGCACTGTTTCCTTTGCTGCAGGGCCGCAGCCATTTTTGAAATCTGCTGATAGTGTAATACATGAACAGATAGATGCGGTACCCTCACTTGTCCTACTACTGTCAGTCTCCCCTCCTAGGCTATGCAGTCTGCAACTAAAACCCCTATGGACTCGGAAGGGGTGTGGGTGTGTGAATTCATTTCCATAGTATATAGATTATTGCCTCTCGAAACAATGAATCCCCCATACTTCTTCTCTCTTACCTGTGATTAGGCAAAGCAATAGCTGCATGCTGATGGTTTCCCAAGGTGCCATGGTGGTGGTAATAGTAGACAGTAGGAGCATGCTAGCAGACTAGTCGAATACTAGAAGCACCAGTTTCGGCAGAAAGGTTTCACTCCCTCCTAGCCGAACTCAAACTGTAGGATGAGGAATATTCATCAAAGGGAACTAAATAGTTACATTTACAAACTGAGTTCATGCTGTTTGATATGCAAGCTTTGCAAAATAAAAGAGGCAGTCACCTGAGGGAGACTAGATAGACTGAGTCAAGTATGACTAGTAGTACACAAGAAGAAGATTGCCAGACGCAAAAACATGGTAAGCAATGCTAAAGTAAAATAAAAAATAAACAAAATGGTGGGCTAGTACAAGTTACAAGCTGAAGTCGACTTGAGCTATGAAGTGGAGTGGACAAGCATAACCTTTAGTGCCGGAAGGATGATGATGGCAATTATGATGGATTATGTTTCTCTGAACTTTATTGAATACTATCAAATACTTTCTGTGCATTGGTGGCCAATCTGATATATATTGCCAATTTGGGCTATAGATATAGTTAGAGCAGAACTTAATATTCTCGCCTTGCCTCCCCTCCTTGAATTGGTTTTGTTTTCACCACATCCGCCCCACCAAGTGTGTGATCAATTAATGGTGTAAATTTAATTTAGTCACACCAATAAATCACACAGCTCAGAGGAAGAGGGTTAGGGGTTCGATGAATGGATAGGAAGAGGGATTTGAGGGAAAGGTTTGACAAAGACAAACACTACTACACAAGGACAACACATTCATCTTGGCGGCCGACTATCATAAATCTGTTATGGGAGGAAAAGGAAATGCATGCATGATGATGAGTACTACTAGACTAGTACAGGTAAATTAATTTTCTGTCTGCCCCCAGAGAGACCCAAGTTACATTATGTTCTTGTAGCGGGCTTTGAAAGATAGCAAATAAAATTAAAATATCTATAGGAGTCAAGTAAACAAAAATAAACAACACACACAGTTGTAATGATTGAAGAGAAAAAAATATAACTGTCTATATTGCCAAATTGGGAGTTGCATTTCTCTGCACTGCATTCCTTCTTGGACTGTCTGTTAATCTTGGGTGCCTGGTGGATGCAGTTCAGTAAGGTATGTGTGAGTTGTTTATCCAGTACGGTGCATGGTAAGGGCCTGTAGAGGGGGAAAAAAAAGATATTGAAGAATCAAGGAGAAAAGTTAAACTTCATAAAGAAGTGCAACAAGAAGACTTTGTTTCAGAGGCAGCATGTCTAAATGTCTGTTTGCGGCAGTTACCTCCTACAACAGGTCCCCCACCCAACCTCCACTTAGCTTCGAATTTGATCCAGACAGCACTGAGCACAGACACACACAGCAACATAGCATTTTTTCTCAATTAAGTAAAAAATCAATGCACTGCTATCAGCCAGTCACACCACTCTCACCACTACTACACAGACATGTGTAGGCCTGGTGTTGTTGTTGTTTACCTTTAGTCCACTTCAAAGTCCTCATCATCCAAATCGTTTGGTTTCAGTGAATTGGAAAACGTCCATCTTCTTCTGGTGGCAGTTCTTGACGTAATCAGACTCACCCCCACGCCCTGAGTCATTCCATCATCTCTGATCTCTGCAATTTTGTTATTGAACAACAACAAGGGAAAGATTGACTTGACGGAGTCACTTTTTGTGTGTAGATGATACTAGATTTGTGTTTGCAAGCTTTGCATTAACTAAGTGACTGGTCAGGTCTGAGTCTTTGAGGAGTATAAGTAAGCATAAAACAATTAAAAAAAATCAGTGTGGACAGTGTGGAGTTGACCGGGTCAAGGAATCTCACAATCAGATCTTTCAAAGGGGAAGGAAAAAAAATAACCTTCAGGGGAAAATTATTGATCAGCCGTCGGTAGGCCAACACAACATTGTGAATCTCAATCATCATCATCACTAAGGGCCAGATGTACGACCCGCCAATTTGCGAGTCGCAGATTGCATCGCATTTGCATCTCGCAATTTGCGACTCGCAAATTGGGATGCACAACAGTGTCTGAGACACTGCTTGCGATTCCCAATGGGGTCGCAAATTGCATACCTCATGCATATTAATGAGGCAAGCGCAATTTGCGACCCCATCAGGAATGGCTGGCACTCCCAGGGATGGTGGCCTGCTGGGGTCAGCAGACCACCATGTCTGGGACTGCTTTTAAATAAAGCAGATTTTTTTTTTTAAATGCAGCCCGTTTTCCTTAAAAGAAAACAGGATGCATTTAAAAAATAAAAATGAAACTTTTCAGTTTCATTTTTAAAGGGCAGGCAGTGGTCACAGAGACCACTGCTTACCCTTAAAAAATATTTTGAGAGCCACTCACAAAGGGGAAGGGGTCCTCTGGGGACCCCTTCCCGTTTGCGAGTGGTTTACCACCCTTCTATGAAGGGTGGTAAACTGCGACTGTTTTGCGACTGCAATTGAGGTTGCAAAACAGTCATACATAGCTTAAGGAGTCGCTATTAGGAAGGGACGCCCTTGGAACGCCCCTTTCTAATAGCGAGTCACTAATCCTATTTTGCTAGTCACAAGTTGATTTGCGACTCGCAAAATAGGATTAGTACATGGGCCACAGGTTTTTTGTGGGCGCAAACGTGTCTAAAACCCATTTGCGCCCGCAAAAAACCTTAGTACATCTGGCCCTAAAACATTAAGCGTAACAATCAACCAGTCTCACACTGCCTGCTGCCACCACATGAATCATCTCTTTTTCTTTTCAAGTCTCAACTCAAGTTGACAGACACATGATTGATGATGATGATGACATATAATCAATCATTCACAAGTTGACATCACAACAAACAACAATCACTCAGAGTGCAATGCATGCCATCATTTACCTGTTTTTCCGGTGTGCTCACTGTGATCGGTTGATGGCACATTGCAGAATGCAGATCATCCATTGCTTCACTTTAAATTGAATTATTAATAATCTCACATATGGGGCAGTCCCTCTAGGCTAGGAGGAAAGGATAGATAGATAGTCAGGGCCCAGGGTTGGAGGCAGAGGCAGGCACAAATTTGTTTGTATTCTCCATCGAATGTTTGGCTTGAGGGAAATGGCCTTAGAGTGAGTTGGGACTTCTTCACTGCACACAGTTGCATCTCCAGTCCGGCAATAAAATGTGTCTAAGAGTAAGATGGTGGGGATGGATTGGTCAACCAGACACACACAAATAAATAATAAAGTAAATAGTGTTCCTTAGCTATATCTTTTTGGGGGTTTTTTTTGGGACGTCAAAGAAACAAAGAAAGTAACTAGAAACTAAAGCCTAGTTTTCAGGGAAGTAGAGCTTGTCCTCAAACTCTGATGGTTCGCCCACAAGTAGGTCACCTAACACACTACTTCCATGACCTGAGTCACCGTCATCATCTTCCTGCTGTGGTACTTCAGGTATGGTGTAATTCGGTGGTATAAAGTGCTGATTCATTTTGATCATGGTTAACCTCTTAACATTTTGGGGCGAGAGCCTGGCCCTTCTCATGGTCAGAACGGCACCAGCAGCACCAGCAGCACTGAAAACATGCTCAGCAGAGACACTTGCTATGCGGCAAGCCAGATAGTTTATCGCCAGCCTGCTGAGCACTGGCCATTGGCGCCATTTGCCATACCAATACAGCAATGGATTTTGATCAAAGTAGACCTCTGTTGGGTCATCCAGATAGGCCTGGACCATCCGCTCAATGGTCATGGGTGCTCCTCTTTGCTCAGCCTCTTTTGCCTTTGTCTCAGCACTGGATTTAAGCCCTGCCAGTAGAAACCATTCTTTTGCCGGTTTTGGGGCTGATGCTCCTATTCTTGTTGTTGTTTATGTTGTTGTTCTTGCTGTTGTTGGTGGTTTCGGCTGCTGTGAGCCAACCGGACTGCCCTCAGGCTCTGAAGTTGAACTTGAAGGCTGCCCTGCAGTACTTGTTGTGCCCTCGAGGAGCAGGCCTCTAATTCCCTGCTGTTTTTTTTCTAGCTGACTGACTTGCACAGCTATCCAAGTTTTGTAGTTGGCAACATCCCCGTCTGAAAAAGGAATGAAAGTGTCCAGTAATGGTTTGTAGCGTGGATCAAGAATTGTGGCACAAATGTAGTGGTTCGATGACACAATGCCTCTATGCACCCTATTTTCAGATATGCAAAGGATTAGGCTCTCCACCAACTCATGTGCTTCTTTTTTGTCTCCACACCTGCGTACATTGCATACACCTCCTTTAGCTGTTCCTGTAGCAAGTGAAACAATGGGATAGCTTGGCCCATGGTACAGTCTTCCTTGCTGACTTCATGTGTGAAGACCTCGAAAGGAAGCAACATCTCTGTCAGGCATTTAACTAGGCTCCATTGGTCCATCTCAATGATCATGCCTTTCACAATTGCATCCCCTCTTTGAATGACATATTCATTGATTGATCTGTACTGCTCAAACAGACATTCAAGCATGTAATAGGTTGAATTCCACCATGTTGGCACCCCCTGGATGAGTGCTTTAACTGGCATTCTATTATCACGTTGAATGATCCTCCGCTGCTTCCAGGCTCTAAAAGAATGACTGAAATCTGTGCAGATTCTTCTGCAGGTGGTCAGTAAGTTGCACTCTTTCAGAAAGTCTTGAACATGATGTTAATGCAGTGCCCAAACACAGGACCCTGAAATAGCCACCATCGGCCATAGCCTTAACTATATTAGTGCCATTGTCTGTGGCAACAAAACCAATGTAAAGCCCTCTTGGTCGCAGCCATTCAATGACCTTAGTGTTAAAGTCTTCCAAAATGTTTGCAGCAGTATGGGTTTTCTCCATGGCGAACATGGCTACTGTAGCATGCTTCTGAGCACCATTAAAAATGTCAGCAGTGTCAACACCTGCAGATATCTTTTCTCTAACACCCGTAAAAAAGATCCAGTGTGCAGTGATGCACATGTAATCAGTGGCTTGGCAACTGGTCGACGAGTCTGTCGACAGGTGGATAGTGTGAACAGCACTCTGCTGCAAAGCTTGTCCAAGCAATTCCAGCATGACGTGATGTAGTGCTGGAACAGCAACTCTGGTGAAATAGGCCCGGCTGGGAACCTTCCATTTTGAGCAGATGGCTGCCACAAATTCAAGAAAACCCACCCCTTCCACAAAAGAAAAAGGGAGGAGGTCCATCGCTAACATTTTAGCCAGCTTTGCAGTGTACAAACGTGATGTTAGGTAGTTGTGTTTGTACTACCCCTCAAGCCTAAACATGCTGAGAATGGTAGCTTGGATTTTTTTCTTTTCTGGTGCCACTGATGCAGGTGACTTCTTGAGACCAGATATTGTTAGGCTCAATGTGCATTTTTTCATTGCGGTGCTCTCTTGCCTTGGACCCCGTGGTGTCTTGACTTGACTCTTGTGCCACTGCGATGTTGCTGATGATGATGTGGGCAGTACCTCTGCACTGCTGGGGACAGGGCTTCTTTGTGTACCAGAGAAAATGTCTCCCTCTTTTTCACCTTCCACCATGATCGGATCTTCATTCCCTCCACCAACAACACTTGCAGTTTTTTGGCCACTAAGGTGCGCCTCCAACAGGATCAAGTGGTGTTTTCTCAGATGGGTTGTTTGGCCTCTGGTACCATAGTTTGTACCAAGCTTACCCCGACTAGCACTTGCTCTACAAATGGAGTATATAGCAATGTCCACCTCCTTCCTGCTAACCGAAAAGAAGTCCCAAACTGGGGAGGTCAACTTTCTGATGCTGCTGGTGCCACTTGGAATGTCGGATGAGCTGGTAGGTGGGTGTGACGTTTGACTCTCTGCAGTACCTACTTCTACTGAGGTGGTCGTGGTAGATGTAGGTCGCTGCCGGGACTTTGTAAATATGGCAGCTGGAGGTGGTGTTGGTGGTATCTGTGTTGGTGGTATCTGTGGTGCCACATCAGTCACAGCAATTTGGGATGGGGTAATGTCGGTATCCACTGGGCCGGGGCTAATGTCCATGATGACTAGCGCATCATCATCCTCCTCTTCTACATCTACCTGCATAATTCTAAGGCTTTCAGGAACCTTCCCTTTCCCTAGCCTTGTCTCGTGGCGTGCCTCACTCAGAGACTGAGGCGTGATCCAAGTGGTGTCTAGATCATCAGAAGTGGGGCTTGGAGAAGAAGTTGATGAACTAACCCTCCTTTTTCTTGCTGGGGATCTGGAAGACAATGGATCTTCTGAAAGAGTGGCTTGCTCTTCTTCCTCAGCAGGAAGCTCGATCTCCTGAACTGCCCCTACTTCGGGAAGTACTACTATTGGTGGTTGCGGCTGTTGTTGTCCACTTCTCTGAGTTTCCTGCATTGATTGGGTACTACTTTGTGATACTGATAAGTCAATTTCAACGTCACTACTCATCGGCGTTGTAGTGATTAGACTGGCTGCCTCTGAGACAGACATGGGCTTGGGCCTAGGTTGGTGGGGTGGGTCCACTGATGCGGGGGTGCTGCTCCTAGCTTGCTCCCCGGACACCGCTGCTGCAGGCGCAATTTTTTGTTTCACAAAAAAGGTCTTGGGAGACATACCAGTGGTAGTAAGTGACAGTGCCTTCTTCTTCTCTCTGGCAACTGTGACTTTTTTGGTACTGGCACCTTTCTTTGGGGCATCTTGAAGCTGTCAGTTAGCACACAGCGGCACTTGTTTTAGATTCACCAGTTGTAGAGATGTCTGTGGTCACACATCACGTCGTGCGCAGGCCTTCTGTCTGGCAGTACAATGGGTGATGTTGTCTCCTCCTCTTGTGCACCTAAAGGCAAAGGAGCAAGAAGAACATCAGTGACATGTAGCATTGTTGTAGTTCAATAATTAGTACAAACAAATATATTATAATTTAGTATGTGGTCACACTTGTTACCTCAGTTATTAAAAAATTAACAAAACAGTGTAACCATTTGTGAGACTTTGACAACAACAAAGGCTTTCATAATGTACTGTACAGTACACTCAGGAAGGATAGGAAAGAAGAAGAACAACAAAATAAAAATGCAACGGTTTGCTTTGTGTGCATTGTGCATCACGTGGGATGCGGCACTCAGGGAGCTGCAGCTGACAAATGACAATCGAACAATCCCTAGACAATGAATACTGTTTTGCATGTCATATAGCAGACATAAGATTAAGGTTCATTGATGCCAAATAATGTTACTTATGAAATTGACAAAAAATAAATTGACAAAAATAAACAACAAGCAGGATGCCTGGAAAACAATGAACACAAGCAGGCCTAAGGACACAAACTTTACAAAATGGTCCCTGCCACATGGGGAACCAAGGCAAATGCATTGCTGGCCTACTATTGCAATGCAAGCACACTCACACACTGGTCAGACAAAGGAGGCATGCTAAACAACACATCTTTAATGCAACAATGTCAAAAACGAAAATCCATCGGGCTAAAAAGGTTTGTAAGTTACAACCACACACATTCAACAAAGTCATTAACATACATAAAAAAAGTGAAATACCACAAAAAAACACATTTTGTTTTTCAATCTAATGCCATCCATGGCCTAAATGATGTTTAAATTCAACAGACACCACAGAAACAGTTGTTTCATGCACCCATGAGCAGCTGTGGGCCTATTGGCTGGAAACCCCATCAGCAGACTAGGCCACATAGTGAGTGAATCAATTCAAATCAATATTGCAAATTTATTAAAAAACATGGAGAAAATGTAGTGAACTGTGCTACATTTATTTCTGCTGAATGAAAGAAGAAAAAATTGCATGCAAAACTACAACCAGCAAGAAGAAGACATGGACACAACAAAGAAGGCATGCAGACCTATGGCAAAAGCACACTTGCTGCCTTCACAAAATGGCCACGAGTCACATGGCCAGGCCACAACAAGTAGCAATAAGTTAAGGGTAACAAAGGGAAGACATGCAGGCCTATGGCAAAAGCACACTGGCTGCCTTCACAAAATAGCTGTCAGCCACATGGCCAGGCCACAACAAGAAGCAATAAGTCAAGGGGAACAAAGGGAAGACTTGCAGGCTTATGGCAAAAGCACACTGGTTGCCTTCACAAAATGGTTGTCAGCCACATGGCCAGGCCACAACAAGAAGCAATAAGCCAAGAGGAACAAAGGGAAGACATGCAGGCCTCTGGCAAAAGCACACTGACTGCCTCCACAAAATGGCCACCAGCCACATGGTCACAACAACAAGCAGGAGGCCTGGAAAACAATGAACACAAACAGGCCTGTGGACACAGACATTACAAAATGGCCCCTGGCCACATGGAGAACCAAGGCAAATGCTGGCCTACTATTGCAAACACACTCACTCACTGGCCAGACATAGGAGGCATGCTAAGCAACACACCTTTAATGCAGCAATGCCAAAAACAGGGTTAAAAACAGGGCTAAAAAGGCTTGCAAGTTACAACCACACACATCCAACAAAGGCATTAACACACATAAAAAAAGTGAAATACCACAAAAAAAAATTGTATTTCAATCCAATGCCATCCATGGCCTAAATGATGTTTAAATTCCACAGACACCACAAAAACAGTTGTTTCATGCACCCATGAGTAGCTTTGGGCCTACTGGCTGAAAGGTCTATTGGCAGAGTACTGGGCTACATAGTGAATTAAATCAATATTGCAAATCGATTGCAAAAACTGGAGAAAAATTAGTGAACTGTGCAACAAGTTTCCTTTATAAAAGAAGAAAAATTACTTACAAAGAAATAACTAGGCCTCTACTGAAACTACAGGCCACCCACCACAATGCATTTAAAAAATCGATGAAAAGTACAAATAAATCTAGGTGCATGGCCCCAATCAAACAAACAACACCAGTTTTCCAACTTACTTTTGAAATCTCAAATTCAAAGTCCTCAAATCCAATGATATATTATGCAGCAGACACAAAGAGTGATCCTTTCAGCTCCAAATCCAAAAAGTAATAGTAAAAAAAGAAAAAGAACTCCTAGCACAAAAAAGTATAGCCAAATGTCAATTTGAGAAGTTTTTTTACTCCAAATCATAATTTTGAGAAGGTTTTGATGCTGCTCGGGGAGAGAACCTTCTCCTGATTGCAGTCGCGGTAGATCTTGCGTGTTTGGGATCACTTTAGTCACAAACGCCCCACAGGAACTCTGCTGGCACACTCGAATGACGTGTTGGCGACCGCAAAATCTCTTGGCGCTCACAAACGGCTCAGAAATCTCATCAGTGTTCGCGGGCACCAGGTAAGTCACTCTTGCGCGCGCGAAAACCCATTTCGGGCGCGCCAACACAAAAAGGTGGATTGTGTAGTATATCGGCAACTCCGCGTTCTACTCGGAACGTGGAGTTGCCAAAACTCCGCAATCTCTGCGAGGAGAGTGGAATTTTATGCCCAGGCTTAGAGTTAATGTCCATTTAGGAGCAGGAAAAAGACAGTCACCATACCAATCCAAAGGACCAGGAACAGTAGACTAATTGCAATCCAGAGCTGTAGCCAGAGAAAAACAAAGTAAGTCTTTTTCAGCCAAAGGTAGAAATCACAAATTCGTTGTTTGTGCGAAACAGGCGCTGGCGGTAAATCGGGTTCACTTGGATCCAATGAGAAATTGTCAAAAATCGATAAAGTATCCAGAAGCAGTCCGATCTATCTTAGGTAGCTCAGCAGGATTTTGGGATTTGGCAGAGGGCTCGTTTCAAGACATATTTACATAGAAGTTGATATTTGGCCGAATTGAGATCTGTGTGTCATTTGTAGTTTGATGTTGTTCGGATTCAACCGGTACAAGTTCCATTCCATTGTTGGTAACTCCTTCACTTAGCAGAGTAGGATCTTCAAAGGTTATTAATCTTTCCATCTGAACTTCCTGTATGGTAGCGAGAGGAGATCGGTGGCTACCCAGGAGCCCACGAGGCCCACTGTTGAGAATCGGTCACATAGTGTGGTTTGATTAGATCAATTGAGACGAATCTCTTGTCTTTCTTGCCTACAAGAGGCAGAAGAAGTACTGTTCTTGTACCTTCAACAGCCCGTACAGGTACAGGTGGTCTGTAAGATAGCCCAAATTATTTTTTTGTCCATTATTTTTTCCCTGACCAGGTCCCCAATCTTCGGGACCCAGGCAGGTCTTGCCGGAACAGCTTTCACTACTCCAGTGGCAGTGCGTTTTACTTGAACGTTCCTTTGTAATGCTCGGAATTCATTGAGTTCCTGTAAAACAGCCAAACGATTATTGATGCCAAATGGTTCTTCATCTGCCACTGTGCTGCTATAATCGAGGTCGGGTACCCACGTTCATAACTTGAGTAGGACTTCATATGGAGTACGGCCCCCTAGGGACTTTCTTGGCATGTTGTTAAATGCCCTCTGGACCCCATATTGGTGTTTGACCCAACTGCCACCCGAGCCTAATATCCTAGCTGTTAAGGATTGCTTTAAATCCTGGTTCTTCCTCTCCACAATTGAATTTCCCTCTGGATGATAAGGGGAGGAGTTCCGCAATGCTACACCCAAACTTCTTTGTCAGCCGATGAGCTAAACACAGGGCCACAGTTGGAATGTAATTTGCCAATTTCGTAAGTTCCCATGAAGACTCGCAAATTCTTTATAACAGGTCGGGTGTAAGCCGAGCGCTGAGGCCAAACCCACAGGAATATAGAGCATGAATCCACTGCCACCAAGATGTACTTGTAAGCCCTGTCAGATTGTAAGGGGCTGCAGTGGTCCAAATAGACACATGCGAGAGGTCTGTCTGATATCAGTAGTGGTGTTTGAGGTGAACTTGCTATGGAGGAACCTTTCATCTGTTGACAGATGTCACACTTGAGGACAAAACCCTTGGGGGCATATTATCAACGGCCAGCGATAATTATCGCTGGCCGTGCTTGGCGACGAATTCCCTATCGCTGGCTATCTCTGGAATTTATCGCCCTGGTAGCGCGTTATTAACAACGCGTTTCTCCAGGGCGATAAAAATTCCAGAGATAGCGAGGTTATTGCCGTTTTGCAGGGAACATCGCTGGTTTTCCAGCGATGTTCCCTGCAAAACGGCGATAACTTCTGCTGATACGACCCTGTGGTCGTATCAGCATAATCCACCCCTATGTCTAACATAGGTAAGTCAGGATTTTAGCAGACGTTAGATTTTGGCGAAAACGGCCGTTTTCGCCAAAATCTAACGTATGCTGAAATCATGTGGGCTGCCTTGTAAATATCGCGATGTGAACATCAGCGATATTTGCAAGGTAGTCCATCCGGGGTATGCCCAGTGACGCCCACTTTGCATCTCATTAGAGATGCAAAGCTGGGTGTTAAGGGAAAGGGCGCTACTGCAAGGATTCACGCGATAGCGTGACCTTGCTGATATGGCGATAAAATTATCGCCGCTTTTCGGCCGAAAACGGACGCAAAAGCGGCGATATTTTTCTTGCGCCGCCTTGATAATATGCCCCTTGGTCTGTTTAGTAAGACCCGTCCACCAATAACGTTGCTTTAGTAGTGAAACACCCTCATGTGCAGCTACTATTAAACCTAATCTGCGATCCATGCTTGGTATTACTCTATCCCCCACTCCTGTAATTTGAGCATACGGAATGTTTTGCTCATCTAATTTGTAGGAGTACTTGAGTGGAAAACCTTTTGACAAGGCTGAGCTGTTGTGCGTAGCGTTCACAGCTATCATTATCTGTCCATGTATTCTTGTGTTAGAACGAGTGTTTGCAGCAATAGCAGCAGTTCACACTGTCACCTTGGTGGTTTCATCAGCTAATGAATTTCCTTCAACATCCACGCCAACACGCTGATGACTCAATGTGTGAATTACATCAGCCCGTGGCACGCATTTTTTCAGCTCTGCCACCTGTTCCCAAAGCAGCTTGTGCTTTATTGTGCAACCTTTGGAATCTCTAAACGCATTCTGGCCCCAATAATGAAAATATTTATTGTATGACTGGACACAGTAAAACGAATCACACACAATAAGTGTGGGGAATTCCAGATCCCTATTTTTTAGTGCCAGAATCAGGGCTTTCAGTTCTGCCAGCTGTGCCGTGCAATCTCCTAGAGACTGCATCTGTGTATTGCTAGGACGGAACTTACCGTCCCGCATACGTCCCTTCACAATCACACATGCTGCGCTGTATTGCTGTTTACTTCCTATGGATGGCTGGGCAGATAAGTCAGTATAAATGATGTATTCATACTGAGCTAGATGCATTAGTTCATTCGGCAGAGGTATTCTTGTTCGTACTGCAGGAATGCTTGTGTTTTTAATGTAGAATCAAATTTGTCATCTACATCTATTGCAGTGAGAGAATTAGCCCATTGTACCCATCGTGGATGCAGTGCTTTTGTGTTTGGAATGCTTGCTTTGGTAACAGCCTGTCACGACAATTATGCATTACCCCTTTGCTAGTGCTCATTCTCTCACTACAGCAGTTTGTACTGCTGGCAGCATCTTTTCTGTGGATGCAAAGCGCATTTCGGCATTTGTGTACAAATGAGATTTGTATGCTATGGGTACCGTTTCGCCTTCATCGAAGGTGAGGTACGTGTATCCTGATTGACCCACGTCTACACGGATCACCAAATTCGTGGTATTCACACCTGTTTGTAAGAGTTTGGAAGCTATCATGTCAGCTTGTATGGAACAGAGAATTTCTGTGTGTTCCTCTGTCCAATATTGGACTGAAAAATCAGGTCTGCTTAGGTTGATATTATATTGGGAAATCTGATGACTGCTCTGCTATTTTGCACAAAATGTTCTTATCCAGTTTTATCTTTGTATTGTTTTAACTTTTTACCTGTAACGCTTTTATGACATGTACTGTCGAATAAAGCATTTTTTGATTGATTGATTGATTGATTGGTTGTAGAAAGGTTTTACTCTTTCTGCATAATCTGAAATGTATGTTTTGCCAAAATTTAGGAATCCTAAAATGGATTGTAAACTTTTCAGAGTCTTTGGAGGTTGGAGCAGCGCACATTTTTCTAAAAAATTAGCCGCCAGTTTTTCCCTTCACTTGATACCTCGTATCCCATAAATAGGAATGTGAGGTGGGCAATATTTGATTTTTTAAAGTTAAATTTGTAACCCAGAGGGCGAACCCCAAAATCTGTTGTTCACCCGGTACAAGTGTTCTAATAACTCATAGTCCATCAAATAAATATCATCTACGTAGGACAATGCCTCCTCATCACAATTTTGAAGTAACTCTGTTACTCTTGCTGAAAACAACCCTGGGCTATTCTTATACCCTTGGGGCAGTCTACAGAATTGGCATTCAGCTGAGGCCGAGAATGCTGCCAAATATCTGCTTCCAGGCGCTATATTCTGGCAGAAGAATCCATTTGAGATATCTAGTGTTGTTTTGTATTTCTTCCGCACAATGTTATTCATTGATGCAGCACTGTGTGCATTCTGTACTGCAAATGTTCATGTGCATGTGTTCAAATGCCTGTAATCTAAGACTAAATGGTATGAATTGTCAGGTTTCATTATGGGAAACAAAGGATTATTCATGGAAGAGGTGCAATTTTCAATCAGATCTTGGTACTCAAGTTGACCTAAGATCTCCCTGACTTGTTTCTTTGCGTCATGTTTTATTGGGTACTGCCTCTGTGGAGTAGAAGATTTTAATGGGATTTTTTGGTGAGGTGACTCAGCATCCCACCCTACAAGATTACGGTAAAGTGTGGAAGCTAGCGCTAATGCCCACTCCTGTGAGTATGAATATTTTAGTGACTCTGGAACGAGGTTGGAGAAAGCCAGTAAAATGACATCTTCCCCCTTGGGGCCCTCCATAACGAACTCAGGTTGCCAATCTTTTTCAGCCAAAAGGATATTGTATGCCTATGTCAGGTTCTCCCAAAAGAGACCTTTCACTTTCCTGGGTATGTCCCCCTCTATTTGGAGCATCATTTTGTATAACCAATGTGGGACACTTACCCTTGTATCCAGTGTCTCCACTGTGATATGTTCAATCAACGCTGCTGTCACCAGAAATTCCATCAGATTCTGACAAGCTATTGTTACTTCTGCTGCGCTGTCCAGCATAGTCAGAGCCCATTCCCTGTTCAGTAGTAGAGTCCTCAGTAGCCTGGGCATTTCTTATTTTAAGGCCAGCTACCTTCTTAAACTGTGGTTTAATTCTGGGTTTAACTTCTTGTTTGATAATGTAGTCTGAAGTGCGATGTGTGTCTTTTGGCTTGACTCACTCTTCTGATCTGTGTTCTGACCGTCCTTCCCTCTTTGAGTGTTTTGATGAACTGTGAAAGGAACGAGAGGAACATGTATCAGTATCCTGATACATGTCTGTTTTTTTTATATTATCATGGTTCCTAAGATTGTATTTTCTATCAAAGGGCTCCTGTTGAGGAGACCCACCCTTGATCGTGATGTATTCTGCTTAATATTTTTTTTGATTGTTTGTTATCCCATTTCTTCTTAGAAGAATCGGGTGCTTGCTTTGAGTTATCCTTTTCAGGATTACCCGTTACTTGTGGTTTCACAGGTCTAGCTCCCAAGTTATCTCTACCCAGCGAAGCATAGGTTTCTTCAATAATCTTAGGTAGTTCTCGCTCCTGTTGAGCAGGAGTGATTTTCCTCAGGCATTGGCGTATAGCCACTGCTTCTACCTTCCCTTTTATGTTACCTAACATAATTGCTGATACCTGGGCAAAATTGCCTATCAATTTTATCCCCAAGTCCAGGGCAGGTCCTGCCCCGTACTCATTCTGTATTTGTTTCAATACCTCTGGTATAACTGCTATTGAGGGGGTACCAAGAGTTTTGGTATAAACAGCTGTGAAAACTGTACCCCAAGTGGTACAATCCTCTATCGGGGGCGCTATCCCCATTCGTAAGCAAATCACTAGTATTCTGTGTTTTTCCTGTGGACCCGTATGGGGAAATACTGCTTCAAGCTGTGCTATTTTCTGTGCTATCCAGAAAGGCATTTGCTCACGTTCAGTGGGCATTCTTCCCATAATTGCGTTCAGTGTTTGTGGGCAGATCTTTGTCGTAGACATTTAAGGTTGACCAGCTTGAATAGCCCTCACAGATTGAATTGTAAGTGTTTGCATTATGAACTGTGTAAGATGTCTATATAATTTTACTACGTCTCTGTATAGTGTACGTAAGTCTGCTTCTGGCAATGTATCAATCTCTGGATGTGGTGTATAAGCAGCTAGGACCGGCCAAGTCGCTCCTTCTCTGCTGAGCGGACCGAGTCTCACATTTTCTGTGGTGTGAGGGAGGGCTCTTTTAAACCAATTAATATGTTCTTGGTAGGTTAACGGGACTTCTATGTGCAGGCATCTGCAGGTGGGAATTTAACCCAAAAATAGAATATCTTCGTTCCGAATGCCTCTTGTGGCTCTATCATGAAGGTAACATTTCCACCCATTGCTGGGAGGCCGTGTTCTACTAATTTAATAGTAACTAAATGTCTGCAATTTTCTATAATGTTAAGAGCACCTTCAAGCTCTTCTTCCCCTGCATTCGCAGCGCCATCTTGGACAGACATTGTGGAAAGAAGTAGTATGAAAAAGAGATACATTTTGCACAACATGGGGAACTATAATCCTTCAAGCTTGAACAAGCCTACATCCAATACATTGGATATACCTACTCAGCAGCAGCGGATCTTCCCTTCCCACTCCAGATGTCTCTGGGTAAATGTGAGTTGGGGTCTCTGAGAAAGCATGACTGAACTAATCAGACCTTTAAATAAGAACCAAACCAACGTTGGCGGCGCCATGTCGTGTAGTTCCTAAAAATACATAGAATCTGCACGTTTAGAAACCATAAACTAAGGGATTGGTGCCAAGACTGGTTCTGTGCACCCCCAAAGGATATGTCAGCCTATAGACCAGCTAGCTCACAGTGCCACCATAAGGCCCCTAACCTTACCAAGGAGCAAATAGTCTCCGGCAACCATCAAACATGACAACTCTTGATCCTTCAGGGATCGTGGAAACAGTACAGTACTTTTCGCTCAGTAACTCGTGCTCACTTGGTCTCAGAGAAATACACAGAATAAACATTGGAGACGTTCTCAATAAGCTTTTATTGAACCAGCGTCATTCTAGTATAAAACATCTTTGCTGCGGCAATCATTAGACAGAAGCAAATGTAAAAGATTACAAGCACCAACAGAGTAAATAAACTGTAGAATTCTACCATGGTGCTGAAACAATGAATATATGCAGGCATATAGACATGACAATAATCAAGCGTACTCCTACTATGCGGACACTACCTAAGTGTAACTAAAGGTTCATAGCATGTATGTGGGTGTAAAGCCAAGACTCCCCCCAGGAAAGAGCTGACCCCATTACCTGATGGGAGAGAACGAAGGACTCCATCTTGGTCTTGAGTTGGACACCCCGCAAGGGATGTCAGAACGCTGTGTGTTGAAGTTTCAGCAAGCTGGACCCAGTGTCAGCGTGGAAGCATCTCCTCTGTCTATCTACTGAAGGTGTGGTTCTTTTATACCATAAAGATAGCCTCGGCGTTCCTACCACAATCGATATGTTGTGATTATGATTATATAAATGAGCCTAAAATAAATCCCTAAAATTATGCAAAGTAGTTCTATCGCTCTAGGATGAAGATGACCACAACCTTTCTACAGAGTATGTTGATCCTGTTATGTACGTCATGTGCAGGGGACTTTTCTAAGAATCCTCATGCATAATAAATGAGGCTAGTTTCAAGGAAACCAATCGACTTTTATTCAGCACATAACTGGGTAAAAGGTCAGTGCTAGAACCGTTATGCAGAGCAAGGTAGAACAGACGTAGGTGAAAGGTCATTTAGGTTCATAGGCCTAGGTTGAGGTACATAACAGCGCATTCAGGATACGCATGCACACTAAAAGTCAAAGGAGGTGAAGGGGGTAGGAGCAGTACAAAGTTTAAGACCTCACCAAGGACCAAGAGCCCACCACCCTCAAGCTAACTGACTAGTAAACAAGAGGTGCAAAAATAAGCCATCTGATTCAGCAGCCACTAGGTGACCCCTGTTTTAGCTACTGCATGATTAGATCTGGCAGAACCAGAGATAACACCCTGTTAAGATCAAAGTGCAGGAAGCTTCAATGCCTAGCTGCAAACATGAAGGGGCCCACACATCCCCAAGGATGCCCATTGGTGGAAGACAACCAAGGGGGGAAGCCTTGAAAATTACCCCCAGTTCACCTGAAGTTTTTACTTTCTTTAAGCCTCTGCCCCTCCAGACACCTATGGCTGGAGAAAACCTGAGCAGCAGTAGCAGTCCGACACCAATCATGACCCCAAAGAAACACTTCTCAGTCACTTTTATTAACAGTATGACATAGGAGCCTGCAGGCTAATACCATATAAAAGTTCTAATAAATCAACTGACCAGGATCAAATATATCAAACAGACGCACCCTTGGGTGGCGCTGCAGTAGACTTCGAAAACCCAGTAACCTTATAACTACTCCAATGTCCAGAACATAAAAATCACTCTATTTCACGTGCTCTGATGGAGGCAGACCCCTTCAGGTCAGCTTTTGTCAATGTTCAGAATGAGACAGATATCAGGCCTTGTTCACCCCAACTAAACCAAAAACAGTGGGTGTAGGTACGTTGGAGATTATGGCAAATAGCAATCCAGTCAAGGGACCCGAGAGGACCATAAACAGCCCAGGAGCTAGGACACCCCTCTTTGGTAATGATCTCCCAGGCATATTCAGCTCATCGATTTATCAGGAAGACCAGGCAAAATCCAACCAATCACCATCAGACTCAAAATGGCACACTCTTTTAAATGCCATGCAAGTAAGAGTCAATGTCCTCAGCTACCACTCAGATAAAATTACATCCAAGTTAACCTGCTCAATACGCTTGCAGTCTTTGTAGCAGGTATAGATGATCAGTTGAAGCAACTCCAAATTCTTACTATCGAAGTACAGACAGACAAAGGTGTCAACCAGAAACAATGTGCCTGTTCACTAATTTTGGACAAGTTAATTTCCCTACAATCACACATAAATGGGCTCCTGACGGAAGTGAAATAAATGCCTTCAAACAAGACTCCATTCACCCGCGTACCACCAACTGACGCGGGAGGCAAAGTACAAAGTTGCCATATAACTACTTACAATCAGTGTATGAATCAAGGAGGATTGAGCCTCATAAAACTCTGCTCATATCTAATATCCGTGGCCACGGAAGTGCACCAGACCAGGGACCTAGATAATAACAATATTATAAATGATCTTGCCATGACAGTTACCGTAAGAGCACAGGCAGACAATGCAGACTGTCACACCCAACAAGCTCTTGCCTTAGAGGACAGTTACGCAATCACAGTAAGGTCAGTCGAAATTCAGGTGACCCATCTAAGTACACGTGAGAGAAAGAAGCTACAGAGAGGTAGAAATACAGAATTCATAAGAGCTGCCACCCAAAACAACATGAAATGGCACGCAATCTTCAGGCAACCTAAGGGAATTGAGAGGAATGCAGAAATGCTCTTTTCAGTCATGACTCAGATCCCAACACCACATTAGACTGATGAGAAATGCGACATCCTTGAAAGATAGATTGAACAAACAATGCAAGAAAAAAGAAGCAATAGAACTGTTGAACAGTGATGAGAAAGATGTATATAAAATACAAAACCACAGATAACCTCACCTTTCAAAAAACTGGCAACAATAAAAGAGATGTCAACAGCCCTGATGAAGGCATGTCAGGCAGTCAGCAGACACACATGTTACAGAGGCCTGAAGCAGATGAGAGAAAATAGAAGCAATGCAAATGAAGCATTGGGAACCCAGGAGCAGAGCTCCTCTGAGCAGGTTACGGAAACAGATGCCATGGCAACCCAAATGGAATGGGAAAACCTTCCCTAATCCATCCTCCTGGCAGAAAACAAATAGAAGTCTTTCAAATGAGCCAACTTAAGCTAGTAAGGATTGAACTAAGAATAAAATCAGTCTCCCATAAATTAGTTAGGAGCAACCAGCCGGAGTCACACTCATACATAAACTGTCTGACTACTCTCAAAGCTCAAGTACGCAAATACTGGCAGGAAATCACCTCTAACAAAAAAACTAATCAACACTTCCTATTTTATCACCAAACAAGAATCATACAACAAGTGAACATGAATTCAATCCTCAAATCTTCGTTGAAGCAGGGCCAGATGGTAACTGAACCATTGGGGAATTACGGATACCACCACAATCAGGCCCCTGATCTCAGATCCAACAAACTATTGTAATGCCTGGAATATCAATCAACAGGTGAATGAGATGTTTTAAACCGCAGCAATATCCTAAAGCTAGTTGCAAAGATCCTATGTCTGGTGCACATAAAATCAACAGACATAATATCTATCAAATTTACTTCACCATGCTGAACCCAACCAACAGAGCCCACAGTAGTCACCTTTTCCACACAATACCTTACTAAGCTGGTCACGAAAAAGTCAAGTTAAGAAACTGAGGTACAACAATCACACAGAGTCATGGGAATGCCTATCCTTCATTGTTATCTAGCTGGAAGTCGCCACGCAGGAAACAACATCAATCTTAAAACGTGCAGCTGGGCCTACACGAGCACCATCTAGAGCTTCCAACTCCATGATATTATTGCTAACCAGGCCAGATAATCAAGTGAACAGCCACAAAACATTGCAATCTCCCAGTAACCCTTTTCAGTGAAGTTGGCTTGCTGCTGCCCTCTCAATGAAAACCAGGACAGACCGAACCCCTACAAAAATGTCCCTTATAGGAATTTAACATCTGCTCTTGGAACCTAGGAGGTTTAATCATCAAAAGCAATGATAGTGAGCTAGTTAAATCTTGGCAACAATTTTAAATTATAGTGCTGCAAGAAACATGGGTGCATTCCCCTGTCCCGGTAATAGGATTCATTGAATATCTGTCCATCAATAAAGGTTAATTAGCAAGGTCACCCCAGGGGTGGTCTCTCATTCTGCTGAATATCCAGCCTGAACATATGCAACCCTCAGCTCCCAAAAATCTTTCCTGTGATTTTAGCAGTATGCATCTGCTGGGTTATCCTCAGTTAGAACGTTGGGTATGGAATGGTGGGGTAGAATGTTGAAAGATGGATGCGTGAGGATGATTCCAAGGGAGGCAGTTGCTCCCGGCTGATGGATCTGCAGGCCCCAGTAAGTCCTCCTGGTAATATTATTATTAAATCCCTAACTTTTACCTCTGCCCATTTAGAATAATTTTTCCTTGTTTTCTTATACTGTGACTGTCTCCTTTTTTGTTTCAACTCATCTTCGTACTATCTAATGTTTGTTAAAATCTTGTTATCCTTGCATTATCCTTTTTTCTATATATTTCATGTGTCTGTAACTGACTTCCTCATGTCTGTACTAGTCTGTAGTTTTTTGTGCTGTCCCTCTCCCCTTATATTTCTTGTGGACTGGTACTGTAATAAAAAGCAAACAGATTTTAGGTACTCTACTGTGAAAATTGCATGCTCAAGTAGGCTATTCTACACATGTTTGTTGAGAAGGCTTTCTGTTTCCTGCTCAAACAGTAAAATGAGAGGGGATCATGGTCATGGTGGACCACAACCAATGTTGTGTTGTATGTATCATACAGTATACCAGCAGTTTTGATGACAGTGCAAAATGGCAGGAAAGTAGTTTTGGGACGGTCCCATTACCCTTGCCATCCAAGACCATATGTCCTTGATTGACCAATTTATTCCACCCCTTCATTGTGCTTAAATGAGCCAGAGTCAGAATAGCTCTGCCCAGCCATTACGAAATGTTTTTGGTTGGCTTGATTACCTGGCTTTTCTAACATTGTCAACCAACAAAATGTCCAAAGTGATATTTTCAATAGAAGATACTGCTAATCAAACTGCAGTAATATATTTGCGGTTGTATTTTGTTAAAATAAAATAATAATAAGGGGAGGCGTTTCTGGCATCTAAAATGTGTGAAAAAAATTCCAGCGGAAACAGACCAGCAGTGCTGGAACCAGCGGCAGCGCCAGTGCACCATACACTGAGGCGGTTGGTGGGGAGTCTCAGCGGCTGCAGGGACAGGCGGTGGTAAGTCACATTGCTTGTTTATTGATTGCTAGTATTCTCACTGTATTTGTTAAGCGAGGCAGATATTTATCTGACCCATCATAATTCCTCACCTCCATGGCATTTTGCCACCCATGACCTAACTGCAGCATGGTTCAACTGCAGTGCTGGCTGTGTATTTTGTGTCTGCTTTAGTTAATGCAGCATTTACAAAGTTTTCAGTGCATTGCAAACTGAAAACAATCTGTGTTTTCCTTCCCTCCCAATGCCCACTCAGTCACCTCCTAGTACTTCAGTCCATTATTCTTTTCTAAGTTCTGTCCCAGCTTACCAAAACAATTGAATAATCCATTCTTGGCATGTGTCACATTTTTCTGGCAAAGCGATTCATATATTTAATGGCTTACATAATGGGTTTATGCCTGTTCAATTTTTTCCCTCTCGAAATTTGTCAACTACAGTGACTGAATAACCCCAAGCTTAGGCACATGATGATGATCAGTGACACCACACTATTCTATTGCAAAACATCTACCGACCCAGCCTAATCCCTCTACCTAAACCTGCAGTTAAGTTTCCTTTCCTTACTGCCAAGCAAATGTATTTGTTGGAAATAATTTGTGGTGGAGAGCGAGGCCAGTGAGTAAAGTGGGACTAAGTGCCTGATTTTGCATTTTGCCAATGGGATACTCTGTGACAAACATGGAAAAACAAATCTATATATCCTTTCTTTTTCCTGTACTGCAGTGTATTGTTTTTCACACCGTCTACTTATGGCAGACAGGATATCTGCAATACATATGTGTAGTGTGCGACATAGTATCATTATAATTCATCTGCCTCTTTGGAGTCAGGGTGGACATGAAAGGCATTTAGAGAAGAGCAGGGCCATTGGAATTAAAGAAAGACAACTGTCCATTACAGTTGCGCCAGCTGCAGACTGCAGAGAGTAGCAAAGTACCCAGCACGCTGGCTAGCATGTCTCCATTAATTTAGCACAACAAGAATACTTGTACTCCATGGAGTATAATGCCTTACACATTAACGAGAGGTAATCTATTTTTATTTTTTCACACAATGTATCTGTTTAGTGTTTAGGAAATCCGTTAAAAAAAACCACAATTTTTTTTAATCTGGTTTGATTCTGCCTTAATTCTAAGGGTGGGTGGCAAATTCCGTTCCGCTCGCGGAACTTGCGAAATTTCAGCATTTCCGCGTTCCGCGCGGAACGCGGAAATGTCGAAACGTCCGCGATCCGTGGTGGAACGGAATTCGGGTGCAAGAAAGCACTGAAGCAGGTGCCCGAGTTGAAGCTCAAATTCTGTAACGCATTAATCAGCACAAAAAATTTGTGAGCAAGGTCGAGGCTAAGCAGGAGTGCTTTCTGCTCATATCTACCGTCAAACATTAGCTGTAATCCCCGATGGAGGTCTTTGCATCCTTGATTTTCCCGAGCGCAATCCCTGTGTAGGTCCAGTGACCAGGAGGTTCTTCCTCCTCATCTGCTGCTCAGATCCTGCTCTGACCCTTTATAAACAAGAGGCATGTGTGTGAACAGGCCTAGAAGCCCCGCCCGTTTGCCCCCGCCCCACATACACTAGTGGTATGCACCGTCTTCCCGCCCTTTCCCCAGAATGATGGACAGCTTAATCAAAGGACCCCGGCGCTTTCGGCGCGGTGGCAAAGTTACAGACACACAGGTCACTGGGGTCAATTCTTCTGGACCTTTACGCAGCTGTAGTGTAGGAAAGGCACTATACATTTACCCAATGAGGTAGCACTTACCGATTAGCCAATAGAAAGTACTCCAGTTGAGTAGAGGTATTGCACAAAACGGTGGCATCTTCGTGGATAAATATGCAGGGCAGGATTCAACGGGCGCAGCAAAATCTCCGCGAGCACGCGAAATTCCGCATGCTTGCGGAGATTTCTTGCCGTTTCGCGGAATTTTGCGGAACGCAGCTCCGCAAATTCCGCCCACCCCTACTTAATTCCTTGCAGCCAGTATGTGCTTTTATGTGAGGCATGTGGGGGTAAGAAGTGGCCCTGTGACTCTCCTAATCACATCAAATATCAATGGTGCTAAGGAAACAGCAATGTACTGCTAGTGTGCCGTTAAATAATTTCTACCAAGTGTTTGCACAGAGCACTGTTTACAATTTGTCTTTTTGAATTTTTTCTTTCTTGATATATCTACTCCTGCTGGTCCACCACCACCACTGGCACACCAGCACTCACACTCAGCAGCATTTCCCTAATGAATGCACTTCTCTCCAGTCTACAGAGTTGAGTAGGTCTCAGAGTCATCATCATATTGGTTTCTCTTTGAAGTCGATAACGTCTTTCTTCTTACTGTAGAGGTAGTAAAGCCCAGAGTCCTTCCATCTTAATCCTGACTCCAAGTGACAATTCAGTCCAACACTGTCTCGACCCAAGTGAGACAGACTTGAAGTGCACTGCTGTTGAAAAACAAGAAGAGAAACAGAATTTGAGTATTTGTGTAGATTTGTGTTTGTTCACTAAAGTGACTGGTCTCATCTCTGAAGAACCAGAAAAAAGGTGTGGACCCTGCAAGTAAATCTCACTAAGTGTGAAAGGGACAATCCCCTTTAGGAAAAATAATCACATATCAGGTCCCAAACATTGTAAATCATCAAAATCAAGTTTACAGTTTAGTTGAACACCACATGAATCATCAATCAACCCCTAACAATCACTCAATAGTATATCATTCATTTGTGCAATAGTTACCTGTTAAAATCCAAGCAAGGTTTTAAATACACAATTGTATCCCCTCTTTGATGCAAGAAACACATTGGAATTTTGCAGTCTTGTAAATCAAATGATCTTTCCTGGGACAGCCCTGCTAGGTGATAAAAACAGAAGGATAGGCATGGAAGGGAGAGAGGCATTGTCCTCAATGTCCTGAAGAGAATGCGGAGGCTTCTTCACTACACACTGGTCCAACTCCAATCCAGCTAAACATGTGCCTTCAAATGGTGGGGCTGCATAAGGCAGACACAAACATACTGTTCCACTAGCTATATACTTTTATTTATTTATTTATTTTGGAAAGCAGTTCAACCATTAATAATTTAAAAGTTCTATGATAGCCTACTCAATCATGGAAGTAGAGTTTGTCCTCAAACTCAAGTGGTTCACCCAGAAGTTGGTCAGCTAACGCACTTGAGTTTGACCAATTACCCTCCTCCTGTGATATCTCATGAACAGTGTAATTTTGGGGGATGAAGTGTTGGTTCATTTTGATCATGGTCAATCTCTCCAGATTTTGAGGCAAAAGACTGGTCCTTCTTTCACAACTGCTACAGCTACACTGAACACATGCTCAGCAGACACACTGGGAACTGGACAAGGCAGATACCTTATTGCCAGCCTGCTCAGCTCTGGACATTGGCGCATCTTACCATACCAATATGCCAATGGGTGTTGATCCAGATAGTCCTAGAACATCCTCCGAATGGTCAATGGTGCTTCCACTTGCTCGACCTCTTTTGCCTTCGCCTCTGCACTGGACTTAAGCCCTTCCACTTGAAACCAAGCCAATGCAGAGGTTGGGGCCAATTCTTCTGTTCCTGTTGTTGTTGTTTCCGGTGTTCTTTTTGCTGGTGTCGGCTGCTTTGAGACAAAAGCACTACCCTCTCTGGAACTTCTGCCCAGGAATGGGACTCTATTTTCCAGATGTTCATCTTCCAGGTCTTTAGCTTTCTCAACAATCCATGTCTTGTATTTTGAAACATCCCCTTGTGAAAAAGGAATAAATGTGGCCAGTATTCTTTTGTACCGTGGTACCATGGATCAAATATTGTGGCAAAAATGTACTCTTTGGTTGACAAGATGTCTCTTTGCAGCCTTGTATTAACAGCCAAGCAAAGGATTAAGATCTCAACCAAGGCATGCACTTCTGTGTTTTCATTCACACCTGCAAACTTTTAAGACACTTTTTTAATTGGTCATTTAGCAAATGCAACAATGGAATAGCATGGGCCATTGTACTTCCCTCCTTGATGACTTCCCATGTGAAAACCCAAAAAGGAAGTAGCATCTGTGTCAGGCATTTGAGTAGGCCCTATTTGTCCACCTCCATTGTCATACTTTTCTCAGTTGCATCCCTTCCTCTTTGAAAGACATAGCCATTGATCAGTTTGTACTGCTCATATAGACGTTGCATAATGCAATTGGTCAAGTTCCAAGGTGTTGCCACCTCATGTATGAGGGTTTTAACTGGGACTCTATTAGCACGCTGAATGATCGTCAACTGCTTCTGGGTTTTAAAAGAATGGCTGAAATGAGTAAAGATTCTTCTGCAGTTGGTCAGTAGATTGTTGACTATGGGCCTGATTTAGATCTTGGCGGATGGGTTACTCCATCACAACGCTCAAGTATATCTCATCTGCCGAAATATAAATACCATTATATCCTATGTAATTTATATTTTGGCAGATGAGATATCTGTCACTGTTGTGATGGATTAACCCATCCTCCAAGATCTAAATCAGGCCCTATATCCTTTTTTTTAGAAAATCCTGCACAATCAGGTTAATGCAATGCGCCAAACAAAGAACCCTGAAATAGCTACCATCTGCCATATCATTAACTATATTACCGCCATTGTCCATGGCAATAAATCCAATTCTGAGACCTTTGGGTCACAGCATTCAAACCCTTAGCTGTTAAAGTCTTCCAAGATGTTTTTAGCTGTGTGGGATTTCTCCATGGCGAACATGGCTACTGTTGCATGCCGCCAAATGTCCTTAAACATTTCTTCAGTGCTAAGACCTGCATATCTCTGTTCCCTAACCCCCAAAAATAGATCCAGTGTGCAGTGATACACATGTAATCAGTGGCTTCACAACTGGTCCACAAGTCTGTTGTCAGATGGATAGTGTAAACAGCAATCTGCTGCAATGCTTGTCCAACCAGTTGCAGCACATTGTGATGGAGAGCTAGAACAGCAGCTCTGGCAAAATAGGTCAAGCTAGGAACCTTCCATTTTGGGCAGATGACCACCACAAATTCAAAAACTTCCACTCCTTTCACAAAAGAAAAATGGAGGGGGTCCAGAGCTGATATTTTAGCCAGCTTCCTGTTGCGTTTGTAGGACCCCTCCTTCCTAAACATGCCCATAATAGTAGTCTGGAGTTTTGTATTTTGTGGTGCCACTGATGCAGACTACTTTCAGAAAGAACAAGGAGGTGGTAGACTTAGGGGCCGATTCTGATGCGGGTTGGAAAAGCTTCCCGACCGAATCGGTTGGGAAATGGTGTCCGACCCACTCGGATCGGGAAAGTCCGACCGGCGGAGTAGGATGCATCCGGATGCTTCCAGATACGATTTGGTTGAACTCCCATTGACTTCAATGGGAACATTTGTTCCTAACCGCATCAGAATTGGGCCCTCGGTCGGGATTCAGGATACGCATGCACACTAAAAGTCAAAGGAGGTGAAGGGGGTAGGAGCAGTACAAAGTTTAAGACCTCACCAAGGACCAAGAGCCCACCACCCTCAAGCTAACTGACTAGTAAACAAGAGGTGCAAAAATAAGCCATCTGATTCAGCAGCCACTAGGTGACCCCTGTTTTAGCTACTGCATGATTAGATCTGGCAGAACCAGAGATAACACCCTGTTAAGATCAAAGTGCAGGAAGCTTCAATGCCTAGCTGCAAACATGAAGGGGCCCACACATCCCCAAGGATGCCCATTGGTGGAAGACAACCAAGGGGAAGCCTTGAAAATTACCCCCAGTTCACCTGAAGTTTTTACTTTCTTTAAGCCTCTGCCCCTCCAGACACCTATGGCTGGAGAAAACCTGAGCAGCAGTAGCAGTCCGACACCAATCATGACCCCAAAGAAACACTTCTCAGTCACTTTTATTAACAGTATGACATAGGAGCCTGCAGGCTAATACCATATAAAAGTTCTAATAAATCAACTGACCAGGATCAAATATATCAAACAGACGCACCCTTGGGTGGCGCTGCAGTAGACTTCGAAAACCCAGTAACCTTATAACTACTCCAATGTCCAGAACATAAAAATCACTCTATTTCACGTGCTCTGATGGAGGCAGACCCCTTCAGGTCAGCTTTTGTCAATGTTCAGAATGAGACAGATATCAGGCCTTGTTCACCCCAACTAAACCAAAAACAGTGGGTGTAGGTACGTTGGAGATTATGGCAAATAGCAATCCAGTCAAGGGACCCGAGAGGACCATAAACAGCCCAGGAGCTAGGACACCCCTCTTTGGTAATGATCTCCCAGGCATATTCAGCTCATCGATTTATCAGGAAGACCAGGCAAAATCCAACCAATCACCATCAGACTCAAAATGGCACACTCTTTTAAATGCCATGCAAGTAAGAGTCAATGTCCTCAGCTACCACTCAGATAAAATTACATCCAAGTTAACCTGCTCAATACGCTTGCAGTCTTTGTAGCAGGTATAGATGATCAGTTGAAGCAACTCCAAATTCTTACTATCGAAGTACAGACAGACAAAGGTGTCAACCAGAAACAATGTGCCTGTTCACTAATTTTGGACAAGTTAATTTCCCTACAATCACACATAAATGGGCTCCTGACGGAAGTGAAATAAATGCCTTCAAACAAGACTCCATTCACCCGCGTACCACCAACTGACGCGGGAGGCAAAGTACAAAGTTGCCATATAACTACTTACAATCAGTGTATGAATCAAGGAGGATTGAGCCTCATAAAACTCTGCTCATATCTAATATCCGTGGCCACGGAAGTGCACCAGACCAGGGACCTAGATAATAACAATATTATAAATGATCTTGCCATGACAGTTACCGTAAGAGCACAGGCAGACAATGCAGACTGTCACACCCAACAAGCTCTTGCCTTAGAGGACAGTTACGCAATCACAGTAAGGTCAGTCGAAATTCAGGTGACCCATCTAAGTACACGTGAGAGAAAGAAGCTACAGAGAGGTAGAAATACAGAATTCATAAGAGCTGCCACCCAAAACAACATGAAATGGCACGCAATCTTCAGGCAACCTAAGGGAATTGAGAGGAATGCAGAAATGCTCTTTTCAGTCATGACTCAGATCCCAACACCACATTAGACTGATGAGAAATGCGACATCCTTGAAAGATAGATTGAACAAACAATGCAAGAAAAAGAAGCAATAGAACTGTTGAACAGTGATGAGAAAGATGTATATAAAATACAAAACCACAGATAACCTCACCTTTCAAAAAACTGGCAACAATAAAAGAGATGTCAACAGCCCTGATGAAGGCATGTCAGGCAGTCAGCAGACACACATGTTACAGAGGCCTGAAGCAGATGAGAGAAAATAGAAGCAATGCAAATGAAGCATTGGGAACCCAGGAGCAGAGCTCCTCTGAGCAGGTTACGGAAACAGATGCCATGGCAACCCAAATGGAATGGGAAAACCTTCCCCTAATCCATCCTCCTGGCAGAAAACAAATAGAAGTCTTTCAAATGAGCCAACTTAAGCTAGTAAGGATTGAACTAAGAATAAAATCAGTCTCCCATAAATTAGTTAGGAGCAACCAGCCGGAGTCACACTCATACATAAACTGTCTGACTACTCTCAAAGCTCAAGTACGCAAATACTGGCAGGAAATCACCTCTAACAAAAAAACTAATCAACACTTCCTATTTTATCACCAAACAAGAATCATACAACAAGTGAACATGAATTCAATCCTCAAATCTTCGTTGAAGCAGGGCCAGATGGTAACTGAACCATTGGGGAATTACGGATACCACCACAATCAGGCCCCTGATCTCAGATCCAACAAACTATTGTAATGCCTGGAATATCAATCAACAGGTGAATGAGATGTTTTAAACCGCAGCAATATCCTAAAGCTAGTTGCAAAGATCCTATGTCTGGTGCACATAAAATCAACAGACATAATATCTATCAAATTTACTTCACCATGCTGAACCCAACCAACAGAGCCCACAGTAGTCACCTTTTCCACACAATACCTTACTAAGCTGGTCACGAAAAAGTCAAGTTAAGAAACTGAGGTACAACAATCACACAGAGTCATGGGAATGCCTATCCTTCATTGTTATCTAGCTGGAAGTCGCCACGCAGGAAACAACATCAATCTTAAAACGTGCAGCTGGGCCTACACGAGCACCATCTAGAGCTTACAACTCCATGATATTATTGCTAACCAGGCCAGATAATCAAGTGAACAGCCACAAAACATTGCAATCTCCCAGTAACCCTTTTCAGTGAAGTTGGCTTGCTGCTGCCCTCTCAATGAAAACCAGGACAGACCGAACCCCTACAAAAATGTCCCTTATAGGAATTTAACATCTGCTCTTGGAACCTAGGAGGTTTAATCATCAAAAGCAATGATAGTGAGCTAGTTAAATCTTGGCAACAATTTTAAATTATAGTGCTGCAAGAAACATGGGTGCATTCCCCTGTCCCGGTAATAGGATTCATTGAATATCTGTCCATCAATAAAGGTTAATTAGCAAGGTCACCCCAGGGGTGGTCTCTCATTCTGCTGAATATCCAGCCTGAACATATGCAACCCTCAGCTCCCAAAAATCTTTCCTGTGATTTTAGCAGTATGCATCTGCTGGGTTATCCTCAGTTAGAACGTTGGGTATGGAATGGTGGGGTAGAATGTTGAAAGATGGATGCGTGAGGATGATTCCAAGGGAGGCAGTTGCTCCCGGCTGATGGATCTGCAGGCCCCAGTAAGTCCTCCTGGTAATATTATTATTAAATCCCTAACTTTTACCTCTGCCCATTTAGAATAATTTTTCCTTGTTTTCTTATACTGTGACTGTCTCCTTTTTTGTTTCAACTCATCTTCGTACTATCTAATGTTTGTTAAAATCTTGTTATCCTTGCATTATCCTTTTTTCTATATATTTCATGTGTCTGTAACTGACTTCCTCATGTCTGTACTAGTCTGTAGTTTTTTGTGCTGTCCCTCTCCCCTTATATTTCTTGTGGACTGGTACTGTAATAAAAAGCAAACAGATTTTAGGTACTCTACTGTGAAAATTGCATGCTCAAGTAGGCTATTCTACACATGTTTGTTGAGAAGGCTTTCTGTTTCCTGCTCAAACAGTAAAATGAGAGGGGATCATGGTCATGGTGGACCACAACCAATGTTGTGTTGTATGTATCATACAGTATACCAGCAGTTTTGATGACAGTGCAAAATGGCAGGAAAGTAGTTTTGGGACGGTCCCATTACCCTTGCCATCCAAGACCATATGTCCTTGATTGACCAATTTATTCCACCCCTTCATTGTGCTTAAATGAGCCAGAGTCAGAATAGCTCTGCCCAGCCATTACGAAATGTTTTTGGTTGGCTTGATTACCTGGCTTTTCTAACATTGTCAACCAACAAAATGTCCAAAGTGATATTTTCAATAGAAGATACTGCTAATCAAACTGCAGTAATATATTTGCGGTTGTATTTTGTTAAAATAAAATAATAATAAGGGGAGGCGTTTCTGGCATCTAAAATGTGTGAAAAAAATTCCAGCGGAAACAGACCAGCAGTGCTGGAACCAGCGGCAGCGCCAGTGCACCATACACTGAGGCGGTTGGTGGGGGAGTCTCAGCGGCTGCAGGGACAGGCGGTGGTAAGTCACATTGCTTGTTTATTGATTGCTAGTATTCTCACTGTATTTGTTAAGCGAGGCAGATATTTATCTGACCCATCATAATTCCTCACCTCCATGGCATTTTGCCACCCATGACCTAACTGCAGCATGGTTCAACTGCAGTGCTGGCTGTGTATTTTGTGTCTGCTTTAGTTAATGCAGCATTTACAAAGTTTTCAGTGCATTGCAAACTGAAAACAATCTGTGTTTTCCTTCCCTCCCAATGCCCACTCAGTCACCTCCTAGTACTTCAGTCCATTATTCTTTTCTAAGTTCTGTCCCAGCTTACCAAAACAATTGAATAATCCATTCTTGGCATGTGTCACATTTTTCTGGCAAAGCGATTCATATATTTAATGGCTTACATAATGGGTTTATGCCTGTTCAATTTTTTCCCTCTCGAAATTTGTCAACTACAGTGACTGAATAACCCCAAGCTTAGGCACATGATGATGATCAGTGACACCACACTATTCTATTGCAAAACATCTACCGACCCAGCCTAATCCCTCTACCTAAACCTGCAGTTAAGTTTCCTTTCCTTACTGCCAAGCAAATGTATTTGTTGGAAATAATTTGTGGTGGAGAGCGAGGCCAGTGAGTAAAGTGGGACTAAGTGCCTGATTTTGCATTTTGCCAATGGGATACTCTGTGACAAACATGGAAAAACAAATCTATATATCCTTTCTTTTTCCTGTACTGCAGTGTATTGTTTTTCACACCGTCTACTTATGGCAGACAGGATATCTGCAATACATATGTGTAGTGTGCGACATAGTATCATTATAATTCATCTGCCTCTTTGGAGTCAGGGTGGACATGAAAGGCATTTAGAGAAGAGCAGGGCCATTGGAATTAAAGAAAGACAACTGTCCATTACAGTTGCGCCAGCTGCAGACTGCAGAGAGTAGCAAAGTACCCAGCACGCTGGCTAGCATGTCTCCATTAATTTAGCACAACAAGAATACTTGTACTCCATGGAGTATAATGCCTTACACATTAACGAGAGGTAATCTATTTTTATTTTTTCACACAATGTATCTGTTTAGTGTTTAGGAAATCCGTTAAAAAAAAACCACAATTTTTTTTAATCTGGTTTGATTCTGCCTTAATTCTAAGGGTGGGTGGCAAATTCCGTTCCGCTCGCGGAACTTGCGAAATTTCAGCATTTCCGCGTTCCGCGCGGAACGCGGAAATGTCGAAACGTCCGCGATCCGTGGTGGAACGGAATTCGGGTGCAAGAAAGCACTGAAGCAGGTGCCCGAGTTGAAGCTCAAATTCTGTAACGCATTAATCAGCACAAAAATTTGTGAGCAAGGTCGAGGCTAAGCAGGAGTGCTTTCTGCTCATATCTACCGTCAAACATTAGCTGTAATCCCCGATGGAGGTCTTTGCATCCTTGATTTTCCCGAGCGCAATCCCTGTGTAGGTCCAGTGACCAGGAGGTTCTTCCTCCTCATCTGCTGCTCAGATCCTGCTCTGACCCTTTATAAACAAGAGGCATGTGTGTGAACAGGCCTAGAAGCCCCGCCCGTTTGCCCCCGCCCCACATACACTAGTGGTATGCACCGTCTTCCCGCCCTTTCCCCAGAATGATGGACAGCTTAATCAAAGGACCCCGGCGCTTTCGGCGCGGTGGCAAAGTTACAGACACACAGGTCACTGGGGTCAATTCTTCTGGACCTTTACGCAGCTGTAGTGTAGGAAAGGCACTATACATTTACCCAATGAGGTAGCACTTACCGATTAGCCAATAGAAAGTACTCCAGTTGAGTAGAGGTATTGCACAAAACGGTGGCATCTTCGTGGATAAATATGCAGGGCAGGATTCAACGGGCGCAGCAAAATCTCCGCGAGCACGCGAAATTCCGCATGCTTGCGGAGATTTCTTGCCGTTTCGCGGAATTTTGCGGAACGCAGCTCCGCAAATTCCGCCCACCCCTACTTAATTCCTTGCAGCCAGTATGTGCTTTTATGTGAGGCATGTGGGGGTAAGAAGTGGCCCTGTGACTCTCCTAATCACATCAAATATCAATGGTGCTAAGGAAACAGCAATGTACTGCTAGTGTGCCGTTAAATAATTTCTACCAAGTGTTTGCACAGAGCACTGTTTACAATTTGTCTTTTTGAATTTTTTCTTTCTTGATATATCTACTCCTGCTGGTCCACCACCACCACTGGCACACCAGCACTCACACTCAGCAGCATTTCCCTAATGAATGCACTTCTCTCCAGTCTACAGAGTTGAGTAGGTCTCAGAGTCATCATCATATTGGTTTCTCTTTGAAGTCGATAACGTCTTTCTTCTTACTGTAGAGGTAGTAAAGCCCAGAGTCCTTCCATCTTAATCCTGACTCCAAGTGACAATTCAGTCCAACACTGTCTCGACCCAAGTGAGACAGACTTGAAGTGCACTGCTGTTGAAAAACAAGAAGAGAAACAGAATTTGAGTATTTGTGTAGATTTGTGTTTGTTCACTAAAGTGACTGGTCTCATCTCTGAAGAACCAGAAAAAAGGTGTGGACCCTGCAAGTAAATCTCACTAAGTGTGAAAGGGACAATCCCCTTTAGGAAAAATAATCACATATCAGGTCCCAAACATTGTAAATCATCAAAATCAAGTTTACAGTTTAGTTGAACACCACATGAATCATCAATCAACCCCTAACAATCACTCAATAGTATATCATTCATTTGTGCAATAGTTACCTGTTAAAATCCAAGCAAGGTTTTAAATACACAATTGTATCCCCTCTTTGATGCAAGAAACACATTGGAATTTTGCAGTCTTGTAAATCAAATGATCTTTCCTGGGACAGCCCTGCTAGGTGATAAAAACAGAAGGATAGGCATGGAAGGGAGAGAGGCATTGTCCTCAATGTCCTGAAGAGAATGCGGAGGCTTCTTCACTACACACTGGTCCAACTCCAATCCAGCTAAACATGTGCCTTCAAATGGTGGGGCTGCATAAGGCAGACACAAACATACTGTTCCACTAGCTATATACTTTTATTTATTTATTTATTTTGGAAAGCAGTTCAACCATTAATAATTTAAAAGTTCTATGATAGCCTACTCAATCATGGAAGTAGAGTTTGTCCTCAAACTCAAGTGGTTCACCCAGAAGTTGGTCAGCTAACGCACTTGAGTTTGACCAATTACCCTCCTCCTATGATATCTCATGAACAGTGTAATTTTGGGGGATGAAGTGTTGGTTCATTTTGATCATGGTCAATCTCTCCAGATTTTGAGGCAAAAGACTGGTCCTTCTTTCACAACTGCTACAGCTACACTGAACACATGCTCAGCAGACACACTGGGAACTGGACAAGGCAGATACCTTATTGCCAGCCTGCTCAGCTCTGGACATTGGCGCATCTTACCATACCAATATGCCAATGGGTGTTGATCCAGATAGTCCTAGAACATCCTCCGAATGGTCAATGGTGCTTCCACTTGCTCGACCTCTTTTGCCTTCGCCTCTGCACTGGACTTAAGCCCTTCCACTTGAAACCAAGCCAATGCAGAGGTTGGGGCCAATTCTTCTGTTCCTGTTGTTGTTGTTTCCGGTGTTCTTTTTGCTGGTGTCGGCTGCTTTGAGACAAAAGCACTACCCTCTCTGGAACTTCTGCCCAGGAATGGGACTCTATTTTCCAGATGTTCATCTTCCAGGTCTTTAGCTTTCTCAACAATCCATGTCTTGTATTTTGAAACATCCCCTTGTGAAAAAGGAATAAATGTGGCCAGTATTCTTTTGTACCGTGGTACCATGGATCAAATATTGTGGCAAAAATGTACTCTTTGGTTGACAAGATGTCTCTTTGCAGCCTTGTATTAACAGCCAAGCAAAGGATTAAGATCTCAACCAAGGCATGCACTTCTGTGTTTTCATTCACACCTGCAAACTTTTAAGACACTTTTTAATTGGTCATTTAGCAAATGCAACAATGGAATAGCATGGGCCATTGTACTTCCCTCCTTGATGACTTCCCATGTGAAAACCCAAAAGGAAGTAGCATCTGTGTCAGGCATTTGAGTAGGCCCTATTTGTCCACCTCCATTGTCATACTTTTCTCAGTTGCATCCCTTCCTCTTTGAAAGACATAGCCATTGATCAGTTTGTACTGCTCATATAGACGTTGCATAATGCAATTGGTCAAGTTCCAAGGTGTTGCCACCTCATGTATGAGGGTTTTAACTGGGACTCTATTAGCACGCTGAATGATCGTCAACTGCTTCTGGGTTTTAAAAGAATGGCTGAAATGAGTAAAGATTCTTCTGCAGTTGGTCAGTAGATTGTTGACTATGGGCCTGATTTAGATCTTGGCGGATGGGTTACTCCATCACAACGCTCAAGTATATCTCATCTGCCGAAATATAAATACCATTATATCCTATGTAATTTATATTTTGGCAGATGAGATATCTGTCACTGTTGTGATGGATTAACCCATCCTCCAAGATCTAAATCAGGCCCTATATCCTTTTTTAGAAAATCCTGCACAATCAGGTTAATGCAATGCGCCAAACAAAGAACCCTGAAATAGCTACCATCTGCCATATCATTAACTATATTACCGCCATTGTCCATGGCAATAAATCCAATTCTGAGACCTTTGGGTCACAGCATTCAAACCCTTAGCTGTTAAAGTCTTCCAAGATGTTTTTAGCTGTGTGGGATTTCTCCATGGCGAACATGGCTACTGTTGCATGCCGCCAAATGTCCTTAAACATTTCTTCAGTGCTAAGACCTGCATATCTCTGTTCCCTAACCCCCAAAAAATAGATCCAGTGTGCAGTGATACACATGTAATCAGTGGCTTCACAACTGGTCCACAAGTCTGTTGTCAGATGGATAGTGTAAACAGCAATCTGCTGCAATGCTTGTCCAACCAGTTGCAGCACATTGTGATGGAGAGCTAGAACAGCAGCTCTGGCAAAATAGGTCAAGCTAGGAACCTTCCATTTTGGGCAGATGACCACCACAAATTCAAAAACTTCCACTCCTTTCACAAAAGAAAAATGGAGGGGGTCCAGAGCTGATATTTTAGCCAGCTTCCTGTTGCGTTTGTAGGACCCCTCCTTCCTAAACATGCCCATAATAGTAGTCTGGAGTTTTGTATTTTGTGGTGCCACTGATGCAGACTACTTTCAGAAAGAACAAGGAGGTGGTAGACTTAGGGGCCGATTCTGATGCGGGTTGGAAAAGCTTCCCGACCGAATCGGTTGGGAAATGGTGTCCGACCCACTCGGATCGGGAAAGTCCGACCGGCGGAGTAGGATGCATCCGGATGCTTCCAGATACGATTTGGTTGAACTCCCATTGACTTCAATGGGAACATTTGTTCCTAACCGCATCAGAATTGGGCCCTCGGTCGGGAAGACACGTTCCCGATCCGATTTGGAAGGAGCAAATGCCGTTAGGAGGCCTTCCTAACCGCATCAGAATCAGGCCCTCGGTCGGGAAGCTTTTCCAACCCGCATCAGAATCGGGCCCTTAATGTGCATCTTGGGGTAGTTACTGTATGCAGTGGTGTCTCTGTCTGACTCTCGTGCCATTTTCAAGTTGCTAAGCCGGGTGATACTAGTGCACTGCTGGGGACAGGGCTGCTTTGCTTTAAGCTGTCACCGTCTTCTTTCTCATCACCTTTACCTCCCACCATGGTGGGAGCTGATTCCACGCTCTCCTTACCTTCACCCCCACCACCTGCAGCAGTTTTTTTAAGGTGCGCCTCCCAGTGGGGTGCGTGGTGTTTTTTCATATGTGTTGTTTGGCCTCCAGTACCATAGTGTGGACCAGGTTTACTCGATGAGCACTCACGTGGCAAATGGAGCATATTGCAATGTTATCCTCCTGCTTGCTAATCGTAAAGAAGTCCCAAACTGGGGAGGAAAACTTTCTTAGTATGCCACTGCCAATGCCGGAAAGAAAGCTGGAGGTAGGGGTGTGTGTCGTCGATTGCCTCTCTGCAGTGCATACGTCAACTGAGGTAGTGGTGGATGCAGGTCTCAGTGGGGGACTTACAAATATGAAAAAATGGTAGTGGTGGTGGTATTAGTACCAGCGCCACATCTCTTGGAGCAGGTTGAATAGGGGGGGTAATGTCGGTGTCCTCTGAGCCAGCTTCCATGACAATGACTGGCTCGTCATCATCATCCCCTTCTATAATTCTAATGCTTTCAGGAACTTTCCTTCTCCCTTGTCTCTCCAGATGTAACTCGGACTCAGCCGGGGTTCAATCCATGTCCAGATCATCAGAAGGGCGCTTGGGGAAAATGGGGGAGTACTCTTTCTTTTTCCTGCTGGAGATCTGGAAGCCAATGGTTCAACAATAGGTAGATCTTGCTCAGCAGGAAGCTTAACCTCCTGTTCTGCTGCTACTCCAAGAAGATCGAATATTGCTGGCTATGGCTCCTGTTATTTGCTTTGCTCAGTTTCCTGAGATGATTGGGCACTAGTTTGTGGCTGAGACAAATCTAATTCAGAATCACTGCTCATCACCATGACTGCAGTGGCTACCTCGCTGAGAGACAAGGCCTTGGGCTTAGGTTGGGGTGGTGCCATTGATGCAGGAATGCTGCTCCCAGATTGCTCCCCGCAGGATGATGTGGCAGGCACACATCTCCTGAAAAAGGTTTTGTCCAGCACACAAGTGGTGACAATCTGCTTCTTCTTCTCCTCCTCATCAGGCACTTTTTTTGGCAGCACCTTTCTTTGGTGCCATTTTTAAGCTATCAGTTGGCAGTGGCACTTAGCTGCATAAGCAGAAGAGACTGGAGGACTCATGTTATGTGTTGTGGTCACTTCACTGTGTCTTGCAGTGCTGGCCGTGGGTGATGTCTCTTTTGCACCTAAAAGTAAAGAAGAAAGAAAAACATTTAGTAAAACATGGCCTTTTTGCAGTTTGAAATATACATAGTACAGACAATATAATTTAGTGTGGTTACTTATTGTCTAAATAATTAACAATAGTGTATCCATTCCAAAGTCAAACCACACCACTATAACATTTCATTTTCAATCAGGATAACAACATAAGATGTAACTAATTGCTTTATGTGCATCTAAGGGAGACACCTGTGGCCATAAGGAAAGTGCAGGGGAAAATGGAATAATCCTTAAAAAATGAATGCTGGTGTGTGCACCAATGGATGGCAGAGGGGTCCATGGGAAAATGGAATAATCCTTAAAAAATGATTGCTGGTGTGTGACTGTGTCCCTATTGCAGGCAAAGAGGATCCAGGAGGAAATAGAATAATAATTTAAAAAGTGATGCTGGTGTGTACTGTACAAACACAAGGAGATGATGGACGGAGCACTGAAACCTTTCAGACACTCACCCCAGTCACAGATCTGGGTTGAATCCATCATCATTCTTTAGCTAACTTTGCCACCTCAGTTCAGACCCAGCCATATGCAAATCAGTCTTGACCCTGTTCCTCATGGGAACAGTCCAGCCCGACTGCCAAGCCAGGCCTTCCCTGGACCGGAAATAAGCATTCTGGGACCAGTTTGGGGTATCACCTATCATCAGCCAGGCTAGCTTGAATCCAGTGGCAAAGTGAGCAAGGGACCCACGTCTGGGCATACCCTGCCAACTTAGGGTGAACAAAGCAAACACAAGGAGATGATGGGCACAGCGCTGAAACTATTCGGACACTCACCCCCAGTCACAGAGCTGGGTTGAATCCATCATCGTTCTTTAGCTCACTTTGCCACCCCAGTTCAGACCCAGCCATATGCAAATCAGTCTTGACCCTGTTCCTCCTGGGAACAGTCCAGCCCGAACTGCCAAGCCAGGTCTTTCCGGGACCGGAAACAAGCATTCTGGGACCGGTTTCGGGGTAACACCCCTCATCAGCCAGGCTAGCTTGAATCCAGTGGCAAAGTGAGCAGGGGACCCACATCTGGGCATACCCTGCCAACTTAGAGTGAACAAAGCAAACACAAGGAGATGATGGACGGAGCGCTGAAACAGTCCATCCCAAACTGACCGCAGTCAGTGTCTGAAAAGTTTCAGCGCTCCATCTATCATCTCCTTGTGTTTGTTTGGTGTGTACTGTACACCTATAGCAGGCAAGGGGTCTAGTGAAAAATGGAATATTCCTTAAAAAATTAACACTAGTCCACCGACCCAGGATAAATAGAAATGACAATCCCTAAAAAATTAATGCTGGGCTACTGGTGTGAGTCAGGCACGTATGGTAGGCAGGGGGTGGATGGATGCAAAATGTTTCAATATATTTTAACAAAATGAAATAAACAAATAGAAAAATTACAAAATTAAAAATATAAAAAAATAAACATGTCTTAAAATAAAAAAATAAACAAATTAATTGCCGGTGTACAAATGTGCAGGTTTGTCGGTAAAATATGAGTTATCAGAAGGGGAGTATGGTGATGATGCTTTTCAGCTTGTGTGTTCTGTAAATTCCATTGCATATGGTGCTTTAATGGAAGATAAATGGGAGTCAAATGTTAATGAAGATGGTGTTTTACAGAAGGCCATTGAGGTGTTTCGACTAGTTGGCCCAAATTGGGTGACTTAGATGAGTCTTTAGTTCCATATTGGAGGTCAGCTAACGAGATGGCTCTGGTAAATGGTGTACTGTGTAGGGGCAAGTGCTTAGTTGTTCCTCAGATGCTTAGATCTAGAGGGCTCAATTTAGCCCATGAAGGACATATTGGAATGCAGGCTATGAAACGCAGAATCAGAGAAAGGTTTTGGTGGCCTTCAGTGGACAAAGCAGTGGAGCATTATGTAATAGACTGTAATGCTTGTGTGCTAAGTGATAAATCACAGGTTACCGTACTATCCCCCATTATATCTATTACCAGTAATGAGATATCATGGTGCAAATTAGAATTTGATGTATCTGGGCCATTCAGAGGGTTAGGGAGTTCCCCCAAGTATGTGCTAATATTAGTGGACTATATGTCAAAATGGATTGAGATCAAATTTGTCAAGAGTGTCAATTCTAGTTTTGTCATCGAGTTTTTCCATGAACCGTGTTCATCAGGAAAGGTTTTCCTGAGGAACTGGTAACTGATAATGGTACAGAGTTAATTTCAAAGGAATAGAGCAAGGTTTTGCAGAAGAATGGTATTAAGAAAGATAAGACTTCATTATACCATCCTGCAGCAATAGTGTTGTTGAGAGGGTGAACTGAATCATTAAAGATTAATTACAATTGGCTTTGGTGAATGGATTATCTTGAAGGAAAGTAATAAAAGATATGTTGTGGGCAATGAGAACTACTTCACACAATAGTGCAGGAATCTCCCCCTTTTCCATGTTTAAGGTAGAGTTGCTGGATCACACTTTAATAAGGAGTGGATGGGTATGAAGTGTTTGGATGGGTACTGGGTAAAGAATATGCTAGATGTAAGGAGGAGTGTGCAAGAGAGATATGGTACAAATGTGGACAGTTGAATGAAAAGATAGTTAGGTGTAAAAGTGGATGATTATGTGTGGATAAAAATTCCTCGCCATGTCCAAAAAGGTATTTCCAAACTTTTCCCCCCTGCCTTAGCTAAGAAAGTAAAAGATCAGGTTGTAGTCCTTGAAAATAGCAAAGAATGAAACAAAAGTATATTGGTTGTGGTGCCGGGGGCATGGCTTGCCAACTGAAGATGGAGTGACGAGCTCCACACCGGCCTGCCACTTATCCGCTTAAAAAAGGTGCAAAATTCAGCCTCGATGATCTGAGGTGTCTGGGCTGACCTCAGGAGGCCATTGCCGAGGTGACTGTTGCAGCTTGGGACGCCGTGATGGCAGCTGGTGCCACGCATGAGACTGAGGGAGCTGACCCGGCTCACGGCCTCCTTCCTGAGCGCCTGGCGCAGCGGGCGTGCCCTGGTGCGACATCCCGGGGGGCTGCCCCGGGTTGCTGGTGACTGGGAGTGAGACAACTGGCCCAGCCTGCTAACCCGAATTCGCTACTACCCTGCATCGGATGGAACACGCGGAGTGCCGGAGGTGATCGGAGACAGGCGTGTCCCACAGCAGATGACAAGAGGTCCGGAAGGGGCCTGTGATGCGGCTGGGCCTGGGGTGTGGCTCATCGGCCGGACCCGGTTGGGGGTGCCATCTCGCGGTGGCTGCATTCTTGGGACATGCAGGGACTGCTCCAGAACAGGACACAGACCTGCAGGACCAAACACGGGGCAACCTAGAGACCCAGCCAAAAGTGGATCCCATCCAACACCAACTATCTAAGATACTGGAGGCTATCTCAGATACTAAGGCGACGCTGCACCAGGATAGCAGCACAGTGTCTGTGGGCCTGATGCTCCTCCGTGCAGAACACCAAAAGCTAAATGAGAGGGCGAAGGTGGTGGATTCGGGAAATGAAGAACTATCCCCAGCGCACAAAGCCCTCACACAGCAGGTAGTGGAACTTCCAGAAAGGATTTGGACCCTGGAGTGTAGGGCTGAGGATTGAGAAGGCTGTAGCTGGCAAAACAACATAAGAATCCTTGGTTTGCCAGCCGGGATTGAAAATGGCAACATGGTGGCATACCTGGAACCGTGACTCGGTACAGTGGTGGCCCCAGGGGCCCTGACATCATTTTACACCCTTGAAAGAGCACATTGAGTGGCGGCTGTCCTGCTGGTGCCGGAACAACCCCCGCGACCAGTGGTGGCCAGGCTGCTACATTACCGGGACAGAGACATCCTGCTGCAGAAAACCGGGACAGTTGGCCCCTTCATGGTAAATATTAATAAGGTCTTAATGTTCCTGGATTACACCTTGGATCTCCAACGGAAACACGGCTCGTTTCTGGAGGTAAAGAGAACACTCAGAGAAGAAGGCCTCCAGTACTCCCTCATTTTCCCTGCCCGAATCCGCATTGTCCTGGATGGTAAGACTTACTTTTGTGATGACTGCAAGGAAGCCTGGGACTGGATAGAGACATATCACACTGAGACCCCCCGGTCAGTGCAGAAACTCCAGCTAACAACAGAAAGCCATAAGCCCAGGAAGCAACCTAAACAAAGACCTGGGAGTACTGTAACAAAGAAAACAAGCCCCTCACAGACTGAGCGAGAAAGAGCGGCAGCGCTGCAGGCAGTGGCCGAGATCGTCCAGGAGGGCGGCTCTCCATCAGAGACAGAATCGAACTCCATGAAGGGGACTAAGGGATTGGACTCGGATTCCTCCGACAAAGTTAGTCTCGATCTACCGGTGATGACCCCGGGGACGGCAGACGACATTGCATGATTAAACGTCCCCACCACGAATGGCAGTGCATTTGGACTCTCTGAGGGGGACAGCATCATCTTGAAGTCATAAAGGATTTACCATGGCCGGATAAATACTGAGGCCAGTGCACAAGGCACCGCTCCGCACCACAACGTTCCTCATAGCATCGCACTGCACATCACAGTGCGCTAATTGGAACGGCCAAGACCCCCCTGAAGGCCCCCACTGTGGCAGGTTTGGGCCTCTATCAGTTCTCACGAAGTTACATTTTGAGTTTGGGCAGATGGTCATTGCCAGTATGGTCTGGAGCTGTGGAGTTGTTGATTGTTGGTACTCTTTGTTTTTGATTTGCTTTGTTCGTCACATAGGCGGGGACACTTCATTTTATCTCTTCAATGACCTAGGCGGGGTGGGGGACACGGGGGGGAGTACTTGGGATGACGATACATCACCAAGACCTGAAATTTCTCACATGGAATATCAGGGGTATGGGGTCAATGTCTAAGCATCACAACATACACAATTACTTGAAGCGCAGAGGTATACAGATAGCGTTTTTACAGGAGATACACCTCATCCGGGGGAAGTGGAAAGGTTGCACAGGAGTTGGAGAGGGCAGATATTCACTATCACATTCTCAGCATACACCCGAGGGGCGCTGATATGGGTCCGTCCATGGGTCCCTTTCAAAGTAACATGCACTTCAATTGACAAGGAGGGTAGATATGTCCTCCTTGCAGGGAGACTACTGGGCCAGGAGATCACGCTCGGCTGCCTTTATGCGCCCAACCAAGACCAAATGGCCTGTATGACCTCTCTCTCTCTGCTCGTATAGCTGACATCAAAGTGGGACATGTGATTTTAGGAGGTGACCTCAACTGTGCGGCTGATGTGGTAATGGACCGGTCCCACCCCCCTCTCAAGGGCGCAGGCCCATAGGACAGCGGCGGCGTTAAGGGAGTGGATGGCCCACTTGGATGACAGGACATTTGGACAGGGACAGGGACAGGGAATATTCCCACATACACCAGCTCCATACGAGATTAGATGCATTTTGGTACTCCCCATGCATCAGTGGTTCCATTAGACACACAGAGTATTTAGGCCGGACATTCTCAGACCATAGTCCTATGCTACTGTCGTACCAACATCATGGGCAAAGACCTCCGATTCCGACATAGAGACTCAACCCCCTGTCGTTGGAAGACGTACCCTTTGCGGAATCTCTGCAATCCTTAATAGATACATACTTCATTCATAATGCACGCTAGGCGTCCTCGGTATTGGTGGAGTGGGAGGCATTCAAGGTGGTAGTGAGGGGGCACTGTATGGGACAAACAACTGGGATACAGAGGGAACTACACTGGGAGCTTCTGGCCGTGGAGGGGGAAATGCGCACGTTAGACATTATACAGGGGGCGTGAGCACACGCACATACACGGCTACTCACCCCACGTAAACGATATGAGGAGGCCCTCGAGAGACTTCAATCACACGACTACAGGGCATACATGGACAGAGGTAAAAGGGGAAGGCCGGTCGCTAACCGGCATGGCTAATTAGGCCTGAGACCCAGAGTTCCCCAATCAATCGCATTAAGACCACAACAGCTACAACTGAATTTGACCCAGGTAGGATTAATGGCCTTTCAGAGGTAGTACGAGCTGTTATATATCACCCCCCAGGCAACCCCCCTGGAGGAGCTTCATGCTTTCCTGGCCCCGCTTGCCTAACACTGTGGATGACCATATTGCAGAAGAGCTGGGTGGCCCCGTTACTATACAAGAGGTCCGTGGTGCCATTGCCTCGATGGCTGGTGGTAAAACACAGGACCCTTATGGCCGCCCGGCAGAGTTCTTTACGAAGTATGTAGCTGGACTGGCCCCCACCTGGTGACTATGTACACTGAGGCTCTACGGCTAGGACACTTACCAGACTCTACACAAAATGCATTAGTGATCCCGCTTCCCAAAAAGTCTGGTCCTGATGTTGGGATGACAGACTTCAGACCCCTGTCCATGCTCAACACCGACGTTACGATATTAAGTAAAATCCTAGCACTTAGACTGCTCCCCCATATGATACAGTTGATCCATCCTGATCAGAATGGGTTCATCCCCTCCCGCAATACATCGTACAATCTACGCAGACTGAACTCAGTACTCTACCACTCGGACGTTGGGTCTCTCCCACAGGCTGCCTTTCTATCAGTTGATCTGGAAAAGGCGTTCGATACTGTGAGATGGGAATACCTCCTTGAGGTCATGCAGAGGCTGGGGGCAAGATGGGTGAAATGGGTAAGGCTGTTATACTCCCACCCCACAGCACGGGTCAAGATGGGTAAGATTATCGCACCACAGTATGCGATAACACGCGGCACCAGTCAGGGATGCCCCTTATCTCCGCTGTTGTCCGCATTGGCGATAGAGCCGTTGGCTGCGCTCTTCTGCCAGGGAGGGGAGGGTCTGGATCTGACACTGGGCGGCAGAACCCATGCCATTTCCTTGTATGCGGATGATATACTGATCTACCTGGGTGACGCTGTGAGAGGGGCGGAAACTGCCTTCAGACTATTGGACGTCTTCGGGGCACTATCGGGCCTTCGGGTTAATCAGCGCAAAACGCACCTATTTCCGGTGGGCGGCCCCCTCCCCAGACCCCGAGTGCTCCCTGTTGATTGCAATTGGACCACCGACATGTTTAAATATTTGGGTATTTGGATTTTCCACTCACTGGATGACTTAAAAGAGGGCAACTTAGATGGTTCACTGATAGAATATGAATGACAAAAACATCGATGTTAAAAATATCGAGAAAAAATATATAGATTGCAAAAATATCGACTCCCATAATTACACAGGTAAGTACAAAAATATTGAATCAAAAATATCGATGTAAACAATATAGATGTAAAAAATATCGATTTAAATATATATATAAAATAAATTAAGATATATTAAATATATTAAATATATATATATATTAATTTTGACAAAATAAATTAAATTTAATATATATTTTAACAAAATATAACAAATAAACTTAATTAAAAAAATTAAACACACAAACATAATAATTTATACATATATATATATTTATATACATATATATATATATCTATATATATTTGGTTTAAAATAATGGATAAACTATTATCTTTAATATATTTTAAAACTGTAAAATTATATGAAAATAAAATATATATATCAATAATTTAAAATATAAAAAAACATTCTATAATAATTTAAAACATTAAACTATTAAAAAATATTTAAACTTAAATTTCCTAATACAATCAGTGCAACACTAGGGAAAGTGTTGGATAGAAAAATAATTAAATTTACTATTCCAACTCCAGTGAGTGAAACAGTAGGGAAAGTGTTGGATAACGGAGGGGTAAAAATTACTATTCCCACTCCAGTGAGAGCAACAGTAGGGAAAGTGTTGGATAGAGGAGGGGAAAAAATGACTATTCCCACTGCAAAGAATGCAACAGTAGGTAAAGTGTTGGATAGCGGAGGAGTGAAAACTACTATTCCCACTCCAAAGAGTGCAACAGTAGAGAAAGTGTTGGATAGCGAAGGGGTAAACATTACTATTCCCACTCCAAACAGTGCAACAGTAGGGAAAGTGTTGGATAGCGGAGGGGTAAAAATTACTATTCCCACTCTAGTGAGAGCAACAGTAGGGAAAGTGTTGGATAGCGGAGGGGAAAAAACTACTATTCCCACTCCAAAGAGTGCAACAGTAGGGAAAGTGTTGGATAGTGGTCGGGTAAAAATTACAATTTCCACTCCAGTGAGAGCAACAGTAGGGAAAGTGTTGGATAGAGGAAGGGTAAAAATGACTATTCCCACTCCAATCAGTGCAACAGTAGGGAAAGTGTTGGATAGCGAAGAGACACAATTACTATCCACACTCATACAGTTAAAACAAAAATAAAAAACATTAAAAATGATAAAAAAATCATAAAGATAAATAAACAATATTTAGAAATGAAAAATCAAATATATTAAATATATAAAAATTAAAAATATTATAATAATAATTGCATATAAAAAACCTACAAATAACATATAGTATAAAATAATGAATACATTTATAAAATAAAATTCTTTTAAAATAGAAAATATTTACAAACAAATAAATTAATTAATACATAAATGTATTTATTGTATTTCCTGCCCTATAACACCACACAATAACAAATCACTTCAATGTTTTTAAATACATTTTTTTCCAAAATTAACATAATTAAGAATCAATTTAAAAACATATTATTAATAAAAAAACGAATAAACATCAATTGACTACACACACTTTAACACTATGATATCCACAACACACACCTAAATTAAACTCTAAAATAATAAAACACAATTAAAACTTATTTATAAATTAAAAACTATTACTATTAACAAATAATAATAAAATAATTTAAATGTATTAATACCCACCCTTTACCCCTTCAAAAGTGAAAACAACAGACAAAAAAATTATACTATTACCCAAAATACAAATTACTTCCCACCTTTTACTCCTATAAACAGCAAAACACACACTTAAAATTAATTACACAATTGCCATAATTAATTACAAATTGATTAATTAAAATTAATTAACATCCAATTATTAATTCATCAATTAAAAATAAATTACTTCCCACCCTTAACACCTATAAACACCACAACACACCTAACATTAATTACACAATTACCATGTTTAATTACCAATTAATAAATTAAAATAAATTACCAGCCAATTATTAATTAATTAATAATAAATTACTTTACACATTTAACACTATAACATCTCAATTAAACAAATATTAATAAACAAAAAATAATCAATAAATTTAATATATTTAAATTACTTCCCACCCTATTCACCTATAAACCCACAACCTGCTACGGAACAAAAAACGCAAAATTCAAATAATGAAAAAATGTATAACTAATAAAAATTTAACACATATATTAAAAATACAAACAATTCTTATACAAAAAACATACAACACATACATATAAAATATATACTAAAATACATAACATTAATAAACCAACGATATTTTTAACAACTATATTTTTGCAAACGATATTAAACACTTTGATATTTTTAACATCGATATTACTTATCTAAAATCGATATTCTTGACCATGAGAATCTCTATGTCGATATTTCTGAGCCACGATATTTGCAACTCGATATTTGTGCAACTCGATATTTTTGAATCGATATTCTGTCTCTGCACCAACTTAGATAAGGCTCTCCGCTCACTCCGCTCTAGTATCACCTTCTGGAGTTCCCTGCAGCTCCCTCTGATGGCCAGAGTCTCCCTGACCAAAATGGTCATGTTGCCCCACCTCTTGTATTTTTTTGCCAATTTGCCAGTGTTAATGCCCCTGGGTTGGTTTCACCCACTAGATGCACTGGTGCGAGATCATATTTGGGGGGATGGGAGACGAAGAGTGTCATTACAAATCCTCCGGCGTCCTATGGGGGAGGGGGCACTGGGGGTGCCGGACTTTGAATTCTACCAGTTGGCTGCACAGCTGCAGTGGGTGGCCCAATGGTTAGAGGAAGTGAACCAGGAGGGGAATTACTTGATGGAACCAGGACAGCGTCCACGCCTTTTGTTGGCAAAACTCCTGAATCAGTCCACTAAGGGACCATACAACTCGACGCTGCAAACTACAGCCCTGCAGTGTTGGAGACGCTGTATGACACGACTGCCAGAAGCCCTGAGATACTCCCCAGCACTACCGCTGGTGGGACTGCCTTTCGGTGAGCCGCAGTCGATCCTTGGAGTGGAGCAGCTGGCACCCTGGACAGATGCAGGGATTGAGCAGGTGGGGCACTGTTATAAGGATAAACTTTTACTCCCCTTTGCAGAACTGGTGGATGTGTGTTTATTATATACGAGGTGCTGGTACGGACGTTTGGACGACTGTGGGGTGCGATCAGGGAAGAACCAGAAACACATGTGGTGCTCCACTCCTTGGTCACATTGGGTACAGCGGGTCATCAAATCAAATGGTTTTACGCACCTCTTCTTGAGGCGTCCTTGATCCCACTGCTGATACTACGGGTTAAATGGGAGAGACTCTTAGATAGAGAGCTCACGGATGCAGAATGGGGCAGAATGTTAGAATTCCCTGAGAAAATATCACGCAATACCAGGCTAAAATATATTCAATTTAATTATATCCATATGTCCTACATGACCCCTCATCGCCTTTTTGCTGCCTTTGGGGGAGAACTGAGGAGCTGCCCGTGGTGCAGTCAACTGGACACAGACTTCGGCAACATGACTTGGGTTTGTGAGAAGCTACAAGGCTTCTGGCAACCGGTGTTGGATGAGATTAATGCTGTGCTAGGACATACACTTACTCTAACAATAGAAGTCTGCCTGCTTGGCCTATTCCCCAGACCCTCTAAGCATAAGGTGGGAATGGATTTATAGACCTGGCCTTGGCACTGGTCAAGAGACGAATTGCGGTGACATAGGAGTCAAACATAGGGCCGCAGATTAACACCTGGACACAGGAGGTGTTTAGGTGGGCCGGATCTGATGGGAGAGCTCTCAGTAGAGAAGAGTTAAAAGGCCTACGCCAACACCCAATTGCTGACCTCTGGAAGGAAACTTGGTTTGCTTGGGAACACCCGAGCCACCGTAATAGCACAGACAAAGACAGTGGGTCCTATACGGACGGAGACATTGAGAACACTGGAGATAAGATGGGGTAGCCTACGGTAGCCGTTCGAGACGAACATGATTACTTCCTTGCCCACTCCTCCCCCCCCTTGTGTGCTGTGGTATGGAACACACAAATGCATCTGACATGACAGCGGGTTGGGCCTGTTCTGACCTGGAACCACCCCACAAGTCTTTCTGCCCTTCAATTGCCTTTCACATAAGTTCTGGGCCCCTAACATGCGCTAGTTGAGTTACTCAAATTTATGCCTACTTAGGTGTATTCCAGTTATGCTTTTGCAAACGAGATTATTAGATGGCACTACAGCACTTCCCACCTGATCGAAAAGACCTCAGAGTGAAAGAGACACCTCACAGATAGCGGACATTAAGCACTTGAGGCACACAAGCTGCTGAGACCTAAAGACCCATTGAGTTAAGTGGGTAAGAAACATTGGCCATTAAAAGAGCTCCTTACATCAGTACATTGACAAGCACCTACAACTCTCACTTCTGCTGTATAACGTCGCCATATTCTGTATTCTAAGTGTCTACAGAAAATGTAACAAGAAATGTCATCTGTTCTTTATATAATGCAATATATGATAACAAAATGGCAATAAAGATATTTAAAAAGAAAAATGGTGGCTGTGCTGCCGAGAGCTAAAGTGAAGTACGTTCGTGAAAGACTGGGGATAGAAAAGCCCAGTGCTCTGTCCATTCTTGTCAAAGATCAGACCCCTGGAAAATCCAATGATTCATCCATTCCAGTCAAGGATCAGGATCTTCCCAGTTTTCACAGAAGAAAATGTATGCCCCCATTAAGGAAGCTTTTGTCTTCAAAGTTCAAAGATTATTTTATGTAAACTGTAATATAAACTATTCTTGGTGTTATCAGTGTTCTTTGCCATATCACTATGTTACTGATCTGTTTGATATTAAATAGATTACAGCTTGTCAGGGGCATGTTTTTGCTCATAACAGATTGTTTCTCTTTGTTGGGGGTGTATATTTGTGGTGATTTTGTTGTTTTTTGTTGGGTTGTACTCAGTTAGAACATTGGATAAGGGATGATGGGGTAAAAGTTTGAGAGATTGATGTGTGAGGAGGATTTCACGGGTTGCAGTTGCTGCCTGACTGTTGGTACTGTCAGACGAATAAATACCTTACTTCTACTTGAAGGTGTTGTCCTTTCAGCATCAAAGACTACTCATTAGAATACAAATCACCATTAATCCTCATAAACATCTATATCAACCCTAGCTCAAAAGAAAAAAGGCTGATGGTGGTAAAATTATGTCAAATTATAATGGACATAAACTCAGTTTATAAAGATGCTGATATCATTATGACAATCGCACTTTAACCTTAGCTTGTTTCACAGTCAAGACGAAGAAGCCGACCAATATGAGGTAGGCAACCTCTGGGTAATCCCAGACCAGGTCCTTCCCATTGGTAGGTGCCCCAATTAACTTGGGAAAAGCATCTTTGAATTTTGCTCAGCAGTGGGCTCCCAGATGTAAATGGCAGATTCTCAAGGGACATTCCATCTTCATGGACTCAGATGACAGAGAACAAATTTTCCTATTTAGATTACCCACTGGCAAAACACCTCCATATTCAGTCACATAGGACAGTTTAAAAATGATCAGCCTCCAGAAAGTGACTACCATGCCCAATTTATCACGCTGTCCTCAAGGACACTGATCTTCCCCATAACAAAAACACTGTTGGCAGAAGCACACACCACAAACCTGAAGGGATGAAGATGGGACAAACAAAAACTTCCGGAAATCCTAGATCACTGTATTATTTTCATCTCAAGGAGTACAAGAGAAGAAACGCTGATAACCAACTGAGAGAGTTTCAGGGAGTACAACAAAATATCTCATGACACAAAGCAGGGTTGGCCTGACTCTGAAGGAGTGAGCAAAAGGATAGAGTTTTCCGGAAGTGAGAGTCATCAAAAGAATTCTAAACAAATACCTACAGCAACTACGAGCTTACCCACCGAACAAAGTAGTAAAACTGTCAGTGAAATCATGTAGTAAAAGAATCAAAACGGAACTTTGAGGGGAAAGTCTAAGGCTGACTGTGCAAGTTTTTGAGTTACAGCTGTTCACAGGAGTTTATATCACAATCTCTAATGTATGTATGTGGGACGTTTTGGCCTTGAAATATTGCAAAAACCCAATAGAATTTGTTATAAAAAAAGGAACTTTGGATAGTCAAAAAAATGCTGTTATGACGAGTATTGGGCCACCCTCATATGTGCCAGCAAAAGCAGAAACTCAGAAAAAGTCTGGCAAAAAGTAAACAGAAAAGAACATGGGACACCCAGCTCAAACAATGCAAATATCAGTAAACAAGAGTAGGTGAATTATTTAACAACCCACTTCTCTATTGGCGAATCTGACCAGAGTCCAATAAAAATCTCAATGACAAACACAACAAATATAATTACTGATCGTACAAGAACAAGAAAGGACTATCCCACATGGAAAAAAGATCTCTCTAACGCCAACACCCAAAACTTTCTACAGCAAGGCCAGATAACATAATAAAAGAAGGCCATGATGATAGGCACCCTGGCCCAATACACTGCTGCCTTACAGGAAACATAGACTACATTAGTGTTGAAATCCAAAAGATAATTATAAAATCACGCTGTGACTGCTCGTCAGGCAGCAAAGGGATACTCCAGGCTCTGTTCAAAAAGAAGCCTTCACTATGGGCTGAAAAGCTGCTAACATTATAAATCAAGGCCTTCTAACAGAGGAAATACCAGAATCATGGAGGGAATCAATAATTCACCCTATCTACAAAGAAGAGAAGTTAACACAGATAAGTAACTATTGGCTAATAGCCCTTTTGGACATTAAAGCAAAATGCTTTGCAAGCCTATTACTAGAAGATCTGAGGAGTTAGGCATACCTACAAGGAATAATACCCTTGATTCAACAGGATTTCAGCAAAAACAAGGATGTACTCTGAATTTGATGGCAATCTTTTTCTCATGGATTGAACTGGCGAACCCATTCAGTACTGTACATATGCTTTCTTATTTTAAGGCAGTCTTCGACTAAGTCCTGAGGAAATCACTCTGAGAAAAATTCCAAACGTGTGGGATCCCAACAAAGCTACGAGACCTATAAAACATTTGCACACAGATACATGGACAAGAATAAAGCTAAGTAATGGAAGATCTCTTTCCAGGAAAATTAAAACAGCAGTAGGGCGCAAGGAAGGGTGCATCCTGGTGAATTCTGAACTCATACTGGCAAATGGACTTGGCTAATGCACATCCCCCAAAGTTAGGTGAAGACAATTATCCAACCTACTGTATGCAGATGGTGATGCTGAGCAACACAAAAGCTGGTCTTCAGAGGCTGATCCCTAATCTCAATGAATACCCTATGTTCCAATAAACTGGAAGTTAATTTGGAAAAAACGAAAATGATTATCTTTGGCAAAAGGATAAAAAAAAACTAGCACATTGCAGATAGACTGAAACTGCTTTAAAAAAGTTTCAGAATACAAATATGCAGGTGTCTGGATAAAGTCTTGAGGAAATTACTGGTGGCAAAAAAGATCAATCAAAACTAAAGCGAATGCTTCCCAAACCGCTTTCATCGCCTCATCCAAAAGCTTATGTGATTCTAGCCAGGACCCAATCCTTCAGGTTTTAAAAAGCAAAACTCATTCCAACAATCTCATACAACACTGAAATAATGTTGAGTGCGGATACCAAGGTGCTGGATGCCTTGGTGACAAGAATTTATAAATACATCTTTCGTATAACAAAAAATGTCCTTCCCAGCTCAGGTTATAATCAAATTCAGCCTAATCAATCTGTGGCCAGGCAGTTTATGTTTCTCAAGCTCTGTCATAAATTGAGATCATTAAAGCCTGATACATTAGACAATCTCATATGGCAAGATATAATGAGCCTTAGCAGTAATTCGGTTCTCTGCCATTACCTAGGAGAAAGCACACATGGGAGGAATGGAATCTGCACGTCAAAAATACAGAATTAAAAAAAATCCCAAACATCAGCATGCGGAAGCTGAGTAGACTGCTTGTTAAAAATGTAATGGCACAGTTCACTCACGCCTGGATGGGTATTAATATTTATAATGGGACAGGTAAACAGCTATACCCTGGGACAACCTATTTCAAAGTGTACAAAAATAGGTTCATGGCCCTCCGGCTAGGGACAATTCCCACACTGGACTTTATCTCAAAATAGCAAAAACAATCTACAGAGGATAAATGCAGACTCTGCAAAAGAGATACTGAAACAATTGCCCACATAGTATGCCTGTGCTCCGTGTTGCTAGATACCCACAAACCTTTGCTATGCTGGCCGTTCAATAACCTGATGGTCTGAATATGATTAAAATATATATTTTATAAGTGCTAACTTTTGTTTGGCAAACAACAGTTGATGGACAGAATGCAGAACAATGTCATACATTCACCCCAGTACAGAGATCTGGGCCTAAATCCATCGTTTTTTTGCTCACCATGCCATACCAGTTTGAACCCAGCCATATGCAAATCAGTCTTGACCATGTGCCTCATGGGAACAGTCCAGCCCGAACTGCCAAGCCAGGTCCTCCCTGGACTGGAAACAAGCATCCTAGGACCGGTTTCAGGGTTTCACCCCTCTTCAGCCAGGATAGCTTGATTCCAGTGGCATGGAGAGCACGGGACCCACGTCTGGGCATACCCGTCCCACTCGGGTGACAAATGCAAAAACATCAGTTGATGGACAGAATGCAGAACAATGTCATACATTCACCCCAGTACAGAGATCTGGGCCTAAATCCATCGTTTTTTGCTCACCATGCCATACCAGTTTGAACCCAGCCATATGCAAATCAGTCTTGACCCTGTGCCTCATGGGAACAGTCCAGCCCGAACTGCCAAGCCAGGTCCTCCCTGGACTGGAAACAAGCATCCTAGGACCGGTTTCGGGGTTTCACCCCTCTTCAGCCAGGATAGCTTGATTCCAGTGGCATGGAGAGCACGGGACCCACGTCTGGGCATACCCGTCCCACTCGGGGTGACAAATGCAAAAACAACAGTTGATGGACAGAATGCAGAACAATGTCATACATTCACCCCAGTACAGAGATCTGGGCCTAAATCCATCGTTTTTTGCTCACCATGCCATACCAGTTTGAACCCAGCCATATGCAAATCAGTCTTGACCCTGTGCCTCATGGGAACAGTCCAGCCCGAACTGCCAAGCCAGGTCCTCCATGGACTGGAAACAAGCATCCTAGGACCGGTTTCGGGGTTTCACCCCTCTTCAGCCAGGATAGCTTGATTCCAGTGGCATGGAAAGCACGGGACCCACGTCTGGGCATACCCGTCCCACTCGGGGTGACAAATGCAAAAACAACAGTTGATGGACAGGATGCAGAACAATGTCATACATTCACCCCAGTACTGAGATCTGGGCCTAAATCCATCGTTTTTTTGCTCACCATGCCATACCAGTTTGAACCCAGCCATATGCAAATCAGTCTTGACCCTGTGCCTCATGGGAACAGTCCAGCCCGAACTGCCAAGCCAGGTCCTCCCTGGACTGGAAACAAGCATCCTAAGACCGGTTTCGGGGTTTCACCCCTCTTCAGCCAGGATAGCTTGATTCCAGTGGCATGGAGAGCACGGGACCCACGTCTGGGCATACCCGTCCCACTCGGGGTGACAAATGCAAAAACAACAGTTGATGGACAGAATGCAGAACAATGTCATACATTCACCCCAGTACAGAGATCTGGGCCTAAATCCATCGTTTTTTGCTCACCATGCCATACCAGTTTGAACCCAGCCATATGCAAATCAGTCTTGACCCTGTGCCTCATGGGAACAGTCCAGCCCGAACTGACAAGCCAGGTCCTCCCTGGACTGGAAACAAGCATCCTAGGACCGGTTTCGTGGTTTCACCCCTCTTCAGCCAGGATAGCTTGATTCCAGTGGCATGGAGAGCACGGGACCCACGTCTGGGCATACCCGTCCCACTCGGGGTGACAAATGCAAAAACAACAGTTGATGGACAGAGTGCAGAACAATGTCATACATTCACCCCAGTACAGAGATCTGGGCCTAAATCCATCGTTTTTTTGCTCACCATGCCATACCAGTTTGAACCCAGCCATATGCAAATCAGTCTTGATCCTGTGCCTCATGGGAACAGTCCAGCCCGAACTGCCAAGCCAGGTCTTCCCTGGACTGGAAACAAGCATCCTAGGACCGGTTTCGGGGTTTCACCCCTCTTCAGCCAGGATAGCTTGATTCCAGTGGCATGGAGAGCACGGGACCCACGTCTGGGCATACCCGTCCCACTCGGGGTGACAAATGCAAAAACAACAGTTGATGGACAGAATGCAGAACAATGTCATACATTCACCCCAGTACAGAGATCTGGGCCTAAATCCATCGTTTTTTTGCTCACCATGCCATACCAGTTTGAACCCAGCCATATGCAAATCAGTCTTGACCCTGTGCCTCATGTGAACAGTCCAGCCCGAACTGCCAAGCCAGGTCCTCCCTGGACTGGAAACAAGCATCCTAGGACCGGTTTCAGGGTTTCACCCCTCTTCAGCCAGGATAGCTTGATTCCAGTGGCATGGAGAGCACGGGACCCACGTCTGGGCATACCCGTCCCACTCGGGGTGACAAATGCAAAAACAACAGTTGATGGACAGAATGCAGAACAATGTCATACATTCACCCCAGTACAGAGATCTGGGCCTAAATCCATCGTTTTATGCTCACCATGCCATACCAGTTTGAACCCAGCCATATGCAAATCAGTCTTGACCCTGTGCCTCATGGGAACAGTCCAGCCCGAACTGCCAAGCCAGGTCCTCCCTGGACTGGAAACAAGCATCCTAGGACCGGTTTCGGGGTTTCACCCCTCTTCAGCCAGGATAGCTTGATTCCAGTGGCATGGAGAGCGCGGGACCCACGTCTGGGCATACCCGTCCCACTCGGGGTGACAAATGCAAAAACAACAGTTGATGGACAGAATGCAGAACAATGTCATACATTCACCCCAGTACAGAGATCTGGGCCTAAATCCGTCGATTGCAATGTTCAACACTCCGTCCATCATCCCCTTTGGTTTTGCTTTGTTCGCCCTAAGTTGGCAGGGTATGCCCAGACGTGGGTCCTTTGCTCACTTTGCCACTGGATTCAAGCTAGCAAGGCTGATGACGGCTGTTAGCCAGAAACCAGTCCCAGGATGCTTGTTTCCGGTCCAGGGAAGACATGGCTTGGCAGTTCGGGCTGGACTGTTCCCATGAGGCACAGGGTCAGACTGATTTGCATATGGCCATGTCTGAACTGGGGTGGCGGAGTGAGCTAAAGAATGATGATGGATTAAACCCAGATCAGTTGACTGGGGGTGAGTGCTTGCAATGTTCAACACTCCGTCCATCATCCCCTTTGGTTTTGCTTTGTTCGCCCTAAGTTGGCAGGGTATGCCCAGACGTGGGTCCCTTGCTCACTTTGCCACTGGATTCAAGCTAGCCTGGCTGATGACGGCTGTTAGCCAGAAACCGGTCCCAGGATGCTTGTTTCCGGTCCAGGGAAGACATGGCTTGGCAGTTCGGGCTGGACTGTTCCCATGAGGCACAGGGTCAGACTGATTTGCATATGGTCATGTCTGAACTGGGGTGGCGGAGTGAGCTAAAGAATGATGATGGATTAAATCCAGATCAGTTGACTGGGGGTGAGTGCTTGCAATGTTCAACACTCCGTCCATCATCCCCTTTGGTTTTGCTTTGTTCGCCCTAAGTTGGCAGGGTATGCCCAGACGTGGGTCCCTTGCTCACTTTGCCACTGGATTCAAGCTAGCCTGGCTGATGACGGCTGTTAGCCAGAAACCGGTCCCAGGATGCTTGTTTCCGGTCCAGGGAAGACATGGCTTGGCGGTTCGGGCTGGACTGTTCCCATGAGGCACAGGGTCAGACTGATTTGCATATGGCCATGTCTGAACTGGGGTGGCGGAGTGAGCTAAAGAATGATGATGGATTAAACCCAGATCAGTTGACTGGGGGTGAGTGCTTGCAATGTTCAACACTCCGTCCATCATCCCCTTTGGTTTTGCTTTGTTCGCCCTAAGTTGGCAGGGTATGCCCAGACGTGGGTCCCTTGCTCACTTTGCCACTGGATTCAAGCTAGCCTGGCTGATGACGGCTGTTAGCCAGAAACCGGTCCCAGGATGGTTGTTTCCGGTCCAGGGAAGACATGGCTTGGCAGTTCGGGCTAGACTGTTCCCATGAGGCACAGGGTCAGACTGATTTGCATATGGCCATGTCTGAACTGGGGTGGCGGAGTGAGCTAAAGAATGATGATGGATTAAACCCAGATCAGTTGACTGGGGGTGAGTGCTTGCAATGTTCAACACTCCGTCCATCATCCCCTTTGGTTTTGCTTTGTTCGCCCTAAGTTGGCAGGGTATGCCCAGATGTGGGTCCCTTGCTCACTTTGCCACTGGATTCAAGCTAGCCTGGCTGATGACGGCTGTTAGCCAGAAACCGGTCCCAGGATGCTTGTTTCCGGTCCAGGGAAGACATGGCTTGGCAGTTCGGGCTGGACTGTTCCCATGAGGCACAGGGTCAGACTGATTTGCATATGGCCATGTCTGAACTGGGGTGGCGGAGTGAGCTAAAGAATGATGATGGATTAAACCCAGATCAGTTGACTGGGGGTGAGTGCTTGCAATGTTCAACACTCCGTCCATCATCCCCTTTGGTTTTGCTTTGTTCGCCCTAAGTTGGCAGGGTATACCCAGACGTGGGTCCCTTGCTCACTTTGCCACTGGATTCAAGCTAGCCTGGCTGATGATGGCTGTTAGCCAGAAACCGGTCCCAGGATGCTTGTTTCCGGTCCAGGGAAGACATGGCTTGGCAGTTCGGGCTGGACTGTTCCCATGAGGCACAGGGTCAGACTGATTTGCATATGGCCATGTCTGAACTGGGGTGGCGGAGTGAGCTAAAGAATGATGATGGATTAAACCCAGATCAGTTGACTGGGGGTGAGTGCTTGCAATGTTCAACACTCCGTCCATCATCCCCTTTGGTTTTGCTTTGTTCGCCCTAAGTTGGCAGGGTATGCTCAGACGTGGGTCCCTTGCTCACTTTGCCACTGGATTCAAGCTAGCCTGGCTGATGACGGCTGTTAGCCAGAAACCGGTCCCAGGATGCTTGTTTCCGGTCCAGGGAAGACATGGCTTGGCAGTTCGGGCTGGACTGTTCCCATGAGGCACAGGGTCAGACTGATTTGCATATGGCCATGTCTGAACTGGGGTGGCGGAGTGAGCTAAAGAATGATGATGGATTAAACCCAGATCAGTTGACTGGGGGTGAGTGCTTGCAATGTTCAACACTCCGTCCATCATCCCCTTTGGTTTTGCTTTGTTCGCCCTAAGTTGGCAGGGTATGCCCAGACGTGGGTCCCTTGCTCACTTTGCCACTGGATTCAAGCTAGCCTGGCTGATGACGGCTGTTAGCCAGAAACCGGTCCCAGGATGCTTGTTTCCGGTCCAGGGAAGACATGGCTTGGCAGTTCGGGCTGGACTGTTCCCATGAGGCACAGGGTCAGACTGATTTGCATATGGTCATGTCTGAACTGGGGTGGCGGAGTGAGCTAAAGAATGATGATGGATTAAACCCAGATCAGTTGACTGGGGGTGAGTGCTTGCAATGTTCAACACTCCGTCCATCATCCCCTTTGGTTTTGCTTTGTTCGCCCTAAGTTGGCAGGGTATGCCCAGACGTGGGTCCCTTGCTCACTTTGCACTGGATTCAAGCTAGCCTGGCTGATGACGGCTGTTAGCCAGAAACCGGTCCCAGGATGCCTGTTTCCGGTCCAGGGAAGACATGGCTTGGCAGTTCGGGCTGGACTGTTCCCATGAGGCACAGGGTCAGACTGATTTGCATATGGCCATGTCTGAACTGGGGTGGCGGAGTGAGCTAAAGAATGATGATGGATTAAACCCAGATCAGTTGACTGGGGGTGAGTGCTTGCAATGTTCAACACTCCGTCCATCATCCCCTTTGGTTTTGCTTTGTTCGCCCTAAGTTGGCAGGGTATGCCCAGACGTGGGTCCCTTGCTCACTTTGCCACTGGATTCAAGCTAGCCTGGCTGATGACGGCTGTTAGCCAGAAACCGGTCCCAGGATGGTTGTTTCCGGTCCAGGGAAGACATGGCTTGGCAGTTCGGGCTGGACTGTTCCCATGAGGCACAGGGTCAGACTGATTTGCATATGGCCATGTCTGAACTGGGGTGGCGGTGTGAGCTAAAGAATGATGATGGATTAAACCCAGATCAGTTGACTGGGGGTGAGTGCTTGCAATGTTCAACAATACGTCCATCATCCCCTTTGGTTTTGCTTTGTTCGCCCTAAGTTGGCAGGGTATGCCCAGACGTGGGTCCCTTGCTCACTTTGCCACTGGATTCAAGCTAGCCTGGCTGATGACAGCTGTTAGCCAGAAACCGGTCCCAGGATGCTTGTTTCCGGTCCAGGGAAGACATGGCTTGGCAGTTCGGGCTGGACTGTTCCCATGAGGCACAGGGTCAGACTGATTTGCATATGGTCATGTCTGAACTGGGGTGGCGGAGTGAGCTAAAGAATGATGATGGATTAAACCCAGATCAGTTGACTGGGGGTGAGTGCTTGCAATGTTCAACACTCCGTCCGTCATCCCCTTTGGTTTTGCTTTGTTCGCCCTAAGTTGGCAGGGTATGCCCAGACGTGGGTCCCTTGCTCACTTTGCCACTGGATTCAAGCTAGCCTGGCTGATGACGGCTGTTAGCCAGAAACCGGTCCCAGGATGCTTGTTTCCGGTCCAGGGAAGACATGGCTTGGCAGTTCGGGCTGGACTGTTCCCATGAGGCACAGGGTCAGACTGATTTGCATATGGCCATGTCTGAACTGGGGTGGCGGAGTGAGCTAAAGAATGATGATGGATTAAACCCAGATCAGTTGACTGGGGGTGAGTGCTTGCAATGTTCAACACTCCGTCCATCATCCCCTTTGGTTTTGCTTTGTTCGCCCTAAGTTGGCAGGGTATGCCCAGACGTGGGTCCCTTGCTCACTTTGCCACTGGATTCAAGCTAGCCTGGCTGATGACGGCTGTTAGCCAGAAACCGGTCCCAGGATGCTTGTTTCCGGTCCAGGGAAGACATGGCTTGGCAGTTCGGGCTGGACTGTTCCCATGAGGCACAGGGTCAGACTGATTTGCATATGGCCATGTCTGAACTGGGGTGGCGGAGTGAGCTAAAGAATGATGATGGATTAAACCCAGATCAGTTGACTGGGGGTGAGTGCTTGCAATGTTCAACACTCCGTCCATCATCCCCTTTGGTTTTGCTTTGTTCGCCCTAAGTTGGCAGGGTATGCCCAGACGTGGGTCCCTTGCTCACTTTGCCACTGGATTCAAGCTAGCCTGGCTGATGACGGCTGTTAGCCAGAAACCGGTCCCAGGATGGTTGTTTCCGGTCCAGGGAAGACATGGCTTGGCAGTTCGGGCTGGACTGTTCCCATGAGGCACAGGGTCAGACTGATTTGCATATGGCCATGTCTGAACTGGGGTGGTGGAGTGAGCTAAAGAATGATGATGGATTAAACCCAGATCAGTTGACTGGGGGTGAGTGCTTGCAATGTTCAACACTCCGTCCATCATCCCCTTTGGTTTTGCTTTGTTCGCCCTAAGTTGGCAGGGTATGCCCAGACGTGGGTCCCTTGCTCACTTTGCCACTGGATTCAAGCTAGTCTGGCTGATGACGGCTGTTAGCCAGAAACCGGTCCCAGGATGCTTGTTTCCGGTCCAGGGAAGACATGGCTTGGCAGTTCGGGCTGGACTGTTCCCATGAGGCACAGGGTCAGACTGATTTGCATATGGTCATGTCTGAACTGGGGTGGCGGAGTGAGCTAAAGAATGATGATGGATTAAACCCAGATCAGTTGACTGGGGGTGAGTGCTTGCAATGTTCAACACTCCGTCCATCATCCCCTTTGGTTTTGCTTTGTTCGCCCTAAGTTGGCAGGGTATGCCCAGACGTGGGTTCCTTGCTCACTTTGCCACTGGATTCAAGCTAGCCTGGCTGATGACGGCTGTTAGCCAGAAACCGGTCCCAGGATGGTTGTTTCCGGTCCAGGGAAGACATGGCTTGGCAGTTCGGGCTGGACTGTTCCCATGAGGCACAGGGTCAGACTGATTTGCATATGGCCATGTCTGAACTGGGGTGGCGGAGTGAGCTAAAGAATGATGATGGATTAAACCCAGATCAGTTGACTGGGGGTGAGTGCTTGCAATGTTCAACACTCCGTCCATCATCCCCTTTGGTTTTGCTTTGTTCGCCCTAAGTTGGCAGGGTATGCCCAGACGTGGGTTCCTTGCTCAATTTGCCACTGGATTCAAGCTAGCCTGGCTGATGACGGCTGTTAGCCAGAAACCGGTCCCAGGATGCTTGTTTCCGGTCCAGGGAAGACATGGCTTGGCAGTTCGGGCTGGAATGTTCCCATGAGGCACAGGGTCAGACTGATTTGCATATGGCCATGTCTGAACTGGGGTGGCGGAGTGAGCTAAAGAATGATGATGGATTAAACCCAGATCAGTTGACTGGGGGTGAGTGCTTGCAATGTTCAACACTCCGTCCATCATCCCCTTTCGTTTTGCTTTGTTCGCCCTAAGTTGGCAGGGTATGCCCAGACGTGGGTCCCTTGCTCACTTTGCCACTGGATTCAAGCTAGCCTGGCTGATGACGGCTGTTAGCCAGAAACCGGTCCCAGGATGCTTGTTTCCGCTCCAGGGAAGACATGGCTTGGCAGTTCGGGCTGGACTGTTCCCATGAGGCACAGGGTCAGACTGATTTGCATATGGCCATGTCTGAACTGGGGTGGCGGAGTGAGCTAAAGAATGATGATGGATTAAACCCAGATCAGTTGACTGGGGGTGACTGCTTGCAATGTTCAACACTCCGTCCATCATCCCCATTGGTTTTGCTTTGTTCACCCTAAGTTGGCAGGGTATGCCCAGACGTGGGTCCCTTGCTCACTTTGCCACTGGATTCAAGCTAGCCTGGCTGATGACGGCTGTTAGCCAGAAACCGGTCCCAGGATGCTTGTTTCCGGTCCAGGGAAGACATGGCTTGGCAGTTCGTGCTGGACTGTTCCCATGAGGGACAGGGTCAGACTGATTTGCATATGGCCATGTCTGAACTGGGGTGGCGGAGTGAGCTAAAGAATGATGATGGATTAAACCCAGATCAGTTGACTGGGGGTGAGTGCTTGCAATGTTCAACACTCCGTCCATCATCCCGTTTGGTTTTGCTTTGTTCGCCCTAAATTGGCAGGGTATGCCCAGACGTGGGTCCCTTGCTCACTTTGCCACTGGATTCAAGCTAGCCTGGCTGATGACGGCTGTTAGCCAGAAACCGGTCCCAGGATGCTTGTTTCCGGTCCAGGGAAGACATGGCTTGGCAGTTCGGGCTGGACTGTTCCCATGAGGCACAGGGTCAGACTGACTTGCATATGGCCATGTCTGAACTGGGGTGGCGGAGTGAGCTAAAGAATGATGATGGATTAAACCCAGATCAGTTGACTGGGGGTGAGTGCTTGCAATGTTCAACTCTCCGTCCATCATCCCCTTTGGTTTTGCTTTGTTCACCCTAAGTTGGCAGGGTATGCCCAGACGTGGGTCCCTTGCTCACTTTGCCACTGGATTCAAGCTAGCCTGGCTGATGATGGCTGTTAGCCGGAAACCGGTCCCAGGATGCTTGTTTCCGGTCCAGGGAAGACATTGCTTGGCAGTTCAGGCTGGACTGTTCCCATGAGGCACAGGGTCAGACTGATTTGCATATGGCCATGTCTGAACTGGGGTGGCGGAGTGAGCTAAAGAATGATGATGGATTAAACCCAGATCAGTTGACTGGGGGTGAGTGCTTGCAATGTTCAACACTCCGTCCATCATCCCCTTTGGTTTTGCTTTGTTCGCCCTAAGTTGGCTGGGTATGCCCAGACGTGGGTCCCTTGCTCACTTTGCCACTGGATTCAAGCTAGCCTGGCTGATGACGGCTGTTAGCCAGAAACCGGTCCCAGGATGCTTGTTTCCGGTCCAGGGAAGACATGGCCTTGCAGTTCGGGCTGGACGGTTCCCATGAGGCACAGGGTCAGACTGATTTGCATATGGCCATGTCTGAACTGGGGTGGCGGAGTGAGCTAAAGAATGATGATGGATTAAACCCAGATCAGTTGACTGGGGGTGAGTGCTTGCAATGTTCAACACTCCGTCCATCATCCCCTTTGGTTTTGCTTTGTTCGCCCTAAGTTGGCAGGGTATGCCCAGACGTGGGTCCCTTGCTCACTTTGCCCCTGGATTCAAGCTAGCCTGGCTGATGACGGCTGTTAGCCAGAAACCGGTCCCAGGATGCTTGTTTCCGGTCCAGGGAAGACATGGCTTGGCAGTTCGGGCTGGACTGTTCCCATGAGGCACAGGGTCAGACTGATTTGCATATGGCCATGTCTGAACTGGGGTGGCGGAGTGAGCTAAAGAATGATGATGGATTAAACCCAGATCAGTTGACTGGGGGTGAGTGCTTGCAATGTTCAACACTCCGTCCATCATCCCCTTTGGTTTTGCTTTGTTCGCCCTAAATTGGCAAGGTATGCCCAGACGTGGGTCCCTTGCTCACTTTGCCACTGGATTCAAGCTTGCCTGGCTGATGACGGCTGTTAGCCAGAAACTGGTCCCAGGATGCTTGTTTCCGGTCCAGGGAAGACATTGCTTGGCAGTTCGGGCTGGACTGTTCCCATGAGGCACAGGGTCAGATTGATTTGCATATGGCCATGTCTGAACTGGGGTGGCGGAGTGAGCTAAAGAATGATGATGGATTAAACCCAGATCAGTTGACTGGGGGTGAGTGCTTGCAATGTTCAACACTCCGTCCATCATCCCCTTTGGTTTTGCTTTGTTCGCCCTAAGTTGGCAGGGTATGCCCAGACGTGGGTCCCTTGCTCACTTTGCCACTGGATTCAAGCTAGCCTGGCTGATGATGGCTGTTAGCCAGAAACCGGTCCCAGGATGCTTGTTTCCGGTCCAGGGAAGACATGGCTTGGCAGTTCGGGCTGGACTGTTCCCATGAGGCACAGGGTCAGACTGATTTGCATATGGTCATGTCTGAACTGGGGTGGTGGAGTGAGCTAAAGAATGATGATGGATTAAACCCAGATCAGTTGACTGGGGGTGAGTGCTTGCAATGTTCAACACTCCGTCCATCATCCCCTTTGGTTTTGCTTTGTTCGGCCTAAGTTGGCAGGGTATGCCCAGACGTGGGTCCCTTGCTCACTTTGCCACTGGATTCAAGCTAGCCTGGCTGATGACGGCTGTTAGCCAGAAACCGGTCCCAGGATGCTTGTTTCCGGTCCAGGGAAGACATGGCTTGGCAGTTCGGGCTGGACTGTTCCCATGAGGCACAGGGTCAGACTGATTTGCATATGGTCATGTTGGAACTGGGGTGGCGGAGTGAGCTAAAGAATGATGATGGATTAAACCCAGATCAGTTGACTGGGGGTGAGTGCTTGCAATGTTCAACACTCCGTCCATCATCCCCTTTGGTTTTGCTTTGTTCGCCCTAAGTTGGCAGGGTATGCCCAGACGTGGGTCCCTTGCTCACTTTGCCACTGGATTCAAGCTAGCCTGGCTGATGACGGCTGTTAGCCAGAAACCGGTCCCAGGATGCTTGTTTCCGGTCCAGGGAAGACAGGCTTGGCAGTTCGGGCTGGACTGTTCCCATGAGGCACAGGGTCAGACTGATTTGCATATGGCCATGTCTGAACTGGGGTGGTGGAGTGAGCTAAAGAATGATGATGGATTAAACCCAGATCAGTTGACTGGGGGTGAGTGCTTGCAATGTTCAACACTCCGTCCATCATCCCCTTTGGTTTAACTTTTGTTTGGGAGCAGGTAAAAATTGTTATGTTTGGACTCAAATTAATTGTAATTTCAAATCCTCTTTAATGTTAAAGTCAGATTTTAAGTCACAATTCTGAGAATGCCACTTTTAGAAAGTAGGCATCTACTTGCCCTAAACATTTGGTGCCTACTGCCAGTGTTTTGCGTCAAATGACTGTGAATGGGTCGGTTGTTGGAGTTTGTGTATTCCTGCTGGACAGTGAGACAAAGTGGATTGGGTGTAGACTAGGTCTGGGCGGAACACGCAGATTTTCCCTCCGTTGAATTACGCAGAGTTACAAACGTTCTGCGAACAGGTGGAAATAGGCATGTTGCACTGCTTCCACTGCGATTTAACGCCGGGACCTCGTTCTGTGCTGAAAAGATCAGTGTGAAAGGCACCACATAGTGTGTCAGAGGGTGCAGCTTCTCAAGTGGTTTTTCTGCAACTCAATTAGATTTTCGACGCAAGCGGCAGCTTTCTGACTGCGAACGGTCGAGACCGTCCACATCAGAGAAAACTAACTGGTTGCCCCGTTAGCAACCGAAAATCACATTAGGGGACGCCAAATCTCGCTTGCGCTCACAAACTTACAGTTTGCAAGCCTCGTGTGAGACAAAATGCTGTCACGTGGCGGTTGGCGAAATTTGTCCAGAACTCGGCATTGCATGCATAACAAGGAGTGGACGAAATTCCACTAATTTTGGAATATATCCCACACCCCTAGTATAGTCAGGATGGGCCATCCTGCCACGATTGCTAAGGGTGAAGCTGCCCCACTTACATTTCAAATGAACTTGCCTCCATCACACACAAAGGAACCTGACACAAGTGTTTTTTCACCCAGACTTCTTGGAGCCTCAGCAGGGGAACAGAAGAACTATGCATAGCCAGATGTTGGGGTGGCCATGCTGGCCCTCCACTTCAATGGCTGGCACCAGGAATATATATTGGACCATCAGAACACCACTTCAGTACCCTCCTGGACCTGTGGAAGACTTCAAAAGGACTTCCTGGACCCCCAGAGAACTACCCTGCTACTACCAGAGAACTGCATTGCTGCTTGAAGGGCTATCTTCCTGCATGAAGAATAACTGGACCACTTCCTTGAACCCAGGACCACCAGAAGTGACTACAAGAGCTAGTTGGCTGGCCTCCTGTGTGGGCTACAGGGACATTTCCAAGCTCCAGAGACCATAAACTGGGCACCTGACCTTTGCTGGAATGAGTCCTAACCCCCAAAGTGGTGCCCCTGAGGTGCTGGACTTTTGGAAGTGATATTAGAGGTGCTGCTCCTGCTTAACCCTAAAAGAAATTTTACCAAAAAGTGCCAGAAGAACTGACAAAAGACCTGCATCTACTTGCTAGCTGATCTGTCCAAAGTGCATGCTGGTCTGTCTAACTTTGTGATTACTCCCTCTAAGTTCTTCTCTGCAGCAGCAAATCCTGGTCAGCAGGACCTCTCAGCAATGGTTTCTGGCCTCATTAAGCCTTCTTTAGCTACAGTCTGCAGCTTCTTCCTACTGGAGGTTTTCAACTTCAAAAAAGTTCTCTAAGTCTAAAGGTAAACATTTTCAAACTGTTCAGCGGCGACAGGCTTCCTATTAATGATGTTGACCTCGTTGTACTAGAAAGCCAGCTTTTCCCATTCTGCGCTTTTTTCTGCCTTTGTTGACGGTTTCACCAAGGCTTCGTCCAGCAGTTCCCGGACAGCGACTATGCCTCCTCAGACACTGCCTTGCCCTGCTGAACTCTACCTTCTTCTGAACATTTTTTCATTCACAGGTAGGCTGGGATGGGCTCAATCTACCTCATATATCTGATCCACGCTCCACAGTGGATGGCCTTAACATTTGACTTACCCTGGTCTCGTGCGGCCAGATACCCGTGGTTGGCACTTTGATTTTTCAGGTACTATTTTACACTAATAACTATAAAAAATAATGACTCAGGTTATACTGATTGGATACCCGTGGTTGCCATTTTGATTTTTTATACGTTTTTTTTGCACTAAAAATGTTAAACTTTTCAAGCTCAGGTTCTACTAATTGGATTTAAATTGTTCTGGTGCCATTTTACTTTTTAAAACGTACTCTGCTTTTTTAAAATTGTTTTGGTATTTTTACTGTTTTGTGTTTTCACTTTATTACTGTTTGTGTGCTGCAAAAATACTTTAGACATTGCCTCTGCGTTAAACCTGATTTATTTTGCACCAAGCTACCAGAGGATTAAGCACAAGTCAATTTATTGACTTCTGTGGTTCACTCTGACAAGAATTATGGTTGTTGTCTGAGTGGGGATCCACCCCCTTAACCAATAACCCAGTTTCTTACGTTGGTGTTCAGTGGTGGGATCCAGTACTTGTAATTGTCTAGGGCCATTCAGTGATTTTGTGTAACACTGAAATTCTCAAAATAATCTGACATTAAATTATTATTTTTTTCAAAATTCTCTGTAGTTTTTGATTTGGGTATTTTGTATTTTATTCAAATGTTATTTTGGCTCACATCCATTTTGCTACAATGGAGTTGGATCTGAACAATGTTGACAGCCTCAGCAAGGTGGAGCTACAGATGCTCTGCAAGGAGAGGGGCCTGAATGTGGGGAGGAAGGCCACTAAAGTGAATCTCCATAGAGCCTTTGTGGAGGTCAGAAGTAATGCAAGCCAAACCAAAGGAGCAAGAAGAGGATGACCCTGAAGATCAGTAGGTGGACTCAGAGGAGGATAGAGATCCCCTGGCCATTGTCCCTGGACTCCAGCATGTTAAGTAAGAGGAGAACAACTTGCCCACAGGAGTGAGGTCCCCTGCCAGGGCTGCAAGCAGTATTTCTTCCCACAACTCTTCCCTTGAGGAGCTGGAGGACAGGAAGGCTGAGAGGGTCCTGAAGCTGGGCAAAATAAAACTTGAGGCTGTCATGGAGGAGACAGCTACCAAGTTCTTTGAGGTGAGGAAGGCTGAGGCAGAGATTGCATTGGCCAAGCAGAGAGCTGAGGCTGATAAGACATTGGTAGAAATATTTTTTTACTGGCTCATAAAATTAATCCTAAAGAGCTGGACCTGAAGGCAAAGAATCACTCAGGGTCCGGCAGTAATGGTGGCAGTGATACCACAGTGCCTAGTGGAGACAGGAGGGTCCACATTTCCAGAAAAGATAATTGGATGATGGCCATAGGAAAGGATAATTGGATGATGAATCCCCTCATGAAGGAAGCCTTTGGCAGAAAATATGGTCTTTACCCACAGAAGCATGTGGATAAACTCAGGGACAAAAGAAACAAAGTGAGAATGGGTCATCTACCTATTTGTGATTCGGTTACTTCCAATCTTCTTCCTTCTGATGTACTGCAAGGGCTTGCAACGCACAGGGTGTTCTCAAAGAACCCTCAATCATCTACCTAGTAGGTGACATGCTTCATCATTGGGTTCCCACCCTGGTTGCCGAATGCCACCAGGGTGTGCTGCGACAGCAGATGACTGTGGAGCTGGCTTTTTTTGCTGTGTTATTCCGTGGATGTGATGTGGTGATTTTACAATTGGCTCTGGAATCCCTGTGATCCTTCGTATTGCAATTTTTATTTGAATGTATTTAGGGGTTCCTGGTCAGTATTAAAAAAAAAAGATGGATATGCATGGGATAATTAGTTGGTACCATATATCCTTCCTATGTGGACTACATGTTTCAGCCACTTTAAGTAGCCCAGAGGGTCAATGTGGCTTTCTTCAGGACCAAATGTTTGTTGAATATGCACACTTATTAAACCATACAAAAGCGAGGATGTCTGTAGTCAATACTTACAAACTCCCAGCAATTTTTTTCGGCTACAATACATCTTGGATTGTCTCCTGTGAAGAAAAAAAGTTAGAAAGAAAGAAAGACAAGTAGGTACCAATAGGTATTACTTCAAATTTTGGGCTACAACGTGGCTTCCCTCGAAACCCCATTCATCAGTCAATTGTCCAGAAAAAACTAAAGAAACCTTATCAATAGCGGAGTTCAAAATTGTATTAAGCAGGCCCATGTTCTGGGCTGACAGGAGACTGAAAGTAGATGACCCGTTCTCACTTTGTTTGTTTTGGATTTTGGTTGGGAAGACGAACGGCCACAACTTCTCATTCTCTGTTATTTACGGTAGATTCAGGGACAGCTAGAAGCTGCCTTACCAGTCCTAAATACATTATGTGGATTACTTTTGCATGGCACTGGATGGTTGGGAGAAGGTCAGTGATGGGAGTGATTGCAAAGGGCTGTGCGACCTCAGTAATGGCTTTGCAGAGCTGCGCCAATAACTAGTGGATAGTGAGCTCACTGACCCAAGAGAGCTTGCAAAGGAGAAGGACTGCTGGCTCAGCACCAGGGTCCATAAGAAGGTGTCAGGGGGGAGATCGCCAGAAGGATGGACAGGGCCCCTACCAGAAAAAAGAGGGGAGAAAAAAATAAAAATGAAAGAGTTCAATAAAGGCTCCCAAAACATTTATCAGGAGAAGGTTTCCCAGTCCCAGCCTGACCAACAGAAGAATGAGTTCCCTGAAAAGAAGTTTTCAGGGAAGTGGTCGCCCAAATGCCATGAGTGCTATAGCTATGGGCACATCAAGGGAGATGCCAAATGCCCCAAGAGGGCATTGCCCACCACTGTTGGGCAGGCAGACGCCAGGCGTAGCTAGTTTAGCACCCAGGGCAGAGGTTGTCCCGGTTAGCATGGGGGGTAGTGTAGACATTACCCTAGTGTCCGTGAGTGACAAGGAGATGATCCCAAAAGCCCACATGCCTACCAATACTTCAAAGTATAGGCAGTAGGTCACCAAAAATGGGCAGCAGATGGGCGCTCAGAGAGACACAGGAGCCAGTATGACCACTTCAAGGTGTCATCTGGTGTACTCAGAGAAAGTAATCCCTAATGTATTCCACTAAGTTGTTGTAGCAGACAACCATGAGAGTCACTATTCTGTGTGGGGAGTGGTTCAGGTTCCTTGAGGTTCAGGTTCAGGTTCCTTGAGGGTAGCTGTGAGTTCTGCAATGCCTGTGTATTGTCTCCTTGGATAATGACTTAGAGCACACCATCTGGAAGGTGATGGAGCTCAGGTCCAACCTGCAGAAGCTAGAGCTGCCTAAGTGGGTGCAACTGACCACAAGGCCCAAGACTGCCCGAGATGGTAGTCCAGAGGGCCTGGAGATTTGAAGAAAGACCCTGGTGGGTGCCTAAAAGAGAAAAGCAAGGGGCGTGAGAAACCTCCCCCTGAAACGTCCATGCTTCAGGAGGATGTTGAGTCAGATGGAGACATCCCGAAACCTACAGGGGAGGACATTTCTGCCCTGGGGAACTTACCTGAGCTGGCTGGTTGGCAAACTCAGGAAGGGCCCAGCAGAGAGGAATTCTGCAAAGCTCAGAAGGAGTGCACTACTCTTGAGAGCCTCAGGTGGCAGACTGAGGCCCAGCCAGCTGGTGGCACCTCTAGAGATCACCTGATCTACTGGAAGAATGACCTCCTATATAGTAAGCCTAAGGTTCCTGAGTCTGGGGCAACACATGTGTTGGTGATCCTCTGAGTGCAACAGGGCCTCCCTATTGTGTCTGACTCATGATATACCCCTGGCAGGACATCTGTTGCAGGCTAGTCATGCACGTTTACTGGACCCAAATGAGAGTGACCTCAAATGCGCTATGCAGTTCCTGTACTGCTTGCCAGGCCAGTGGGAAGTCAGGAGGAAAGTGGAAGGCTCCACTGGTTCCTCTAGCTGTCATTGACACCCCCTTTGAAAGAGTGGGCATTGATATTGTTGGGCCCAAGACCCCAAGACTGCTCCAGGCAACAGTTTCTTCCTGGTCTTGGTGGAGCATGCCACTAGGTACCCAGAGGACATACCTTTGAGAACCGTTACTGCACCTGCAGTGGCCAGGGCCCTGATGGAGATTTTTACTCAGTGGCGTTATCCAAAGAAGTGGGGTCTGACAAGGGTCCAACAGGGACATTTGAAGTCTATGTGGCATGAGTGTGGAGTAACTTACAAGTTCTCCACATCCTATCACTCCCAAACCAATGGGCTTGTTGAGAGATTCAACAAGACCATTTAAGGCATTATTATGGGTCTGTCAGAGCTCATCAGATGGAAGTGGGATGTCCTATTGCCATGCTTTCTTTCTGCCAACAGGGAAAATTCAAAGGAGCTCATTGGGGTGGAAGATGTTTTGTTTACGGTACAGCTAAACGGTTGAATGCCCTTCTGTTAGAGCTGAAGAACTGCACTAGTCTTTTATTATTCAGGAAAAGCCTTAAAACGTGGCTTTTTAATCTTTAGTTTCCAGGTTCTCCTTCTCTATCTTTTGTTGTCTGGCAGAACTAGACATCTCCGGCCATTTGCATGCCCCACAAAGCCTATTTTCATTTTATTTCCTTTTCAGGTGCCACAGAAAGGAGTTGGGTTCAGTCTTTTTAAGCTCCTTTTGGCCACACTGTAAGAGAGCAAGCTCTGAAGAAACCCCCCAAGATGTAGTCAGCCAGATGTTGGCTCTCAGGACTCAGATGTAGCGCTTCTGGAAGAAGGCTGCTGAGAACCTGAAAGACTGTGGAAAGACCAGAAGACCACTCTGCTCAGGATCACCAACACAATATCAAAAACAACAATATTGTGCTACACAAATATAGTGAGAAAAATATCTATAACAAAAATATTGTTTTCCTATACTTATAATGTTAAGTATAAAAATATTGAAAGATATATATTATTTCACACTAATAGCGTTAAAAAACATACAAAAATATTGTGTATATATATATAAAAATATATATTGTTTAAAATAGTAAATTTTAAATATGTTAATATATAATATTAATATAATGTAAATTAAATACATTTGAATAATATTTAATACTATACATACTTATATAAAAACATATATATATATATATATATGTATATATATATATATATATGTGTCTGTATGTTTATATATACATATATATATAATGTTACGCTCATACTAATATATTTTAAAGTATATAACATTTTTGGGGTTTATATTTTAAATCACTACTATAAAAAGATGCACATATATATATTCACTGAAAAAAACAAAGGTTACAGGGACGTTATAGTTAGACTGACATTTCACTTGTACAAAACCTGAGAAATTCAGCAGTTATAGTTAGCTGAGCTATCTATAACTCACGCCCCTGCAATGCACTGCTTATGACCTCACATATTACATCACTCATGACATCACTCATGACATCTCAAATGACATCACTGATGATATCATTCACAGAATCTTTGACGCACTCACTCACACCCCCATGTAACCTTTCATACACCCACTGCAACTTTCACACTACCATTCTCGAAACCATTGACACATCTATACCAGTACTTACATACCCACTCACTGATTAATAGGTCTACACACACATCCACTCAGTCACCCATACATCCACTCGTACACCAACTCACTCACTAATACAGCCACTGATATATCTACTCATACAGCCATACAGCCACTCACTGTCAATCACTCGTAGAGCTACTCACACACCTACTCACTCACCTATAGAGTCAATCAGACAGCCATTGACTCACCTATAATGTTATACACACATCCACTCACTTACTCATACAGATGCTAACGTATAATCACTGACCCATACAGACCCTCACACATGCACTCACTAACCCATACAGCCACTATCACAATCCGTCACTCACACATACAGTCACTGATATACTCCTTACACTTACTTATACTGCCTTTCACATATCCACTTACTCACCCAAATATCACTGACACATCCATTCACTCACTGACACAGCCATAGACACACTCAGTCACTTATAGAACCCTTCTCTTACACTCACTAACCCATACACCCACTGACTCATGCACTCACTCATCCATGTAGGTAGTCACACACCCTCTCACCCACCCACACAGACACTCAGACACCTATACAGGTACTCAGACAACCGATCAATCACCCATCCACCCACACATGTACCCACTCACCAACCCATACAACCTCTTCGACACCAACTGACAGACTGAAACACCTAATCACTCACTTATACAGTCAGTCACGCACCTACTGAAGCATCGATACAGGCACTCATACACTGACTGATTCATCAATACACCTTGGTATATATATTTAACACTTATAAACATTTTAAAAACACTCACAGTCACTGGGTGATGTCATCAGTGATGTCATTTGAGATGTTAGCAGTAATGTCATCAGTGATGTCACTGATCATGTCATGAGTGATGTAATATGTAAGGTCATAGCAGTGCATTGCGGGGGCGCGAGTTATAGTTAGCTCAGCTAACTATAACTTCTGAATTTCTCTGGTTTTGTACGAGTGAAATGTCAGCCTACCTATAACGTCCCTGTTACCTTTGGTTTTTTCAGTGAATATCCAAGTCTTTTTTCAAATTCTAATTCCTAACTATAACAGCTCTGTAACCTTTATTTTTTTCAGTGAATTTTTAAGTTTTTTTAAATGCTAATTCCTCACTATAACTTACCTTTAACCTTTGATTTTTTTCAGTGAATTTCCATGGTTTTTCAAGTAGCAATGGTCTTTGCAAAATGCTGTGGAAAGGGTGCAGGGCCTCTGACCCACTCTCAGAAATCCCGCTGAGTAGGACTTATAAAAAAAAAGTACCAGGAGGGCTTCTGGTCCCCAAGGTCCTTTAGCATCCAAGACAATTTTATTCCCCAACCAGTAGTATGCCAGGAGAAGTGTTTGCAAAGTGGTGCAGAAAGGGGGTATGGCCACAGAACACCTCTTAGCAAACTGACTGTATACAACTTGCTGGAGGTAACAAGAGGGATACTTGGCCCCCAAATACCTTCAATAGCCAAGGGGACTTCATCCCCCAACTAGTGCTATGCCAGGAGGTACGTTTGCAGAGTGAGGCAGAAAGGACGTCCTTGATGATGGCACAGATAGTGCCTGTATGATTCTGTGAGTGCCATGGCCAATGACAGACTGTGAATGCTGGGTGTTTTTGACAAAGTGTAAAACACATATATAGACATATTTGAGATAAAGTTTTAGTGTAGCTATTTAGTAAGATACAAATATAACTTTCCCCTTTGTATTCACTTGTCGAAATAACAACATCAAAAATGCATTTTATTTCTTCACAGCAACACCGGAGGTCGCAGTGACATTATGTTATTTCTTGGGTTTTGTCACCAAGCATCTTCCCTGTTTCTCTGCCTCTGTTGCTCAGCCAGTGAGAATGTGTTGGGTAGAATGTTGGTGTGGATGGTGATGTCATGGAATGTGTGGATTGCTGTGAGGTGGACTGTCAGTTGGATCCTGGGCTGAGCAGCAGGGAGGCTGCTCCTGATGGGGTTATTTACATCTTTACTGCAAAACCTACTTAACACCTAAGAACAATAAAACTATTCATCTTTAACCTTACTACGTCTTCTTAAAACATCTAACGCCGAGGATTAGTTTCGATCTGGACATTATGCACTGTTCCAAATTGCACCATTATGAACCCTACGCAGAATCAATTGAATATAAACAGTTACAACATTAGATCCGTTTTTCCTTAAGGCATGGAATCCGGCGATGTATAATTTTATTGCGGCTTGGGATACTCCCTTTTAAATCATTGACTTTTAAATGGACTCATAAAGAAAATGCTATCAGTATATGCGATCTTTGCAATGGAGGAGTGCAAGATTTGAAGCATGTTTTGTTGGTATGCCCGAACTCGATATTGGTTGAGGCCAGAAGGCGCTATTTAAAAGTAGTTCAATTTAGATATAATAGTTTATCTGTGCAGAGTTTGATCTCGCTTTTTAAATCTTCGCCAGATGAATTTGTGTGTCATAACTTGTTTAAATTTTTAAAAACTTTTCTAAACTTGTATTGAAAGTTTTTTGTATTGTTTTATAACAAATCATTTTATTCGAAATTTGTTGTTCTCAGTAGAGAACTAAATCAAATAAATTAAACTTGAACTACTATGTCTACTGGAACTGCTTCCTACGATACAACATAAACTGGTGACGAGTTGGATCAAAAACTACACGTGAGGACTTATTTCAAGCTACTTCTAAGGAACTTTCATTCAAGATTATACTTATAAAGAACCCTCTCAAGGATTTTGCACCCTGCTGCCCCACCAGTGTCCAGATTCACCAGACAGCCCATTGACAAGGTGTATGCTTCCTGCTTCTGCTTACATTCTCAAGCCAAGAGGGATACCCCTCTTATACTACGTTCAACAGCGAATTTCAATGCACTGTGGATTTTTAATGACCTGGCAAAGTTAAACCTGCACCAGCGAATTTCGATGTGCTCCGGATTTTAAAGGAACTTTTATTCACCCTGTTGTGAATATTCCTGACAGTTATGCCTCACAAGACGAGATTGGGAGTGGGATGCTCCCTTTATTTCTCCGAGAGACATGTTTGTAAGTTCCATTTTTGGGGTTTGAAGTCACCCGAGTGCCATTTTTATTTATTAGGTGGCAGTTACTCAGCTTCCTCAGCGCTTTCTTACCGTTATTTCCACGATGTTCAAATTGTCGCTTGGAGACGCTTTCACACACTTGCGCGCCTTGAACCATCTGGTGTATGTCTTCTCTACATGCCGCCATTTTGTTTGGGATGATCTTTCATGCTGTAATCCAGATCTTCCCCTGCTTCTTTCTCATTTACGTCCGTGGAGCCTGATGTGTGTAATGTACCTTGGGGCATTCTATTTTCCTGCCTACAGCCCTCCAGTACTTTGGGGAATATTATTTTCCTGCTCACAGCTCTACCACCATCTGAACAGAGACGCTTTACAGGTTTCATTGCAGCGTTTCTCGTTCTTCTTCTCTAATGTGGAACTTCATTTCATGCTTGGTAACTGAAGCAACGGTGTTTTGCTGTCATCCTTTGGCTCCCCCTAGCTACGGCGTCTTAATTTATTTTCTAAATTCCTCCTTCTATTTGCACCTGCATTTATTTAATTTCTTGCCATGTCATCTATGCTGTGTACCGTTTCCTTTATGATAGAATGTGTTGATACTTTCTTATTTTTGTATAGAACTGCCATTATATTCTGATGTCTTGCATATGATTGTTATTATTTTCCTGCTTTGATTTATTCATATAATGCACTTTTTACCATATTGCCATTTACATGCGACTGTGCTGTTGATTTCTTTCTTTCATGGCATGCAGGTTTTAACGTTTTTCCTGTCTGTACTTCGACGTGGAGCATCTTCTCTTTGGTTGTCATCTTGTATTCTTATTTTGCTTCCTTATATGACTTCCATTTACAGTGTGTTTTTTCTATTGTGCGCAAGTTTTTGTGCGTGTATTCCCCTTGCGTTTTTCTCAAGTGTGGTCTTACTTGAGGTGTGATTGCACTATTGAATTTCTGTGTGGTGTAGTTCACCCAGATCGTACTATTTACCTATTTACAGTGTACTCTTTTTGCTCTGGTGTGCAAGTAGTTGCGTCTGCATTCCTCTTGTGTTTCTTCCCTTGCTTCGTCTTACTTAAGGTGTGACTGCACTTTTGATTTTCGGTGGGGTGCAGTCCACCCAGATCGCACTTTTTATTTGTGTTTGCTGTTTGGGGATTCACTAGTTTGGTGAAGTACCCTTTTGCTTGCTTTCTGGTTTGGTGTAAGCCACCTGTTTACTTGTTTTCTTATTGGGTGTATTCACCCGTTGCTCGCTTTCTTGTTGGGTGTCAGTCACCTGTTGCTTGCATTCTGTTTGGGTGTTAGCCACCCCTGCTTACTTTCTGGTTGGGTGTATGCCACCCATTGCTTGCTTTCCGGTTGGGTGTTTACTCACCCGTTGCTTATTTTCTGGTTCAGTTGTTTTTCATGTTTTTCACTTTTGGAGCTCTGTCTGTGTTTTGTCATGGGAGTAGTTGGTTTTTCTGGTTGTGTCTTTTCCCTGTTTTTTGGATTCACGTGGTATCCTTTTTCTTCTTTTGCTGTGGTCCATGTTCCCCATTTTCTTCGCCAGTCTGGCCAGCCGGTGTGGTTGTGGTGGTAATTTTGAGCACTCTTTTCTTGTTTTGTTCTCATGGAATACTTTTCTCTTATTCATGTATGTCTCTTTCTCTTCTTTCTTTGGCGTTTTTTGACAGTATCCTTCTTTTTGAAATTTCGTGTTTCATATTTGCTCTGCTAAGGAAGGAGATGTGTGTCTTATCTGGTTTACGCATTCTACATTTCTTTTTTCGTGTTTTACTTAGGTATGCTTCTTTTATGTAGCTTATTTCCTCTTGCTCATTTCAGTATGTTTATGCTTAGTCTCTATTTAGTGCATTGCGTTTTCCTGTTGCAATGTGGTATACATTTTGCATTTTGCTACATGTTCTCTTTTTCTAATAGTTTCTCTCTAGTATTATATTTCTACCTTGCTTAACTTAGCATGTTTTTTGCAAAGTTACTTTTTAGTGCTTTGTGTTCTTATGTATTATTGTCTACTATTTGCATTTGCAATTCTTTCTCTTGCAAGTTTCTTTTGTATTACTGTGATGTTCCTACTTATATTCGCTTTTGTTTTGTGCATTCTGTAAAGAGGGAAGGTGTGTCATATCTTGGGTTTTGTCACCATGCATCTTCCCTGTTTCTCTGCCTCTGCTGCTCAGCCAGTGAGAATGTGTTGGGTAGAATGTTGGTGTGGATTGTGATGTCATGGAATGTGTGGATTGCTGTGAGGTGGACTGTCAGTTGGATCCTGGGCTGAGCAGCAGGGAGGCTGCTCCTGGTGGGGTTATTTACATCTTTACTGGAAAACCTACTTAACATCTAAGAACAATAAAACTATTCATCTTTAACCTTACTACGTCTACTGGAACTCCTTCCTATGTTACAACACATTAGTAGTCATGAATACAAATAAAAAAGTGTAAAACAGATTTATAGACATATTGTACACAAAGTTTGAGTCTAGTTGTTTAGTAACATATTGATTTAACTTAATTATAACAACATATTTTTTTTTAAATCAATAGTCTCAAAAAATAACTTTCAACATCTAAACGTTAACCCTGGGCGTAAAACTCCCCTTCACTCGCGGAGTTTGCCGAGTTTTAGCAACTCCGCATTCCACGTAGAACACGGAGTTGCTGAAAAACTCCGCACTACGCAACCGAGCGGAGTTTTTTTGTGTTGGCACGCCCAAAATGCATTTTCGCATGCACGGGAGCGACTTCCCGGGTGCCTGTGATCGCCAACTAGGTTTCCCAAGACGTTCGCTAGCGCCACGAGATTTGCTAAGCGGCCACATGATTCCGCAAGAGTTTGTGGTCGCCAACACGTCATTCGAGCGCGCCAGCGGACTTCCGGCGGGGGTTTTGTGAAGAACGTGATCCCGAACAAGCAGGATCTACCGCAACTGTAATCTGGAGAAGGTTTTCTCCACGAGCAGCATCAAATCCTTCTCAAAATGATGATTTGGATTAAAAAAAAACTCCTCAAATTGATATTTGGCTATACTTTTTTGTGCAAGGAGTCCTTTTTCTTTTTTTACTTTTTTTTTCATGCAGAAGGAAGTACCCCAGAGCCTCCAACTTCCTGTTCCTGTCCAGCAGGCTCCTGCCAGTGCTTTGTCCATCTCCTGACCACTTTTTATTTGGATTTGGAGCTGGAAGGATCACTCTTTGTGTCTGCTGGATAATATATCATTGCATTTGAGGACTTTGGATTTGAGATTTCACAAGTAAGTTGGAAAACTGGTGTTATTTGTTTGATTGGGGTCATGCACCTAGATTCATTTGTACTTTGCATAGATTTTTTTTAAATTTATTGTGGTGGGTGGCCTGTATTTTTAGTAGGGGCCTAATTGTTTCTTTGTAAGTGATTTTTCTTCTTTTATAAAGGAAACATGTTGCACAGTTCACTACATTTTCTCTATGTTTTGAAATCAATTTGCAATATTTATTTAATTCACTATGTAGCCCAGTAGTCTGTCAATCGGCCTTTCTCAGCCAGTAGGTCCAGAGCTATTCATGGGTGCATAAACAACAACTGTTTATGTGGTGTCTGTTGAATTTAAACATAATTTAGGGCATGGATGGCATTGGATTTAAATGCAAAATATGGTTTTTATGGTATTTCACTTTTTTCATGAGATGTGTTGTTTAGCATGTCTCCTTTGTCTGGCCAGTGTGTGAGTGTGTTTGTAAAGGTAGGCCCCAGCATTTGCCTTGGCTCCCCATGTGGCCATGGGCCATTTTAAAAAGTCTGTGTCCATAGACCTGCTTGTGTTCATTGTTTTCCAGTCCTCCTGCTTGTTGTCTTGACCATGTGGCTGGTGGCCATTTTGTGGAGGCAGTCAGTGTGCTTTTTTCTGCCATAGGCCTGCATGTCTTCCATTTGTTCCTCTTGGCTTATTTCTTCTTCTTGTGGTGGCCTGGCCATATGGCTGGTGACCATTTGGTTAAGGCAGCCAGTGTGCTTTTGCCATAGGCCTGCATTGACTTCCCTTTGTAGACTTATTGCTTCTTGTGGTGGCCTGGCCATGTGACTGGCAGCCATTTTGTGAAGGCAGATAGTGTGTTTTTGCTATAGGCCTGTCTTGTCTTCCCTTTGTAGGCTTCTTATTGCTTCTTGTTGTGGTCTGGCCATGTGGCTGGTGGCCATTTTGTGAAAGCAGTCAGTGTGCTTTTGCCGTAGGCCTGCATGTCTTCCCTTTGTTCCTCTTGTCTTATTGCTTCTTGTTGTGGTGGCCTGGCCACGTGCCTGGTGGCCATTTTGTGAAGGCAGTCAGTGTTCTTTTGCCATAGGCCTGCATGTCTTCCCTCTGTTCCCCTTGTCTTATTGCTTCTTGTTGTGGCCTGGACATGTGGCTGGCAGCCATTTTGTGCTTTCAGCCAGTTTGCCCCTTTGCCATATGCTTGCAAAGGGGCACACTGCAAGCATGGTTGATCAATGAGATAAGCAGCTTAGTAAATTAATAGACGCTTGAGGCTAATTTTAATTGTATACTTATTTATAATTATTTCTTTTTCATTTTTATGTTTTATTTTTTCCAATTTGTTTAATTTTTTTATATTTTGATTTTTTGTTTCAATTTTTCAATTTTTTTTTTTTTTAAATTCAATTCCTTTTTCACATTTTGTTTCTATCAGTTTCAAAGTAACATGACTTGGCATCAATGAACCATTAACATTAACCCCATGTCTGCTATATGACATGCACAACAGTATTAATTGTCTTGGGATTGTTCCATTCCATTGTCATTTGTCAGCTGCAGTTCCCTGAGTGCAGCATCCATTCCCCCCCACGTGATGCACAATGCCAAACCGTTACATTTGTATTTTGGTTGTTTTTCTCCTTCCTGAGTGTACTGGGCTGTACAGTACACTGTGAAAGCCCTTGCTGTTGTCAAAGTCTCACAAATGGTTTCACTGTATTGTTAATTTTTTTAATAACGGAGGTAACACTAACAACAAGTGTGACAACACACTAAATTATATATTATAATATTTGTTTGTAATAGTAATTATTGCACTACAACAATTCCACATTTCACTGATGTTTTGTATGCAATTTTTTCTTCTTTTATTCAGCAAAAATCATGTGACGTGTGACCACAGACATCTCTTCAACTTGTGAATCTAAAACAAGTGCTGTTGCGTGTTAACTGACAGCTTAAAGATGGCCCCAAAGAAAGGCACTAGTGCCAAGAAAGTCAAAGTTGCCAGTGAGAGGAAGGCACTGCCACTTACCACCACCGGTATGTCGCCCAGTACCTTTTTTGGGAAACCAAAAATTGCGCCTGCAGCAGCAGTGTCTGGGGAGCAAGCTGGGAGCAGCACCCCCGCATAAGCGGACCCACCCTACCAACCTAGGCCCAAGCCCATGTCTGTCGCATAGATATCCAGTCTTATCATGACAACGCCGACGAGCAGTGACATTGAAATTGACTTCTTGTTATCGCAAAGTAGTACCCAATCAATGCAGGAAACTCAGATAAGTGGGCAACAACAACGGCAACCACCACCAATAGTAGTAGTTCCTCCTGAAGTAGGGGCAGTTCAGGAGATCGAGCTTCCTGCTGAGGAAGAAGAGCAAGCCACTCTTTCTGAAGATTCATTGTCTTTCAGATCCCCAGCAAGGAAAATGAGGGTTAGTCAATCAACTTCTTATCCAAGCCCCCCTTCAGATGATCTAGACACCACTCGGAACCCGCCCAAGTCTGAGAGTGAGACATGCCATGCCCACGAGACAAGGCTACGGAAAAGGAAGGTTCCGGAAAGACTTAGAGTTATGGAGGTAGATGTAGAAGAGGCGGATGATGATGAGCCAGTCATCATGGACGTTAACCCCACCCCAGTAGAGACCGACATTACCCCATCCCAAATTGCTGTGAGGGATGTGGCACAGATACCACCAACACAGATACCACCAACACCACCTCCAGCTGCCATATTTACAAAGTTCCGGCAGTAACCTACATCTACCACAACCACCTCAGTAGATGTAGGTACTGGAGAGAGTCAAACGTCACGCCCACCTACCAATTCATTTGACATTGCAAGTGGCACCAGAAGCGCAAGAAAGTTGACCTCCCCGGTTTGGGACTTCTTTTCGGTTAGCCAGAAGGAGGGGAACATTGCTATATGCTCCCTTTGTGGAGCAAGTGTTAGTCGGGGTAAGCTTGGTACAAACTATGGTACCAGAGGCCAAACAACCCATCTCAGAAAACACCACTTGATCCAGTGGGAGGCGCTCCTAAGCGTCCAAAAAACTGCAAGTGTTGTTGGTGGAGGGGGTGAAAGGCTGAGCAGGGAATCAGATCCAATCACAGTGGAAGGTGAAGAAGAGGAAGACATTTTCTCTGGTACACAGAGCAGCCATGCCCCTAGCAGTGCAGTGGTATCGCCCACATCATCATCAGCAACATCGCAATGGCACAAAGTCAGGTCGAGACACCAAGGGGTCCAAGGCAAGAGAGTACAGTGACTGCTGCACCAAAACATGCATTGAACATACCAATGCCTGCTCTTAAGAAGTCACCTACACCAATAGTAGCAGAAAAGAAAAAAATCCAGGCTACAATTTTTGGCATGTTTAGGCCAGAGGGGCAGTACAAACGCAACCACCCAATGGCACGATTGTAAAACGCAAAGCTGGCTAAAATGTTAGTGCTGGACCTTCTCCCTTTTTCTTTTGTGGAAGGGGTGTGTTTTCTTGAATTTGTGGCAGCCATCGACCCGAAATGGAAGGTTCCCAGCCGGTCCTATTTTGCCAGAGTTGCTGTTCCAGCACTACATCATGACATGCTGGAATTGCTTGGACAAGCCTTGCAGCAGAGTGCTGTTCACACTATCCCCTTGACGACAGACATGTGGACCAGTACCAAGCAACTAATTACATGTGCATCACTGCACACTGGATCTCTTTTGTGGGGGCTAGAGAAAAGATATCTGCAGGTGTTGACACTGCTGAGATTTGTAATGGTGCTCGAAGCATGCGACAGTAGCCATGTTCGCCATGGAGAAATCCCATACCGCTGCAAACATTTTGGAAGACTTTAACACTAATGTCTTTGAATGACTGTGACCAAGAGGGCTTAACATTGGTTTTGTTGCCACAGACAATGGCAGTAATATAGTTAAGGCCATGGCCAGTGGTGACTATTTCAGGATCCTGTGTTTGGCGCACTGCGTTAACATCATTGTTCAAGACTGTTTAAAAAAAGAAGACGAGACAGCAACTTACTGTCCACCTGCAGAAGAACTGGCACACATTTCAGCCATTCTTTTAAAGCACGGAAGCAGCTGAAGATCATTCAACTTGATAATAGAATGCCAGTTAAAACACTCAGACAGGAGGTGCCGACACGTTGGAACTCGACTTATTACATGCTTAAATGTCTGAGCAGTACAGACCAATCAATAAATATGTCATGCAAAAAGGGGATGCACCTGTGAAAGGCATGATCATCGAGATGGACCAATGGGGCCTAGTTAAATGCCTGACAGAGATGCTGCTTCCTTTTGAGGTGTTCACACATGAAGTCAGCAAGGAGGACAGTCCCATGGGCCAAGCTATCCCATTGTTGCACATGCTACAGGTACAGCTGAAGGAGTTGTCTGCAATGTACGTAGGTGTGGAGGAATAAAAAGAAACATATGAGTTGGTGGAGAGGTTATTCCTCCGCTTATCTGAAAATACAAGGGTTCAAAGAGAAATTGTGTCATCCAACCATTGCATTTGTATCACAATTCTTGATTCACGGTACAAACCATTACTGGCCACTTTCATTCCTTTTTCAGATGGTGATGTTGCTAATTACAAAACTTGGAGAGCTGTGCAAGCCAGTCAGCTAGAAAAGAGCAGCCGGGAATTAGAGGCCCACTCCTCCAGGGCACAACAAGTACTCCAGGGCAGCCTTTAAGATCAGAGCCTGAGGGCAGTGCGGTTGGCTCACAGCAGCCAAAACCGCCAACAGCAAGAACAACATCAACAAGAACAGGAGCATCAGCCCCAGGAATGGTTTCTACTGGCAGGGCATAAGTCCAGTGCTGAGGCAAAGGCAACAGAGGATGAGCAAGGCGGATCACCCATGACCATTGAGCGGATGGTCCAGGCCTATCTGGATGACCTAACAGAGGTCTACTTTATTCAAAACCCATTGCTGTACTGGAATGGGAAGAGGCAGCAATTGCCAGTGCTCAGCAGGCTGGCAATAAATTATCTGGTTTGCCCCCGTAGCCATAGTCTCTGCTGAGCGTGTTTTCAGTGCTGCTGATGCCGTTCTGACAGTGAGAAGGACCAGTCTCTCACCCTAAAATGTGGAGATATTAAACATGATCAAAATGAATCAGCACTTTATACCACCGGAATACACCAAACCTGAAGTACCACAGGAGGAAGATGACGGAAACTCAGGTCATGGAAGTAGTGTATTAGATGGCCTACCTCTGGGCGAATCACCAGAGTTTGAGGACAAGCTCTACTTCCCTGACTAGTAGTTTCTAGTTTCCTTCTTTTTTTGACGCCCAAACCCCCCAAAAAAAAATATAGTAAAGGTACATTATTTACTTTATTATATTTGTGTGAGTCTGGTTGACCAATCCATCCCCACCGTCTTACTCTTAGACACATTTTATTGCTGGATTGGAGTTGAAACTGTGTGCAGTGAAGAAGTCCCGACTCGCCCTAAAGCCATTTCTTTCAAGCCAGACATTGAATGGAGAATACAAATAGGTGCCTGCCTCTGCCTTCAACCCTGGGCCCGGACTATCTGTCTATCCTTTCCTCCTAGCTTAGAGGGACTGCCCCACATGTGACATTATTATATCATTCAATTTACAGCATAGAAATGGATGATATGCATTCTGCAATGTGCCACCAATCGATCACAGTGAGCACACCAGACGGACAGGTAAATGATGGCATGCATTGCACGCTGAGTGATTGTTGTTTGTTGTGATGTGAACTTGTTGTGAATAATATGTCATCATCATGTGCCAACTTGAGTTGAGACTTGAGAAGAGATGATTCATGTGGTGGCAGGCAGTGTGAGACTGGGTGTTTGTTTGTTATGCTTAATGTGTTAGTGATGATGATTGAGATTCACAATGTTGTAGTGACCTACCGACGGCTGATCAATAATTTTCCCCTGAAGGTTATTTTTTTTCCTTCCCCTTTGAGAGATCAAATAGCAAGATTGCCACTCCACACTGTCCACACTGATTTGTTTGATTGTTTTATGCTTACTTTATACTCTGACCTGACCAGTCACTTAGTTGATGCAAATCTTGCAAACACAAACTTAGGGGTATATGTACAAGAATTGCCGCTAACTAACGCTAACGTTAGTTAGCGGCAATTTTCTTACTGCTGCGTACCGCCAAAAACAATCGCCATGGTACCGACGTATTTACAATACGTCGCTACATGGCGATAGTATTGTATTGTGGTGGGAAATGTTGATATTAAGACCAACGTCACAGCGATAAACATTTTGCCGCAAACAGGAAAAAAGTGACGGCCGGCCAGTCAGCGGCCAGAAAACGCACGCTAATCAGCTTGACAGCACTTTTTTCATGCTTCACGGGAAAAATAGACTACAAAAACCCAACGAAATTCAAAAAAGAAAAAAGCATTTTCATCCCTGGAAGCAAAAAGGAGCATACTGGACCCAGTTCTACAGGAGACAACAACCCCCCTGACAGCCAGGAGGACCAGCCAGAGACCCAGGGGAAGAGGAAAACCAGGTTCAGCCATCAGGAAAATGAGATCCTGATTGTGGAGGTGACAGAGAAACAACACCATCTCTTTGTCAGCTCCACGGTGTCATTGGGGACCAAAAATTCCATACCGCAGTCCATCGTAGCCAAGGTAAATGCAGTAGCAGAGGTCAAGAGGACAGTGACCGACTGCAAGAAGTGCTGGCTTGATGCCAAGCACAAGACCAAGCAGAAACTGTCCAACAATCAGCAGACAGCACTGCAGACTGGAGGTGGGAGTCCTGCACCACAGGAGGAGCTGGATGCCTTGGAGGAGCAGGTGTACGCGGTCATCTGCGAGGAGTCAGTGGTTGGAGTCCAGGCACAGGATAGTGCTGAACATGACCAGCTACATCAGCAAAAGGGTAAATAAGAACCAGGGACTAGGAGGATTGGGGGGTGGGGACTAATGTTGCTCCTGTCCAACAAAACATTCCTCAGGGCACACCCACACTGTGTGCAGATCAAGTTCCAGATACATAGGGACCTGGGGGTATATACACATTTCACTTTAGCAGTTGAATACATACAAAGACACATAATGGTGGTGTCAGTGACTTGTAATTCAGCACATATAAATAATCAAATATATAGAACAATTACCATTCATGAGTCTCCAAACTATGGGCTACATAAACAAGCACAGGGGCATATTGACTAGAGAGGTGGCAGAGTATTGCATTAGCCTCCTCGTTTCAACACCTCACTCAGCTAAATTGTGAACACAGGGCTGCATCTCATTGACAACAATATGTTGCAGCCCCATGAACCACCCTGCTCTGGGGAAAAATTTAGCAGGCCACCACCAATGCAGGCACACTTGCACCATTGTGTAAGGGTGTCTGAGTCGAGTGGAAGATTGTTCATGTGCAGGAAGGTGGACCTTCCTGCGGATACCCAATCTTCTCCACAACACAGGCACCCCTGCACAATGGTGCAAGGGTGCTTGCATTGGTGGTGGCCTGCTAACTTTTTCCCCACAGCAGGGTGGTTCACTGGGCTTCTTCACAATGTTGTCAATGAGATGCAGCCCTGTGTTCCCAAAGTGACAAAGCATGTTGTTAGTCTTCTCTGCTTAGACACATGCATCACCCCTCAATAGTAAATATGCCCCTTTGTGTCTAAAATTCACACATTCCATATTGTCAAAAATGAACATACTGGAGGGCAAAGGTGCTGTTCAACTATGAGCAGAAGGGATATGCATCCAAAAGGACAGTGTAAGGACTCTACAAATCAGGAATGTGTCCCCTAAAATAACAACATGTTTGTTCTGTTTGCCATGCTCACAGAACCACACATTCCCTGTCACATGCATGTTAAGTGAATTATGACAGTGAGCCACATTCACAATGTTGCACTAATGCTCGTCATTTTGCTACATGTCACCTTGACCCTATCCATCAAAATGCAGTCATTCATATCAAAGTGCAAAACACACAAGATGATGGACGGAATGCTGCACATTGGCAAACATTCACCCCCAGTCACAGATCTGGGTTTAATCCATCGTTATTTTGCTTCACCACGCCACCCCAGTTCAGACATAGCCATATGCAAATCAGTCTTGACCCTGTGCCTCATGGGAACAGTCCAGACCGAACTGCCAAGCCATGTCTTCCTGGACCGGAATCAAGCATCCTAGGACCGGTTTCAGGCTATCAGCCTTCATCAGCCAGGATAGCTTGACTCCAGTGGCGTAGTGAGCACGGGACCCACGTCTGGGCATACCCTTCCCACTTAGGGCGAAATGCAAAACACACAAGATGATGGACGGAATGCTGCACATTGGCAAACATTCACCCCCAGTCACAGATCTGGGTTTAATCCATCGTTATTTTGCTTCACCACGCCACCCCAGTTCAGACATAGCCATATGCAAATCAGTCTTGACCCTGTGCCTCATGGGAACAGTCCAGACCGAACTGCCAAGCCATGTCTTCCCTGGACCGGAATCAAGCATCCTAGGACCGGTTTCAGGCTATCAGCCTTCATCAGCCAGGATAGCTTGACTCCAGTGGCGTAGTGAGCACAGGACCCACGTCTGGGCATACCCTTCCCACTTAGGGAGAAATGCAAAACACACAAGATGATGGACGGAATGCTGCACGTTGGCAAACATTCACCCCCAGTCACAGATCTGGGTTTAATCCATCGTTATTTTGCTTCACCACGCCACCCCAGTTCAGACATAGCCATATGCAAATCAGTCTTGACCCTGTGCCTCATGGGAACAGTCCAGACTGAACTGCCAAGCCATGTCTTCTCTGGACCGGAATCAAGCATCCTAGGACCGGTTTCAGGCTATCAGCCTTCATCAGCCAGGATAGCTTGACTCCAGTGGCGTAGTGAGCACGGGACCCACGTCTGGGCATACCCGTCCCACTTAGGGCGAAATGCAAAACACACAAGATGATGGACGGAATGCTGCACATTCATATCAAAGTATCTACATGTGTTGTGCAGTCAGCAGTAATGTATTGTCATCATGGTCCTGGTGTGGGATGTCATGCACGGAAATAGGCCCTTAGGTAAAATCAACAGTGGCAGTGAACAAATGCATAGTCAGTGATGTCTGTAAACATCCTTATACAAACAAATGCATCCAATTAGCCAGAGTAGAGCAGCATGTATCATCCAAGTGTCCATCTGAGGGGCATATTTACAAGCCCCCATTGCCACGCCAATGTCACTTTCAGTGATGTTGGGATGGTGATATTGGCTTTGCCCCACTCACAAGACAGCGTAAAGCGATTCCTTGTAATCAAGGGCCGCTTACACACTTCACTTAGCGTGAATGGGGAGGCTAATGAGTGTTGGAAGACGGTCTGCAGGGGCAAAACCATTTTGAACATTCCCCGTCAGGTACCTTCTTAGAAGGCATTCTATCAGCCCACAACATGAACTGCCTACAACAATCAGATAGGTCTGTATCTGTGGCTACCTATATTGGCCACGGCTGTCAAAGTGTAATTGACCACATACTGGTATCCTCTCCGCTAATATCGGCTGTAGGAAATTTAAGTGTTACCCAAAATTGCTTTAGTGATCATAACCCTCTGACACTGGATCTCTATCTACGAGCTGCCTTTAAGGGTAGGATTGCTAGTCAACTTACCAATATAAACATTAAACCTAAAGATAAAGCACGTAGAGTGAGGTGGAACACGATCACCCCCGAAAGCTTTATTGATAATCTGTATATTACTTGTTCCTCAGAGCTTAAAGTGTGTTTAGATCAGGAATCTCATGCCAGCTCTATTTTGGATGCCTTTGAGTCAATCACGAAACAGGTTGCCTCTAATTTATCTACCACAATCAGAGGAAGGCGTCCAAAGCTGAATAGATGGTTTGATGATACCTGCATGACTCCCCATAAGGACCTCATGCAGGCTCTTAAGCAAAAACCTAGGGTGGTTTCTTTAATTAAAAATAGCAGAAAGGCATATAAACTTGCAGTACAGAGCAGAAAAAAACAACTGAGGGAGATGGCCTGGGAGGAGCTCAGCCAAGCCAGCGTGCTGGCTAACAGTTCCAAATTCTGGTCTGTTGTTAATAGCCCTCTCTTTGATGATTCACCCAACTCCTGCACAGAGTGTTTAGTTCCCGCAGAGAAATGGGTCCAGCACTTCGGCAAAATTTACAGTGAGGATAACCTCGGGAACTCCGTGGGACAAACCGTTCCCGGACTAGTAGGCTCCCCACTTGTTTTTAACATAGATGAGGTTCACAAAGCTATCATCACAACTTCAGGAGGAAAAGCGCCCGGCCCCGATGGAGTACCGGCGGACCTTTATAAGGCAGACTCAAAAGTTTGGGCTAAGATTTTAACACGTTTTTAACGCAGCTTGTATGTCTGGTTTTCCTTTATCATGGGCAAAGGCGGTGATCATCCCCATTTTTAAAAAGGGTGCCAGGGATGACCCAGCATGTTATAGGCCCATTTCGCTTCTTGACTCCTCGGCCAAAATCATGGGAAAAGTAGTCTTGGAGCGCCTAACAGCTTGACTTGATAGCGCCAACATTGTTTCGGACCTCCAGTATGGTTTCAGGCTGGGGAGGGGGACTCTGGACCAATGCCTTAACCTTCACCTGGTGATAGAGAAGTATACTGTCGCCAGGGGGGGATCTGCATCTGGCCTTCATGGACCTCTCCTCGGCTTTTGACCTTGTTAACAGGTCCAAGCTGTGGTTGATTCTTCGGGATATGGGGCTAAATGTTGATCTGATCTCCTTTCTGGCTACCGCCCATGATAAAACCACGGCCGCAGTACGCTTCAATGAAGACGGCAGCTTGACCGACTCTTGGGCAGTAAAAAGAGGGGTGCGGCAGGGATGCATACTGGCCCCTCTGCTGTTCACCCTCTATATTAATAAACTAGGGGATTCCTTAACAACTTGCTGTAAAGACATACCAAGAGTCGGCACCAAAATGATTCCGGCACTCCTGTATGCCGACGACGCGGTTCTAGTGTCTAGAACCGCCAGGGGGCTGCAACTGCTTTTAAATTGTTTTATAGATTTTATGGACTCTTTGGATCTAATTACAAATTTTAAAAAATCACACGCCATGACAATAGGCTCCAGGACGGCGGCAAAGGCCAAATTTTAATGTAAGGGGGCTGAGCTAACTAAAGTGTCCACTTTCCCATACTTAGGGGTGCTTTTTGACGTTCAGCGTTCGTGGTGTGCACAATGCACACTTAAAAAGAACGTTTTAGCTAGAGCAGCAGGGGCAACACTAGATTTCGCAAAAAGAATAGGCTCTAAGCTGTTCCCTGCGATTTTAAAGGTCTATAATGCGAAGTGCATCCCCATGACCACCTATGGCAGCGACATTTGGGGTTATAAGGATGTGAAAGAAATACAAGGGGCCGAAAATAATTTTATGCGCAAACTTCTCTCGGTCCCAGTATCCACCCCAATTTTTAATCTACATGAGGAGTTGGGAGCGGGCTACATCTCAGACCTGATCGCGGTTGCACCACTTCTACGCTGGCTGAGAATTTGGGCTCAACCAACCCCAAACTTAAACCAATTGATCATTCAGGATTGTTTAGCCCTGGAGAAGGCATTAAATATTCCCTGGCTCAAATATATTAAAGACCAGACTGAGAACCTTGGCTGCCCCGACCTGTTTCTGTCTCCTACTCCCTTGGCTAAGTCTGCCATCAGAGCGGTTAAACTGAAGTTCTTAGACAGATGTCAAGGCCTAAGGGAGGAAAAAGAACTAATTAAGCCCCTCGGTGAGAAAGTATGTCACATTGAGCCTGGGCCAGCAGATGCAACCATATTTATCATACATATATAAAGCTTACCATCTCTTTGTTTTAACGAGATTCCGATTGAACATGGTTCCCTGGCTACTGGCCTTTCCTAAAGGCTATTTTTCAACAAATCTGTGTACATGTGACAACTTCTTAGAGCAAGACACTTTACATATTATGTTCTTCTGCACCCATTACGACCCCCTGCGCAGGAAGTACATTCTTCCCCTACTAAGGGGCCGAAATTTCGTGCAAGTAAGGCCAGCTCTGGTCTATCTACAAATGCTAGGCTCTCCTATAGTCTGTGTCAGGGTAGCAAGCTTCTTAATTGGGGAGATTAGACATAGGAATAGGATGACGCTGAGTTAGCCCCTCTGAATAAGCTGGTAGTATGATCATGCTGACTGTTACATAATGTAACATTACAGTCATAAAGGTGGTTTATTATCCTTTTTGTATAATATTTTAATGGTTTTTAAGAACATTAAGACATGAATTGTTATCGGATTTATATGATGTTTTATGCTGCTTTGCTGTTTTATGCTGCACTTTTATGGCTCTAACCAGCCGAATAAAGTTGATTTTGACTTTGACTATGAGTGTTGTGTTGGGTGTCCACTCGCAAAACCCTTTGAAAAACATGCTGCCCCCTATTCACAAGGGTGGTGTAAATAGGAGGCTGTTTAAAATTTAAGTCCAGCCAAATCCTGATCTTAAACAGGCAAACAATTAGAAATGCTTCATTTCTCATTGTTTTTGCTGTTTCCATGTGTGCTACGTTGTGCAGCACACATAGAAACAGCAAATTGGCATTCATCATTAATGTGCAGGAAGATGACCCTCCCTACACATAAACAATCTTCCCCTGAACCCAGACACCCTTGCACCATGTTGCAAGGTGCCTGTGTTGGCGCTAGGCTGATAAGTTAAGTGCCAGCGCAGGGCTGCACCATAATTTTGTAACTATGGTTCAGGCCTGTGTTACTGAAGTGGAGGAGTGCAGCATTAATCCCGTAAGGAGAACGCCTCACTCTGTCACTTCATTGTAACTATGCCCCTGTGAGGCAAGAAAAACATCTGCAGTGCAACAATGCACAGTTTTCCTAAGCCTGACTCAGAGTCATATGTCCTCCGGCTTGCAACATATCACCATTGACAATGCAACGAAGTGCAAGGGAGACTGGGTGGAGTGAATAACGGGCAATTAACAAGAAGGTGTCCCTCCCTGCATAACAACACACATCAATGTGAATTTCATGTGTCAATGTGATTTGACCACCGTCAAATACATAGGCACTTGTTAGAGTATGGCAAATCAAGCACATCTACTTGTCATATCATGGTATACATCACTGCATCCCTGATCTCAAGTGCAGGATTGCCCTCCTCATGCCACACTAACAATAATGTGGCAGTGCCAACATCAAGGTGGGGTGCAGTCTAATCTACACCTCTAAACCTAGCTAAAAAAAACAACATGTAAATTTGACTGAGTAGGGGTGACTCAACCACAATGCAGTGTAAAGACTCATGTAACTGATCAAATCTGCATTGTCAATAATGTGAAACAACCTGCACCACTGTCACTACTGAACAGAGGAAATAACAGGTGCAGCATGTGTGTAGAAACAGGCCCCTCACAGTTGGCATACAGGGACACTGTCAAATGTCACATCAGTGATGTTGTATGTTGATTTACAAACCTGCGTGTAATAGGTGTAGCTTTTTAAAATAGAGAATGGACATTGTGATGCACTCTGCTTGTCAACTGCTTAAATGCCTGACCAAAGTGGACAAACACATACAACAGCACCTCCCTTTTACATTGCAGAGGGAGATACATCACCTCCTGTTCAGCAGCCTGTCCCACTCTTCAATGATGAAGAGGAAGAAGACAGCTCAACCATCGATCAGGACACCCTCCAAGAGCTGCTTGACTCCATTGGTAGCCCATCTCCGGAAGCAGGGACATCCAGCAGCATTGTGGTTGCTCCACCAGCAGCACAAAACACCCAGCAGCCAGCAACTACCACCACAGCTGTCTCCCAGGTCTTTGAGGACCTACTGTTAACATTTCAACGTAGTGCGGTAGAAGTCCAGTGTGAGATGGCTGGTCAGGTGCGGGTAGGGTTGGACAGCGAGGCAGCCAAACTGGATGGGATACGTAGGTGTCTCAGTCCCATTAGGGGCCACCTAGAGTCCATACGAGGCACCCACAGTCTGCTCCATGCTCTCCAGCATTCAATGGCTGACATTGCTGGAGTCCTTACTCACAGACAATAACAACTGTCCAGTCAAAGTGGCTCCAGCGATGTCACCAAGGAGTTGCGTAAAATACGAATGATCATGGAGAGCATTGAGCGGATGCAAGCTTCACACTTGGCTGCCATGGCTGCCTACCACAGAGAAGTTGCTGGAGTCTTGCAAGCCCTGCAGCTTATCATCACTGCAGTGATGCCTCATCATTTTGCACAGATGAATGTTGCTGCACCTTCAACATCCACCTCTTACCCCCCTCAGTGCTCCTGCCAATCCACCATCATGCTCACAGGAGGCATATGACACATCAGAGGAGGAAGATGTGGATGAATCAATATTCAGACAAAAAGTCATCGGTATCATTCATCTGTGTCAAATGGACAGTTTCTACCTGGTCTTGTGCTTACCATCATGCCTTGGAACAACAGCTTCCACTGTCCTCTGAATGACTATGCTACACTCACCTTGGACTTTAATATGGACTGCCAATTTGTCATTGTTCCCGGTGACACTGAAATCAGGCTGCTGACTGAACTCTGCCTCTTCCTCAACATATCTCTGGACATGTTCCCCTCCCGGACTCTGTCTGGCCCTCCACTGGGCATGTACACAATGTGGGGGTTGTTGTCCAAAGAACTGGGCCAGTCTACTATCTCAGTGAATTCACATGTAAATAAAAGCACTTATGTCACTAAGATGTGTGTTGCCTGTGAACATTTATGTTCAAATGTGACAACAATGCATGGTCAGTTTAGCCACCACTACAAATCGAGGGACATTTGGAAAAGGCAATCTGCTGACTCTGTGTCCCTGATAGGCATTGTGAAGCCCGGACAAGTGTGACTTTACCAATGCTGAGATCTCAAAGACAACTCTGTTTCAGCAACTTAAAAATACTCTAAGCTCAGGATGTTGATTGTGACTTGGAACAATACTCAAGTCAGTTTCAAGCCACATGAAGTGGCTCAAACTTTACGTGCAAACAAGAAATACTTAGAACATGTGCTCATTGTCAATGGGGTGGACAATAGTTGAATAGATGGGTGTCATGCCATGACATATGTAAAGACAGTTCCCTCACCATGTTACATATGATGACATAGCAATCTAGCTGTAAGAAGAGGAATGGTGTAGGATAGAATATGTCAAAGTATGTTTCTGGATCAAATCATAGTGCTGTTGTGCTGTATCCCCCATCACAACACCCCTTGCCCTACACTTGTATGCAAAATATTTTGTAGTGTTGTTCACAATGTACAAGGCTGTGTTGAAACACATAGAGGCTTTAGGATGACTAGTAAATAATAGAAAGCACATATACCCTGCACTCCCACTTGGAAAGTGAAGCTGTTGTGGGGACCGGTGTTATCAAAGATGCCCCTAAGTATCCTAACAACATACCAACATCATGTAACCAATGCTGTTTGGGTTTTTTGGGGCAACACATACTGCCTGTCGGAAACTCCAGAATACAGTCAGGAGGATCGCCAAAGCCTGTACCGAATTCACTGAAAGGATGAACGAAGCAGAAGCACGTATATCTACCCTCGAGGATGAAATGGCTGCTCAAAAACTGGATACAGAAGCAATTCGCGCACACAAGGATGATACTCAACTAAAGCTTGTTGACTTAGAGAATCGATTGCGACGCAATAATTTGAGAATTCTTGGTATCCCAGAGAGAATTGAGGGACAGGACATTCGGAAATTCGTAGTGGAACTGTTTACGGAGGCCTTTCCGGAACTTTCAATGTGGAATTGGACTAGCGAAATCCAAAGGGCACATCGGTTTCCATTCAAACAGCCGCCAAAAAAAGCGGGACAACCTACCCTTAAGCCTAGGGCGATCTTGATATGCTTGAATAATTTCCTTGCTCGCCAGGCTTTATATGATCTAGCGCGGCCAGATAGGAAGAGGGCGGGGAAGGGTACCCAATTTTTTGTCAGGCCTGATTTTTGCCATCAAACGGTGGAAAAAAGGTGGCAACTCCGCCAATTAATCACTCCATTTCAAGGCAAGGGAGCGCAAGCCTTTTTGTTGAATCCTGCTACACTAAAAATAGTATATAAGGAGCAAACACGTTTTTTGATATCAGAGGTGCAAGCTAAGGAATATCTCCATTCGATCTAAGTGCAGTTCATAGTTAGGGAGTTTAGCATATCAGGAGTGTTTAGTTGCTTATGGGTCGGCTAGTTATGTGGGACATGCTTGTTAGACTTGATATGTAATAACCATGTCCCTGTGTACTGTTTGTTCTTTTGGTTTTCTCTATAGGGGTGATATGTAGGAGATACTGAGGCAGGATATCAAATTATATGGATCTGTCTTTGAAGCTGTTTTTTCTCAATATTTTTTCTCTTTATCGCTTTCTTTGTTTTTTTTTCGGTGGACAGGATGGGTTCGAAAAGGGGGGTGTATACCGGGCAGTAAGGGAGCTTCCCAGCGCAAGGACCATAGGTCCTATTGCCCTGTTTTCAGGAAGGGAGGGGAAGGGTGGGGGGTCAGTGGAGGTGGATACGGGGGGCACAGGGTTAGGGGTGTTTGGGGGTGGTATAGGTGAGTGGTGTGGTGTTGGGGAGAAAAAATCAATCCATAGCAAAGGAAACTGGGCTACCTTAGGTGTTTTAAAAATAATAGCAGAGACATATATCTGGACAAACACTGTAGTAAGGTATGGGGGGTGGGACGACATCCTTAGGGTTACGCATTTGTTCTTTTAATGTTTGTGGTCTCAATAATAACGGAAAAAGGCAACGAGTAGCGGCGGATTTATGGTTAATGAAACCAGACATTCTGTGACTACAGGAAACGCATATCCCATGGGGCAAACGCAGGGTATTGAATGAGCTTGGGTATATATTAATTGCTGCATCTTGGTGGACCACCACAAACAGGGGTGTGGCTATTCTGGCGCAACAGGGAATTCAAGGTACGGGGAGGATACTGGCCGACAATTACGGCAGGTGGGCTATAGCGGAATGCTTGGTGGGGGCCGCTAAGGTCGTAATATGTACAGTCTATGGATCGAATTTTGATGAGGCAGCAATATTAGAAGGGTTGAATGTTGAGTTGGCATCATGGTGTACCCCCTTGATACTATGTGGGGACTTTAACATTCATCTGGGCTGTCAGGAGATGGAGCTAAACTATAATAATTATGGGGGCCAAAAACCTAATGTTTTCAAAGCACTGCGACAGTTAATTGTTGACCATGGACTGGTAGACATTTGGCACACCCTGAACTATCCGGACCCAGGATATACTTTTTACTCATACCCTCACCATAAATTAGTCAGGCTTGACTATGTTTTCATGTCAAAAGCACTTACTGTGGGGGCAAAGATGCAGGTATGGCCAAGGATTACAGTGGACCATGGTCCATTGTTGTTGGTTATCCCTGCCATTAGCAAAAACATTCTGGCAACATCCTTCTCTTTTGACAGGAAGCTCTTACTGGACAGTTCCTATCTTATCCACATGAAAGTCTGGGCGGTACAATTTTTGAACATTAACAGAGGCTCAACCTCCAGGGCCATGGTATGGGATGCTTTAAAGTCTGGATTAAGGGGTGAAACAGTTAGTTATGGATTGTTTAAACAGAAACAACTCCAAATTACTATGCAGGGGCTCCTGGATGATCTCAGAAAAGCGGAGGAAAAGCTCATCCAAGGAATCACCACTGGAGTGGATATGAAGTCATTACAAACCAGGATAGCCTGTTGTAAAGCCAAGATTAATATGGTGTTGAGCAAGGAAATCACTAGCAAATACAAGATATATAGAGAAGAAATCTACAAATATGGGGAAGCTACAGGGCGTTGTTTGGCACAAAGACTACGAGTTAAGGAAGCTTCACAAAGAATAGGCGCTAAGATCGATTCTGGGGGAAATACAGTGGAAACAACGGAGGGGATTCTGGAAGTATTTCATGCTTTTTGTAAAGAGTTATAAACACAGAGCGAATGTGATGATCAAGCTATTAAAGCTTTTTTTCAATACTTAGATGTGGTAGGCCTATGGCAGGAAGAGCAGGCAATACTTGATACCCCGATATCTATGGAGGAGATTGAGGAGGCAATAGGTTTGCTAGCCAGGGGAAAGGCAGCGAGACCGGATAAACTACCGCTCGAGTTCTATGGAGCTTTGTTTCAGGAGCTTAAGGAGGATATGCTAGTTACATTTCAAGAGGCACAGCTTGGTAAGGCTCCACCATCCTGGGATAAGGCCAACATAGTAGTGTTTAAAAAAAAAGACAAGCCCCCGGCCTCGCCAGGGTCTATAGACCGATATCTCTTTTAAATTGTGACGGCAAAATCTATGCTAAAATCTTAGCAACACGACTGGCGCGAGTAATCACCCCCTGGTTTCTATTCACCAACATGGTTTCATTCCAGGCAGGGGCACGGTCATCCATATAAATAGAGTACTGACTTTGATAGATCTAGCCAATGTACAACATAATAGAATGGGTTAGATACTTCTTGATGCCGAAAAGGCATTTGACCATGTCTCCTGGAGTTTTTTATGGGCAGTTTTGCGCAAGATGGGGTTTGGTCTAGGCTTTATTAAGCCTATTCAAGCTATGTATAAGTCCCCGACTGCTAGTATTTGTATAATGGGCAAAGAATCCAAGCCAGTTCGTATAACCAGGGGGACAAGGCAGGGTTGCCCATGTTCCCTGTTGCTATTTGCCCTGTACATTAATACCTTCCTGACTCCCCGGGGGATGCCACATATATGGATAGATTCCTCCTCCATAGAATCCGGGGATCCTTACTGGAGGCTATACCGGATGCATCGACGGAACCAGACGATTTTCCCCCACTCTCGCTTGTTTTAAGCTCGCCGGGCATAACTCACCTCGATTCACGCATGTACCATTTATCACAGTCCCTCCGCCCTGCAGTGGGCACCAAAGCGCGGGCAGCCTGGGATTGGGATTTTGGCGCATCAATAACTGACAGTATGTGGCATTATTGCTGTGCGCAAACACGATACATCTCAAATAATCATAGACATAAATTATTACATTTTAAGTATCTCCATAGAGTGTATGTAACCCCGAAGTTATTATCCAAAATGAACCCTACCGTATCAAACGCATGTGCTAGATGTGCAGACTCGGAGGCTGATTTTTCACACCTGGCATGGAACTGTGCGCCAGTGAGGGTGTATTGGGAAAAAATCTTTTGCCACTTGTCCCTTATGGTGGAACACACTGTACAACCCACACCACTGATGGCATTAATGGGGTATGTTAAACCACTTAAGAGAAGTATTAGGAGGTTCACTGCAATTGCCATACTCATAGCAAAACGTCAAATCTCTCTGCATTGGGGCAGAGCACAAACACCAACGGTAAAGGCCTGGCTCCGTGACCTTATTCACTGTGACACCATTAGTGATGTCTATGCCACATTATTACCCGTCACCTCACGCCCTTGTGATATCTGGCAACCGCTGAAGAACTATCTACAACTATCTACTGATGATGGTTGAAATAGGCATACATATACAACCGTGCGAAATGCCTGGCTAGGAAATTGGACATAAGGTGCTAACTGAGAGGCTTGAACAACAACCAATAAAAATGAGACGAACTCTACCGGACTGTGGACAATGTTATGATTACTGTAATGGATGTAATGTATTGTGATTATAATTGTACATTTGCTTGAGAACTGCTCCTCTGTAATATGTTTGGTTTTTGGTGGGGTATGGGAGTGTTATATATTGTCATTATGGCGTAATATGGCCAACACATGCGGCCCCTTCACAGTCACTCCCTGATTGTTTGTTATCTTTGAAAAATGCAATAAAATAAATAAAAAATAAATAAATAAAATCCCTTCCCGACAATGTTGGAAGAAAGCAATAAGATCAGCTCAACAGTTTGGGGGCAGTATCAGGCTCGGGTATTAGCTTACGCGGGCAATATTGCGTTGGTGACCTCAGATCCAGCGGCAGCCATTCTGGAGATAGAGCGACTGGCCCATATCTTCGGGGTCGTATCAGGGTGTAAGCTAAACCCAACGAAAACACAAATTATGTGCACAAAGGCGGCCTGTCCAGGAGATGCCCGCGTAACTGAGGAAGCTACGTATTTGGGTATTAAAATCAGGATGTGTCTTCAGGAACTAGTGGAGGTTAATTGGGGAGGTATCTTGGCCAGGATCAAGCAGCAATTAGACCGTCTGGAGTGTCTGCATCTCTCACTGGTGGGGAGGTGTAATGTCCTTAAAATGAACGTCTTACCCAAAGTTATGTATTATTTTAGAGCAGTGCCACTCGAACTGACACGACCACAGTTACAAAAATTACAATATCTATGTGATAGGTTCCTAAGGGGGCAAGGCAAACCCCGTAGAGCCTTTAAATATATGATGTTAACTCGCAAGCGTGGGGGCTGGGCAGTCCCTAACTTCACACTTTATTATTATGCTTGTCTCCTCCAAAATATGTGGATTTTGTTAACAGGGGAGGAAGAGGGCAGTGAGGCAGAGACACCATCAATATATCAGCTGCTGATGGGTTCAGCACATAAGAACTGTTTATTTAGGCTTTTGGAGCCAAGCTATTTAAAAAAAAAACTCACTTTAAGGTTGTGGTGGCAGCATATAAGGTGTGGAAAACAGTACGGAATATGTTACAGATTAAGGGGATATGTTTCTATACCCCTATAAATTCTACGGCAATGTTGCCCCCTGTCTTCTGGGACGCGAGAATGGATAAATGGAGGGCCAAGGGCATAACGCAAATAGGGGATTTATTTGATGAAGAAGGACTTTCCTCTTTCTCAGGCTTGTCGGATAGAATTAGATTGCAAAAAACAGATTTTTTTTAAATATCTGCAAGTTCGAGACTTTCTACATAAACATCAGAGGCAGAGCAGGATAAAAGCTAGTCCTCTGGTTGAGGCAGTAAAACGGGCAGCTAAGATAGGTGTATTATATAGTACCCTATTGGATACACAGCGGGATGATTTGGATGCCCAAGACTGCAAATGGAGTATTCGGTTAGGGCGGGAAGGGCTTTATATGGAACACGCAATAGACATGGCCAAGAAAATTCTGGTATCTGCCAAATTGAAAGCCCAACACTTTAAGCTTTAAGTCATTATTTAGCTTGTACCATACACCTGCGACATTTCATTGTGCTGAAATGGGGTGACTCGTATGATAGGAAATGTTATAGGTGTGGGACGGAGAACGCTGATATTGTGCATATTTTTTATGCGTGCACTTATCTAACACAACTGTGGAGACATATTGAGGTTTTTTTTCCTGAAATTACAGGAGTAGATATCCACATAACAATGGAAGTAATGTTATTAGGGGTTGGGGACAGTCTCAGGCGGGGACAACCGGGGTATCCATTCCGCTATCTAATATTCATGGCCACAGCTGTGGCTAGGTTATGTATTGCATCAGTCTGGTTGCAGCAGGAGGCCCCCTCTTTTGAGATGTGGAGGGCTAAATTTTATAATATCTATAATTTGGAGTTTAGTCTCTATTCTCTCAGAACAACTAAAAGACAAAAACTGGGCATACAGATATGGGGCCCCATGATTGTGCATATAAAGTTATATAAGTATCCTGTAAGATGTACCCTACCTCTGCTGGATTATGTGTTGTGTAGGTTCTTCTTTTTTTTCCCTTCTTTTTTTTTCTCCCTTTTTTTGTGGTGCCCGTCTCCTGTACCTTCTTTTGTTATCTCTATTTTGTTGTGGTATACTGTTAATTGATGGCCACTGCTCTCTGTATGGCATCTCTATGATTTTTATGTTTTGTGCTAAAGTATGTCTATAAGGGATCTATACTGATATTTGTTATAGATTGAACATTTTAAATACATTTAAAAAAATCAATGCTGTTGGAGCACAATGCCTACAGTGCATCATGTGTATAGCTGTACTTGCAAAATAGTATCATATGGATACTAATTCATCAGACCACTCCAAAACAATCTCGAAACTGAACTATGCTACTCTACTTATCAATCATTTTGGTTCACTCACATTCAAACTGCAGATTGACGGTAGCATGTCCCTTGAAGATGGCGTAATTACATTTGTTGACATTCCAATTGCTTGTGCGGGTGATCCATCTGTTGTAATCAACTACAAATTTAACAGTACATGTCAACACATAACAATCATTAAGAGCACAAACCATCAACCACCAGGATTTTATTTTAAAAAAATACATACTTAATAACCTAAACCAATACTAACGACATATCCTAAACTACACTAATCTAACTAGTACTAATAAAAACCTAGACTAAACTAACTAGCTTACTTAAGACTATACACATAACAACATACATTATACATCAACCAACCTCCCCCCTTAAGCCACATCCAGGGATGGGAGAAAGACAGCTTAACCTATACATGAACAAACTAAACATGCATCCTAAACAAATATATATATTTTTAAAATATTTTTTATTAGAACAAGTCCAAAAACACATCAACCCCCCACCCTAAGGAAAAGGAAACTCAATCAAAAACATTAAGTAAAAAATCATAAAATCCTACACCTAACACCATACTAGCCCTAAACTAAAACTACACTTATCACTAAATAAAAAAAGATTGTCCAAAAAAGAATGGAAACTGGGTGAATGGAATTGGGTGACTGTACAGGGGGGACAGCAAACATAATGCGGCCATCAATAGGGGAGCCCCAGGGCCCCCTTAATGTCCATGAGGTGTCCCTTGAATTCATCATGGTCACGTTCCAGATGGGCCACACGAACATTCAGGTTGTAAAGCAACCTACGCTCCCTCTTTGTCAGGACTGACATCTGTTGGTGTCCTGCCGGACTCAGTGATGATGTGCCTGGTTGAGCACTCTGTGATGGGGCAACGTGTGGTTGACTTGAGGTGGGTGCAGCACTTGATCCTGGGTTGATGGACCTGGAACTGCCGATGGTTGTGGATGTGTGCCACTCTGTTGGACACCTGAAGGGCCAGGGATTTGTTGTGTGTGCCTCTGGCGTGTTGATGATGCAGGCATGGTAGCATGTTTCTTGCCACCTTTCTTGGTGCTGACAGTAATCGACTTCCACTTGCCAGAAGCCCTCTCCTCATGGTACCTTTGTGCCATGTCATTGAAGCCCTTTGCCACATGCTGAATGTGTAAGTAACGTTCCTTATGCACAAGGAACAGCCTCTGTTCCTCCGGTGACATGTTGTCTGAAAATAAAGAAAACATGTCACGTTTGCTGACTCCCAAAAAATGATAGCATTCTGCATATATGGTACAAATAAAAATCTCACAATATGTTCTCTAAACAACATCATAAAAAGTAGTGTACGTCACACATGACCTGACAACTTCTAAGTAAATAATAACAGTATACTAATCTGTTGTTGATATCAACACGTTAACTCATGGGATGGGACATAGCAAGGGCAGAGTGCAGTGACAACAGTTGTAGAATATCTGTTTGCAATTAGGCTGCGGCCCAAAAAACACGAATTGAATCCAACAGGGGAAGTGCCATAAGGATGAAGTTTAACAGGCCCATTGCAGGACATTACCATTACAACTACACAAAGACAGTAGGCTGCACTGTCTGCAATCATGGCAGACGACTATTCACAACAGTGGTAGTCATGTTGGACATTTGAAGAAATGCAATTTCATTGAATTATGAACAATTTGTTGGTGTCAACACCGCTACACACCCATAATAGATGATGTCCACATTTACTTGCAAATCTCTGTAAACATGCCCATAAATTTAGATTAATGGAAGTAAAGAGGGCATATATTCCATGACTTTTTGTGTGGCGGTATTAGCCCGCTCTGCACCTTGGTGTACTATGACACAATGGGACAGCAAAGCTGTTGCATTTCCAGATCATATTTGGAGGCACTGCTTTTCAACTAGTGGCAGTGTGAACCCCTTCATGCTAGTACAAAGGAATGCACCCTTGCACAATAGTGCTATGGTGTCTGACTTGAGCAGAAGATAGTCAATGTGATGATAGGATCACCATCAGGCACTTGAACAATCTTTGACCTATAGCGTTTTTTATGTGTGCAACACTATGCTGAACACTTCGTTACATATACATTGATGATATGTTGAGCATTTCACAGTACAGAGCATTTTTGAAAAAAACTGTTGTTCACGGTCTAAACTATTACGCACTCCACAATATTCAAGGTGATCCTGTGGAAATGGTTATGCGTAATGATGAATGGGCTTAGCAGAGTAACAATGCCCACTCTTTATCCCCAAAATGTTGAGCAAAAGGGTGTCTAATGCATGAGTTGACGTTGTTCTACGTTGACTTGATTATCACTGGTCTGGCACTGAGGTTGAGACAGTCTTGCCGAGACGATGTAGTGCCACCAAATTTTGCATTGGCTACAGGGGCCTTGTGATTTACATCAACATGGAAATGAATCACAAGAATCATTATCAAAACGGTAGGTAATCTCCGGAACATATTTAGGTTACCTCAATCTGTGTTACCTTTAACAAGATTCATTTGCAAATGTTGTTAAAGTTGGCTCAGGACACTCAGCCATTTGTAACACGTACACAAGCTGTAATTGTGGTTATGATACCTGCTCTTTGGACAACTAACTGTCAATGACCACTGTAACTCAAAATTGCTGACTGGCACATCAGTGCTGGGTCTCGATGGATTCCATGTCTGGTAATACCCATCAACAACATTACTCAAATGTATCCTCTTAAGTATTTACACTCTGAAATTTGCCTGCATTGGCTGGAGTGATATACAAATTTTGCATCAATGGGCTCAGACTTACTGTATCCGTAACTATACAATATTCATGTGACAAAATATTCCATGCTCAGTAGACATATTTAACTTAAATTGTCCCCAAGCTGACCTGTACACATTATACCATGACAAGGAGCCATAATCATTTGGAGATTTTTGATGAGAATAAGCACAATACATCACAAAAGCGTTTGGCCATTTTTTTTAAATGACATATTCCATTCAAGTACCCACAGCCATAGCTTACATAAAATAATTGAATTGTGGTGACACAGTTGATACCATGAATGCAAACATCATATGGGAATGGTTGTACTTGGCCAATGTTTGGTAATAAGGCTGTGTTTTCATGTTTGTCCAAACTTCATGTCAATATGCTACAACACGTAGCAAATGATACTCAACAACAGAGGTGACATGATCAGGGGTACACACTTATCATCATTTACAACAGTGTACACTTGCAATGGCCTGTACCATATCAGACCCCCTTGCACAATCATGTCAGGGTACATAGATGTTTGTGATGCTGCATGATAGGCTCAATGACATTGCAAAAAAGTTCTCAAAATCATGGACTATTGGCTTGTACGTGGCTGGGATGTAGTAAATTATATGAGGAGCTGCAATATCAAGTCAAGAAGGCCAATGCTGTTCTTCATCAGCACATGATGATGATGAGCTTAACTCTTGACTTGATGCTGCATCGTCACACTAGAGGTGAGGTCCATGTGATGCACATCCAGACTGTATACAACAACATACAGGGCCAGTGGCATGACATATATATGTCAACACATACAATTCAATGGTAGGGGCAAGGCACGAGTGGCGTGTGGGTCCACGAAGGCATCCACATCTCCCTGTGTGATCAAGGATCTTCCAGCTGTGACAAATGGATGGCAAGAAAGATATATGTATTTAACATCACATTTTACATGTCTCACGTACATCATTGAGATCTTCTTGATACAATTTCATTCACTGTAACAGTCATTTGTGTGTCAAGGTTAAATACATGTTTCAATGTACTTTGCCTGTCTGACACCAAACACATGACAATTGCAGCCTTGTGGCCTACTGGACATTCCTGCATGGATCAGTGGGACAAAACAGACTCAAACTTTATCTACAGCTTCATGACTAACTTTTTATCTCAACAACGTCAATATACGTTTGCCTCCCCACAGGTGTATCACAACCCTTGACATGTTAATATCCCGCATTGTTTTTCATACAGAGCTTGACACCGAGTTAATCAGGTGAAGTGTCCAATATCAATGCGCGTAGCGATGGACAGTACATTATGACAAGCATTTCATTTAGCCAAGTAGCACAATCCATGAGGGGGGCATAGATGTGATCCAGAACCTAATTAGTGGTCAGTGGATTCATCCTCTGATCTGAAACAACTCATTTACTTACCACCTTCCCTGCCAACTATGATTCCCAGGTGCTCCATGAGGTCTCCCTCACACCCAACCAACCCAGTCCTGCCAACGGTGCTTCCACTGCTGGACAGTCCTGTCCACACCAATCATTCGCATCATCTTTTCTCAGATGTGCTCCCACCTGACCTTCCATATTTTTACCTTGTTTCCCTGGAGGATACGTCCCCCAACCTCAACCATCCATGGCAAATAAAACTTTACTAATCATAGGAAGCCCCCCAAGGCCACCTCGGACATCCTGCCCTCCCTACCCTGATCCAACATCTCCCAAAACACAATGGAACACAGCAATATGAAAATAAAACCCCACAAAATCCCCCAAAAAACAGTTGAAAATACCCCTATGAAAAACACCCTACAAGACAATCACTAAGACGCAAAAAACACATAAGCCCAGAAGAAGAGAGTGACTCGGATGATGACGTGTAAGTGGAGTGAGGGCAAATGTAAAGGCGTACGTCTATAGATGTGCTATATAACTGTACTGAGGTGTTTTGCAGATGACGAATTGTATATGCAGATCTCTGTTGTTCACCATACAATTTTCAATAAAATAAAACATATGTTTTAAAAAAAAAAAAAACACATAAGGACAAAGACACAGGACTCAACAGGGACTTTAGAGACAGTGAACTAGGCACAGAAACTCTCTCCAAACACACCAACATCAGCAGACACCTCTCAACACCTCCACAACTCTCGACAGACACGAACAGTGTGGTTCAAAGAGAAAGTGAAAGTGTACAGTACTCCTCCATGGAACAGGATGCAGACTAACATCACTTCCTGGCCGTTTGCGGCCAGTTTTCGGACTTTGCGATTAAATTTTACACGCTAAGGGGTAAGCAGGAATATTCCATGTATATACATGTATTTTGCGAATATTTTCCATGGCGGATATGAAAAATATTAACGCTAACATGGATTTGCATTAAAATGTTATACGTACATTGCTACTTGATCAGTATATGTACTATTTTTCCTGATTTAGCAGGCTTAACAACACATTATGGATATGTGATGTGATCTGTGTGGTGTACTGGTGTGTAGTCCATCTGGACTGCCCTGATATGAGTGATCCTGAGCTGTCAAGTGGCACTAGTTACTCGCATTGTTGTCTGTCTATGACTGGTCATGTGTGTAAGAAAAAGCATGCCTCAGTGTCACTCATTAGGGTTAGCATTGGTGGTATGTGTCACTACATGTGAGACTCTTACATCACACATTGCTGTAATGTCTATGCCAGTTAGATGGGCTTGCTACACACATGTACTTGACCAACAGGCAGTCACTACTTCTATATGAGATTAGTGATGCAGCATACAATGTGCAGCTATGACTGCACATTCACATTTGCGTATTTGATTAGGTGCACATTGACTACGGTTTGTGCAAAGGCACTCATGGCCATATTTTCAAGAGATAGGTCTATGCATTTCATGCTGTGCTATGCATGACTTGATCTATGACTGGTGTCTATTGACTAGATCCATTGTCACCATTACAAAATATGCAAAACCAGATGTTACATGGTGTAAGGATCTTCTTGTGCATGCAACATTTTAAGATCAGTCTAGCATGACAGCAATGAGCAAATAGTAGCTGGTATAGACAATGATTTTACGGCTAGACAGATAGCACTACAATTTATTGATGTTAGTGTGCCATCCTATTTTTTTTATCCCCTAAGGGCTACAACAGCTTACAGGAACACCTGTGATAATGAATTCTTAAATGTGTGTGACAGATAGCAGACTGGAGCAGCCAAATCCAAATTATGCATAGGTCAATAAGCCCCACTGAGCCATGTACAAACATGCTGTAGAACCAGATTCACAGGTGAACATGACATTGTTACTTTGGAACAGCATAGCAGCACTTTGCAAGTCACAATCCTTGCAACAGCAAAGCTACTGATGCCTGTAAGCGCAAACAGTCTGGAGACCACACTGTGCTTATGTATGAGACCCAGGTGGCTAGACACAGATACTGCATAGTTACAACAGACTGACGTTGACGTTAATGCCTGCATTGTGCGTGAGACGGTGGGCCCTGGCTCTTTCCATTGGTGCGTCAGCAATGTCCATTACCTGGTGACAAGAAATGGCATGTTATAGATTTACACATTGCTGACACGAGAAGTACGCATGGTGCAACTTGTTGTGTTGATCATTCAAGGTGCTACTGATCATGTACAAAGGGTGGTGTGCATTGCATGACACACATCAAGAGGACACTGGGCTGACAGGGGAGACATCCTATATCTTTGAAGTGCCTCTCAATGTCATTATGCCCGAGTAGGTTGTGCTGTCTGTCGATGTTGAGGGTGAGGCCCATCTACCCTACAAGACTTGTGATGCAGGGGACCTGTGAGTAGGCAACTAAGAGGGTCCACTTGCATCTCTTGTATCTGTTGTTTCAAATGCACACTTAGAGTCCCATGCTGTACCCAGGCTTGTATGATCTGAACTGACCGAGGATTATGCTGGCTGAGTCAGTGACTCGGAGAGGATGTTTGATTTGAGGCCTGGTGTAGTTTTCAAGTTTGGGAGATGGTTAGTTGTGAAGCAGAGGAGGCCCAGGGGTTGTATCTGCACATTAGCCGTAAACAGACTGCTTGTACCAAACAGTTTTCCATGGACAATATGGAACCTGTGATCTGCTTGCCAATTTTGCCATTCATGAGGCAAACATGTGGTGCAGTCTATCATGCCCACATGTAATAGAGCTCTTGGGTGTACATAGGATTTCCATGGATGCTATCGGGACAGATATTTCTTTCAGGCATACTCCTGATTGGAGGGAAGTGGCTTGTTGTCCACACTGGACTGCTACATGAACCATACATGATGGCTGGCCAGCTTGCCCAACACCATTTTATGAGGAATATTTGTACATTGCTTGAGAGATACAACATTGTGTGACATTAACATTTATTCTTAGAAGCATGCTTGTCTATGTGTGCAACTGTGCCTGCAGATGTGTGGCTATTTTGATTGTTATAGTTGTGCTGAAGAGCAAATTTACACACATCATGCAATTGACATGAGTCAACTTGCAGTGATAATCCAGTTTAAGGTGGTGCACCTTCTGTTGGCTAAAATAATTATTTTCATGTCTGTATGACCCAAAAGAATGTCCATTCCTGGTGTTATAGGTTGCATGTTGTTAGCAACTTTGGGCTGTACTTATTGTATTCCCTGTAGCACATCACTCATGTGTATGTCTGTTCTCTGTTTTTGGGTTGTGAACACTGAGCAAGAGTTATTGGATGAGGATGTAGCCCATTCTACCCCTTCATTGCCATGACACTCTCATGTTGTTGTGCATGTGACATCCAGACTTTATTGACATTGCATTGGCAGGTACATGGTCCTACATACACGTTGTTGTGAGCTGCTGTCTTTCCAGTTGGCCCATGGCTGACATATGTGTCATTGTTTGTACTTATGGGACTATAGCATTGTCTGATCAGTGCTGTGCTGTAGGATGATTCATGCACAGTGTTAGTAATGCATGACGTGCTTATTCGTCATTCAAATGACACGTGTCATCTTTAGACGTATTCCCACTTTCTGTTGTTGTTTGACTTTGTATGCTTGGTGTTTGTGGCATTCCCTGCACTGTGTTGATACATCAGTTATTGTATCTGTACTATCCTAAGTATCGCAAAACACACAAGATGATGGACGGAATGCTGCACATTGGCAAACATTCACCCCCCAGTCACAGATCTGGGTTTAATCCATCGTTATTTTGCTTCACCACGCCACCCCAGTTCAGACATAGCCATATGCAAATCAGTCTTGACCCTGTGCCTCATGGGAACAGTCCAGACCGAACTGCCAAGCTATGTCTTCCCTGGACCGGAATCAAGCATCCTAGGACCGGTTTCAGGCTATCAGCCTTCATCAGCCAGGATAGCTTGACTCCAGTGGCGCGGTGAGCACGGGACCCACGTCTGGGCATACCCTTCCCACATAGGGCGAAATGCAAAACACACAAGATGATGGACGGAATGCTGCACATTGGCAAACATTCACCCCCAGTCACAGATCTGGGTTTAATCCATCGTTATTTTGCTTCACCACGCCACCCCAGTTCAGTTCAGTTCAGACATAGCGATATGCAAATCAGTCTTGACCCTGTGCCTCATGGGAACAGTCCAGACCGAACTGCCAAGCTATGTCTTCCCTGGACCGGAATCAAGCATCCTAGGACCGGTTTCAGGCTATCAGCCTTCATCAGCCAGGATAGCTCGACTCCAGTGGCACGGTGAGCACGGGACCCACGTGTGGGCATACCCTTCCCACATAGGGCGAAATGCAAAACACACAAGATGATGGACAGAATGCTGCACATTGGCAAACATTCACCCCCAGTCACAGATCTGGGTTTAATCCATTGTTATTTTGCTTCACCACGCCACCCCAGTTCAGACATAGCCATATGCAAATCAGTCTTGACCCTGTGCCTCATGGGAACAGTCCAGACCGAACTGCCAAGCTATGTCTTCCCTGGACTGGAATCAAGCATCCTAGGACCGGTTTCAGGCTATCAGCCTTCATCAGCCAGGATAGCTTGACTCCAGTGGCGTGGTGAGCACGGGACCCATGCCTGGGCATACCCTTCCCACATAGGGCGAAATGCAAAACACACAAGATGATGGACGGAATGCTGCACATTGGCAAACATTCACCCCCAGTCACAGATCTGGGTATAATCCATCGTTAGTTTGCTTCACCACACCACCCCAGTTCAGACATAGCCATATGCAAGTCAGTCTTGACCCTGTGCCTCATGGGAACAGTCCAGACCGAACTGCCAAGCTATGTCTTCCCTGGACCGGAAACAAGCATCCTAGGACCGGTTTCAGGCTAAGTATCTTCATCCTCCACACCCTCAAGTGGATGCAGTGCAGATTAGTAATGTGTATTTGATACTGTTGTCAGTTACCTTTATTCCTGTGTCATTGGATTCACAGATATGTTGGATTTCACATATTATGATGGTTTTTATCTATGTGGCCACAGCTACAATGATGCATGAGACATACACTGTATGTTGTACTATGCTCTTTTACGTAAACAGACCTGCAGATGCTCTGTGAAGACACAACACACAGTTATTGATTCTCACTGAGGGACCATGCACAGTAATTGGCTCAGATGCCCAATACATTGTTCCATTCCCACTCTTCCTTAAATTGGTGTCATGTCCCCTGCTAGAGCTATGTGGCACTGTTGTTTTGTTAATTTTAACTTACCAGATTGATCAACTTCAGAAGTCAGAAAACAAGCATACAAGACTTTGCTGTAGTAATATTTTATTTTTCAAAATAACAATCTGTGGACTTTGGTTTTAAGAAATGCTTGTGACAGGACATTTATAATGGTGATTAGGTACACAAATTGCAGTTGATGGCATCCCTCCTTGCTGTTCTAGCAGCAGAAGCTGTGGTGTGTCTAGCATCAGCTTTTTTGTCCCGGCCATCCTCTGGATTGTCCTGCTCCTCCAGGTCTTCGGGCAATGGCGTGTTTGTCCGTACACAAATATTGTGCAAAATGCAACAAGCCATTATAATTTTAAAGACCAGTTCAGGCCTGTACATGAGTCTTCCCCCCAAAATATCAAGGCACCGTAACCTTGATTTAAGGACTCCAAAGGTCCATTCAACGATCGCCCAAGTGCGTCCCAGTGCAACATTGTAGTCTCTATGGGCCTGTGTGTGAGTAACTTTGATGGGGGTCATCAGCCATGGTGAGAGTGCATATTCTTGATCACCTGAAACAGATAATGGAGAGATGTGTCCATTAATATTTGTGCCTGCTGTGTTTGCATATGGCCAGGTATAAACTGGGGTGGCATGGTGAGCAAAAGAATGATGGATTTAACCCAGAACTCTTGACTGGGGGTGAATGTTTTGATTTGTTCTGCATTCCGTCCATCAATTGTGTGTCTTTTGCTTTCTCGCCCTAAGTGCGCCAGGTATGCCCAGACGTGGGTCCTGGGCTCACTGTGCCACTGGAATCAAGCTATCCTGGCTGAACAGGGGTGAAACCCCGAAACCGCTCCTAGGATGCTTGTTTCCGGTCCAGGGAGGACCTGGCTTGGCAGTTCGGGCTGGACTGTTCCCATGAGGCACAGGGTCAAGACTGATTTGCATATGGCCAGGTCTAAACTGGGGTGGCATGGTGAGCAAAAGAATGATGGATTTAACCCAGATCTCTTGACTGGGGGTGAATGTTTTGATTTGTTCTGCATTCCATCCATCAATTGTGTGTCTTTTGCTTTCTCGCCCTAAGTGCGCCAGGTATGCCCCGGCGTGGGTCCTGGGCTCACTGTGCCACTGGAATCAAGCTATCCTGGCTGAAGAGGAGTGAAACCCCGAAACCGGTCCTAGGATGCTTGTTACCGGTCCAGGGAGAACCTGGCTTGGCAGTTCGGGCTGGACTGTTCCCATGAGGCACAGGGTCAAGACTGATTTGCATATGGCCAGGTCTAAACTGGGGTGGCATGGTGAGCAAAGGAATGATGGATTTAACCCAGATCTCTTGACTGGGGGTGAATGTTTTGATTTGTTCTGCATTCCGTCCATCAATTGTGTGTCTTTTGCTTTCTCGCCCTAAGTGAGCCAGGTATGCCCAGACGTGGGTCCTGGGCTCACTGTGCCACTGGAATCAAGCTATCCTGGCTGAAGAGGGGTGAAACCCCGAAACCGGTCCTAGGATGCTTGTTTCCGGTCCAGGGAGGACCTCGCTTGGCAGTTCGGGCTGGACTGTTCCCATGAGGCACAGGGTCAAGACTGATTTGCATATGGCCAGGTCTAAACTGGGGTGGCATGGTGAGCAAAAGAATGATGGATTTAACCCAGATCTCTTGACTCGGGGTGAATGTTTTGATTTGTTCTGCATTCCATCCATCAATTGTGTGTCTTTTGCTTTCTCGCCCTAAGTGCGCCAGGTATGCCCAGACGTGGGTCCTGGGCTCACTGTGCCACTGGAATCAAACTATCCTAGCTGAAGAGGGGTGAAAACCCGAAACCGGTCCTAGGATGCTTGTTTCCGGTCCAGGGAGGACCTGGCTTGGCAGTTTGGGCTGGACTGTTCCCATGAGGCACAGGGACAAGACTGATTTGCATATGGCCAGGTCTAAACTGGGGTGGCATGGTGAGCAAAAGAATGATGGATTTAACCCAGATCTCTTGACTGGGGGTGAATGTTTTGATTTGTTCTGCATTCCGTCCATCAATTGTGTGTCTTTTGCTTTCTCGCCCTATGTGCGCCAGGTATGCCCAGACGTGGGTCCTGGGCTCACTGTACCACTGGAATCAAGCTATCCTGGCTGAAGAGGGGTGAAACCCCGAAACCGGTCCTAGGATGCTTGTTTCTGGTCCAGGGAGGACCTGGCTTGGCAGTTTGGGCTGGACTGTTCTCATGAGGCACAGGGTCAAGACTGATTTGCATATGGCCAGGTCTAAACTGGGGTGGCATGGTGAGCAAAAGAATGATGGATTTAACCCAGATCTCTTGACTGGGGGTGAATGTTTTGATTTGTTCTGCATTCCGTCCATCAATTGTGTGTCTTTTGCTTTCTCACCCTAAGTGCGCCAGGTATGCCCAGACGTGGGTCCTGGGCTCACTGTGCCACTGGAATCAAGCTATCCTGGCTGAAGAGGGGTGAAACCCCGAAACCGGTCCTAGGATGCTTGTTTTCGGTCCAGGGAGGACCTGGCTTGGCAGTTCGGGCTGGACTGTTCCCATGAGGCACAGGGTCAAGACTGATTTGCATATGGCCAGGTCTAAACTGGGGTGGCATGGTGAGCAAAAGAATGATGGATTTAACCCAGATCTCTTGACTGGGGGTGAATGTTTTGATTTGTTCTGCATTCCGTCCATCAATTGTGTGTCTTTTGCTTTCTCGCCCTAAGTGCGCCAGGTATGCCCAGATGTGGGTCCTGGGCTCACTGTGCCACTGGAATCAAGCTATCCTGGCTGAAGAGGGGTGAAACTCCGAAACCGGTCCTAGGATGCTTGTTTCCGGTCCAGGGAGGACCTGGCTTGGCAGTTCGGGCTGGACTGTTCCCATGAGGCACAGGGTCAAGACTGATTTGCATATGGCCAGGTCTAAACTGGGGTGGCATGGTGAGCAAAAGAATGATGGATTTAACCCAGATCTCTTGACTGGGGGTGAATGTTTTGATGTGTTCTGCTTTCCGTCCATCAATTGTGTGTCTTTTGCTTTCTCGCCCTAAGTGCGCCAGGTATGCCCAGCCGTGGGTCCTGGGCTCACTGTGCCAATGGAATCAAGCTTTCCTGGCTGAAGAGGGGTGAAACCCCGAAACCGGTCCTAGGATGCTTGTTTACGGTCCAGGGAGGACCTGGCTTGGCAGTTCGGGCTGGACTGTTCCCATGAGGCACAGGGTCAAGACTGATTTGCATATGGCCAGGTCTAAACTGGGGTGGCATGGTGAGTAAAAGAATGATGGATTTAACCCAGATCTCTTGACTGGGGTGAATGTTTTGATTTGTTCTGCGTTCCGTCCATCAATTGTGTGTCTTTTTCTTTCTCGCCCTAAGTGCGCCAGGTATGCCCAGACGTGGGTCCTGGGCTCACTGTGCCACTGGAATCAAGCTATCCTGGCTGAAGAGGGGTGAAACCCCGAAACCGATCCTAGGATGCTTGTTTCCGGTCCAGGGAGGACCTGGCTTGGCAGTTCGGGCTGGACTGTTCCCATGAGGCACAGGGTCAAGACTGATTTGCATATGGCCAGGTCTAAACTGGGGTGGCATGGTGAGCAAAAGAATGATGGATTGAACCCAGATCTCTTGATTGGGGGTGAATGTTTTGATTTGTTCTGCATTCCATCCATCAATTGTGTGTCTTTGCTTTCTCGCCCTAAGTGCGCCAGGTATGCCCAGGCGTGGGTCCTGGGCTCACTGTGCCACTGGAATCAAGCTATCCTGGCTGAAGAGGGTGAAACCCCGAAACCGGTCCTAGGATGCTTGTTTCCGGTCCAGGGAGGACCTGGCTTGGCAGTTCGGGCTGGACTGTTCCCATGAGGCACAGGGTCAAGACTGATTTGCAAATGGCCAGGTCTAAACTGGGGTGGCATGGTGAGCAAAAGAATGATGGATTTAACCCAGATCTCTTGACTGGGGGTGAATGTTTTGATTTTTCTGCATTCCGTCCATCAATTGTGTGTCTTTTGCTTTCTCGCCCTAAGTGCGCCAGGTATGCCCAGACGTGGGTCCTGGGCTCACTGTGCCACTGGAATCAAGCTATCCTGGCTGAAGAGGGGTGAAACCCCGAAACCGGTCCTAGGATGCTTGTTTCTGGTCCAGGGAGGACCCGGCTTGGCAGTTCGGGCTGGACTGTTCCCATGAGGCACAGGGTCAAGACTGATTTGCATATGGCCAGGTCTAAACTGGGGTGGCATGGTGAGCAAAAGAATGATGGATTTAACCCAGATCTCTTGACTGGGGGTGAATGTTTTGATTTGTTCTGCATTCCGTCCATCAATTTTGTGTCTTTTGCTTTCTCACCCTAAGTGCGCCAGGTATGCCCAGACGTGGGTCCTGGGCTCACTGTGCCACTGGAATCAAGCTATCCTGGCTGAAGAGGGGTGAAACCCCGAAACCGGTCCTAGGATGCTTGTTTCCGGTCCAGGGAGGACCTGGCTTGGCAGTTCGGGCTGGACTGTTCCCATGAGGCACAGGGTCAAGACTGATTTGCATATGGCCAGGTCTAAACTGGGGTGGCATGGTGAGCAAAAGAATGATGGATTTAACCCAGATCTCTTTACTGGGGGTGAATGTTTTGATTTGTTCTGCATTCCGTCCATCAATTGTGTGTCTTTTGCCCTCTCGCCCTAAGTGCACCAGGTATGCCCAGACGTGGGTCCTGGGCTCACTGTGCCACTGGAATCAAGCTATCCTGGCTGAAGAGGGGTGAAACCCCGAAACCGGTCCTAGGATGCTTGTTTCCGGTCCAGGGAGGACCTGGCTTGGCAGTTCGGGCTGGACTGTTCCCATGAGGCACAGGGTCAAGACTGATTTGCATATGGCCAGGTCTAAACTGGGGTGGCATGGTGAGCAAAAGAATGATGGATTTAACCCAGATCTCTTGACTGGGGGTGAATGTTTTGATTTGTTCTGCATTCCGTCCATCAATTGTGTGTCTTTTGCTTTCTCGCCCTAAGTGAGCCAGGTATGCCCAGACGTGGGTCCTGGGCTCCCTGTGCCACTGGAATCAAGCTATCCTGGCTGAAGAGGGGTGAAACCCCGAAACCGCTCCTAGGTTGCTTGTTTCCGGTCCAGGGAGGACCTGTCTTGGCAGTTCGGGCTGGACTGTTCCCATGAGGCACAGGGTCAAGACAGATTTGCATATGGCCAGGTCTAAACTGGGGTGGCATGGTGAGCAAAAGAATGATGGATTTAACCCAGATCTCTTGACTGGGGGTGAATGTTTTGATTTGTTCTGCATTCCATCCATCAATTGTGTCTTTTGCTTTCTCGCCCTAAGTGCGCCAGGTATGCCCAGGCGTGGGTCCTGGGCTCACTGTGCCACTGGAATCAAGCTATCCTGGCTGAAGAGGAGTGAAACCCCGAAACCGGTCCTAGGATGCTTGTTACCGGTCCAGGGAGGACCTGGCTTGGCAGTTCGGGCTGGACTGTTCCCATGAGGCACAGGGTCAAGACTGATTTGCATATGGCCAGGTCTAAACTGGGGTGGCATGGTGAGCAAAGGAATGATGGATTTAACCCAGATCTCTTGACTGGGGGTGAATGTTTTGATTTGTTCTGCATTCCGTCCATCAATTGTGTGTCTTTTGCTTTCTCGCCCTAAGTGCGCCAGGTATGCCCAGACGTGGGTCCTGGGCTCACTGTGCCACTGGAATCAAGCTATCCTGGCTGAAGAGGGTGAAACCCCGAAACCGGTCCTAGGATGCTTGTTTCCGGTCCAGGGAGGACCTGGCTTGGCAGTTCGGGCTGGACTGTTCCCATGAGGCACAGGGTCAAGACTGATTTGCATATGGCCAGGTCTAAACTGGGGTGGCATGGTGAGCAAAAGAATGATGGATTTAACCCAGATCTCTTGACTGGGGGTGAATGTTTTGATTTGTTCTGCATTCCGTCCATCAATTGTGTGTCTTTTGCTTTCTCGCCCTAAGTGAGCCAGGTATGCCCAGACGTGGGTCCTGGGCTCACTGTGCCACTGGAATCAAGCTATCCTGGCTGAAGAGGGTGAAACCCCGAAACCGGTCCTAGGATGCTTGTTTCCGGTCCAGGGAGGACCTCGCTTGGCAGTTCGGGCTGGACTGTTCCCATGAGGCACAGGGTCAAGACTGATTTGCATATGGCCAGGTCTAAACTGGGGTGGCATGGTGAGCAAAAGAATGATGGATTTAACCCAGATCTCTTGACTGGGGGTGAATGTTTTGATTTGTTCTGCATTCCATCCATCAATTGTGTGTCTTTTGCTTTCTCGCCCTAAGTGCGCCAGGTATGCCCAGACGTGGGTCCTGGGCTCACTGTGCCACTGGAATCAAACTATCCTAGCTGAAGAGGGGTGAAACCCCGAAACCGGTCCTAGGATGCTTGTTTCCGGTCCAGGGAGGACCTGGCTTGACAGTTTGGGCTGGACTGTTCCCATGAGGCACAGGGACAAGACTGATTTGCATATGGCCAGGTCTAAACTGGGGTGGCATGGTGAGCAAAAGAATGATGGATTTAACCCAGATCTCTTGACTGGGGGTGAATGTTTTGATTTGTTCTGCATTCCGTCCATCAATTGTGTGTCTTTTGCTTTCACGCCCTAAGTGCGCCAGGTATGCCCAGACGTGGGTCCTGGGCTCACTGTGCCACTGGAATCAAGCTATCCTGGCTGAAGAGGGGTGAAACCCCGAAACCGGTCCTAGGTTGCTTGTTTCCAGTCCAGGGAGGACCTGGCTTGGCAGTTTGGGCTGGACTGTTCCCATGAGGCACAGGGTCAAGACTGATTTGCATATGGCCAGGTCTAAACTGGGGTGGCATGGTGAGCAAAAGAATGATGGATTTAACCCAGATCTCTTGACTGGGGGTGAATGTTTTGATTTGTTCTGCATTCCGTCCATCAATTGTGTGTCTTTTGCTTTCTCACCCTAAGTGCGCCAGGTATGCCCAGACGTGGGTCCTGGGCTCACTGTGCCATTGGAATCAAGCTATCCTGGCTGAAGAGGGTGAAACCCCGAAACCGGTCCTAGGATGCTTGTTTCCGGTCCAGGGAGGACCTGGCTTGGCAGTTCGGGCTGGACTGTTCCCATGAGGCACAGGGTCAAGACTGATTTGAATATGGCCAGGTCTAAACTGGGGTGGCATGGTGAGCAAAAGAATGATGGATTTAACCCAGATCTCTTGACTGGGGGTGAATGTTTTGATGTGTTCTGCTTTCCGTCCATCAATTGTGTGTCTTTTGCTTTCTCGCCCTAAGTGCGCCAGGTATGCCCAGCCGTGGGTCCTGGGCTCACTGTGCCACTGGAATCAAGCTATCCTGGCTGAAGAGGGGTGAAACCCCGAAACCGGTCCTAGGATGCTTGTTTCCGGTCCAGGGAGGACCTGGCTTGGCAGTTCGGGCTGGACTGTTCCCATGAGGCACAGGGTCAAGACTGATTTGCATATGGCCAGGTCTAAACTGGGGTGGCATGGTGAGCAAAAGAATGATGGATTTAACCCAGATCTCTTGACTGGGGGTGAATGTTTTGATTTGTTCTGCATTCCGTCCATCAATTGTGTGTCTTTTGCTTTCTCGCCCAAAGTGCGCCAGGTATGCCCAGACGTGGGTCCTGGGCTCACTGTGCCACTGGAATCAAGCTATCCTGGCTGAAGAAGGGTGAAACCCCGAAACCGGTCCTAGGATGCTTGTTTCCAGTCCAGGGAGGACCTGGCTTGGCAGTTCGGGCTGGACTGTTCCCATGAGGCACAGGGTCAAGACTGATTTGCATATGGCCAGGTCTAAACTGGGGTGGCATGGTGAGCAAAAGAATGATGGATTTAACCCAGATCTCTTGACTGGGGGTGAATGTTTTGATTTGTTCTGCATTCCGTCCATCAATTGTGTGTCTTTTGCTTTCTCGCCCTAAGTGCGCCAGGTATGCCCAGACGTGGGTCCTGGGCTCACTGTGTCACTGGAATCAAGCTATCCTGGCTGAAGAGGGGTGAAACCCCGAAACCGATCCTAGGATGCTTGTTTCCAGTCCAGGGAGGACCTGGCTTGGCAGTTCGGGCTGAACTGTTCCCATGAGGCACAGGGTCAAGACTGATTTGCATATGGCCAGGTCTAAACTGGGGTGGCATGGTGAGCAAAAGAATGATGGATTTAACCCAGATCTCTTGACTGGGGGTGAATGTTTTGATTTGTTCTGCATTCCGTCCATCAATTGTGTGTCTTTTGCTTTCTCGCCCTAAGTGCGCCAGGTATGCCCAGACGTGGGTCCTGGGCTCACTCTGCTACTGGAATCAAGGTATCCTGGCTGAAGAGGGGTGAAACCCCGAAACCGATCCTAGGATGCTTGTTTCCGGTCCAGGGAGGACCTGGCTTGGCAGTTCGGGCTGGACTGTTCCCATGAGGCACAGGGTCAAGACTGATTTGCATATGGCCAGGTCTAAACTGGGGTGGCATGGTGAGCAAAAGAATGATGGATTGAACCCAGATCTCTTGACTGGGGGTGAATGTTTTGATTTGTTCTGCATTCCATCCATCAATTGTGTGTCTTTTGCTTTCTCGCCCTAAGTGCGCCAGGTATGCCCAGGCGTGGGTCCTGGGCTCACTGTGCCACTGGAATCAAGCTATCCTGGCTGAAGAGGGGTGAAACCCCGAAACCGGTCCTAGGATGCTTGTTTCCGGTCCAGGGAGAACCTGGCTTGGCAGTTCGGGCTGGACTGTTCCCATGAGGCACAGGGTCAAGACTGATTTGCAAATGGCCAGGTCTAAACTGGGGTGGCATGGTGAGCAAAAGAATGATGGATTTAACCCAGATCTCTTGACTGGGGGTGAATGTTTTGATTTTTTCTGCATTCCGTCCATCAATTGTGTGTCTTTTGCTTTCTCGCCCTAAGTGCGCCAGGTATGCCCAGACGTGGGTCCTGGGCTCACTGTGCCACTGGAATCAAGCTATCCTGGCTGAAGAGGGTGAAACCCCGAAACCGGTCCTAGGATGCTTGTTTCTGGTCCAGGGAGGACCCGGCTTGGCAGTTCGGGCTGGACTGTTCCCATGAGGCACAGGGTCAAGACTGATTTGCATATGGCCAGGTCTAAACTGGGGTGGCATGGTGAGCAAAAGAATGATGGATTTAACCCAGATCTCTTGACTGGGGGTGAATGTTTTGATTTGTTCTGCATTCCGTCCATCAATTGTGTGTCTTTTGCTTTCTCGCCCTAAGTGCGCCAGGTATGCCCAGATGTGGGTCCTGGGCTCACTGGAATCAAGCTATCCTGGCTGAAGAGGGGTGAAACCCCGAAACCGGTCCTAGGATGCTTGTTTCCGGTCCAGGGAGGACCTGGCTTGGCAGTTCGGGCTGGACTGTTCCCATGAGGCACATGGTCAAGACTGATTTGCATATGGCCAGGTCTAAACTGGGGTGGCATGGTGAGCAAAAGAATGATGGATTTAACCCAGATCTCTTGACTGGGGGTGAATGTTTTGATTTGTTCTGCATTCCGTCCATCAATTGTGTGTCTTTTGCCCTCTCGCCCTAAGTGCACCAGGTATGCCCAGACGTGGGTCCTGGGCTCACTGTGCCACTGGAATCAAGCTATCCTGGCTGAAGAGGGGTGAAACCCGAAACCGGTCCTAGGATGCTTGTTTCCGGTCCAGGGAGGACCTGACTTGGCAGTTCGGGCTGGACTGTTCCCATGAGGCACAGGGTCAAGACTGATTTGCATATGGCCAGGTCTAAACTGGGGTGGCATGGTGAGCAAAAGAATGATGGATTTAACCCAGATCTCTTGACTGGGGGTGAATGTTTTGATTTGTTCTGCATTCCGTCCATCAATTGTGTGTCTTTTGCTTTCTCGCCCTAAGTGAGCCAGGTATGCCCAGACGTGGGTCCTGGGCTCCCTGTGCCACTGGAATCAAGCTATCCTGGCTGAAGAGGGGTGAAACCCCGAAACCGCTCCTAGGATGCTTGTTTCCGGTCCAGGGAGGACCTGGCTTGGCAGTTCGGGCTGGACTGTTCCCATGAGGCACAGGGTCAAGACTGATTTGCATATGGCCAGGTCTAAACTGGGGTGGCATGGTGAGCAAAAGAATGATGGATTTAACCCAGATCTCTTGACTGGGGGTGAATGTTTTGATTTGTTCTGCATTCCATCCATCAATTATGTGTCTTTTGCTTTCTCGCCCTAAGTGCGCCAGGTATGCCCAGGCGTGGGTCCTGGGCTCACTGTGCCACTGGAATCAAGCTATCCTGGCTGAAGAGGAGTGAAACCCGAAACCGGTCCTAGGATGCTTGTTACCGGTCCAGGGAGGACCTGGCTTGGCAGTTCGGGCTGGACTGTTCCCATGAGGCACAGGGTCAAGACTGATTTGCATATGGCCAGTTCTAAACTGGGGTGGCATGGTGAGCAAAGGAATGATGGATTTAACCCAGATCTCTTGACTGGGGGTGAATGTTTTGATTTGTTCTGCATTCCGTCCATCAATTGTGTGTCTTTTGCTTTCTCGCCCTAAGTGCGCCAGGTATGCCCAGACGTGGGTCCTGGGCTCAATGTGCCACTGGAATCAAGCTATCCTGGCTGAAGAGGGGTGAAACCCCGAAACCGGTCCAGGGAGGACCTGGCTTGGCAGTTCGGGCTGGACTGTTCCCATGAGGCACAGGGTCAAGACTGATTTGCATATGGCCAGGTCTAAACTGGGGTGGCATGGTGAGCAAAAGAATGATGGATTTAACCCAGATCTCTTGACTGGGGGTGAATGTTTTGATTTGTTCTGCATTCCGTCCATCAATTGTGTGTCTTTTGCTTTCTCGCCCTAAGTGAGCCAGGTATGCCCAGACGTGGGTCCTGGGCTCACTGTGCCACTGGAATCAAGCTATCCTGGCTGAAGAGGGGTGAAACCCCGAAACCGGTCCTAGGATGCTTGTTTCCGGTCCAGGGAGGACCTGGCTTGGCAGTTCGGGCTGGACTGTTCCCATGAGGCACAGGGTCAAGACTGATTTGCATATGGCCAGGTCTAAACTGGGGTGGCATGGTGAGCAAAAGAATGATGGATTTAACCCAGATCTCTTGACTGGGGGTGAATGTTTTGATTTGTTCTGCATTCCGTCCATCAATTGTGTGTCTTTTGCCCTCTCGCCCTAAGTGCACCAGGTATGCCCAGACGTGGGTCCTGGGCTCACTGTGCCACTGGAATCAAGCTATCCTGGCTGAAGAGGGGTGAAACCCCGAAACCGGTCCTAGGATGCTTGTTTCCGGTCCAGGGAGGACCTGACTTGGCAGTTCGGGCTGGACTGTTCCCATGAGGCACAGGGTCAAGACTGATTTGCATATGGCCAGGTCTAAACTGGGGTGGCATGGTGAGCAAATGAATGATGGATTTAACCCAGATCTCTTGACTGGGGGTGAATGTTTTGATTTGTTCTGCATTCCGTCCATCAATTGTGTGTCTTTTGCTTTCTCGCCCTAAGTGAGCCAGGTATGCCCAGACGTGGGTCCTGGGCTCCCTGTGCCACTGGAATCAAGCTATCCTGGCTGAAGAGGGTGAAACCCCGAAACCGCTCCTAGGATGCTTGTTTCCGGTCCAGGGAGGACCTGGCTTGGCAGTTCGGGCTGGACTGTTCCCATGAGGCACAGGGTCAAGACTGATTTGCATATGGCCAGGTCTAAACTGGGGTGGCATGGTGAGCAAAAGAATGATGGATTTAACCCAGATCTCTTGACTGGGGGTGAATGTTTTGATTTGTTCTGCATTCCATCCATCAATTATGTGTCTTTTGCTTTCTCGCCCTAAGTGCGCCAGGTATGCCCAGGCGTGGGTCCTGGGCTCACTGTGCCACTGGAATCAAGCTATCCTGGCTGAAGAGGAGTGAAACCCCGAAACCGGTCCTAGGATGCTTGTTACCGGTCCAGGGAGGACCTGGCTTGGCAGTTCGGGCTGGACTGTTCCCATGAGGCACAGGGTCAAGACTGATTTGCATATGGCCAGTTCTAAACTGGGGTGGCATGGTGAGCAAAGGAATGATGGATTTAACCCAGATCTCTTGACTGGGGGTGAATGTTTTGATTTGTTCTGCATTCCGTCCATCAATTGTGTGTCTTTTGCTTTCTCGCCCTAAGTGCGCCAGGTATGCCCAGACGTGGGTCCTGGGCTCAATGTGCCACTGGAATCAAGCTATCCTGGCTGAAGAGGGGTGAAACCCCGAAACCGGTCCAGGGAGGACCTGGCTTGGCAGTTCGGGCTGGACTGTTCCCATGAGGCACAGGGTCAAGACTGATTTGCATATGGCCAGGTCTAAACTGGGGTGGCATGGTGAGCAAAAGAATGATGGATTTAACCCACATCTCTTGACTGGGGGTGAATGTTTTGATTTGTTCTGCATTCCGTCCATCAATTGTGTGTCTTTTGCTTTCTCGCCCTAAGTGAGCCAGGTATGCCCAGACGTGGGTCCTGGGCTCACTGTGCCACTGGAATCAAGCTATCCTGGCTGAAGAGGGGTGAAACCCCGAAACCGGTCCTAGGATGCTTGTTTCCGGTCCAGGGAGGACCTCGCTTGGCAGTTCGGGCTGGACTGTTCCCATGAGGCACAGGGTCAAGACTGATTTTCCTTCTGTGCCCCTCGCTGCCCCACTGTTGTTGTGCCCGTGATTTGCCTGCTTTCCCCCCCGTTTTTCCTTCTGTGCCCCTCGCTGCCCCACTGTTGTTGTGCCCGTGATTTACCTGCTCTCCCCCCGTTTTTCCTTCTGTGCCCCTCGCTGCCCCACTGTTGTTGTGCCCGTGATTTACCTGCTCTCCCCCGTTTTTCCTTCTGTGCCCCTCGCTGCCCCACTGTTGTTGTGCCCGTGATTTACCTGCTCTCCCCCCGTTTTTCCTTCTGTGCCCCTCGCTGCCCCACTGTTGTTGTGCCCGTGATTTACCTGCTCTCCCCCCGTTTTCCTTCTGTGCCCCTCGCTGCCTATCGCCATTCCCGCCGCTGCGTCCCTGCGGCCCCGCCCCCTGACTGCCCATTCGCTGCCCCTGCCTCCCGCCTCCCAGCTGCTCCTCCCTCCCACCTCCCCATAAATGGCGGCCGCTGCACTGCCGCGCAGCGGACGTGCGCAGCGGGCGCGCCGCTGGCGCGCCGGGCGCGCCTAAGGCTAGCCCGTCTGCGCCCGTCCGCGACTGGACCGCGCCCAGCGCCAGAACCCCTGGATCCCACCGATGCAACACCACTCGACGGACCTACGACGCCGCCACACTCACCGCACTCAATGCCGGCCGGAACCCTGCCTGCTACCGAGCCTCACCGAGACGCACCCACGGACCCTTCACCTGCCAAACCTGCCGATTCACCTGCCCCCTGACGTGCACCACCTCCGCCAAGTCGAGCAACAGCAGCAACCACCTGAAATGCATCCTGCTGAACACCCGCTCCGTCCACAGGCACGCCGTGGAACTCTGGGACCTGCTCGACGCAACAGCACCGGACATCGCCTTCCTCACCGAAACCTGGATGAACGCCTCCTCAGCGCCTGACATCGCCATAGCCATCCCGGATGGATACAAGATCACCCGGAAGGACCGCGTCAACCAGACGGGAGGAGGCATCGCCATCGTACACAAGAACACCATCCGCATCTCGACTAACTCCGACGAGACCTTCACCGCCGCCCGAACACCTACACTTCCAGATACACACGGACCCCAAGACCACCCTCCGAGGCACCCTCATCTACAGACCCCCGGGACCACGCACACTATTCAGCGAAGACATCGCAGACTTCATCAGCCCGCACGCCATGCCCTCCGCCGACTACATCCTCCTAGGGGACCTCAACTTCCACCTGGAGAACAACAACGACAGAAACACCACCGCCCTGCTGGACAACCTCGCCAACCTCGGACTCAAGCAACTGGTGAACACGCCCACCCACTACGCCGGCCACACGCTTGACCCCGTCTTCTCGTCCAGCAAGCACATCTCCTTCAGCCACGCCACCGGACTCCACTGGACCGACCACAGCTGCGTCCACTTCAGCTTCAGAAAGACTGCGACCCACCACCACCCGCAACAGGCTCCCGCCGGAGCTGGAGCAAGATCACCGCCGAGCAGCTCACCGCCTCCCTCAGCCAGAACACACCCACCGACACAACGGACCCAAACGAAGCAGCCAGCAACCTCGCCAAGTGGCTGACCGCCTGCGCCGGCGACCTCGCACCACTAAAAACCCTCCCAGCAGACCCGGAAGCAAGAAAACCCTTGGTTCACCAACGAACTCAAGGAATCCAAGAAGAACTGCCGCACTCTCGAGAAAACCTGGCGACTCGACCAGACCACAGACAACAGGACCGCCCTCAAGCACGCCACCCGCAAACACCACCAGCTGATCCGTGCCACCAAGAAGTCGGCACTCAAAGAACGACTGGACAACAACGCCCATGACAGCAAGGAACTTTTCAGCATCGTCAAAGAGTTCTCCAACCCCAGCGCCGGAAACAACGACATCACCCCTCGCAAGACCTCTGCAACTCACTCTCCGCGTTCTTCCACCGCAAGATCACCGACATACACAACAGCTTCAACGCACAAACAACGCACCCTACCGCCGAACCAATGCCCGCCACCACCACCCTCTGCAACTGGACCCCGATCAACACCGAAGACACCACCCGCACGATGAACTCCATCCACTCCGGATCACCAACCGACCCCTGCCCACACCACGTCTTCAACAAAGCCGACGCCACCATCGCACCCCATCTCCGGGACATCATCAACTCCTCCTTCCGCACCGCCACCTTCCCGGAGAGCTGGAAGCACGCCGAGCTTACCGCCCTCCTGAAGAAACCAACGGCGGACCCCACCGACCTCAAGAACTACCGCCCCATCTCGCTCCTTCCGTTTCCGGCCAAAGTCATCGAGAAGACCGTCAACAGACAGCTTGCCGCCTTCCTCGAGACGAATGGATCCCTCGACCCCTCGCAGTCCGGGTTTCGGGCCAACCACAGCACCGAGACCGCCCTTATCGCAGCCACCGACGACATCAGAACCCTAACCGACAACGGGGAAACAGCTGCCCTCATCCTCCTGGACCTCTCCGCGGCGTTCGACACCGTCTGCCACCGCACCCTAGTGAAGCGCCTCAGCAACATCGGAATCCGAGAGAAAGCACTGGAATGGATCATCTCGTTCCTCGCCGGAAGAACCCAGAGAGTCCGCCTCTCCCGTTCAGATCCGAAGCCACCGAAGTCATCTGCGGCGTTCCACAAGGATCCTCACTCAGCCCGACCCTCTTCAACGTCTACATGAGCCCCCTCGCAGCCATCGCACGCCGACACAACCTCAACATCATCTCCTACGCCGACGACACCCAGCTGATCCTCTCCCTCACCAACGACCCCACTACCGCCAGAGCCAACCTGCACGACGGGATGAGAGACGTCGCCGACTGGATGAGGAACAGCCGCCTTAAACTGAACTCAGACAAGACGGAAGTCCTCATCCTGGGCTCATCACCCTCCGCCTGGGACGACTCCTGGTGGCCCCCGGCCCTGGGCACCGCACCCAAGCCAACGGACCACGCACGCAACCTGGGCTTCATCCTGGACTCCTCCCTATCAATGACCAAACAAGTCAACGCCGTCTCATCTTCATGCTTCAACACCCTGCGCATGCTCCGCAAGATCTTCAGATGGATCCCCACTGAAACCAGGAAGACCGTCACCCAGGCACTCGTCACCAGCCGACTGGACTATGGGAACACCCTCTACGCCGGAACCACAGCCAAACTTCAAAAGAGACTCCAGCGCATCCAGAACGCCTCCGCACGACTCATCCTGGACATCCCCGACACAGCCACATCACCGTACACCTGAAAGACCTGCACTGGCTCCCCGTCAGCAAGAGAATCACGTTCAGACTCCTCACCCACGCACACAAGGCCCTCCACGACCTGGGCCCAAAGTACCTCAACGACCGCATGTCCTTCTACACGCCCACACGCCAGCTACGATCCAACCAGCCACGCCTCGCCACCGTACCACGCATCCGCAGAACCACCGCCGGAGGAAGATCCTTCTCCTACCTGGCGGCCAAGACCTGGAACTCCCTCCCCACTCACCTTCGGCGAACCCAGGACCATCTCGCCTTCAGGAAGCAGCTCAAGACCTGGCTGTTCGAGCAGTAACTTACCCCTCCCCCAGCGCCTTGAGACCCTCCCGGGTGAGTAGCGCGCTCTATAAATGCCGTGATTGATTGATTGATTGATTTGCATATGGCCAGGTCTAAACTGGGGTGGCATGGTGAGCAAAAGAATGATGGATTTAACCCAGATCTCTTGACTGGGGGTGAATGTTTTGATTTGTTCTGCATTCCATCCATCAATTGTGTGTCTTTTGCTTTCTCGCCCTAAGTGCGCCAGGTATGCCCAGACGTGGGTCCTGGGCTCACTGTGCCACTGGAATCAAACTATCCTAGCTGAAGAGGGGTGAAACCCCGAAACCGGTCCTAGGATGCTTGTTTCCGGTCCAGGGAGGACCTGGCTTGGCAGTTTGGGCTGGACTGTTCCCATGAGGCACAGGGTCAAGACTGATTTGCATATGGCCAGGTCTAAACTGGGGTGGCATGGTGAGCAAAAGAATGATGGATTTAACCCAGATCTCTTGACTGGGGGTGAATGTTTTGATTTGTTCTGCATTCCGTCCATCAATTGTGTGTCTTTTGCTTTCTCACCCTAAGTGCGCCAGGTATGCCCAGACGTGGGTCCTGGGCTCACTGTGCCACTGGAATCAAGCTATCCTGGCTGAAGAGGGTGAAACCCCGAAACCGGTCCTAGGATGCTTGTTTTCGGTCCAGGGAGGACCTGGCTTGGCAGTTCGGGCTGGACTGTTCCCATGAGGCACAGGGTCAAGACTGATTTGCATATGGCCAGGTCTAAACTGGGGTGGCATGGTGAGCAAAAGAATGATGGATTTAACCCAGATCTCTTGACTGGGGGTGAATGTTTTGATGTGTTCTGCTTTCCGTCCATCAATTGTGTGTCTTTTGCTTTCTCGCCCTAAGTGCGCCAGGTATGCCCAGCCGTGGGTCCTGGGCTCACTGTGCCACTGGAATCAAGCTATCCTGGCTGAAGAGGGGTGAAACCCCGAAACCGGTCCTGGGATGCTTGTTTCCGGTCCAGGGAGGACCTGGCTTGGCAGTTCGGGCTGGACTGTTCCCATGAGGCACAGGGTCAAGACTGATTTGCATATGGCCAGGTCTAAACTGGGGTGGCATGGTGAGCAAAAGAATGATGGATTGAACCCAGATCTCTTGACTGGGGGTGAATGTTTTGATTTGTTCTGCATTCCGTCCATCAATTGTGTGTCTTTTGCTTTCTCGCCCAAAGTGCGCCAGGTATGCCCAGACGTGGGTCCTGGGCTCACTGTGCCACTGGAATCAAGCTATCCTGGCTGAAGAGGGGTGAAACCCGAAACTGGTCCTAGGATGCTTGTTTCCAGTCCAGGGAGGACCTGGCTTGGCAGTTCGGGCTGGACTGTTCCCATGAGGCACAGGGTCAAGACTGATTTGCATATGGCCAGGTCTAAACTGGGGTGGCATGGTGAGCAAAAGAATGATGGATTTAACCCAGATCTCTTGACTGGGGGTGAATGTTTTGATTTGTTCTGCATTCCGTCCATCAATTGTGTGTCTTTTGCTTTCTCGCCCTAAGTGCGCCAGGTATGCCCAGACGTGGGTCCTGGGCTCACTGTGCCACTGGAATCAAGCTATCCTGGCTGAAGAGGGGTGAAACCCCGAAACCGGTCCTAGGATGTTTGTTTCTGGTCCAGGGAGGACCCGGCTTGGCAGTTCGGGCTGGACTGTTCCCATGAGGCACAGGGTCAAGACTGATTTGCATATGGCCAGGTCTAAACTGGGGTGGCATGGTGAGCAAAAGAATGATGGATTTAACCCAGATCTCTTGACTGGGGGTGAATGTTTTGATTTGTTCTGCATTCCGTCCATCAATTGTGTGTCTTTGCTTTCTCGCCCTAAGTGCGCCAGGTATGCCCAGACGTGGGTCCTGGGCTCACTGTGCCACTGGAATCAAGCTATCCTGGCTGAAGAGGGTGAAACCCCGAAACCGGTCCTAGGATGCTTGTTTCCGGTCCAGGGAGGACCTGGCTTGGCAGTTCGGGCTGGACTGTTCCCATGAGGCACAGGGTCAAGACTGATTTGCATATGGCCAGGTCTAAACTGGGGTGGCATGGTGAGCAAAAGAATGATGGATTTAACCCAGATCTCTTGACTGGGGGTGAATGTTTTGATTTGTTCTGCATTCCGTCCATCAATTGTGTGTCTTTTGCTTTCTCGCCCTAAGTGAGCCAGGTATGCCCAGACGTGGGTCCTGGGCTCCCTGTGCCACTGGAATCAAGCTATCCTGGCTGAAGAGGGGTGAAACCCCGAAACCGGTCCTAGGATGCTTGTTTCCGGACCAGGGAGGACCTCGCTTGGCAGTTCGGGCTGGACTGTTCCCATGAGGCACAGGGTCAAGACTGATTTGCATATGGCCAGGTCTAAACTGGGGTGGCATGGCGAGCAAAAGAATGATGGATTTAACCCAGATCTCTTGACTGGGGGTGAATGTTTTGATTTGTTCTGCATTCCATCAATTGTGTGTCTTTTGCTTTCTCGCCCTAAGTGCGCCAGGTTTGCCAAGACGTGGGTCCTGGGCTCACTGTGCCACTGGAATCAAACTATCCTGGCTGAAGAGGGGTGAAACCCCGAAACCGGTCCTAGGATGCTTGTTTCCGGTCCAGGGAGGACCTGGCTTGGCAATTCGGGCTGGACTGTTCCCATGAGGCACAGGGACAAGACTGATTTGCATATGGCCAGGTCTAAACTGGGGTGGCATGGTGAGCAAAAGAATGATGGATTTAACCCAGATCTCTTGACTGGGGGTGAATGTTTTGATTTGTTCTGCATTCCGTCCATCAATTGTGTGTCTTTTGCTTTCTCGCCCTAAGTGCGCCAGGTATGCCCAGACGTGGGTCCTGGGCTCACTGTGCCACTGGAATCAAGCTATCCTGGCTGAAGAGGGGTGAAACCCGAAACCGGTCCTAGGATGCTTGTTTCCGGTCCAGGGAGGACCTGGCTTGGCAGTTTGGGCTGGACTGTTCCCATGAGGCACAGGGTCAAGACTGATTTGCATATGGCCAGGTCTAAACTGGGGTGGCATGGTGAGCAAAAGAATGATGGATTTAACCCAGATCTCTTGACTGGGGGTGAATGTTTTGATTTGTTCTGCATTCCGTCAATCAATTGTGTGTCTTTTGCTTTCTCGCCCTAAGTGCGCCACGTATGCCCAGACATGGGTCCTGGGCTCACTGTGCCACTGGAATCAAGCTATCCTGGCTGAAGAGGGGTGAAACCCCGAAACCGGTCCTAGGATGCTTGTTTCCGGTCCAGGGAGGACCTGGCTTGGCAGTTCGGGCTGGACTGTTCCCATGAGGCACAGGGTCAAGACTGATTTGCATATGGCCAGGTCTAAACTGGGGTGGCATGGTGAGCAAAAGAATGATGAATTTAACCCAGATCTCTTGACTGGGGGTGAATGTTTTGATTTGTTCTGCATTCCGTCCATCAATTGTGTGTCTTTTGCTTTCTCGCCCTAAGTGCACCAGGTATGCCCAGACATGGGTCCTGGGCTCACTGTGCCACTGGAATCAACCTATCCTGGCTGAAGAGGGTGAAACCCCGAAACCGGTCCTAGGATGCTTGTTTCCGGTCCAGGGAGGACCTGGCTTGGCAGTTCGGGCTGGACTGTTCCCATGAGGCACAGGGTCAAGACTGATTTGCATATGGCCAGGTCTAAACTGGGGTGGCATGGTGAGCAAAAGAATGATGGATTTAACCCAGATCTCTTGACTGGGGGTGAATGTTTTGATTTGTTCTGCATTCCGTCCACCAATTGTGTGTCTTTTGCTTTCTCGCCCTAAGTGCACCAGGTATGCCCAGACGTGGGTCCTGGGCTCACTGTGCTACTGGAATCAACTTATCCTGGCTGAAGAGGGGTGAAACCCCGAAACCGGTCCTAGGATGCTTGTTTTCGGTCCAGGGAGGACCTGGCTTGGCAGTTCGGGCTGGACTGTTCCCATGAGGCACAGGGTCAAGACTGATTTGCATATGGCCAGGTCTAAACTGGGGTGGCATGGTGAGCAAAAGAATGATGGATTTAACCCAGATCTCTTGACTGGGGGTGAATGTTTTGATTTGTTCTGCCTTCCGTCCATCAATTGTGTATCTTTTGCTTTCTCGCCCTAAGTGCACCAGGTATGCCCAGACGTGGGTCCTGGGCTCACTGTGCCACTGGAATCAACCTATCCTGGCTGAAGAGGGGTGAAACCCCGAAACCGGTCCTAGGATGCTTGTTTCCGGTCCAGGGAGGACCTGGCTTGGCAGTTCGGGCTGGACTGTTCCCATGAGGCTCAGGGTCAAGACTGATTTGCATATGGCCAGGTCTAAACTGGGGTGGCATGGTGAGCAAAAGAATGATGGATTTAACCCAGATCTCTTGACTGGGGGTGAATGTTTTGATTTGTTCTGCATTCCGTCCATCAATTGTGTGTCTTTTGCTTTCTCGCCCTAAGTGCGCCAGGTATGCCCAGACGTGGGTCCTGGGCTCACTGTGCCACTGGAATCAAGCTATCCTGGCTGAAGAGGGGTGAAACCCCGAAACCGGTCCTAGGATGCTTGTTTCCGGTCCAGGGAGGACCTGGCTTGGCAGTTCGGGCTGGACTGTTCCCATGAGGCACAGGGTCAAGGCTGATTTGCATATGGCCAGGTCTAAACTGGGGTGGCATGGTGAGCAAAAGAATGATGGATTTAACCCAGATCTCTTGACTGGGCGTGAATGTTTTGATTTGTTCTGCATTCCGTCCATCAATTGTGTGTCTTTTGCTTTCTCGCCCTAAGTGCGCCACGTATGCCCAGACGTGGGTCCTGGGCTCACTGTGCCACTGGAATCAAGCTATCCTGGCTGAAGAGGGGTGAAACCCCGAAACCGGTCCTAGGATGCTTGTTTCCGGTCCAGGGAGGACCTGGCTTGGCAGTTCGGGCTGGACTGTTCCCATGAGGCACAGGGTCAAGACTGATTTGCATATGGCCAGGTCTAAACTGGGGTGGCATGTTGAGCAAAAGAATGATGGATTTAACCCAGATCTCTTGACTGGGGGTGAATGTTTTGATTTGTTCTGCATTCCGTCCATCAATTGTGTGTCTTTTGCTTTCTCGCCCTAAGTGCACCAGGTATGCCCAGACGTGGGTCCTGGGCTCACTGTGCCACTGGAATCAACCTATCCTGGCTGAAGAGGGGTGAAACCCCGAAACCGGTCCTAGGATGCTTGTTTTCGGTCCAGGGAGGACCTGGCTTGGCAGTTCGGGCTGGACTGTTCCCATGAGGCACAGGGTCAAGACTGATTTGCATATGGCCAGGTCTAAACTGGGGTGGCATGGTGAGCAAAAGAATGATGGATTTAACCCAGATCTCTTGACTGGGGGTGAATGTTTTGATTTGTTCTGCATTCCCTCCATCAATTGTGTGTCTTTTGCTTTCTCGCCCTAAGTGCGCCAGGTATGCCCAGACGTGCGTCCTGGGCTCACTGTGCCACTGGAATCAAGCTATCCTGGTTGAAGAGGGGTGAAACCCCGAAACCGGTCCTAGGATGCTTATTTTCGGTCCAGGGAGGACCTGGCTTGGCAGTTCGGGCTGGACTGTTCCCATGAGGCACAGGGTCAAGACTGATTTGCATATGGCCAGGTCTAAACTGGGGTGGCATGGTGAGCAAAAGAATGATGGATTTAACCCAGATCTCTTGACTGGGGGTGAATGTTTTGATGTGTTCTGCTTTCCGTCCATCAATTGTGTGTCTTTTGCTTTCTCGCCCTAAGTGCGCCAGGTATGCCCAGACGTGGGTCCTGGGCTCACTGTGCCACTGGAATCAAGCTATCCTGGCTGAAGAGGGTGAAACCCCGAAACCGGTCCTAGGATGCTTGTTTCCGGTCCAGGGAGGACCTGGCTTGGCAGTTCGGGCTGGACTGTTCCCATGAGGCACAGGGTCAAGACTGATTTGCATATGGCCAGGTCTAAACTGGGGTGGCATGGTGAGCAAAAGAATGATGGATTTAACCCAGATCTCTTGACTGGGCGTGAATGTTTTGATTTGTTCTGCATTCCGTCCATCAATTGTGTGTCTTTTGCTTTCTCGCCCTAAGTGCGCCACGTATGCCCAGACGTGGGTCCTGGGCTCACTGTGCCACTGGAATCAAGCTATCCTGGCTGAAGAGGGGTGAAACCCCGAAACCGGTCCTAGGATGCTTGTTTCCGGTCCAGGGAGGACCTGGCTTGGCAGTTCGGGCTGGACTGTTCCCATGAGGCACAGGGTCAAGACTGATTTGCATATGGCCAGGTCTAAACTGGGGTGGCATGGTGAGCAAAAGAATGATGGATTTAACCCAGATCTCTTGACTGGGGGTGAATGTTTTGATTTGTTCTGCATTCCGTCCATCAATTGTGTGTCTTTGCTTTCTCGCCCTAAGTGCACCAGGTATGCCCAGACGTGGGTCCTGGGCTCACTGTGCCACTGGAATCAACCTATCCTGGCTGAAGAGGGGTGAAACCCCGAAACCGGTCCTAGGATGCTTGTTTCCGGTCCAGGGAGGACCTGGCTTGGCAGTTCGGGCTGGACTGTTCCCATGAGGCTCAGGGTCAAGACTGATTTGCATATGGCCAGGTCTAGACTGGGGTGGCATGGTGAGCAAAAGAATGATGGATTTAACCCAGATCTCTTGACTGGGGGTGAATGTTTAGATTTGTTCTGCATTCCGTCCATCAATTGTGTGTCTTTTGCTTTCTCGCCCTAAGTGCGCCAGGTATGCCCAGACGTGGGTCCTGGGCTCACTGTGCCACCGGAATCAAGCTATCCTGGCTGAAGAGGGGTGAAACCCCGAAACCTGTCCTAGGATGCTTGTTTCCGGTCCAGGGAGGACCTGGCTTGGCAGTTCGGGCTGGACTGTTCCCATGAGGCACAGGGTCAAGACTGATTTGCACATGGCCAGGTCTAAACTGGGGTGGCATGGTGAGCAAAAGAATGATGGATTTAACCCAGATCTCTTGACTGGGGGTGAATGTTTTGATTTGTTCTGCATTCCGTCCATCAATTGTGTGTTTTTTGCTTTCTCGCCCTAAGTGTGCCAGGTATGCCCAGACGTGGGTCCTGGGCTCACTGTGCCACTGGAATCAAGCTATCCTGGCTGAAGAGGGTGAAACCCCGAAACCGATCCTAGGATGCTTGTTTCCGGTCCAGGGAGGACCTGGCTTGGCAGTTCGGGCTGGACTGTTCCCATGAGGCACAGGGTCAAGACTGATTTGCATATGGCCAGGTCTAAACTGGGGTGGCATGGTGAGCAAAAGAATGATGGATTTAACCCAGATCTCTTGAATGGGGTGAATGTTTTGATTTGTTCTGCATTCCGTCCATCAATTGTGTGTCTTTTGCTTTCTCGCCCTAGGTGCGCCAGGTATGCCCAGACGTGGGTCCTGGGCTCACTGTGCCACTGGAATCAAGCTATCCTGGCTGAAGAGGGGTGAAACCCCGAAACCGGTCCTAGGATGCTTGTTTCCGGTCCAGGGAGGACCTGGCTTGGCAGTTCGGGCTGGACTGTTCCCATGAGGCACAGGGTCAAGACTGATTTGCATATGGCCAGGTCTAAACTGGGGTGGTATGGTGAGCAAAAGAATGATGGATTTAACCCAGATCTCTTGACTGGGGGTGAATGTTTTGATTTGTTCTGCATTCCGTCCATCAATTGTGTTTCTTTTGCTTTCTCACCCTAAGTGCGCCAGGTATGCCCAGACGTGGGTTCTGGGCTCACTGTGCCACTGGAATCAAGCTATCCTGGCTGAAGAGGGGTGAAACCCCGAAACCGGTCCTAGGATGCTTGTTTCTGGTCCAGGGAGGACCTGGCTTGGCAGTTCGGGCTGGACTGTTCCCATGAGGCACAGGGTCAAGACTGATTTGCATATGGCCAGGTCTAAACTGGGGTGGCATGGTGAGCAAAAGAATGATGGATTTAACCCAGATCTCTAGACTGGGGGTGAATGTTTTGATTTGTTCTGCATTCCCTCCATCAATTGTGTGTCTTTTGCTTTCTCGCCCTAAGTGCACCAGGTATGCCCAGACGTGGGTCCTGGGCTCACTGTGCCACTGGAATCAAGCTATTCTGGCTGAAGAGGGGTGAAACCCCGAAACCGGTCCTAGGATGCTTGTTTCCGGTCCAGGGAGGACCTGGCTTGGCAGTTCGAGCTGGACTGTTCCCATGAGGCACAGGGTCAAGACTGATTTGCTTATGGCCAGGTCTAAACTGGGGTGGCATGGTGAGCAAAAGAATGATGGATTTAACCCAGATCTCTTGACTGGGGGTGAATGTTTTGATTTGTTCTGCATTCCGTCCATCAATTGTGTGTCTTGTGTTTTCAGAGTGGCTTTTTTGGGGTGTGTGTGCATTGTGCAACTTTGTACTTTCTGCTTTGTCATTTGGTGGTTCAGACAATTAACCTGCATGACTGAAATTGACTTGCTATACTTAGCCTACACATCACCATGATGCCATTGGACAGGTCCTGTGTATTACCTCCATGTTGTGACTGTCAGGCTGTCTCGGTCACTCAAATACGATTTGAGGTTATTTATAGGGTCGTTACACTAACAGTACATCACTTATGCACAGATTTTTTAGGGTGCACTGTTGGCGCATGGGCCTGGTGAAGCAGCCACCATGACTTTTGGCAGATTGCTATGTTTGAACATCAGCAAGATATATCATTGGGAGTTATTGTGCTGAGGGTAGCTGAGAGCAAACATATTTGCCTTCTAAACGTTTCACTCATTGTGGGTTCTTTACATCCACCTTGCCCCCAAGGTGGGTCAGTGTTTGAGTAACAGTGGCACTGCAACCTGGTGCACTTGACTTACTGGGACATGTGAAGACAATGGACATGTGTATTGATGTCCTTGAGCATGAGTTAACTTTGACTCTGCTTGTATGCATGTTGGGGTAATACCCATAGATATTGTTGTGTATGTGTTTGTTCACAATTGACACACATTTAGTTGGCTAAATTTCTGCATCAGATTGCTACACCTCAACTCGGGGGTCATATGGATGCACAACATGTTGTGAGATTTCTATTGGTTGTATGCTCTTTCTATGCATCCTCCATTCTGACACATCCCAGATTGATATTTAATCAACTTTGGTGATTGTTTGTGTGCAATTGGGGCTCCCTTCATGCAGCAATATTTGCATCCCCAGGAGCCAGGCACCCTTGCAGCATGGTGCATGGCTGACTGTGTTTTTGCATGTCAGCTAATAGTGCACCATCACAGGGGAGAGCAAGGTGATCTGCCATCTTGTTGTACATATGGCACTTGTGTTTATTTCAGGATGGATGTAGCCCAGCAGAAGCATGTGTCTTGTGACACGTGCTGCATTGATTAATTTCAATTTTTGTCTGAGGAGTTCTGCAAAATCTATATTCCGAGATGCCATAGTGTTTTGTGAGAGATTTTCTGGGCTACTCCCTTGTTGGGCCTACTTACATACGACTTGATTATTTGGCATTGGGTGTTTGTGTATAGTTGGTGGAACTGTTACAAGGTATGTCGTATTACATTTGCTACATGTGCATTCTCACATATTTGAGCTACATGATTGGGGACTTGAGGTGTGTGGTGTGTTCAGTTTGAACTTACCAACAAGCAGTCCATTTCCATAGGTGCCATTCTCAAACTGCTGGTTGATGATTGATTGGCAAAAGATGTAGGAGTCATGCACACTCCCTGGAAACTTTGCAACAACATTTATGAACAGGCCCAGGTGGTCCATGATTGCCTGTATGTTCATTGAGTGTGTGTGCTTCCTGTTCCTGTATATATGTGCAGTGTCCGCAGGAGGCCCAAGTTGCACACGGGTGCAGTCAATTGCCCCCAACACATGAGGAAAACCAGCAATGGCATGGAAGCCTTGCTTGTTGTCAAGTTGTTTTTGTGCAGTGTTGGGGAGGCGAAGGTGCTGCGGCGTCAGGCTGATGATGGCATCCACGACAGTCAGAAGGAACCTGGAGAAGGATGACTGTGAGACTCCACCCACTCTGGCAGTGGTTGGTTGGAAGGTACCAGAGGCCAACATGTGCAGCACAGCAAGTAGCTTTGTCTGCGGAGGAATGTTTGTGCAGCGCTGGGATGGTACCTGCAGTCTTAGCGCTATCTGAGTGAGTAGGCATAGGATGGAGGTCCTTTTTAGCCTGTAGTGGGATATCACATCCTCTGGCCGGAGGTCTATCAGGGTGGTGCTTTGGCGATAGACCCGCTCTCCTCTGCAGCGCTGCCTCTGTGGTGGTGCTGGTGGCGGTGGTGGTCTTTTTGAAGCTCAAAGCTGCAAGAGTAGTACCTTCATGGCACTGTTGAGAATGCCAACGAGGGTCTGGGTTAGTCTCCCTTTTAAACAAGTGTGTTTGCACCATTTTTTAGACCAGCTTTTTTCTGGTCTTAAAAGCCTGCCGCTAACTGGACTTAGCGGCAGTTTTGGGGGATTATCGCCAGACGAAAAATTCATTGTAAATATCGTGAAGTGGGGTTAGCAGCAGTTTTTTGATGGGAAAGTCCACCTTGCATCTCATTTTCGTTAAGTCCCGCTAACAGAAGGCGATCTTGAAAATCCTTGTTTATGCTGGAACAGTGCCGCTAACTGTAGTTAGCGGCAACTTGTACATACGACAATAAAAAAAAGCCACTGTAACGTCTGAAAATTGACGCTACAGCAGCATTAAGTTCTTGTACATATACCCCCTGGTATACTGTAGTCTACCCTACACACAAAAAGTGACTCAGTCAAGTCAATCTTTCCCTTCTTCTTGTTCAATAACAAAATTGTACTACCACAGGCCGATCCATTGCATTTTGAATCAGGAGTCGGAACTCACTCGGGACACTGTTGGTATGGAGTTGGACACCATACTAGGAGTTGGAGTCAAACTCAGGAGGATCAGAGATGATGGAATGACTCAGGGCATGGGCATGATCATGACTACTTCGAGAACTGCCACCAGAAGAAGATGGAAGTTTTCAAATTCACTGAAACCAACCGATTTGGATGAAGTGGCCTAAAGGTAAACAATAACAAAACCAGACCTACACATCTCTGTGTAGTGGTGGTGGTGAGTGTGGTGTGACTGACTGATTTTTTTTTGTAAAATCATTTTTATTGGCATTTCGTTACTAAGCAGTATACATATATCGTTCATGACCATAAAGTAATCACAGTACATATCGTGCCACCTGCTATGCAATTGTGCCAGCTGTCAGTAACGGCAAAGATCATATTTAATGAGTTATCCTAGCTGTTTAGGAGGGACGTGCCTTCTCATCACGTGAGAGCACGAGGCATTGTCTGCTTGATGTACCGTGGTCATGTGTTGATTCTGGTTGCTGGTGTTGGGGTACACCGCTCATTGTGTTTTTAATAAGGACCGTAACTCTTCAACAAGGGCTACTGTAACTGGGGTTCACTGTATATGAAATGTCGCATTATGACGGGGGTCGGTAGGCTGATTTGACCATTTTGATCTTTGAGCTATATGATATCTGATGTGAGGTGGGAAGGTCTAACCGGAGTGTGCTGGTTGCTGTACGTGCTCGGTTTAGGGCTGCACCCTGCTGTCTATCGACTTTAAAGGGGGGGGGTCACGCTAGACTGTGTCCTGACGGGAGTCTGCCAAAGGGGCCGGGGTGTCTTGCGCTTGTGGCTCGTCTGTTGCTTCCTGCTTAAAGGAGTGAAGTAATAGCGCCCATTGCATGGATATGTGATGCTTATGAATACCTTTAATTTCTTCTGCTTATAACGCCTCCTCCTTTGCTGTCCCCCACTTGTCCACCGCCCCTCTTCAGGCCGCTAACGGTGGCCCCCCTGGCACTCTCCAGTCCATTGCAATACTTCTTTTGGCTAATAGGATTGCCAGGGATACGAAGCGTGTCTCTACTTTTTGGTGTTTTCGACGCTTGCTATGTCTAGCGCGCAGGCCTCCCATGTATGAATGTCTGTGAGTCCCTTTACTGCCAGGAGGGTGGCGTGTATGGTGGACCAATAGGTTTGGAGCATTGAGTTGTCCCAAAACATATGGAAAAAGGACGCATTGAGTTCTGGACATCTAGGGCAAGGGAAGGACGTATTTGGGTAGTAGTGTTGGAGCTTTTCGAGTGTCAGGTAAGCGCGGTGTAGTATGTGCAATTGTATATGTTTGAAGCGGTAGTTGCGGGACACTTTTTTTGGGAACTCGAGTGCCCTCTCCCATTCTTTGTCATGGAGTGGTCTCTGGATTTCTGCTTCCCATTTCTCACTAAGTGGAGTGAGGGTGATTGTGTTCAGTGCCCTCACCGCCTTATGTAGCTATGTCACCAAGTGTCGCCCGGGGCCCATCTGTAAGATTGCGTGCAGAACAGGGTGCGTGGGCGGCTCTGTGTCTATTGTTTGCCATACTCGACAGCAGTCTCCTAGTAGCTGTCGATGTAGAAGGAATTGTCCTCTTGGGAGGTCTGTGTCCAAAGCAAGTTCTGCAAATGTTTGGGACTGCCCGGTTACATAGAGGGAGCCCGCCGCCGTGACCGAGTGCTCAGTCCACACATGGTGTGCTCACTCCATGTAGTAAGCGCTGCCTTTGGGGAATCCTACCAGTGGTTGGATGGGGGAGTACACGGGGGACTCCCGTTTCATCTTGTGTATCCGTTTCAGACATGTGCGTGCCACCAACAGCTGGAGTGGGCACTCCTGTATTGGTTCAGCTCCCGGTAATAACATGCGGTGTATGATAGGGATTGGAATAGGTCCAGTGTTTGTGTGGGTTTCCCACAATGCGTGGCCCACTGTCCATTGTGACACCCATTGTAATTGGGCAGTTAGGAAGTATGGCTCGAAGGAGGGGGCACCCAGACCTCCCCGGTCCAGAGGTAACTGCAGTTTAGCGAGAGCAATTCGCCTACGTCCTGAACCCCAGATAAGGGTACTGAGGAGGGTATCCAGTTCACGAAAGAAGGGTTGGGGGAACCACCGGGAGGTTAGTGAAATAATATAATAATCGCGGGACCAATATCATCTTGGCCACTGCGATTTTCCCAATGGGAGCCAGCGGAAGGTCATTCCAAAAGTTCACGGAGGATCGGATCCTGACCAGTGCCTTGCGGTGGTTTCCTTCATACATGTCATGCGGAGTGTGTTACAGTCATAATCCTAGGTATCGTAGCGCCCGGGCGCTCCATGATATGTCTATGACACCCATTTGTATTTTCTGGGGGGGAGGCTGTCTGAGAGTGGATATATTGTGGACTTGGCCCGCTACCGCCTCAAAGTCTCATAGGATGTTAAAAATTGGAGTGAGATCCGAAATGATATCACGGATGTATATAAGCACATTGTCTGTGTATAATGATACCGCGTGGATCGTTTCTGCGATTGGGATTCCCCAACTCTCCCCCCCTTGCTGAGGCAGATCGCGGGTGACTCCATTACCATTGCAAAAAGCAAGGGGGAGAGCGGGCAGCCCTGGCGCGTGCCTCTAAGTATTGGAAATGACGGTGACACATGGTGTCCAAGTTTCACCCTGGTGGTGGGCTTGGAGTATATAAGCTTAGTGTATGCAAGCAGGTGGGGGCCCATGCCCATTCGCTGAATGACCTGCAGGAAGTAGGGCCAAAGGAAGGTATCAAAGGCTTTTTCCAGATCCAGGACCAGGCACACGGCAAGGGGGAAGCGGCCTCGGACCTGATCCTAGACATGAAACAGGCGTCTTATATGTAGGACATGTTTCTCCCCGGCACAAAGCCACACTGGTCCGGATAAACCAGCGCCGGGAGGATTGTGGAAAATCTGTCCGCCAATATTTTCCCATATATTTTGTAGTCTGCTGGTAACAGGGCTATAGGCTGATATGATCCAACATGATGGGGGTCCCTGTCCGGTTTGAGGAAGGAGACTATAACCGACTCACACATGGATTGCAGTAGCTCTCCCTTATCTACGGCCGCTTGGGATAGTTTCATCAGCTGGGGGACCAATTGCGCAGCAAAGGCCCGGAAAAATTCTAGCGGAAGGCCATCTAGCCCGGGAGCCTTACACGTGGCTAGGGCTTGTAGCGCCTGTGTGACATTTGTTGCAGTGATGGGTTCATCTAGGGTGTGTCGGTCGTGTTGTGCTATGCAAGGTATGGGATGCGCATCCAGGAATCTGTAGAGCAGCTCTGAGTCTACTAGTAATTCCTTGGCTCTCGCGGGGGTGTGCGTCAATTCTGGGAATCGCTGGTTGTGGCCTGGCTGCCTTTGTATCGTCTGGCACAGTTGGGCACTGAGTGCATAATGTCTGCCTATCTAGTCCACCTTGCAAGGGGGGGTTCCTGTTCTTCGCTGGGCTGTGGTGCTCATTTCTCTCCCCGATCCCACTGCGCTGGAGGGAGAAAGAATGAGGGAGGGACTGGTACACCGGACCTTTGCGATTATCCATCAGCCCACACGTTGCGCGCTGTATTTCACCTTGCACGGCCTGCTAGCAGCCATTTTCATAGCCATCCTGCCACTTCTGAAGTGCCCTCTTATTATTTGCAGGGGCTGTGCACCATCTACCGGGGCCGTTGTCCATAGGTCACCCTCTTGTCTGCAGATCTGTCTGGTCCAGGCGTGGATTGTAATACTTTAGATGCCACTTCCGCACCCCGGTATTAATCTGTGCCACTCACTAGGGGGGGGGGCCTTCCCATGGCCGCTGGGCTATGGTGCCAGTTTTTGAGCCATATGGTGCACTGTCGTCCTCTCCGCTCTGGAGGAGGGGGGATGGAGGGGGCCAGCGCACCTGTCCCTTGACGGCCCCTCCCTCGCATCACGCCACTTACTCTGTCCGGCGTTCTGCTAAGAGCTGTTGGGGCCGAGGTGCTGCTAATGGGGCCCTTCTCACCAAATATTGAGGCACTAACCAGTCACTGGAATAGTTTGAGTTGTAGGGCGGTCACCATCTTGACTCCAGGTGTGCCTGGCCTCTACACGTTCCTGGACGCCCTGGCTCATCCACGTACTTATTCTGTTTACCGGGGCAGCGACTGGGAGCTACTGTACCACAACTCTCCTTGCAGGCGTGTGCCTGCCCCAGTTCTTCATCCACACTTGTTGAAACCCGGTGTGTGGGGAGGGGACGGAGCGAGGGGTCCGCACTGATTCGTGTCCAACTCTTGCTTCGCCGCACTTTCACGGGCTGTCAGCGATTCCGCTACAATATCTACGCGGTTGCTGCTCAACTCGAGCGCGGCCGCGGGGCCCAAAGCTTGATCGCCACGCTCGCCCAGCCGGGCATCAGCTCCGAGGGCCTCCATCTTGCCGTCGGGCTGGATTCTTTCAGGGCTCGCTTTCGCTGAGAAATCACGACAGTATTGCAATGGGGAACCCAGCGTCAGATTCCTGTGGTATTCCCACAGCTGCAGGCTCATTTTGTATCGGCTAGGCACGGTGTGACTGGCGAGATTCATGCCCAAGGTAGGAGCCCCAGCTCGGCACGTCTGCCTTCGCAGCCTGCTTGGCCATGCCCCCGTGTGACTGACTGATAGCGGTGCATTGATTTTTTACTTAATTGGGGAAATGCCATTTTACTGTGTGTGTCTGTGCTCAGTACTCTCTGGCTCAAATTCGAAGCTAAGTGGAGGTTGGGCGGGGGGGCTGTTTTTGGAGGTAACTGCCCGAAACAGACATTTAGCCATGGTGCCTTTGAAGGTTTTCTTGTTGCACTCCTTTATGCAGTTTAACTTTTCTCCTTGATTCTTCAATATCATTTTCGTTTTTCCATCTCCAGGCCCTTTACCCTGCGCCATACTGGAAAAACAACTCACACTTACCTTACCAAACTGCATCCGCCAGGGACCCAAGATTAACGGACAGTCCAAGAGGAATGCAGAGATGCAACTCCCAATTTGGCAATACAGTGTCATTTTTTCTCATCATTACAACTGTGTGTGTTGTTTATGTTTGTTCACTTGACTCCTACAGATATTTTAATTTTATTTGCTATCTTTCAAAGCCTCGTACAACAGAACATAATGTAACTTGGTTCTCTCTGGGGCAGACGGACAATTACTAGTCTAGTACTCATCATCATATATGTATTTCCTTTTCCTCCTATAACAGATTTGTTGGACTTGGCCCTTTTTGCAGGGACATCCCTAAACTTTTTGCCTTTCTCCTAGCCTTTTTTTCTGACATGGTGTTGGTGGTTTTAGGACTCTGGGCACTTTAGCACTGCTGTCCAGTGTAAAGTGCGTGTGCTCTCTGTGTTACTTATGGTAAGATTGGTCTACACCTGTTTGGCATATTTAATTTACCTGTCAGTCCCTTGTAAAGTGGTATCTCATGTACCCAGGGCTGGTAAATTAAATGCTACTGGTGGGCTTGCAGCACTGATTGAGCCACCCACCAAAGTAGCCTTTCAAACCTATCTCAGGCCTCTGCCATTGCAGGGCCTGTGCCGCAGTGTTACTGCCGCTGTGACGTGGCACCTAAAGTGTGTGCCATGTCTGTGACCCCCCTTTTACTGCATGTCAGTCACCCCTAAGGTAGGCCCTAGCTAGCCCTATGGGCAGGGTGCATTGTAGGTAAAAGGTAGGACATGTACCTTAAGTGTGTGACATGTCCTGGTAGTGACAAACAGCCATTTTGGTTTCTCACTACTGTGAGGCTGCCCTCCCATAGGAATGCTTTGGGGATTCCCTGATAAGTGTTTCAGTGGTAATTCCTGATATGAGAGGCGCAGCGTGGTCAAGTTTGGTATATTTGGAATAGTGATAATAAAGGCTACACAATGGTGTGCGCAGATTTATTATAACTATTTTAGAAATGCCACTTTTAGAAGTTGGCATTTCTGTGTGCTATGTGTCTGCCTGCCTGATGTGAATTGCATGCCTGGCTTTTGAGTGACAGGGGCTGGTGAGGTGTGTGTGGCTCCAGGAGGGGCAGGGTGAGTCAGCGCTAAGCTGAATAGGGCACCTGCATTTGGAGTAGTGGGAGGAGTAGTCCCCTGACCCTGAATAGGATGGTGCCTGCCCTAGTGAATGCTGGCTCCGCCCCCCTGTGGTGTGTCTGATGACGAGCCCCCACCTGACAAAGGGGAAGAGGAGCCTGGTAAACAAAGTGCTCCAATTCCCCCCTGAACCAGTTTAGGCTGGTTCCCCCAAGCCCTGTGCCAGGGCAGACAAAGCAAATGTGTAGTATAAATATTGGGGCTGTGACCCCATGAAAGTGTTGTGTTGTTCCTGTGCTTGCTGGGCCTGAGGAGGAACCGCCACGAGGGACTGCCTCCCTGCTGGAGGGTCCTGTGTGCTGGCCTGCCTGGGCCCAGCTTTGCCCACTTAAACCTCTAAAGTACTTCCAAGGACCTAGCGCCTCGTGGAGCGCTTCTATTTTTAATTTGCAGCACTGGGCTGCGACGTGGGGATTTCCCCACCTTGTGGGCGCTTCTGAAGCAGAGCGGGAGCCCACCCCACACTGCCGCTGCAGAGAGGAGCGTGTGGCCTGGCAGCGCAGGGCTGTGACATGCCCCAAGGGAATCCCGGCGTGTGGGATTCCCCCTGCGCTGCTGCTCGAGCGGGAGCCTACCCCTCGTTTGCCGTTACTTCTGCGGGTGCCCACCCCGCATTTATACTTTATTAACAAGCCGGTGCCCACCCCGCTGTTTTCTGCCTCCAGGAGCGGTTGCCCACCCCGCTGTTGTGTCTACATTGAAGCGGGTGCCCACCCCGCATTGCCCCGCCGAGGAAGAACGGAGCCGCCGGACGTCACCGCCGCGACCCGGAAGCCAGGCGGCCTTGCCTGGTTGTGGGCGGAGCCTGCGCATGCCGAGCGGGGCTCTGTAAACAGGAGAGCGAGCCCTGCATGCTGCTGAGCCCCGCATGTTGCTGTCCCAGCCACGGAGACCGGAGGTGTCTAGAAGATGGCCCCAGTGTGAGGAGATGCCACAGAGTCCCCCAGAGAGCCTGGTGAGTTGGCCAAGTTGTGAGCCTAGAGGGGGAGGTGTGTCGAGGCACATTGTCGGTGCCTGAATGGTCCCGCAGGAGAGCGGGCCACTCCAACGTGGGGCACATTGTTTTCAGGGCCCCAGTGGGGGTCCAGAGGGCACACTAGTGCCAGTGCCGCAGTTATCTTCACAGCTGCACCACCGTAGCGGGCAGCTGCACCAAGGGGGCACTTTTTGTTCTAAGAGTCCCAGAGTGGGGCTCAGGCGGCACAGTGGTGCCAGGCCTTGTTCACAGCTGCACCGCACCAGCGCAGGCAGCTGCAACGTTGGGATCATTTGTTGGAGAGTCCCAGTGGGGACCCAGGAGGCACAGTGGTGCCAGCACTATTATTTCTTTGGGGGCATTTTTGGTCTGCACAATAAGAAAGGAGTGAGATACACTCCTGCTCTAGCGCAATTGCGCACTTTGATGTTGCTGCATTGGCAGCCAAGCCCTGACATTTTGGACATAGGGCATTTGAGCCCCAGAGAGAAGGCCAGTTGGCCAGGGGGTCAGTGTTAGGTTGGTAGGGCACAAGGCCCTAATGTGATTTATGTGGTGCCGATGATAAATGTGATTTATGCACCATAATTTATGCCTCTGATGTTTATGCTTATGAGGTTATTTTGTGTTTATGCTGGTGAGGCTTATTGCATAATGTGTTTATGCTTATGAGGTTGGCGCATAATGTGTTTTATGCCTAATGTGATGCTTAGTGCATAATGTGATTTATGTTGCAGGATATAATGCTAAGTATAGTATTTTGCCAGTAGTTACTGGTTGTTTCATTACTTGTGTTTTACTATCTATGTGATGGTTCTGACAGTGGCCCGATTGGCCCTGTCCTGTATACAATCCCCTGTGAAAATTGCCTAGTGCCAGTTGGCACAGTGTAAATGTGTGATTATGTTTCTAATGTGTTTATGATAATACAAAGGCTATTTTTGATATAACCTTGTGTGGAGTTTCTTTTGTGGTGTGCCTAGTGTGTTGCTGCTGTGTGTGTGTGTTGCGCAAACGCTTTACACATTGCCTCTGGGATAAGCCTGACTGCTCGTGCCAAGCTACCAAGGGGGTGAGCAGGGGTTATCTTCAGCGTGTAACTCCCTTGCCCTGACTAGAGTGGTGGTTTCTGCCTGGCTTTGGCGCATGCCTTAGCCAACCAGAAATCCCATTTCTAACAAGATTTATGATGGGCGGCTGCCAAGATGAATGTGTTTACTTTGTGTAGTAGTGTTTGTCTTTGTCAAACCTTTCCCTCAAATCCCCCTTCCCATCCATTCATTGAACCCCTAACCCTCTTCCCCCAAGCTGTGTGACTTATTTAGGTGTGACTAAATTAAATTTACACCATTAATTGAACACACATTTGGTGGGGTGGATGTGGTGAAAGCAACATCAACTCAAGGGCAGGCAGGGCGAGGATCTTCTTCTGTTCCAAGTATAGCCCACACTGGCAATATTATATATATTAGATTGCCCACCCCTGCATGGAATTCGATATTCAGAGAAACATAATCTAGCATGATTGCTAGCATCATCATCTTTCCAGCAGTAAAGGTTACACGTGTCCACTCCACTTAATAGCTCGATTCGACTTCAGTTTGTAACTTGTACTAGCCCACCATTCTGTATATTTTTTATTTTACTTTAGCATTGCTTATCATGTGTTTTTGTTAGGCAGTATTTTTCTTGTGTACTACTAATAGTCGTACTCAGTCTAGTCTCCCTCATGTGACTGTCTAATTTTTTTTTGCAAAGCTTGATTAGTTCCCTGCAATGAATATTCTTCATCCTACAGTTTGAGTTCAGCTAAGAGGGAGTGGAACCTCGCTACCAAATCTGGTGTTTTCACTAGTATTCAACTAGTCCGCTAGCATGCTGCTACTGTCTACAACTACCACCACCTTGGCACCTTGGGAAAACATCACTTTGCAGCCATCACTCCGCCTAATCACAAGCAAGAGAAGAACTGTGGGGAATTCATTCAAGATGCAATAATCTCTATACTATGGAAATTAATTCACACACCCACACCCCTTCCGAGTCCATAGGGGTTAATATAGTTGCAGACTGCGTAGACTAGGAGAGTCTGACAGTAGTAGGACAAGTGAGGGTACCACATCTATCTGTTGGTGTGTTACACTATTGGCAGATTTAAAAAACTGGCTGTGGCCCTGAAGCAAAGGAAACAGTGCGAAGTAAAAGAGTAAACCCACAATAAAGGATTCACATCATATGCAAAACTATAAATGTATTCCCCAAACAAATAGAAACTAGAAGGAAAGAAATCCACAACACCTGACCCACCCCTCTCCCTAACCCCAACCAATGTCCAGTAAAGCAAGTCCAAAATTAAAATTGTCCATATAAATCAAATGTTCATAAAAAAATACTATACACCCAGTTTTCCCCTACTCCCACATTTCCACCCTCTCCCCAACAAGTACCACACACCAAAGAAAATATTAAAAAAGGGTCAAGAGAGGTCTATCTAGTGGCGGGCTAGGACTTAAATCTTCCTCTCCAGCTGGTAAAACGCTCCTCAATACTGGCCTCCAGGTACACCATCCTGAGGAGCATGCGGCGTTGAAACGTTCGAAGTTTACAGGGGGAAGCAGCAGTGGTTGAAGACTTGCAGTGGGTGGGGGGCGGCTGCTAGACCATGGCGCCGTACCACCGGAGGCACTGGAGGGGCCTGGCTGGGGCCTGGGGCATTGGAGGCTGCAGCTGCTGCCGCCTCCTTCTCCTCCAAGACCTCCAGCCGCCGATATTCTGCCCTGATGTCCTCCAGCTTCCGTTGCCAGGTCTTGGCTGTTATCTACTTCGCTGTGGGTTGGGAAGGAGTAGCTATATCAAGAAAGAAAAAAGGATGGGGGGGCGTGGCTAGCTGCTGAACATGGTGGACGCGAGCTAGTGGAGCTCCGCAGTCCGAGCCGCTCTGCCAATTAATCTGACCATCATCTGCCACAAATTAGGGGAGAGACGTCACCCCCTGCTTCCCCAACCTGTGCGGCTCCTGTGATATGAGTTTGGAGGAGATTGGGCCATGAATTGTGCAAGGAGACGTACCGGCCACGGGCGAGGAGGTGACGACAAGCCCGGTGCTGCCCGAAGGAGCAAGAAAGGCCCAGGAAATGCCGGACCACGCAAACGGATCGTGGAGGCGCCCGCACGGCGACATAAAGTGTCAGTGGGAGTGGGGCTCGGCGCTCCACCCAGAGGCACAGAAGGGGCCCTACAACATCTCGGCGCCTGGCAGTCCGGCCGTGGCGCCCTGATCTAAGGACGTATGATGGGCGTGGCCCGGGAGTGTAGATCTACGTGGTGGCGGGACGCGCGGCCCCCGAACTGACAGGGAGAATTAACCAATGCTCTGAAATACATCTGGGGCTCTACCGGGCTGGTTGAAGAGATCGGTGCTCAGCCTCGTGCCCGAAGGAAGATTTGGTGGAGTGGCGACGCCCAGACTGAATGCCATTCAAGGGGAGGTGAGGAGGCCCTGGGGGTGGGGAGGCCCTGAATTCATCTCTGGTGGCCTCGCTGCGCACGTGGCCTCGGGAGCAGAGGCAAGAAGGGCCTTTTGCCCTCCCCCTAAACATTAGACTCATTCAGTGGGCCAGATCCAGAAGAGGCGCAGCGAAGCAGGTCTGTGAACGAGAAGGGTCACGCGGCTTGGGGAGGCGCGGCTGCATCGGGGATGCCCCCCCCGGCCAAAAGTTGAGAAACTGGACCTGAATTTTTCCAGATCTACGAAGCACGCAGTCTGGGGCTGACTAGTGAAGCCTCCCCACTGACAGGACGTGCAAGGGGGGCCCATAGGTGGAAACCTAGATCCCCACGTTCGCATTTCTCTAACCCGGGGTCCCCATCGCGGCAGGTGACGGTGCGTGAGGTAGCGGAGTGGTTCAGGAGGCAACGAGCAGCCGAAGAGGCCCCAGACTCCAGCTCCCTCACTATGGCGTGGGGCAAGGAAGTGGGAAAGAAGTCCCAGCAGAGCAAGATGGAGCTTTATGTCCTCCCTCCACAGGCACAGACTGAGAATGTGACTGAGGCGAATGCACGCCAGTCAGATGAAGAGACCCAGGAACCATCGTTGAGAGACATTATGGCGCCCAAACTTGATTCTGTAGTGGCGGAAATGTCTTTGATGAGAGCCGAGCTAAATAAAGAGAAAGAGAGGCTCCTCGAGACACAACTACAGGTCTCAGGCATTGAGGAAACAAACACTCAACTGAAGAGGCAGGGAGCTTCTTTACTCCAGGATAATGTCACTATGCAGGCTCGATTGGAAGACATGGAAGAGAGATCGAGACGTAACAGTCTGCGCTGGCGGGAATACCCAAGAAAGCGGATGAGCCTTGTACTGATCTCCTTGTAGAACATTTTATTACCACTGTGCTCCAGCCCAAAGGAATCTTGAAGTTTTTTTCGGTTGAGAGGGCACATAGGGTGCCTGCTTCCCCCCCTAGACCTGATTTGCCCCCACTCACCATCGTCGCTAGTATTTTCTACTACAGAGATGGGGATGTGATCCTGCAAGCAGCACGACACACCCCCAACCTGAAATTTGAGGGAACCCCTGTCGCCCTTTACCCTGACTATACCCTCAAGGTCCAACAACAACGGAGAAATTTCACGGAAGTAAAGCGGGAGCTAAGGAAATGCGAAATCAAATACATGATGCTCTTCCCTGCCAGACTCCGGGTAATAGCGGAGGGAAAGAATTGGACTCTCCTAGTCTGGCAATGGACTGGCTGGAAGGTTGGCGGGTGGCAGATGAAGGAAAAAGACACCATATGCCATGCCAGAAGGATGCGGGGTGGCACAGGGGCAGGCTGGGGCCAGCCGGTTGAGAGAGGACACATATGTGGCTGATAATGGGGGTAGGGGCTCTGATGGGGGAGAGGGGCGGTTGGTTTCCAAACAAGATTGGGAGTTGCCATCCCCTCACCACCAGTACAGATGGGTACGCATGACCAGGACCCATCAAACACATTGCAGGAGCCGTAAGAAGGGGGGGTTTCTTTTGTTCATGATAAGAGGGATTATAGGATGGTATGCAAAGAACAGGATAAGTGTAAGCGCGATGACAAAATCACTGCATATCAGCTCAATCGCTGAAGATATTCCATCTCCTCTTGAAACATAGTCCTATGCTTAGGGATAGCGGGGAGGAACAATCTGGTCGCAGCCTCTCGTTAACCCCTCAGTTGTTAATTAACTAACATGTTTTTCTTATTTAGGGTTGAAAGGCACCTTGCCAGCTGGGGAAGGGTGGGCAGTTTAGTTACCACCGGGCAGGGTAGCAGGGTGCGGGGAGTTTTTGTAGTTAGGGGATTAGTTGTTAGGGCAGATACATACACTTGGAGACCTAAGTTAGGAACACTACATGGGGGCATAACTCACATTCGGGCGATCCTCGCCCTTCAGCTTACTATGAAAAATGGCACATCCCCTTAAAACCAGGTTTCGCCTGTCGGTTCTTTCATGGAACGTAAACGGACTAGGCAACAAGATAAAACGAAGTATGGTCCACCAGTCTAACCGCAAACACTCCCCTGACATTGTCCTAATGCAGGAAACCCATCTGCTAGGAAATTCTTGTAGAGCAATGAATAGGGGAGGCTATACAATGGTGACGCACTCAGGGTACACTACTGACTCCAGAGGAATGGGCATTCTCATCAGAAACTGCACACCCTTCACTCGCCACAAGACTTGGGTGGACCCACAGGTAATCTATGTGGTACAAACCAGCACTTGGGAGGAATCCCAATTAATGTATTAATTTACGCTTAACTATTTGCTGTGGTACGATATACAACACAGGGAGTTCTCCCAGGCAAGAAACTTTCTTCAGTTAGCCTTGGATTCTACCAAACTCTCTGGACTTTGGGATGCGCAACTCGGCTACCTCAATTTAAAAAAATTAGTCTGGAAAAACATAAAACTAATCTCCGTAGTGGAGGACAAGGCAAGCTTCGCGAAAAGATCTCACGCCTGGATGACCCTTAACTCTTACAAATCATTCGCCCCACAACCATACTTCAATCAGGGCTATCCGAGGGCCATAAAAATGAACTTCCTAAGGTACAGAATGGGGATCCTTCCATGTACCCAGCATCTACCACCATGGCTGAGGACAAAAGGACAAAATACTTGCAGGCTGTGTAACACCAAGAATGGCGATATTCTTCACTTAATTTGCCTATGCGAAGAACTGGACGAAGCGCGGCAACAGCTTCTAAAAGAACCTCTTAAACAGAAAGGGATCCGCACTAGAAGGCAAGCAGTGCTGGCCTGCTTCAACCCAGAAAACATTCAATTAAACTGCAGATTGGCAAAATTTCTGTCGATGGCTGAACAAAAAATGCCAAAAATACCAAAAAATGCTTTACAAAATTCATCGCCGCAAACCTGACAAGCAGACGGAGAAAAAAGGTCTTAGCGGAACCTCATCAAAGATGCTTATTAGCAGCAGAGAGACAAATCCTGCAATAAATAGAGACAATGAGATCGGAAAAATGGGCAAGCGGTGCTGGAACAAAGACAATGTGAGACAAGCACATGACAGCATCCAGCGACCTATTGACTTTCCTTAATCTAGCATAACCTAAATGCGATTTTAAACTGCAATGAATTTTTCATTTTTGAATTTTAATTGGTTTTAATCACGATTTTTTTAAAGAATTTTGTAGTGTTACTATTGCAATGGTTTTAATTAACTATGCTAAAATAAAATAAACTAAACTAAATAAACTAAACAATTAATTTATGTTCCTCCGCGACAACACCGTACCATACTACCGAGACTGAGCAAGATATTACTTCAGATGCCTGAGGGGTTCTACTTCTAGGGGGAGATTTTAATGCATTACTCTCGCCAGACTTAGATAGGCAGGCTAGATCCCAACTTACCCACTGGGACCCGAAACTGTCCACTTTTGTGACAGCCGTTGGCCTAGCAGATACCTGGCGCCCACGACACCAGACGGATCGCCAATATACCTTCCTTTTAGGAGCTCATTTAAGCCTTTCTAGACTGGACTATATTTTTATGCAAGTTGTTCACTTAACTAAAGTAGCAGAGGTAAGACACCTCGCCCGGGGAATTTCTGACCACTCCCCGGTGTGGATAGAATTATGGGGACGAGCCACTACAACTCGGGGTCCACGAGCCATTAATGCCTGGTATCTCCAAGATGCTAAATTTACTGAAAAACTGGATGAGGCAACCACTACATATTTTGAACTCAATCAAGGGTTGGTGACTTCCAACCTAACACTTTGGAAAGCTTTCAAGGCGTTCATACGGGGAACAGCCTATTCACAAATAGTGGGGAAATGCAGGGACCAGGTGAAATCACTTCTCGCACTAGAGAATGAAATACAGGCCATAGAAAGGGAGGGAGTTAACACCTTGACCGAAGATCAGATACACACCCTTCGTCTCTGACAAAAAGAATATAGGGGCACATGCATCAAAGGTTTTTGCGATCGCAAACGGTGCGATTCGCAAAAATTGGCCGTTTCCGATCGCAAAATTACCTTTTGCGATGCATCAAGGGTCAAGGCCCTCGCAATTTGAGAATTAGCAATTAATTGCGAATTCTCAAATTGCGATTGCATTTAAGGAATCGCAAATTGAGATTCCTTAAATGCAATGCATTAAAGTAAAAAATTAGCGATTTCGCTAATAGGGACGCAAATTACCATGAAGTTGAACTTCATGGTAATTTGCAAAACTTTGAAAAATGCACTAAAGTGCATTTTTCAAAGTTCCATTTACACACACACATGCCCTTGGGGCATGTGTGTGTGCAAGATGTACTCATATGCAGATTTCAGGGGTGCAACAGGGGTCCTTTTGACACCCTGGCACCCTTGAAATTGCATTCTCAATTTGCGATTCTCTAATTGCGAATCGCAAATTGAGAATGTCTTCCCATTCATTCCTATGGGCCTCTAGGCCCATAGGAATTAATGGGGAGGTATTCCTTAATTGCGACTCGCAATTAGCGAGTCGCAATTAAGGAATGTTTAGGAATCGCTATTTTTATAGCGATTCCTACATGCATAGGCTTTTGCGATTCCTTAATTGCGATTCCTTAATAATCGCAATTAAGGAATCGCAAAAGCCTACCTTGATGCATGTGCCAGATAGAGACTTAATGGAACAAAGGGCAAAAATCTCACATATCCTGTCCCAAAGGCGTATATATGAGGGTGGTAACAAAATGGGGAAGTTGCTTGCCTGGCTTGAGAAATGGGACAGAGTAAGAGGCTGGGTACCTCAAATAGTGACAGAGCTAGGAGAAACAGTCTCTGACCCCGAAGTGATCTCGGATGCATTTGCACAGTATTATGAGCAACTTTATTTGCCCACTACTCAATGGTCCACTGCAGAGATTCAGGACTTTCTCAGGGACATTAAACTACCAACCCTCTTGGAAGAACACCGAGACTACTTAGAGGCTGACATCGAACCTTTCAAAGTGGAACAGCCAATACCAACACTGAACTCAGGCAAGGCGATGGGGCTTAATGGCCTTCCTATTGAGCTACACAAACGTCTAGCGTCAAAATTGGCACCCCATCTGCTTCATATGTGGATGGAGGCGAAAGAAAAGCAAATGCTTCCGCCAGATCAACGCCTTGCTATGATAGTAGTCATTTATAAGGCTTGGAAACAGCCAGAGAGATGTAACTCTTACTGCCCCATCTCTCTACTTAATGTGGAGGTGAAGGTCCTTGCCAAGCTCCTGGCTACTAGGATACGCAGAGTCATAACTACTCTAGTGCATCCAGACCAGTCGGGCTTTATGCCCAATAGAGGAACACGCCTCAACCTGCGCAGATTGTATGGAGTAATGGCCGGTCCTGGAAATGACTAAATAGCTACTATGGTCATGTCTATGGATGCCTCTATGGCATTTGATACCCTCGAATGGACATATATGTTTGGAACACTCGAACAATTGTTTTTTGGTCCAAATTTTCTGGGATGAACGAGGCTGCTGTTTATGGCCCCAATTGCCCAGGTTAAGGTAAATGGTATAACTTCACGTAGTTTCCCTCTGAGGAGAGGAACCAGACAGGATTGTCCTCTTTCCCCCTTAATATTCACGCTAGCCCTGGAGCCCTTGGCGGTGTGGGTAAGACAAGATCCAATTGTATTGGGAACCACGTGGGGAGAATAATGGGAAGAACGCATCGCTTTGTATGCGGACGATATCCTGTTCTATGTGTCCAAGCCTTCCGCCACGATCAACAGCCTCACACACATCCTTCGCACTTTTGGTCGGTACTCCAGCTATAGAATTAACTGGGAAAAATCCCTCATGCACTTAATAACGGGTCCCATGCTCACACTTCCCAGAAGCGTGGAGTTGACATTGTCAGCGGGCCACTTTAAGTATTTAGGTATTCACGTCACTATGACCCCGCCCTGTTTTATCGACTGAAATTGGCCCCCCTCTAGAAACGTTTTAAGGCAGATGTGGAACATTGGAAAACTTTACCTCTCTCACTATTGGGGTGAGCGGCGATGTTTAAGTTGATGACGCTACCCCAAATGCTGTACACTTTGCAGAATACTCCGCATCAGGTGCCTGATCATTTTTTTCAATCCATTGACTCCCTTCTCCGCTCACTGCCTCTGATAGCACTAGCCAAATTAACACGTGGAGTATATGACGGAGGCATAGGCCTCCCAGACATCAAAAAGTATTACTGGGCGGCGCAATTAGCAATAGTGAATGACTGGGTGTTTGCCCCCTGGGACGACCCGAATTACAGATTGGAGAGACTCTCCATGGGAACCGGAGGATTCCAGACCGTTCTTTACAGTTCACCCAGGGGAAGAAACCTATTTCCACAAACACACACAATTGCTCAGATATGGCACACTGTCACTTCTTTCTTGGGATGGAAGGGGAAGGTTACTAACATGACTCCACTATGGCACAGCGATGCACTTTCACATGTACGTGATTTATCGGGTTTTAAACCAAGGGACTTAATAGGCATTTCCACAATGGGGGACATCTGGAGAGATGGCAATATGCTCGCTTGGGAAGAGCTACGTACCCAATATTAACTAGATGACACTGAGGCTTTTAAATACCTTCAGCTTCGACATGCCCTCAGAACACATATCTCCGGGGAGACCTCCCTGGCAGACTACTCCACCATGGAGGACAGAGTCCTAATGGAAGCACTACCCAAAAAAACAGTATCTCTTATATATAAGAAATTATTAAACAAATCTCCCGACCTCCTTGTAGGGCTGAGATCGAGGTGGGAGGCTGATATCAGAGATTGTGATGATGGGGAATGGGAGGAGGCACAGGGGACCGTCCAAGAGGTTGCCATACAAACAGGGTTCAGACGGATTTTCCTACGTATACTGCATCAATCATATTATGCACATACAACTCTTAAACGCATGGGGCAGGCCGCCTCGGACCTTTGTTTGAGAGCCTGCGGAATAAAGGGAACTTTTTTTCACACGTTGTGGTTGTGTACGAGGATTCAAACCTTTTGGATTGACCTACAGAAAATAATGGGGGAAGTGAGCGGGGAATACCCCCCGACAACAGCTAAGAAATGCATCCTACATATTTGGGGAGAGGAACCGCCGCCAAAATATGCCGAGATCTGGCTCTCACTCGGCCTCATAGTGGCTAAGCGAAACATAGCAAGATTGTGGGAAGGGGGGGATCGAGCTTCCGCGGGTGGGCGATTGGGAATGGGATTTGGACTGGTCTATGACTAACGAGGAGCCAATATATCCGGGACAGGGCTGCTTCAGGAAATGGAAGAGGATATGGGCAGGCTGGCGGTTCTATAGAGGCCTGGGCTTGGGTCCTGACTCAGGAAGAGACAAGTATGTACATGACATTTATTGTGCCGAGATACGGGGAATGAGAAAAGTTTTCTATAGATTGCCTGTATTTACTTTTCCTGTCTTCCTCGTGTGATTTCCTGAGGTCTCCAACAAGAATAAGCCGTACCAAAATATGTTACATACCTATCGTTGTGTGCTGCTCTCTGATTGATATATCTTTGTTTACTGCAAAGAAATTAATTTTAAAAAAACTTTTTTTTTTTTTAAAAAGAAAGAAAAAAGACAATTATAACCAATATTCTTAGCAAAACAGTAACACATAAAATTATACACATAAAATTATATCGTGGCACAGTAGCACTAGCAGTACATAACATTTGTGAATTCATCGACTCCTCAGCACCTAAGATTTGGATGTGATTAGAGTTTCAGGCATTAGGCACTATGGAGTAGACAAGTATTCTCCTTCTTCTCTCTCTTGTTTAGCTAAATTAATCTTGTAGGCATGCCAGCTCAGCTTGTGCCCTAGACAGACATACTTGTGTCGCAGACTCCTGTTACTTTACAACTGTCTGCAGGTGGGGCAGCTGTACTACACAATTATCTCTATTTCTATTATGGCCATGCTCTGTTAAATGGCAAATGCTCAATTTCACTTTCACTCTGACTACAACAAGGCAGATGATATGATTACTAATATGAATGATGATATACGGCACAACGTCACGTGAGGTACTACTATTGTAACCATGCAGCAGATAATGCTAAGTAAAGGGTGTCTTCAACTGTTCCCAACTTAGTCTCAACAGTACAATGTAAAGTGTATAAATTGTCAATAAGCAAGCAATATGACTTACCACCGCTCGCCACTGCTGCTGGCTGACCCCCTGCATCTGCTCCATGCTGGCTGGCATTGCCGTCCCCGCTGGCCGTAGCAATATTGAAAATACATACACCACACACATCACTACAATTTGGGTACAGAGTAGACAGTGTGTCCTATCAAAAAAAAAATATCCGGTTAGGCATTTTGTTGGTGGCAATTTTTGAAAAGCCTCTCAAGAAGACAATCTGTAAAGGACTGGACTGAGTGGCTAGAGTTATTGGTGAATCTGAGTTTGTGAAAAGAAATAAGAGTGGCCAACTGGGCAGACAATCGGATATAAGGTCTTCTTGGTTGGAAAATGTAATGGTGCAGTTCTCCTCCTCCTCATACTTTCTTCCAGCATGGTGCACAGTAATCAGTTCACCATCAACTGCTGCTAGCATAATAATACTAGGCCTAGATGAGAAGAAGACACAACTTTGGGGTGTCCAATGTGACCATCATTTACTGATTGAGCATGAGAAAGTAAAAGAAATCCTTTTCATCTCAACAAACATGGGTAGAATTAAATACCTTACTGCCTGTGTTGCAGGAAGGTCTACCCTCCTGCACATAATCAATCTTGAAATGCCGTTTTGTAACTTCTATGTGTGCTGCTTAATGCAGCACACATAGAAGTTGCAAAATCGCATTTGTTTAAAATGATTGTTTATGTGCAGGAAGGGACACCTTCATGCATATAAACAATCATTGGCGTTTTGCTGTTTCGATGTGTGCTGCCCAAGGCAGCACACACGGAAACAACAAAAACGAGGAGAAATAAAGCATTTTTCCTCGTTTCACCTGTTTAAGACCAGGTTTTCCCTGGTCTTTATTTTGATGCTGCCTCCTATTTACGCTGCTCTTGTAAATAGGGGGCAGCGTCAAAATCAATGGGTGTTGCGGTGGAACGCCCACCACAACACCCATTGCCCGTCCCTTTCATGCTAAATGTAGCGTACAAGGGGGCCTTATTTACAAGGCAGCGTTAAGCCACATTAAGTGGATTAACACTGCCTTGTAAATAAGGCGACGCTCCTATCGCCATCACAACGTCACTGAAACTGACGTTGTGGTGGTGATAGGAGTTTCCTGTGATGTATATGGTCTTACTGAACTTTTAAAAATACCACATTTATTTAAAATTTCTCTTAGTGATATCATCACCTCTAGTACTTTCTCCGATGATTGGGACTTTGAAACTGTAAATACTATGCTGTCTGATTTAGAACAATCTGCTGCATTTTCTAATGATGAATTGTATGATGAATGCATCTAATATTGACACCATGTTTTGTTATCAACACTATGGTCACCATTTCTTGCATAAAGCGAGTATCCCACGTAAAGTTTTCACTTACCATCAATAGGAACATTGCCCGACACCGCCTTAAGGTAGTTCGAAAACATTTGCACAAAAGTTTGCTTATTTATTTGGGTTTAACACTTCAGACCTGACCTTTTATTACTATAAGGTTGCACCTCTACCTGCAAAGAAAAATATGCTCACTAACACTAAGCTGATGTACTCTGCTTTCTTTATCGCCCAACTGTCTTTACAGGGTTCCGACTTTTGGAGGGACACTATAGACACAAAATCTGTCTGGGGGACTAAAGAATGGCAAGTTCAGGGAACTGCTGCCTTATTTAGAGCATGCCTCATACCACATCAAATGATTTTCCTGAACGAGACAGTGCAATAGACTTCCTGTCTTGGGCTACCCAAGATCAAGGATTTGAACACACCTCGGATTCCCTCACTGACACACTTTGAGGGTTGGCAAAATTACACGCTACAAGGTGAGGATACATTAGATACCATGCTACACAATGATTCTTACAATTCATCAGACCCCAATTGGAAGTGAAACAACACCTGTCTCTTCTCTCAGATGACATGGATCCTAGGGATTTTTTGTTAGGTACCCTGAAGCCACGTCAGAAGCGCTTCTTGTATGCTATTTACAACAAAGTATGGAAAATCTCTCATCAGGAGGCTGCTGAGAGATTGAGTGAAATAGATGGGGTTAACCTAGAAAAGGCTTTGGTTGTGGTTGACAGTGGCATGACCGCCCTAACATCCAGAATTTCTTCACTAGGCAACATTGTGCCTCCTGCAATAGATATATTAGACTAGGATTTATCTATTCTACAACATGGACAATCTGATTGCAATCCATTCTATTATTAAGCTGGATGTTACAATCATTGCCTTCTGGTCATGCGCCTTGGTGTTACATTAACAGTACGACTCTGTTTTTGGCATACAATCTAATGGAAAAACAGACAGTGATGGCACGAAGAGATGCAAAATATGCCATGTTGCACATTGATAAATTGAACCAATTACCTTTTACCGTGGCTGAGTCACCTTCCACAGAATGGATAATCCATGGCTATATTACATTACCAGTCATGACTTTCCAATTTCACTACCGTCTCCAGTATCACCAGGTAGGCAGATATGAAGTGCTAGGAGAGGGATACATACATGAGTACTGGGAATTACCGTACAGATTTAGATGCAGGAATGGGGACACTGAAGTCTTTCTCAGTGGTTCAAACTGTGAAAGTGCCTTAAGTGGTTCCTTAGTTTGTAAGTATATTTCGCTTCATGGAGCCTGTAATGCTTTGGTTGCTAACTTATCCTGTCACTTGAAGGGTTCCCCAGCTGCCGTGATTCATCCGGCGTTCGAGTTGCTCTCGAATGGGAGCTATTTGATGCTGAATGATCAAGGCTGTTGTGGGATGGTACCAGGCACCACATATCTTGTCACAGTGAGTTCCATGGTTACTTGTTGTATGCAAGTATTGTTTGCACCTACCCACACAATTAGGGATGCAACGCTATGACCTTCATTGAATGTTTCCTTTATACGGTTTGGTTCTCTGAGCAGACTGAAAGCCATGCTTTTTCAGAAGGATGTGGCCTTAACCTCAGCCCGAGATACTTTTGATCTCCAGGTTGCAAGGTCTTCATCTGAGATATAGGCACCAGTCCGTACAAACTTTCCGCTTCATTTTGGGGAAATGGTTCATCATATCTTTAACATGTCTGACACGATGGGGATCATGCACCTATTTAAACATGTAGGTTCTGGGCTATTGAGCACCTTTCAGACAATCTTCAGAGTTATTCGAGCATTCATACACTCTGTATTGGGAAGCATGTTTGGAGGGCATCCGCTGGTCCTACTACATGTAGTGGGTATCCTGGTTTTAATTTTTCTGCTCCACAATGGATGGCCCAGTTCATCTTGAGATGGAAAAAGCACTGCAGGTGTGACATTGTTGTAAACGCATGGTACTCCATCTGGGCACACCTGGGAGCATTGGTTCCTATCGTTCAGACCAGTCTGAATTGACTGCATCTTGCCTGTGTTCCGCTGCCTATTCTGTGGATATGAATGTATGTTGCACCCCTTAAAGGTGTATGTGTATCAGTGTCCTCAGCATATCCCATGTTGATGACGATATTCTTAGAGCCTCCATGGGATGTTTCAGCTCCTGTCGGAACGGACAATGGCTCCACAACAGGCTCACAGGTATCGAGTGTTTCCTCAGAGGCTGCTGTGGGAACTGAAGAAAATCACCTTTGCTCCATTGACCTGATACAAGAGGTGTTACAGGGATCGTCATCTGCGAATGCGAATCCAGATGATCTAAACACTCTACCTGGTGGGTAAGAATGTAGGACCCTAAGTTGGTCACGAACTGGACACCCCTCATTGAGATGTCAGTCAGCTGTTAGCGAAAAGCTTCAGCATGCAGGTACCCGTCGAAGTCAGCAGAAGTGTCTCCTCTGATTGTATTCAGAAACAGGCTGTTGTTTTCTTGTGATCCTTCATCTTCAAGTATATATGTATATATATATATATATATATATATATATATATATATATATATATATGTAGAGAGAGAGAGAGAGAAAAGGGCATCCTGTCCTCGTGCCCATGATTGTGTTCAGAGTTCCTATTGTTTTTATTCCACAGATAGCTGCATCGCCGTATGGACGTAATAACAAACACATTTGTACCATGCCCATTAAGGCCATTCACAAAATACCAAGTCAGTGTGATAGTCTTCTCACGAAGTTCTTTTGTGTCAGCAAGGTCGGTGTTTCTTAGAAACTAACCCAAGTGTCACAAATGCAGATATGTGTCGAATTTCAATGTGACAAAGGGAAGGCAACTTTAGGAAAGAACAGTGTACATGTAAATTGGCACTATTTCCTACCAGGCCTAACCCGGGCACATGACATGTGGAGGCCTAGTATTACCCACCCGTTGCACCATCCTGAAAGGTAGGTGGCGTTGGAACACGTATGTTCAAAATCCTCTGAAATTCACTGAAAATTCTACATTTGAAGGACAGTTATGGTTGCAAAAAAAACCTGAAAAACACTGGACATTTGCCAGTTATGGTTCAGTAAACTACCCTTGACTGGCATTACAATCTTGCACAGCTTATGACCCCACATATCACTAAATGACATCACTGATGTCATCTCAAATGACATCATAGATGATATCTCTGATCGCGTCACCCATGATACTGATGTTCATATTACACTACAATCCCTTTAAAAGTTTAAAAAGAGGAAATAGGAAAAAAGTGTTGACGGTCATATACAGCATAGGATTTCTTTCTGTACAGAAACAGGTGCATGGATTTTACAAATTGTAGTCAATGGAGGCAACATCTAGTGAAAACATAAGGTGCAGGAATTGGCTACCATAAAAGGTGGGGCGTAGGCAATAATCCTTGCTCCACACAGTAAAGGCTGTGTCCAGCTGTTATTGGTTATTGAGAGGTGATTCAATTCAGGTTCTGGCATAAAGCCAAACTGTTGTTAGTCACCTCTTTTAAAAGCCAAAGCTTTTGTGTGACAGGTAGTACCTTGTGTAAAGTCAGTGTTTAGCAGATGTGAATGGATAGGAGCAGGAATTTGCTGAAGATTATGCTTTAGTGCTCAAAGCTCAAGGATGTACACTTTAAGGGTGAGCCAATCAGATGACTTAGCTTGGGGTGTAGGTGTTGCCTAAAGCTAAACTCAGTTGTGCACAGCTGAGGACTGTGTAGTGTTTGTTAATCAACTGTAGAGGACTGTCTATAGAGCTTGGCTAAAGACATAAACTCAGTGATCAAACTTTGCTGCACGTTGCCAAAGGGTTGGCTACTCACAGAGAACTGGCCACAGAACTGGCCTAGTGCCTAACTCCCTATGCCTATGACCAATGGCAGTGTTTTGGAATCATTTAATGATTTAATCAGTGATATCATCAGTGAAGTCATCAACAATGTCATTTTAAATGTCATCAGAGATGTCATCAATTATGTCATTTTACATGTGATGTAATATGTTGGGTCATAAGCCGTGCACACCGGGGTGCAAGTTATGGTTATTTTACAGAACCATAATTCCTGGCCATGTGCAGTGCAATGCTGTATATATGTAGTATGTATATATATATATATATATATATATATATATATATATATATATATATATATATATATATATATATATATATATATATATATATATATATATATATATATATATATATATATATATATATATATATATATTTTTTTTTTTATATATATTATCTACTGGCGGTCGCCAGTAGATAGTTATAGTTACAACCTATTATCCATAGGAAATCCGCGACATTCTATTTGAAATAACGTTGGCGCCGGTTGACGAATCTTCGTGAAAGTTTCCAACTTGTTGGGGCGCTCCGCTCCGCTCCTACCCTGAAAGTCTCGGGGTGATACGTGAAGCGGGTGCCGAGAAAAAGGGGGTCCCAAAACGCGTTTTCCCCATTCATTTTTCCATAGGAACCTTTAGTCGCAGCTACAGCCCGAACTGCTGAACGGAATTACACCAAATTTGGCAAAGAGGTAGCCCTTGGTTCAGACTGGTGCCTTTTGCTTAAATGGTGTAAATCCGTTCAGTAGTTCCTGAGAAAATCAAAAGTAAAAGTACATATATATCTATGGGCGCGTCGGATACGCGTACCCTCAGCGCACCCTGCGCGCACCGTCCCGATCACGAGCTGCATGCTAATTGGCTGTCAGCTGGCTGTCAACATTCCGATTCAGGAAGTGTTGGCAGCCATTTTGTCCCTCGGTAGAACCGAGGGACAGAAACAAGTGCGCAAAGCGCAAAAGGGGGCAGGGTAGAAACACCCTAACCCCCTAGGTGTGCTCAGGGGTCCCACAAGGACCCCTGGGCAGAAAAAGATTTTTTTTTTTTTAAATCGGCGGGATGCGCTTAGGGTGCGCGTATCCCGCCGAGAAAAAAAAGAAACAAGTGCGCAAAACGCACAAAGGGGGCAGGGTAGAAACCCCTAACACCCTAGGCCTGCTCAGGGGGTCCCACAAGGACCCCCTGGGCAAAAAAGCATTTTTTTTAAAAAAATCGGCAGGATGCGCTCAGGGTGCGCGAATCCTGCCGAAAAAAAAATCGAAGCGCGGTCTCCGCGCTTCGATGCTAATGGCCCTCGGGTGGCCCAAGTCCCGGGGGCATGGTGGGGGATAATTTAATGTGTGGGGGCCTCAAAGGGCCCCCAAGCCCTGGGGACCGCCACCCCCGGGGCTTTTAAAAAATGGTGCGGGAGGGCTCTGAGCCCTCCCGCAGCCCCGAGGACCACCACCTCCCGGGGCTTTTTTTAAATAATTTAATAACCTGTGTGGGGGCTCCAGCCCCCACACGCCCGGGACCGCCACCTCCCGGGGCACTAACAAATTAAAATGGGGGTCCGTTTTGGACCCCGAAGCCCGGGGACCACCACCTCCCGGGGCTGTGCTGATGTAGGGAGGGGGCCGCGCGGCCCCCTCCTGGAGCCCTTGATGGCCCTGGGGACCACCACCCCCAGGGCCGGCTCCTGCAGTGTCCCGGGGTGCCTACCCCCGGGACACTGTAGTTTGCTATGGCAGGACGGGAGCCTCGCGGCTCCCGTCCTGCCATAGCAAACTGCTTTGGATATTGGAAGAGAGAGCAGGGAAACCTGCTCTCTCTTCCAATATTCAAAGCGATTGCTTTTCCACATGGGGAGCAGCATGTCAGCTGCTCCCCATGTGGAACAGCAATGCCGGCTCCCAAGGGACGTGGGGAGCCGGCGGGACTGTGGGGGATTGGGGACCCCCACAGTCCCCAACGGAGAGGGCCAGCCCCGGGGGATGGGGTCCCCGGGGCAAGTAGTGGCCCAGGAGGGGGCCACGCGGCCCCCTCCCCAAATATGAAAAATTTAAAAAAATTTAAAAAAGGAAAGGCCGGCCCCGGGGATGGGGTCCCGGGGCCTTAAATGGCCAGAGGAGGGGGCCACGCAGCCCCCTCCAAAGAATAAAAATTAAAAGGCCATGCCCCGGGGGATGGGGTCCCCGGGGCCAATACAGGCCCAGGGAAGGGGGCCACGCGGCCCCCTTCCCGTTTTTTTAATTAAAAATTTAAAAAAGGGGTAAGGCCCTGAGGGATGGGGTCCCCAGGGCATAAAAACAGGAAAAAGGAAGGGGGCCACACAGCCCCCTTCAGAGGACAAAATTTTTTTTTTTTTTTAAAACGATCGGGCCCGCAGGCCCCGCCCCTTCCTTCACCACTCTGCAAACGCGCCCCTGGCGCGTTTGCAGAGGAGAACGAATTCACCTTGAATACTGGGGGTCCCTGGGGGCCAACTAGCCCACCTGGAACCTCCAATATGCGCCAGGGGCTGCGTTGCAGAGACGTGTAGAGAGGCCACACCCCTTTTACACCTCTCTGCAACGCAGCTCTGTGGCGCTTTTGGAGGTATATGGTGGGCTAGTTGGACTCCGGGGACCCTCAGGATTCAAGGGGACTTAATCCCCCAACTTAAAACGCGCCACGGGCGCATTTGCACAGTGGTGAAGGGAGGGGCGGGGCTTCAGGTGACATGTGTGCAAACAGGCCCCGTGGCGCGTTTTAAGATGGGGAATTAAATCCCCTTCAATCCTGAGGGTCCCTGAGGCCAACTAGCCCAACAGGTACATCCAGAAAGCGCCACAGAGCTGCGTTGCAGAGAGGTGTAAAAGGGGTGTGGCCTCTCTACACGTCTCTGCAACGCAGCCCCTGGCGCATATTGGAGGTTCCTGGTGGGCTAGTTGGCCCCTAGGGACCCTCAGGATTCAAGGGACTTAATCCCCCAAATTAAAACGCGCAACGGGGCGCGTTTGCACAGATGTCACCTCAGGCCCCGCCCCTCCCTTCACCATTGTGCAAATATTCCTCTAAAATCAGCCGAAATACGAATTCCGATTTACTCACCTGTTATCAGGAGAGACCTCAGTGCTGCATCTTTCAGCCCAGTACTGGTCCTGAAAAGTAATTTTAACCGTACTTACCGGTAACTTGAATTTCCTTCATAGGCTAACATTGACTGGTTTCACTTGGAAATTCTTCTAAGTGTGGAGTTTTGGAACTTTAAAATATTCCTCTAAAATCAGCCGAAATACGAATTCCGATTTACTCACCTGTTATCAGGAGAGACCTCAGTGCTGCATCTTTCAGCCCAGTACTGATCCTCAAAAGTAATTTTAACCGTACTTACCAGTAACTTGAATTTCCTTCCATAGGATATCATTGCCTGCTTTTTGCTGAAAAAGTTTCTAAGTGTTGATTTTTGAAACATACAAATATTCCTCTAAAATCAGCCGAAATCCGAATTCTGATTTACTCACCTGTTATCAGGAGAGACCTCAGTGCTGCATCTTTCAGCCCAGTACTGGTCCTGAAAAGTAATTTTAACCGTACTTACCAGTAACTTGAATTTCCTTCCATAGGCTAACATTGACTGGTTTCACTTGGAAATTCTTCTAAGTGTGGAGTTTTGGAACTTTAAAATATTCCTCTAAAATCAGCCGAAATACGAATTCCGATTTACTCACCTGTTATCAGGAGAGACCTCAGTGCTGCATCTTTCAGCCCAGTACTGGTCCTCAAAAGTAATTTTAACCGTACTTACCGGTAACTTGAATTTCCTTCATAGGCTAAGATTGACTGGTTTTCAGCAAAAAAGTTTCAAAGTGTTGATTTTCACAAACTACAAATATTCCTTAAAAATCGCCTGTATGACTTAAACGCATTCTTTCAACTGTTTACAGGAGATGCACCAGTGCTGGATCCAGGATCCAACACTGAGTAAGAAAAAGTAACGATAACAGTTTTTACCTGCTAAGTGAATTTCCTTCCATAGGATAACATTGGTGATTCTATGAGAAAAAGTTTCTAAGTGTCAACTTTTAAAATACAATAATATTCCTTAAAAATCACGACTGTAACCAAAACGCTTTTACTCAACTGTTTACAGGAGATGTACCAGGACTGAATCTAGGATCCAGTCCTGTGGTTACAAAAGTAATCCATAAAGTAACTAATTGCATTTAACTAGAAATTCACATTGAGCTGAATGTTGCATTGTGTTTGAAAATGTGTTGCCCATTGCAACAACTGTAACTACTGTACTTAAGTCTATTGCCTATCTGCAAAGTATTTAAACTAAAGTAATTCATTCTGAGAAAGTATTTTTTGTAATGTAATGTATAATGTAATTACAATGTAATTTAAAAAATAAAATATGTAAAAAAAAATTGTTTCTAAAAATGTAGTAAATCAGTATGAAAAAAATTAATATAACAATTAATACATTTAAAAATTGTCATTTACAAAACCTTTGAAATTCACTGAAAAAACCGTAGGTTTCAGGCACGTTATAGTTAGAAATTAGCATTTAAAAAACCTTTGAAATTCACTGAAAAAACCATAGGTTTCAGACACGTTATAGTTACAAATTAGCATTTAAAAAACCTTTGAAATTCACTGAAAAAACCATAGGTTTCAGACACGTTATAGTTACAAATTAGCATTTAAAAAACCTTTGAAATTCACTGAAAAAACCATAGGTTTTAGGGACAGTTTTAGTTACTTGGACATTGCACTCGTACAAAACCCGTGAAATTCCCACGTTATAGTTAGTTCAGCTAACTATAACTCGCGCCCCGCAATGCACTGCTGATGACGTCACATATTACATCACTCATGACATGGTCAGTGACATCACTGATGACATCACTGATGACATCTCAAATGACATCACTGATGACATCATCCACGTGATAATCTGATGCACCTCCTCACACCCTAATATAACCTTTGATACACCCACTCTAAATTACAGACTGCCATTCGCAAAACCATAGACACTCCAACACCAATAACTACATACCCACTCACTGATTCTTAGGTCTACACACACACATCCACTCACTCACCCGTACAGTCACTCATACTTACGGTCACTCAGTACAGGACTATCATATGCACTCTTACTCCTATATAGACACTCAAACAACGCCACTCATCCATAGAGATACTCACACACCTAGTCAGTCATGCAAATAATTAAACACACTGCCATTTAATCACCTATACAGTTATACACACACCAGCTCACTTACTCATACAAATAGTAGCACATTGTTACGCTCTTATACAATCACTGATACAAGCACACACTCATCCATACAGCCACTATCACAATCACTCACTCTTGCTTATAGCTATTTATATACTCCAACACACATATATACTGCCTTTCACATATGTAGTTACTCACACATGTACCACTGGGACATACATTCACTCACTAACACACTCTTACACACACTTACCCACCCATACAGTCTATCACAGATGCACTCTTGAAACCATCCACCCAGTGAATCACCCACTCACACATCTATGCACAGAGTTGCACACACCCCTCCCACACAAACACTCAAGGAACCCATACAGATACTCAGACAAGCATTCAATAACTCATATAGACACTCATTTAGCTATTCACAAACACATGCAGCCACTTACACAGCAACAGACAGACGGATACAGACATTCACCCAGTTTAGTCACTAACCCATGCATTCAGTAAGATACGTTAAATCACTCACTTATAGAGTCAGTCACGCACCTACTAAATCATCCATACAGACACTTACACACCCACTCATTCTTCAATACGTCTTTTCCTATATATATTAAAAATATTTAAACTTTACAGAAACACACAGTCACTGGATGATGTCATCAGTGATGTCATTTGAGATGTCATCAGTGATGTCATCAGTGATGTCACTGACCATGTCATGAGTGATGTAATATGTGACGTCATCAGCAGTGCATTGCGGGGGCGCGAGTTATAGTTAGCTGAACTAACTATAACGTGGGAATTTCACGGGTTTTGTACGAGTGCAATGTCCAAGTAACTAAAACTGTCCCTAAAACCTATGGTTTTATCAGTGAATTTCAAAGGTTTTTTAAATGCTAATTTGTAACTATAACGTGTCTGAAACCTATGGTTTTTTCAGTGAATATATATATATATATATATATATATATATATATATATATGGAAGGTGGTGCATGCACAGGTAGAGCAATCGGTTTGAATTTCCCATAAAGTTCCTTCGCGGTTGCGAAAATAATGCACTCTCAGGGCACGCTATCAAATTTGCAGTTCAGCAAAGTTTAATCCGCTTCTACGCTACACGTTTCGGCAATGAAGCCTTGTTCACACGTGAGAAGCCATAGTTCAGCCCATACCATATACACATAGAAACCATAGCAATAAACAAAGGACTTAATGTACAGAAAAGGTAACCATAGAATATGGCGGCCATTTTGTAGTGTGCACACCGTGCGTGGACGTAGAGGAAATTCATACATCATTTATGTATATCACTAAGGAAATCGTTGTTACAGTCAATAATAAACATATGTACTCATTATAGTATTACATCTACGAGGTCCAAAGGAGAAATCAAGTTACGTCAAGTGTCAATAGTCATGAGCCTGCAAACCTGGACTGCATGCGAAAATTACTGATGGCCATCTTGGAATAGTAACTGTACAGACATGTTACCCAAGTGTAAGAACCTGTGTGCAGATCAAACCTAATGGTAGTGACACTGGATATGTCAAGATACGTAATACAAATGTGTCGTTAAGGCTAAGGGGTTCAATAAGTGTATATGTTAACCTCGTGAAGAATGTGATAAGAAAAAAGTGTGAAAATGAACATTAAAAGAGATTTGATAAACGTTCACAGTCTCAGTTCAAATAGGGATGGGAGCTGTCAGATTGAATACTTAAATCTCTTGCCAAACTCTGCCAGAATTACTCGGGATTGGTATGGAAGATACGTTGCCCCAGGGTACAGAATGAACCTAGATCACGAGTCAAGTGGCTGTATGTTTAATCGTGGATATCTACTGGACAGTGCCAAAATGAGCGAACCACGGGGGAAACAAAAGAAGCAGTATGTCACTATACAAGGTAGGGCAAATGGATAAAGGGCAAGTGCCCAGCTAGAAATGTGAGCATATAGACCTATAGAAATCACATACAACGTTTTACCTAGTGCACAGGTATAGTCATGTAGTGGGAAGTACCCAATAAAACATAGGTAAACAATACACGAGACTGGAAACAAGAGACAAATTAGATCAAACCACAAGGTGCATGTTCTTGGCTGAAGTGACTTGTTGTCGCCATGTGCCTCTGAAGAATATTTTAGGGAACCCGTGAGGTGAACTCCCAAACTAGTGTGGGTCCCTTCCTTTCCTCCTGCAGTGAAAAAAGGGAAAGAAAAAATGGGTTAAAAACAGGTATTCTAGAGAGTATCATTATACACCAAAGATAAAAACATATGTATAAACATTACTGCATTCCCTAGAAGCAAAGAAAGTTACAGAAGAGCCGAAAATGATTAGGCTACATGCAAATGTATTCGTAGCTCTTCATCAAGATTCAAGCCACCAGGGCTTTTGGTCTGAAAATCAATAATATATTTTGATTCACGTTGTCTCAGTTTGAGTGCCCTGTCTCCCCCACTAGGTGGTCTGGGGATGTGTTCTAGTATACAGTAACTCAAAAGGGCACTATTAGAGTAATGATGTTGTTGAAAGTGGCGTGCCACCGGGTATTGTTGGTCTCTATTCTTTATCGCCCTCATGTGCTCAAGTACAGGTTTCTTCGCTGGGTGAATGGTACTGTCGAATTATTTAAGCTTACATGTATACTCTAATGCGTAAACCACAAAAGGGGTGCCACTTGTAAGAAATTGTGTGATCAGTCTTTTGGTACCTCCCTCTGTAGTAAGTTCTTTTCTCATGTAGCTGTTTTTACAGGCCTTACAGTGCCCACAGGGAAAGAACCCGCTCAATCCTTGATCTCTTAGGGTGTTATAGAGTGTTATGTCACTGTGTACCAATTTATCTCTGAAAGAGAACAGGGCAATAAACCTATGACTTTTTTAGACGAGTACAGGCTCCTGCGACGGGGCCGCCAAAAGTCAAGAGGGACACCAACGACGAAGCCCAAGGGCCAAAGAGGTCGAGGAAGAGGCGTAACAAGGAAAGACGAAAAAGAATCAGACTGAGGTGGAAGTAGAGGCAGAGGACGGGGGGCGCATGGGACAACAGGTGAAAAGCTCCACGGCAGCAGAATGATGGACACTGAAATGGTGAATAAAACGATAATGAACTTATCTGAGAGACATATCAACGAAGCAGAGAAGAAAACACTCTGCTTAGGACTCTCATTTTGCCCCTCACTACCCTTTAACTACCCAGAAACCCGCATTGACCTTTTTAAATTTGTTCCTAAGTTCAAATTAAAAAAGTGACATCTACTTAGACCAGAGGGACCCAAAACCAACTGGATGGTGACCACGGAAATGGGGAACTTGATCTTAATATCAGTGATATTGATACTTTAGTGACTCTCCATCAACTAGAGATGGATGGTGAAGTAGATGTAAACAACACTATGATTGAAAATGTTCTTGATGATTTGAATATTTCTTATGACCACACTGCTAAAACACAATTTAGACCACGTTCTACGTTCTTTCCCCCCTGGGACACGACAACATAGACACCTTTCATGATGTTGTCAATAACAATTTGATTAAATTTAGACAAAAGAAATCGTTTAGAGAGGAACAAGCCCATAACCTAACTTTTACACAAAGACAAGCGCTTATGTCCCTGGCTGAGGACAACAGTATAGTGATCCGTCCAGCGGACAAGGGAGGAAATGTGGTGATCCTCAGTGGAGAGAAATATGTTGCTGAGCCCTTACGCCAACTCAACAATGCAGGCTTCTATACTGTCATCAATAGGGAGATCTATTCCCAAAGTGTGGAAGAAATTTGGGACAAACTCAAGAACTGGAAAGATCTGGGAATACTAGAGTGGGAGGAGTACTGTTATCTGAAACGGGACTATCCCATTCTTCCAGTTCTTTACCTTCTACCGAAGGTACATAAAGATAAGATCAATCCCCCAGGAAGACCCATTGTCTCCTCCGAGGGAAGTGCCATGGAGAACATTTCTAAATAGGTGGATTATTTCCTACGTGACTTCGTGAGCAATCTCCCATCCTATGTGAAAGATACTAAGGACTTTCTCAGCAAAGTAGAGGGTCTGCACTGGGAAAAGGACTTCCTATTAGTCACCTTAGATGTAAATTCACTTTACACTATCATTGAACATAATCAGGGTATTGAGGCATGTAGACAATATTTGCAGACCAGACATATCAGATTTAAAGCCCATACCACCATGATTTTGGAGATGATTGAATTCTGTCTCACTAATAACATCTTTATTTTTGATGGGACCCTTTATAAACAGATCACGGGGACCGCAATGGAGACGTGTTTTACCCCTAGTTTTGCCAACCTGTTTTTGGGCCAATGGGAGAAAGAAATCTTCATGGATAATCCCAACTTTCCCGAGGTAGAGCAGGTTCTACTCTGGCTCCGCTACATTGATGACATCTTCATGGTGTGGAAGGGAAAGGAAGATGAGGCCAACGAGTTCATCAATAAACTTAACATTAACAACTACAACATCATTCTTACTAGAACCATCAGTAAAAAGTCAGTTGAGTTTCTAGATACCAAAGTGGAAATCATTGATGACACTGTGCAGACTAAGCTGTTCCGCAAGGATACAGCAGGTAACACCTTGCTCCATGCCCTCAGCAGCCACCCAGATCCACTCAAATGGAGTATACCGTATGGTGAACTGCTGAGGGCAAAACGTAACTGTAGTACTGACACAGCATTTAAAGAAGAAATGACAACCATGATCAACAGGTTCAAGGCAAGAGGATACCCACAATGGGTACTGAACAAAGCCATCAAGAAAATTGAACAGATACAAAGACAGGATACGCTCTGCTCTAGTACAGACAGGGAACCTGACAGGAATGATCAGGAGAATAACACAAGGATCATCCTCACGTACAATAGAAATGCTAAAAACATCAGACAGATTCTCACTAAACATTGGGATATTCTCTAGAGTGATCCCAATATCAGCCACTTAATTAGTGAAAGACCCAGCATTACCTATAGAAAAGGGTACAGCTTGAGAGATAAATTGGTACACAGTGACATAACACTCTATAACACCATAAGAGATCAAGGTTTGAGCGGGTTCTTTCCCTGTGGGCACTGTAAGGCCTGTAAAAACAGCTACATGAGAAAAGAACTTACTACAGAGGGAGGTACCAAAAGACTGATCACACAATTTCTTACATGTGGCACCCCTTTTGTGGTTTACGCATTAGAGTGTCCATGTAAGCTTAAATATATCGGCAGTACCATCCACCCAGCGAAGAAACGTCTACTTGAGCACATGAGGGCGATAAAGAATAGAGACCAACAATACCCGGTGGCACGCCACTTTCAACAACACCATTACTCTAATAGTGCCCTTTTGAGTTACTGTATACTAGAACACATTCCCAGACCACCCAGGGGGGGAGACAGGGCACTCAAACTGAGACAACGTGAATCGAAATATATTATTGATTTTCAGACCAAAAGCCCTGGTGGCTTGAATCTTGATGAAGAGATACGAATACATTTGCATGTAGCCTAATCATTTTCGGCTCTTCTGTAACCTCCTTTGCTTCTAGGGATGCAGTAATGTTTATACATATGTTTTTATCTTTCGTGTATAATGATACTTTCTAAAATACCTGTTTTTAACCCATTTTTTCTTTCCCTTATTTCACTGCAGACAGAAAGGAAGTGACCCACACTACTTTGGTAGTTCACCTCACGGGTTCCCTAACCTTTTCTTCAGAGGCACATGGCGACAGCAAGTCACTTCAGCCAAGAAAATGCACCTTGTGGTTTGATCTAATTTGTCTCTTGTTTCCAGTCTCGTGTATTGTTTACCTATGTTTTATTGGGTACTTCCCACTACATGACTATACCTGTGCACTAGGTAAAACGTTGTATGTGATTTCTATGGGTCTGTATGCTCACATTTCTAGCTGGGCACTTGCCCTTTATCCATTTGCCCTACCTTGTATAGTGACATACTGCTTCTTTTGTTTCCCCCGTGGTTCGCTCATGTTGACACTGTCCAGTAGATATCCATGATTAAACATACAGCCACTTGACTCGTGATCTAGGTTCATTCTGTACCCTGGGGCAACGTATCTTCCATGCCAATCCCAAGTAATTCTGGCAGAGTTTGGCAGGAGATGGAAGTATTCAATCTGACAGCTCCCATCCCTATTTGAACTGAGACTGTGAACGTTTATCAAATCTCTTTTAATGTTCGTTTTCACACTTTTTTCTTATCACATTCTTCACGAGGTTAACATATACACTTATTGAACCCCTTAGCCTTAACGACACATTTGTACTACGTATCTTGACATACCCAGTGTCACTACCATTAGGTTTGATCTGCACACAGGTTCTTACACTTGGGTAACATGTCTGTACAGTTACTATTCCAAGATGGCCATTAGTAATTTTCACATGCAGTCCGGGTTCGCAGGCTCATGACTATTGACACTTGTCATAACTTGATTTCTCCTTTGGACCTCGTAGATGTAATACTATCATGAGTACATATGTTTATTATTGACTGTAACAGCGATTTCCTTAGTGATATACATAAATGATGTATGAATTTCCTCTACATCCACGCACGTTGTGCACACTACAAAATGGCCGCCATATTCTATGGTTACCTTTCCTGTACATTAAGTCCTTTATTTATTGCTATGGTTTCTATGTGTACATGGTATGGGCTGAACTATGGCTTATCACGTGTGAGCAAGGCTTCATTGCCAAAACGTGTAGCGTAGAAGCAGATTAAACTTTGCTGAACTGCATATTTGATACCGTGTCCTGTGAGTGCATTGCTTTAGCAACATCGAAGGAACTTTATGGGATATATATATATATATATATATATATATATATATATATATATATATACATATATATATATATAGATAAAAACACGCCGTCTCCGCACTTCCACACACTGCCAGGCGAACAGAGACCACACGAATCCCAGGTATTTGGCACTGATTATATTTATTTACAGAGCTGCAATCTGACGCGTTTCGGACAGAATGTCCTTGCTCACAGATGGTCAGATACGGCCCGTCATGTTTTTAAATTTGCTGAGTGCACACCACGTGTTGAACTAACATAGACAAAATACTATGCATATATCCACTATAAAAAGCATTGATCCCTCTATTTTCCAAATCTCAATAGAACATGTCATAGTTGTTAAAATGTAATATCAAACAAATGGCAATAAATAAATAGACTCTTGCAATAATTTGAATGCTTAAATGCAATTTTAAATTTCATGCCGCTATTTGCAACTAAAACCTATAGGGTCCCACCTCAAATTGCTGTCTTGCTACTGGCGGAAAGTAAAAGCGGAACACGTAAAATGCTTGTAAATGTATACTTTTAGGTGATCCTTATGTAAAAATAATGCCTTCGCTATAAACATAGGTCCATATGCAAATGTAGCCAATTCCTGCCTTAATGCATCTAATAAATATGTGCAAATCACGCAAAAAATGTTTGAAAACATATACATCCTAACAAACATCGTGTGCAAAATACGCTTTTCTTTGTAAACATAATTCCATGTGCAAAAATGGCCAATCTCATTATGAGTCCATCTACATACTTCATTCACCACATAAATGCTTGATGCTAACTCAGTGCAAATATCGCAAAATAGTTAATAAATTCGAGACCCCTATGTAAACATTGTGATATACCTATGGCTTGTACTCATATTGCCACATATATTATTCTAATGTCATGTTAAAGTCACTGATTGCAATATTTCAACATATGCGAATGATTTGACCAGAATCAACTGCTCCCTTAATCAATGTTAATGCATAAAATACTAGTGCTACTTAAAACCCATGTGGAATGAAAAAAACAAGTGAAGTGTGTATTTAAAAACAATCTTGCTGCAAGGAGGCCAGCCACATTAAATATTAATATAAAATCAAAAGTCAAAGATCGCCCCTCAAAAAAACAACAAAGTCCGGATTCTAAATACAATCTATTACTACTTGTATTCTTTATAAAAAATGATACAGGTCTTCTGTGGTGTTTAAACCATTAGGGAATTTACTATCCAGTTCTAGTATTAGTCTAGATTTCATCCTTCTCAACATCTTGTCCCTGTCTCCTCCTCTACGTGGTTTGGGAATCGCTGTTATTACGAAATATTTCAAACATTGCAAATCATTACTGTGATCTTATTTGAAATGCCTGGCTACAGGATACGAGCCATCGTTATTTACAATAGCTTGAAGATGTTGGAGGATTCTGACATGCACCTGTAGCTTGGTACTGCCCACATATCGCAAGCCACAGATGCATGTCAGAACATAAACTGCATATTCGGTCCTGCAGTTATAACTCCCTTTAATGGTGACCATATCTGGACTGAATGGGGTAGCATATTGTGTGGTGTTGATTCCAAACCTGCAAGCCCTGCAACTGGAACATTTAACAAACCCCGGCCGGGGTTGTAACCACATTTTATCTTTCCCTAATTCAGGGCTGTTCTTGGCAATTTGGGTTTTTATCGAGGGTCCTTTCCTATAAGTGATAGTAGGACATGCTGGAAGCCTCGGAGCTAAAACCGCGTCAGTCAGAAGTATAGGCCAACTGCGTGTAATGATGGCTCTGATTTTCCTTTCCTGTTTGTTGAAAGTTGTCACAAATCTGGGAACAGAGTTATTGTCACTCTCATCTGAAACCATGTTGTCCACCCCCGTGTCTGCAAATAAAGAGGCTCTAGATTTGGCATTCATTTTGCTGACTGCCTGATTCGGGATGGATTTTTGGTAACCCCTTTGTCTGAATCTCATGAGCGCTTGATTGGTGCAAATTGCCAGATCTGCCTCAGTACTGCAAATCCGCTTGAGCCGTAGTAGCTCACCATATGGGATATTGTTTATTATATGTTTTGGGTGGGCACTGCTGGCATGCAGTGTGGAATTGCCAGCAGTGCTTTTCCTATGCAGAGTAGTTGCTATTTCCCCCTCACGGATAAAGATGCTTACATCTAAGAAATCCACATGTTCCTTACTAATGTGAGATGTGAATTTCAAATTCTCGTGATTAACATTGATCTCATTAACAAAATCTATGGCGCTTTGTTCATCGCCTCTTGTTAGAAATGGGATCTCTAGTTGGCAAGGGCTTGCACCTTTGTCCAAGTAGGGACCCTTCTTCCTAGTCAGGGTAAGGGTGTTACACTCGTGAAGTAACCCCTGCTCACCCTCGTGGTAGCTTGGCACGAGCAGTCAGGCTTAATTCAGAGGCAGTGTGTAAAGCATTTGCACATAACCAACAGTAATACAGTGTAAGCACTACAAACGGACACCACACCAGTTTAGAAAAATAACCAATATTTTATATACTCAAGACAAGACCAATTACGACAAAAATCCACAATACTATACTTTACGAATGAATACTTGATACGTTAACTTCTTCTTTGCAGGAATAGCACAAAAGCAAAGTTCGTGCGAGTCGGTAGCTCCGTCCGAGCCTACCGTGATGCTGAAAACCACAGAGTCTAACAGTTCCAGCCGACCGCGTCGATACGGGCCAGCAGAGTCATGAACAGACTCGGTTACAGTACCTTTCTCGTTGTGGCTGGTACGGAGTGTACGAGCCGGTCGGCGTTCGTCGCGGTTGCGGTGCAAGACGGAGCGATGCAAGGTGCGGTGTCCCTCGATGCGGTGCAGGCAGCGGCTCGATGAGCGTCGTGCAGACGGAGTCGGTGAGTCCAAGGCGTGCGATGCAGGGTGAGACGATGCTCGATGCGGTGCTGACAGGTTGCGATGCAGGCGACCAAGCCGGAGTGCGGGAGCTGGCGTCGGACAGCGGTGCGAGTCGGAGCGGTGCGTCGCAGACGTGCGAGCGGTGCCCCAAATGCGGTGCGGTCACGACTCTTGAGCCAGTTGCAGTGACCGCGTCGGTCGGGTCCGGCTGGTTCAGTGAAGCAATGCGATGCGAACTGCGGTGCCCACAGGTCACGGTGCAAGCAGCGGCTCGATGTTGGCGGCGTCGGACGTCGCCCACGGTGAGACCAGGGTTGCGATGCGAAGCGGGGCGAAGCGGTCTGCGGTGCAAACAGGTCACCGGCCAGGGATGGATTCGGTTGACGGAGTCGGGTGCAGTTCCCTTCCTCTGTGGCAACTGAAACAGCGTTCCAGAAGCGGTACCCAGAGGCTTGTGAAGTCTTTGTAGTCCCTGAGACTTCTTAACAGGAGGCCAGCTCTGTTTCAGGCCCTTGGAGATACTCAGCACAAGATTGTAGAAAGTTCAGTCCAGTCCTTTCACTGCCCAAGACAGAAGCAGCAACTGCAGGCCAACCCAACAAAGCAACAACACAGCAAAGGGGCAGTACTCCTCCTGGCAGCTCTTCCAGCTCTTCGTCTTGGCAGGTTCCTTGATTCCAGCGAGATCTAAATTCATGGGGTCAGGGCCCCAATATTTATATACCTAATTCCTTTGTTCTCTGAAGGCAGAGAGGCCTTTGCCTAGTCCAAAACAGTTCTGGAGCACTTTGTTGACAAGTCTCCGTCCCTTCTTTCAGTGAGTAGGCCAGGGACATCAGACGCACCACAGGAGGTGGAGCCAGCATTGTGGAGGGAAGGCACTGTCCTATTCAGGGCCCAGGTGCGACCCCTCCCACCCATCTACATGTAGATCTTGCTATTCAGCCCTGTGCTGACTCACCCTGTCTCCTGGCATCCCCCAGCCCCTGTCACTCACACTCCAGACAAGGAATACACAACCTCGCAGAGGCAGGCTTGGATGGTTAGATAAGAAAATACCCACTTTCTAAAAGTGGTATTTTCAAACACAGAATGTTAAAACCAACTTCACTAAAAGATGCATTTTATCATTCTGAGTCCAGGCATACTAAACTCGAATTTCTACCATGTTCCCGGGGTCAGTTAGGATTATAAGCTGTAATAATCAAAACTGCCCGTTCTGGCCTAGGGGGAACAGGTAGCCTTGCAATAGTGAAAAACGAACTAGGCTGTGATTCACTATTAGGACAGGCCACACACACCCGGGCATGTCCTACCTTTTGCATACAACGCACCCTGCCCACAGGGGTACCTTGGGCCTACCTTAGGGGTGACTAACATGTAGCAAAGGGAAGGTTTAGGGACTTGCAAGTGTGTGCACTTGCCAAGTCGACATGGCAGCCCCAGGCTGCGCACAGGCTCTGCGATGGCAGGCCCGAGTTACACTTTACAGGCTGTTTGCGTGGGTGGCACAATCCAGTGCTGCAGCCCACCAACAGCATTTGGTCTATAGGCCCTGGCACTCGCAGTGCACTTTACAAGGGACTGACACATAAACCAAATAGGCCAATCATGGAAACGACAATCCATAACACATTTTATACAGGAGCACTTGCACTTTCCCACTGGACCGCAGTGAGGAAAGTGCGCAGAATCATTACACCAGCAAAAACAGAGTCAAAACCGGGAGGTCAGAAAGCAAAAAGTCAGGGGAAACACGCCAAAAGATGCCATGTCTAACACCTCTCCATATGATAAAAACATCATCGATGTACCTCATCCATTTTGAAACATGATCAGTAAATGCAGAACTATGAATGCGTTTGAGAACCTGCTCCTCCCACCAGCCCACGTGCAAGCACGCGTAGCTGGGGGAGAAGCAGGCCCCCATCGCCACACCCCTTTTCTGCAAATAAATGTCCGTGCCAAACAGAAAATAATTGTTATGCAAACACCAAGACACTAGCTCTACAATCATTTTGTTATGGCTGTAGCATTCCAATGGTCTAGTACCCAGAAAATACTCAAGTGCTTTCAGCCCTGTAGGATGTTCTATGCTGGTGTAAAGGGACTCAATGTCCAAAGTAATGAACATCGAATCCGCAGACCATGGAATGTTCCTGATCTTTTTAAGAAAATCTCCGGTGTCCTTAATATAAGTTGGCAGACTTTTTACTAAATCCTGTAAAAAAGAGTCAATATACTGAGTGATGTTTTCCGCCACACTTTGAATTGCAGATATTATTGGCCTCCCCGGGACAGGTAGCGTCTTTTTGTGCACCTTGGGTATGAGATATAACCGAGGCAATACAGGATGTTCAACATGCAGAAAGCGAAATTCTTCATTCGAAATCATGCCTTCTCTTTTGTATTTCAAAAGAACTTTTCTCAGGCCTTCTCTGGCTGCAATGTAATTTTTCGATGTAGATTTTTCATAGCACGACGGATCACATAAATGTCTTTGTGCTTCCATGATATAGTCCTTTTGTGGCCAGATTACAATATTGCCACCTTTATCAGACGTGGTGACAACAATTTGATGATTATTACTGAGTTTCTTAACCAATTCTGCATACTTGTTTTCCTGTTCGCTTTTATATCTTTTAGAATGTTTGATTTGATGGTGCAATTTCTTGAGATCTTCTACTACTACATCTTGAAAGATGTCAATAGCGTCCTTGGGCATATTTGGCACAAAACTTGATTTGGGCTTGAAAGGACTCATGTTGGCTCCCAATTGTGTAACAGTTGCTTCAGTTAATCCTTGTTGAGTAGATATTTCTTCTTCTGTGATACGCTCGTTTTCTGTGTTGGGATGCGCAAGTTGGTACATTGTTAGTAAAATTGCAGCATCAGATGCTAAGAGATCAGTGTTGGATTGTTCGTCTGAGCTGAGCTCTTGTTCTTTTAGACCTTCCTTGATACTAAAAAACTTTTTTAGTTTGAGCTTACGAATATAGCAAAAGACATCAATGCGTGTCCGTGTATAGTTAAAGTCGCTTATGGGACAAAAAGACAAGCCGAAGCTTAATAGTTGTTTTTCAGCTTCGGAAAGAATGATGGAAGATAGATTTATAATGGTGTTGTCATCCATTATTGTTTTTTTCGCCAGTACTGCTTTTTTGATTTTTTGTAGCTGCTTCCGCTTTTTACGGCGTTCCCACCTTCTTGCGTTGTTTCTTGTTCTTTTTTCTTTTGATTCCTTGGCCTTAGTGTCTGGCGACGATCGAACACTAAAAAATCGATCTCTTCCCCTAAATCCAAAACTTTGGACTTATTTATTGCCCCTGTTCTATCAGTGCTCTCATCATCGGATGATATGCTGCTCGTCATTCAATCAATATCACTGCTCGTTGAAGCTGCGTCAGCAGGTGCGTTCACCATAGACCCAGCGCCTGCTGTTATGTTCGATGACTTGTCGTTTAATTTGGATCTTTTTGCATTCTCATATTTTCGAGCAAAGGTGTATATACGCCCCTGCTCGTAATCTTCTTTATCGCGAGCAAATTTATACACTTTGCCAGCCTTGATTTTTTCTTCCTGTTTGACCAGGCGTTCCAGCATTTCCTTTCTTGACCTAATTATAAGGTCATTGGGTTCAAACTTCATGAGTTGCTCATTAATTTCATCAATTTCAGTAATCAGGGAAAGTCTATCTATTTCAGCATATTTTACCAGTATTTTAACTAAATTCATGGATGCCTCCAGATTACTGTGACCCCATTCCTTTAACATCTCCGGATTAGGGCTCTCATAACTAGGGGCTAATAGAATACGTAGCCCCCTCGCGCACGCCCCTTCTCGATGTATTTGGACAGGGATTTGTGCTCCCACCACTTAGTCATTGCGGAGCACATACTTTTTTCCAGACGTTTCAATAACCCTTTGATTTGTCCTTCATTGGAATTGTCCGTGTTGCCAAGAGCTGCCGCTGCCCCTTTCTTGTTTGTTTTGGGCAGATTGGAAAATAAGGCATCTGCAGCGGCCTCCCTGCCGCGAACTACCTCCGCTGACATGGTTATGCAAGCTCTCCTTTTGGTGTAAAATGTTTCGGTGGACTTCCCGTATGTACGGGGGCCCCCTGTGCCATGAAATCCTCCCCACCGATGCAAATCGCCAACTGGCTCACCGCAGATAGGAACAGCCTCCGATCAACGTTCTGATTCCGTCGTTGTCTTCCCTTTACTGCGGTGCTCATGTATGGCTGCAATCAGGGGCTGCCGCCGGACAAACTCTGTTTTCGAAACATGGATACACTGGTTGATGGCGGCAGCCAACTTCCGGGGAGTGGATTCGTCGTGGAAGCAACCACCTTCCGAATTTTCAAATAGATAAAAACACGCCGTCTCCGCACTTCCACACACTGCCAGGCGAACAGAGACCACACGAATCCCAGGTATTTGGCACTGATGATATTTATTTACAGAGCTGCAATCTGACGCGTTTCGGACAGAATGTCCTTGCTCACAGATGGTCAGATACGGCCCGCCATGTTTTTAAATTTGCTGAGTGCACACCACGTGTTGAACTAACATAGACAAAATACTTTGCATATATCCACTATAAAAAGCATTGATCCCTCTATTTTCCAAATCTCAATAGAACATGTCATAGTTGTTAAAATGTAATATCAAACAAATGGCAATAAATAAATAGACTCTTGCAATAATTTGAATGCTTAAATGCAATTTTAAATTTCATGCCGATATTTGCAACTAAAACCTATAGGGTCTCACCTCAAATTGCTGTCTTGCTACTGGTGGAAAGTAAAAGCGGAACACGTAAAATGCTTGTAAATGTATACTTTTAGGTGATCCTTATGTAAAAATAATGCCTTCGCTATAAACATAGGTCCATATGCAAGTGTAGCAACATCGAAGGAACTTTATGGGATATATATATATATATATTGTTTGTACTCCATTTTAAAACGCCGGTTTCACCCAGTAAAAGGAGCACGGACCACAGGATCTTTTGCAAATCATCAATTTATTCCGCTCAATAAACAACCTCATCAGCCATGACGCGTTTCGACCCAACTTGGGTCTTGATCACATGACGCGCTTCAGGGATGGGAGGTACCTTTTATACCATTTTCGTTAACCATTTTTTACATTTTTTAAAGTGACCAGTGCATTTTTAAAAAATAAGGTTTTAACATAGAGATAGATGACAGACTTCATGGTTGACAAACATTTGACCATAGGTTTTTTTAAATAAATATGTTGATGTTTAAAACGATATCGGTATAAATACCTCAATATTTATATAAATTAAAACCTTGCCTCAAAATTGTGTAAAACCATAAAATCTATAAAATACTGAATAGGATCAAACAATGAGTAAAAACTGATTTGTAGCAGCAATAATAACAATAACATTTTAAAACTGTTATTTGAAATACATCCAGGTTTAAATACCTCCTATTTTTCCTAACTGAACTTGTTACATTCAAACAATTTTATTCGTTCAATTTAGAACAGTATTTCTAATAAAACCTCTAAACAGTATAAACCTTATGACTAAAAGTGACCTGTGCTAGTGCAAAATGTGAACCATAAAGTGCTAAGTGCTTTTATATAAATATCTAAAAAATGTGTTAAAAACCTCACTACCCCGTGAATATTAAGAAAATTTGGGAATTTGTTGGCGGAAATAAAAAAGCCCATATTCACAGTTGTATTGATACATGATAATATGTCATTAGTATATCTTACATGATTTCTGTTCTTTAATCTACAGGCATGTGTGTAATTCCTCCGTTGCATTAAGACCATCCGGGTACTTAGTATTAAGATTTAAAATGTATCGGGTTTCCAGTTGCCTAAGAGCTTTTTCTCTGTTGCCACCTCTTTTATTGGGGGGATGGAGTCTATCAAGAAATATTTTAAATCAGTAGGAACCCCATCGTGTACCTCACCAAAATGGCGAGCCACTGGATAGGATTGGTCTCTATTTTTGATTGCCCTGATGTGCTGGAGTATCCTCTTGTGTCCTTGCAAAATTGTACTGCCTACATAACGCAGGCCACAAGGGCACTCCAGCACATAGATCACATGGTCTGTTTTGCAAGTTAATGCCTTGTCAATGGGTCTTTCCTGTGCACTGAACGGTGTTTTGTATGAGGTTGTACTGACTCCATGTTTACAAGCCTTACATACCTTGCACTTATAGAATCCCTTTCTTTGACTAAGCCATGTGCCTCTAGTTGGTCCACTGGGATCATTTTGAACCAGGGCATCCCTCATAGATGGTGCCCTACTGTATGTTATCATCGGTCTGTTGGGGAGCAGGTGTCCTATTATCGGATCACCCAATACTAGAGGCCAATTTCTCCTAATGATATTTCTGATACTTTTCTCCTGTTTGTTATACCTTAGAACAATTCTGAAAGTTTTTACATCCTGTTCTCCCGATTCATCTTTCTTGATTTGTTTTAGGAGAAGGGCTTCCCTGGGGACTAAATTGCTTTTAGCGATTGCTTTATCAATACATTTTTTTGTATATCCCCTAATAGACTCTTGCAATAATTTGAATGCTTAAATGCAATTTTAAATTTCATGCCGATATTTGCATCAGTGATGTCATTAGTGATGTCACTGACCATGTCATGAGTGATGTAATATGTGACGTCATCAGCAGTGCATTGCGGGGGCGCAAGTTATAGTTAGCTGAACTAACTATAACGGGGGAATTTCACGGGTTTTGTACGAGTGCAATGTCCAACTAACTATAATGCCCCTGAAACCTATGGTTGTTTCAGTGAATTTGTAAGGTTTTTTAAATGCTAGTTTCTAACTATGCCTGCAGAGGTAGGACATGTGAAGAAAGAAGAAAAAACGCACAGAAAGAAGCAAAAGAAATGCAGAAAGAAGCAACAGAAGTCCACAAAGACGAAGAAAAGTGCAGGAAGAAGCAAGACATGTGCAGAAAGAACCAACAGAGGAGCAGAAAGAGGCCTTGTACCAAAATCATCCTGTGCCCACAACTTTTTCCGACGTGTACTGGTGGTAACTGACTCTGACTAACCAGAGCCAGTGCTATGCTAAAACATACTTAGAATACAGTGAAAACACCTACATACACTAGGGAACACTATGCGTTGGGGTACCCCTGTGATTAGCATGACCTCCTCTGTAAGTCCCTAGTACATAATAGGGCAGGGGGATTAAAACTACCTCTTAAAATGCGCTACAGGGCGCTTTTGCACAGTGGTGAAGGGAGGGGGGGCCTGAGGTGACATGTGTGCAAACGCGCCCCGTGGCACGTTTTAAGTTGCGGGATTAAGTCCCCTTCAATCCTGAGTGTCCCTGGGGCCCAACTAGCCTCCCAGGTACCTACAGTTAGGACCACAGAGCTGAGTTGCAGAGAGGCGTTCCGAGGCCACGCACCTTTTTTCACCACTCTGCAACGCAACTCTGTTGTGCTTACTGAAGGTACCTGGTGGGCTCGTTGGACTCCAGGGACCCTCAGGATTGAAGGGGACTTAATCCCCCAACTTAAAACACGCCATGGGGCCTGTTTGCACACATGTCACCTCAAGCCCCGCCCCCTCCGTTCACCACTGTGCTAACGCGCCCCGTGGCGCGTTTTAAGTTGGGAGATTAAGTCCCCTTGAATCATGAGGGTCCCTGGGGTCCAACTAGCCCACCCTGTACCTCCAGTATGCGCCAGGGAGCTGCGTTGCAGAGAGGTGTTCAGAGGCCACGCCCCTTTTTACACCTCTCTGCAACGCAGCTCTGTGGCGTTTTCTGGACGTACCTGGTGGCTAGTTGGCCCCCAGGGACCCTCAGGATTGAAGAGGATTTAATTCCCCATCTTAAAACGTGCCACGGGGCCTGTTTGCACACATGTCACCTGAAGCCCCGCCCCCTCCTTTCACCACTGTGCAAACGCGCCCCGTGGTGCGTTTTAAGTTGGGGGATTAAGTCCCCTTGAATATGAGGGTCCCTGGAGTCCAACTAGCCCACCATGTACCTCCAAAAAGCGCCACAGAGGTGCGTTGCAGAGAGGTGTAAAAAGGGGCGTGGCCTCTGTACACCTCTCTGCAACGCAGCTCCCTGGCGCATACTGGAGGTTCCTGGTGGGCTTGTTGGCCCCCAGGGACCCCCAGTATTCAAGGGGAATTACTTCCCCTTCTTAAAACGCGCCAGGGGGCGCGTTTGCAGACTGCCTGAGGGAGGGGGCGGGGCCTCCGGCACGATGCCGGTCTTTTTTTTTTTAGTTTCTTTTTTTTTTGTATGGGAGGGGGGCTGCGTTGCCCCCCTTCCCTCAGCCACTTTTGGCCCCGGGGACACCATCCCCCGGGGCCTGAGGATTTTCTTTTTTTTTTTTTAAACGGGAAGGGGGCCGCGTGGCCCCCCTTCCCTGGGCCTCTATTGGCCCCGGGGAATCCATCCCCCGGGGCATGCCCTCTTTTTTTTAATTAAACAATATCTGGAGGGGGGCTGCGTGGCCCCCCTCCTCAGGCCATTCAAGGCCCCGGGGACCCCATCCCCCGGGGCCTGGCCACTCATTGGGGACCGTGGGGGGGTCCCCAATCCCCACACGGTCCCGCCGGCTCCCCGCGTCCTGCGGGAGCAGGCATTGCTTTTCCATAAGGGGAGCTGCTGACATGCAGCTCCCCTTATGGAAAAGCAATCTGCTTTGCTTCACTGAAGCGAGAGCAGGTTTCTGCTCTCACTTCAATGAAGCAAAGCAAGTTTGCAATGACAGTGGGGGAGCCGCGAGGCTCCCGTCCTGCCATTGCAAACACCAGTGTCCTGGGGGTAGGCACTCCAGGGCCACCACAGGCTCCAGGAGGGGGGCCCGCGGCCCCCTCCCAACATCTACTGAGCCCCGGGGAGGTGGTGGTCCCCGGGGCTTCGGGGGTCCGAAACGGACCCCACATTTCTTTAATTAGTGGAGGTGGCGGTCCCAGGGGCATGTGGGGGGGGCTGGAGCCCCCCTACACAGGTAATTTTGTTAAAAAAAAAATAAGCCCCGGGGGGGTGGCGGTCCCCTGGGCTGCGGGGGGGCTGTGTTCCCCCGCCACCATTATTTATTTGAAGCCCCGGGGGTGGCGGTCCCCGGGGCTTGGGGGGCCTTAGAGGCCCCCTAAAATATAAACCCACCCCCCGCATGCCCCCGGGACTTGGCCCACCCGGGGGCAAAATAGCCTCGAAGCGCAGGAGACCGCGGTTCGATTTTTTTTTAATCACGGCGGGATCCGCGCACCCTAAGTGCATCCCGCCGATTTTTAAAAAAAACCTAGGGGGTCAGGGTGTTTCTACCCTGCCCCCTTTTTGCGTTTTGCGACTTGTTTCTGTGCCTCGGTTCTACTGAGGCACAAAATGGCTGCCAACACTTCCTGATTTGGAGTGTTGACAGCCACTTGACAGCCAATTAGCATGCAGCTCGTGATCGGGAGGGTGCGCGGACCCTACGCGGCCATAGATATATATGTGATTTTACTTTTGATTTTCTCAGGAACTACTGAACGGATTTACACCATTTAAGCAAAAGGCACGACTCTGAACCAAGGGCTACCTTTTTGCCAAATTTGGTGTAATTCCGTTCAGCAGTTCGGGCTGTAGCCGTGTCTAAAGTTTCCTATGGGAAATTGATTTTTTGACTCTTATTTTTTCAATTTCTCCGCAACTACTGAACGGATTTACACCATTTAAAAAAAAGGTCGCTTTCTGAACCATGCGCTACCTCTTTGCCAAATTTGGTGTAATTCCGTTCAGCAGTTCGGGCTGTAGCCGTGTCTAAAATTTCCTATGGGAATTAACATGGGGAAAACACATTTTGGGACCCCCCTTTTTTCTCGGCCCCCACTTGACGAATCACCCCGAGACTTTCAGGATAGGAGCGGACCGGGGCGCCCCACGAGTTTTGAATATTTCGCGAAGATTCGTCAACCGGCGCCAAAGTTATTTCAAATAGAATGTTGCGGATTTCCTATGGAAAATAGGTCCTAACTATAACTATCTACTGGCGATCGCCAGTAGATAATATATATATATATATAGTCTATATATCACCGTCCTCTACCGTTTTGTAATTGCACTATGGTTCAATAAAAATAAACGTACTTGAACATCTTCTGAGCGTGATGCTGTGATCCTTCACCGAATCCAACTGGAACGGAGGAATTCAGAATATATATATATATATATATATATATATATATATATATATATATATATATATATATATATATATATATATATATAGTCTATATATAAAGTCTATATATATATATATATATATATATATATATATATATATATATATATATAGTCTATAGATATATATATATATATCACGAAGAAATCCCAATGTTACGACAAGCACTCCGGCGCAACACACGGGCACAGACTCCAACAGTTGGTGTGGAAACAGGATGGTAGTTTATTCACACATCAGAAAAGGTCCAACATGACGCGTTTCGGCTGCCAGACATGCAGCCTTGATATATATATATATATTTCTCTGTTAGTTCCTGCACTTGCTCGCTGTAGGTGATCAAGATCGCTGTGGCGATCGAAACGCGTCTGGGGCGGACACTTGTCTGTACCATTTGGGTGTTCATGCAATAAATTAATGGAGCTGTGAACCCGCGTCTCTGGAACTCTTCTTGAACTGTGTTGGTGGTCCGTACTTGTGTTGTTTTTCCTCTGGGCTGCATTCAGAGGAACAGGATTTGCTTTATATATATATATATATATATATATATGCGCCAATCTCCTCCACTCCTCACTGGCTTGTTTTCCTCGCCGAGATAGAAGCACGGACACCGATTTCTGTGCAAAATAGTGCTTTATTGTTTCCCTTCAGCAGTTGCCGGCCACAACGCGTTTCAGCCCCGGAGGGCCTTGATCACATGACGCGCCCACAGTAATGCTACCATCTTTTTATGTCTTTTTTCCATTGCTTTGTTAAAGTGACAAGTGCATATATTACTATCAGTCATAGATAACGAGAACAGACTCATTTACACACATGAGAATCAATAGTTAGTTTTTACTATTTAAATATTTTCATGTTGCGTTGTTATTGACGGCAAATGGAATCACTTAATTTGTTTTCCACATTACACTCTATAATGATTGAGTCATAATTAAAATCAAAGTATATATACTTTTACTAAAATTTAAATAACACAATATAACATTATAAAAGCCCTAAAATATCTAAAACAACAATATGGTTGGGATTCATAGAATATTTTTTCTCATTTAATCCTCCCTTTTCCATGAATCTAATTGTGTTCATACCATATGTAATGTGCAAATTCGCTATTCTATTCTGTAAACATTTGCTATGTAAACCTATTGACTGATCAAAAGTGCAAAGTGCTTAAATATTAAAATTGTATATCCCTTTACCTAAAATTGTGAAATGAAAATTATTGTGTTAAAATTATTGACTAATGATACCTTAAAACTATGGTAAAAAAAAAAATTTGTTTCGGAAGGGGTTTACGGCATAATTCCTGTCTGATGAAAGTTTACCCTTGTTAATCCCGGTTTCAATACCTACTGGCAACTAATGGTTCACTTCTCAATTTAAAGTGCTTATAGACAGGTGTATAAATCCTCCGTTACGTTTAGACCCCCCGGCTGCTTGGAATCGAGGTCTAAGATATACCTTGTTTCAAGCTTACGCAACTGTTTTTCCCTGTCCCCACCTCTTTTGGTGGGTGGTATGGAGTCTATTAAAAAGTATTTGAATTTAGATGGGTCAGATTCGTGACGTTCTTCAAAGTGTCGTGCGACTGGGTATGTGACATCTCTATTCTTGATGGCTCTGATGTGCTGGAGTATCCGTTTATGGCCCTGGAGTCTAGTACTCCCTACATATCTTAGGCCACATGGACACTCCAGCACATAGATCACATAATCAGTCTTGCACGTAAGTGATTTTGTGATTGTTTTCTCTTTATTATTAAAAGGGCTACTGTATGTTGTCTTATTTATCCCATGTTGGCACGCCTTACATGTTTTACAACGGAAGAATCCCTTTCGCTGTGCGAGCCATGTGGTGCCTGTCTGTGTTTCCACATTGTTCTTAACCAGACTGTCACGCATGGCCCGTGCCCTACTATATGTAATAGATAGGTTTTTAGGTAATAAATGTCCAATTGTTGGATCATCTAATACTATGGGCCAATTTCTTTTAAGTATTTTCCTTATGGCTTTCTCTTGGCCACTGTACTGTATGATCATTCTAAATCACTTGGCTTATCTTCTCCCTTTGTTGTGCCAACTACTGTGGTTTGCCCCACTTTTGTCGATTTGGTCAGTAAATGAATTCTGTTTGTTATGTTGCTTTTCTCAATCGCTCTATTAATACCTTTATCAGAGTAGCCCCTTCGGAGAAAACGCTCTTTGCTTGCCTGTTGCGCTATTTTGAGTTCTCCCTCATTACTGCATATTCTTTTTAGTCACAGCATCTCACCGTATGGTATGCTTTGTATGAGATGGTGAGGGTGAGAACTGGATGCATGAAGCATCGAATTTCCAGCTGTTTCCTTTCTATAGGCCTTGGTCTCCAACATACAGGGGTCGATTCCGATTCGGGCCGGAAATCTCTCCGACCGAGCCGGACCCGGAGAGATTTCCGACCGAATCGGACCCGTGCAGTCCGACCGAACGAGTCCGATGCATTCGTATGCCACCGGACACGAGTCGGTCGGACTCCCATTGAACTCAATGGGAGCCGGTCGTACAACGCGTACGCGGGCTCCCATTGCCTCAATGGGTGCGAGGCGGACAAGGGCGCCCCTACAGCGAGTACGCCGCGAGCGCTTCGCGGCGTACACGCACAGGAAGGTGGGACCCATGGGTCCCCCTGTGTGCGCCTCGCACGGGTACGCGTACAGGGGGTCCGACACAGACCCCCAAAGTACGGCTCCGACAGCGAGTTCGAGTCGGACGGCGCGAGTCGGTCGGAGCGGTCGAGGTGCGCATCGTACTTACCCGGCCGGAAAACGTCTCCATTGCGCGGTGCGAATCGGGTCCGAGCGAGTCGGTCGGAGCGGTACGATCCGGGTACGAGTCGGTCGGAGCGGTCGGGTCGCCCGGACGAGTCGGTCGGCGACTCGCATCGTACTCGCTCGGCCGGACCCGCGTACGATTCGGTCGGGAAAAAGGGCTCCGAATCGGATCCGGTAAAGCCGAATCCTATTCGGAGCCCTACCGGCCGAGATCGGAATCGGCCCCACAGTCTTTCACGTAAACCTGCACATCCAAAAAACTCACCCCTTTGGTACTAATGTTTGCTGTGAAATTTAAATTGATCTCATTAATATTGATCTTATTTACAAAATCCACTGCACTAGATCGAGACCCTTGCCATACAATAAAGAGATCGTCAATAAAGCGAAGCCATAGTTTTACATTTTCATTGTATTCCTTTGTACATTGTTTTTTGAGTACCAGCTCCTCTCACCAGCCCATGTGTAGACACGCGTAACTGGGGGAGAAGCTGGCCCCCATCGCTACTCCTCGCAGTTGCTGATAAAACAAGTTTTGGAACAAAAAGACATTGTTGTAAAGACAGAATTCTACCATATTCATTAACATTCTGCTGTGTGCACTTGCATGGTTCGGTCTGGTTTTTAAATAATGATGTAATGACCTTAAGCCGTCGTGATGATTTATGCTAGTATACAATGCACTTACATCTAGTGTAATTAACAGGTAATCCTCTTGCCATACAAATCCCTGTATCTTATTTAGAAAGTCACTAGTGTCTCTGATGTACGATGGTAACTGCTTGACAAATTCTTGTAGATAAAAATCCACATATTGGGATGATGCCTCCAATAGGCTGTTTCGTGCTGATATTATAGGTCGCCCCGGTGGTTTAGTTGGATTTTTATTGATTTTTGGTATAAAATAAATTATTGGAACAGTTGGGTTTTCATTTTTCAGGAATTTATACTCTTCCATCGATAGTAGCCCCGCACTCTTCCACGCCAGGAGCTTGCTATAGTACTCATTGTATAGGCTTTTAACTACTAGAATGTCAATTTTTTTGTAGCATGTTTTATCTAGAAGCTGACTCATCGCTTCCTCCACATAGGATTTCTTGTCCCAAATAACCAAATTGCCACCCTTGTCTGAGTTGCGTATTATGATGTCTGGATTATTACTAAGTTTTGATATCAACTGATTGTATTTGAGTTGTTGAGAATTATTTCTTTGTTTCCATCCTTCTTTGTTTTTCTCAGTGCTGTACATTTTGTAATTCAACTGTTTGATTCCTTTGGTTACATTCTCATGGAATATATCAATCGCATCTCTCGGAGTAATTGGGTTGAAAGTTGATCTGGGTTTGAATGGTGATCGCTCGAGTTGCTCTATCTCTGCCTTCGTTCCTGCTATTGTGTTTAATTCAATTTGTATGCTGTCGCTTGTCTCACCCTCATTGGCTAGATCCTGCAAGTCTTGCAATGTTAACAAATCTGAAGGCGTTAGATTGAGGGTAGGTGATTCTGTGGTGCGTGACAAATCTTCTGGTGATGACTCAATTGGTTTCTTCTGTAGCAAATGGAATTTTTTGAGTTTTAGTTTGCGCACACTTTTAAAAATGTCCATCCGAGTTGTGGCATAGTTAAATGTACTTTCTGGGCAATACGATAAACCTAATTTTAACAATTGTTCCTCCGCTTTATCCAGATTGATATCTGCAAGGTTAATGATTGTATTGTCATTGGAATTGGCCTTCGCTAATTCCTCTTCCATCTGCGGTTGTTTGGTTTCTTGCTCGTATTGCTTGTGCTTTCGTTGCGCATTACGCCTTTCTCTCCGCCTCCTGGATTTGCTTTTTGTTTGATTACTTGAGTCCTGGGGCGTAAAGTTTGCCTTCGCTCCTCCACTAAAAATCCAGTTCCTCCACTAATGATATCTTGGCTGGGACTGAATCTGCTCTTGCCTGTACAGATTCTTGTTCAGCCTCGCTTTCCAAGGCTGAACTGAGGTCAGAGTTAGAAGTGTTGACAATTCGTTCCCTGCTAACTGAATAGCCCATTGACGTGGCTTTCTGGCCGCCATATTTTGATACCTTTAATGTGTCATACTTTCGGGCAAATGTGAAAATTCTTCCGCATTCATAATCCATTTTATCCCTATGGAATTTAAATACTTTACGCTCCCGAATTTTTTCCTCTTCCTTGCTCAGTCTTTTCACCATTTCTTCCCTCATTCTAATCATTTCTGGGTTATGTTCGATTACATTCAGTCCTTCTTCAATGGTTTCAATTTGCTCCTGCAATTTGATTCTGTCTTTCTCCGCAAATTTAACCAAGATGGTTACTAACTTGCTCGAGGACTCCAAATTGGTCTCTGCCCATTCGTTCATCATGGCGGGGTCTGGGTTTTCGTAACTTGGGGCTGTAAGTATTCTCAGACCACGTGGTATCCTCCCCACGTCTAAATATCTCTGGAGAGATTTATTTTCCCACCACTTGCTTTATTCCGCTTTTTTCAATTTCTCTAGTGTCCTGAATTTTTCTTTAAGACTGTCATTGTCATTGCCTGTTGCCGTTTTTTGCGAAGACACAAAACTCCTCGGTGTCTTCGCATCATCAAACATCTCTGCCGCTGCCGCCTCCCTGCCTCGTAGCGCGTCTGCCGACATACTGCTGAGTTGTTATGGAAACACTTTCTTGTTATATTTGATTTGATTTGTAATGATCCAATATTAGGTAAATCAGCACCCCGTAATCCCGCAATAACATTCAGAAGGGCGCCCTCTATGAGGCAAAGTTTAGTGAGCAACACACTCAAGGAAGTCAAGGCCCCTAGTGGCACAGCGTGGTTATTGAGAAAACAAGGCTTTATAAAATGTTCAAAGTGCAAAGCATGCCGGTATGGTAAGAATATGGAGACATATACAACGGAGCTTAATCCAAGATCGAAGAAAATCAGAGGCAGATATGCATGCAAAACCAACCATGCAATTTATGTTCTGCAATGTCCCTGTAAATTAAAGTACATAGGAAGCACAACATTAGAGGTACATAAGCGTATCTTACAGCATATTCGTGCCATAAAGAATGGGGATAAAAACTATCCTGTAGCATGTCACTTTAAAGAACAGCATAATCAAGACGCCAAGGGACTCACATATTTTGTTATTGATTCTGTGCCAATGAGAGAGAGGGGAGACAATCGGGAGAAAGCTCTGAGAAGGTTAGAGTCACGATATATAATTGAATTAAACTCTAAAAGCCCTAGCGGTCTGAATATTGGAGAGGACCTACACACGCATTTGTAGAAAATGATCGATAGTTATCGGAATTCATCTTCCCTTTAGCAATCAGCAACAATATTGTAGCAAGAAATATTGTATAAAATGTTTTTAATCAAGACTTTTTTTAATCCACTATCACGTAAAGCACTGGCACTTAGAATAAGAAATGTACAACGGTTATCCGTAATTAAGCAGCCACTTGGACATATGACAACTGTTTATATTTTTATCTATTTTTGATGGTATAAAATTAACTTGCGGTTGATTGCTTGCCCACTTGGGCATAACAAATACAGAATTAGTCTCCCAATAATGAATGGTCAGAGGCAATGCCAATTATGACGAATGCACGTATGGTGTAACAATATCACCATACGCTGCCGCATTTTCATGTGGCAGATACTGGTTGTTGTCTATGTTGGTACTTTCGCAATAATGAAAAGTGCTTCTGACCAAGCGTTTCTGTTTATCAATGTGACGTCTTCTACTATTTACAATGATATTATGAATGATAATGAAATGTGTTCTAAATATCAATCGCTTGGCGGATGTTGTCACCATATGCATAATTCATGCTATATTTTGAATAGCAAATATCAATACTTGGTTGCTAGATGCAATGTGGATTTATCCCCAGTATTTGTAAAAAACTACGGGTCTGTTGTCTATGTCCATTCACTTGTAGTTTCACTTTTCAAATTGGTGCTGGTCATAAGATTGCCGGAAATGCTACCTCGCCATTGGTGAGCAAGGCTGGGATCAGCCGAAACGCGTCCGATGGCGGTTTGACGAATAAACACAGTTTAAATCGCACATGGCGTCGTATAGATATATATGGATTTTTTTCACTGAAGAAAATCAATGTTATAGGTAGGAGAAAATGTCAGTTAAAACATGACATTTTAAACTAACAAAACCACTGAGTCATGCACAGCGTTTTATCAATGATGTATTTCAGATGTCATTAGGGATGTTATCAATGATAATTAGGGATGTTATCATTGTATTAATAGAGCATGTCATGAGTAAAATAATATTTGAGGATATAAGCAGTGCAGGGTGAGTGAGCGAGTTGTAGTTACTGAAGGGCACAAGCTATAATAACTTGAGATAACAATAACTGGTCAACTTCAGTGGTTTTGTTGGCCTAAAACGTTATGTTTTAACTGACATTTTCAACTAACTTTAGTCTCCCTTTAGCTTTTGGTTTATTCAATGAATTTCTAAGGTTTTTTTTATAATGTAAAGTATCATATTCTTACAATTGCTAACTGTAACATTACTTTAACCATTGGTTTTATTCAGGGAATATCTGTAGTTTTTTTTAACATAAATTAAGATGTCCATAACCATGCACTGCCCCAGTGAGCATCCAACACCTGTTTTAAAAAAAATATTGTTGCAGACCCACGGAATCCCCACAAAAAACAGTTGTTTTACATTTTGGCCAGGTGATGGCGCCTACAACCTTTCCTTCAAGTTGCAGCCAGACAATAACAACATGCACTTGGGCTCGTGGATCAGCAGATCTACCATGGGGGATCCACAGTGGAACATGGCATAAAAAATTCAAATAACGTGAACTTTAATTTCTCAAAAACTATTGAATGGATTTACACCAAATCATAAAAAGCACGCTTTCTGGACCAAGATCTAGCTTTCTGCCAAATTTGTTATAACTCTGTTGAGCAGTTTTTGTGGCATTGCTGTTCAGTTTTCATATAAAAAATTGCATTGGGAAACGTGTTTTGGGACCTCCTCTTTTTCTTGTACTTATGCATGCCAACAGTCGGTTGAGACGTATTCTGTTCAGTTCAAGTTCTGCCCTTTTTCTTATTCTTATTGCACTCGGACTGGCCCATCCAAGGTTTTTGTCCGATAGAATGAGCAGGAGGGTGGGTGGAGCTGGCATTCTCCAAGCAAGAGAAAGCCAAACCAAGAGCACAAAGGCAAGGGACAGTGCCCCTATCTCCATCCTTAACAATTCTTAGTTTGGTCCACTACAAAGTTCCCCTCTCTATATTCCCTCTATGTTCTCTCTCCAACTCTCCATTTTAGGTGCCACTAGAATGTAGAAACCGCAAAATACAAGTCAGCACTGCAGTGCTAAATTTGCAAAAGAATGAGGGCTGGTGTCCAAAATGTGTTCAGCAGCCTGCGGCTATTAAAAAGCCTTAGTCCTCTTTAATCTATCGCCAGACACTCCCTGCCACTTTATCTCACTTTTGCAGGTACTTACTTTTTCGCATTGTGCCGGTTTTTCCGTCTTTCTCTTTTTCCTTCTTTCATGTGTTTCCCTTTCTTGTTTACATAAGCATTTTATTGAGAAAAAAATAAGTGCTGGTTCATGCAAATAAGTACTGGTGGCCCGGCTCAAATCAAGCACTGCAGTACTGTAGCTTTCTGTGCTGCACAAGCTCCATACACACATTGTCTATACATTTAAATTGACACTCAATCCAACATCTATGTCCCACATGGGTGAGCTAAAAATCTGTTTGCAGTGAACTGGCACACCAGTGTAAAAACTTAAGAGGAGCCTGTAAGCTATCAGGTAAAGAGGGCCTCATTTACAAGAAAGTGCTGCAGCGCACCACAGCAGGCCCTTTGGCTGCTCCACGCTGCAGCACTTTCAAAGCACAGGGATGCAACATATTTACAATAATATGTTGCATTCCTGTGCTCTCCCCTGCGCTGGCGCACAATGGGCTGCCATGCCCTAACACAGGTGCAAGGATGCCTTCATCACGGGATGATTGTCTCTGTGCTGGAAGGGTTCCCTTCCTGCACATAAACAATCTTAAATTGAATTTTTCAACTTCTATGTGTGCTGCATTAGCACACATAGAACTTGCAAAACGTCATTTTTTTAATGAGTGTTCATGTGCACGAAGGGACAGCTTCCTGCACAAAAACAATCGTTAATGGTGTTTTGCTCCTCCTGTGTGTGCTGCATTCTGCAGCACACACAAAAGCAAAAAATGAGGATAAATAAAAGTATTTTTTCTCATTGTGCCACATTAATACCTCCTTTTGAAAGGCGTTAGTTTTTGGCGCTGTCAAGATTTACAGATCCTTGTAAATCTGAGGCAGTGTCATGAAGCCATGGGTGTTGCTGGGAACCCCCACAGCAACACCGATATGCACGCCCCTTTGCCACAGAAAACTGCGTTACAGAGGGCCTTCTTTACAAGGCAGTGTTAATCCACGCAAAGTGAATTAGTGCAGCTTTGTAAATCTGAGATAGCATAGAGCGCCACCAGATCGTCAAAAAAAGTGACGCTTCGGTGACACTAGGGGCTTGTAAATATGACAGTAGTTTTCTAAACGCAGGTTTCCGTGTGAAAGTTTTCAAGGGACTTCAGAGAATCGTATGCTAGCTGCTTAATACTGCACTTTTCAGTGTACACACATATAATTAGCTTAGGAGTGATCTTTGTTTGGAATATTGCTTTTAAAATGTGCATATTAGGTGCTGGATAAGTGAGCTTTTGCCAAAGGCTTCTCTATTGGCACCTCTGTAACGTAATTTGTAGCGCAGTTTGCGAGACTAGGGTGTGTGGAAGTGAGATTTATGTGAAAGGCTTTTGAGATGTTTCTGGTTTACATATATGAGGTGCTTGACAGTGTTATAAGTGAGATAGTTGTTGAAGGTACATCTGGTATGTGCGTATAGGGTGCTCGGGAGTGCACCTTGCGTCAATGGCTTTACTTTTGGTGTCTGTAACTACGGTTCTTTCACACTACTGCTGCTACCTGACTATGAGCTGCTTGGCAGTGCACTTTGTAAAGAGGGCTTTGAAGATAGATCTGGTCCGTGTATATAAGGTATTCAGGAGTACACCTCGTGTGAAAGGCTTACCTTCTGGTACATGTGATATTAAATGCATGGAGTGAGGCTTGTGTGAAAGACTTTGAAGGGACTTCTGATACCTGCCTAAGGTGCTTTGTGTGAAAGGCTTTCCTCTACCAAGATACATTCTACAGAGGAGGCATCAATCGTTTACCCCTATAGAAAGACGTCATCCTCTTTTCCACGACTTTATCAAGAATATATGTAGGCCCCGATGTAAATCCATGCACCTGTGGTCTGATATATGTTCTCATATTTCTTAAGCCAACATTTCTAGAACACAATAGCACTTACATCCAGGATGAAGTTTCCTGTTGCTTAACGCCTGCTTCTAAAGCCATCCTAGACCTCTTCCTAAAAACTGCCATAGATGGTGCCCTCGGTGGTGCTCCATGTGTCTCTCACGTCGAACCTCTAGCTCCGTTCTCCCTCCTTGCTACAAACCCTTTGCTTGTCATTTTGTTCTCATTCGCCCCGGGACGCTATGCAGGAGCAAGAGGGACCAGCATTGTCTCAGTGTTTATTTTGCAAAGGGTGATTGCTTTGAGTAATAGTCCCTTCTAATTATTCCATTGTCCTGCACTAATGATGTTTGCAAACCTGTTCATCTACAGCTGGTTAGGTGACCGCGATATGCTGTCAGAGAGCAGGTTAAACCAATGCATTGAAGCATGAAGGAAAAGTTTTGTTGTTTCTGAAACAATTCATCTGAAAATGCCCAGCAAGAAATGTTACCAGAGATGAAGCACCAAAAATACAATCCATGTGTGTAAAGTTGGAGTCATAAATTATACTGCTCCGAAGATAAAACGAGGCAGAAGATGTCATCCAGATGAAAAATAATATTCTTTGGATCCGTCCACATTCGTAGAACAGTAGCAGGGACATATTAATGGAACAGAATGGCTAAACCGCATCATTTTAGGGAGGATGAAGAAGTAGATTGGGCAGGAACAGCTGAAGCAGGGGTTGTATACTGCTACTAACAATACAACTCAACCAGTCTCTCTTCAGTTTACCAAATTCTAGGTCTGAGAGATGTGTCTCCTGTTATAAGGCAATGTTTGGGGACTTTGTAGCAACATATATCAGTACTTTCTGTGAGGCCATTGACAGTGAGAGATGTTATGCGAAATAGTTTGGGCAGTAGTGTCAGATACATGAATCAGTGAGAGATCAGTCAGTCACGGCGGGAGAAGGAACAAGCATTGGCATAGCCAATAGGTCTCACATTTGGGACGTATATAGTGTTTAGCCATGCTGCACTTTATCCTGTGTACTACAACATCTACTATTACTTCATGTTCCACTGGTGAACGGCCACACACTGCAAAGTTTGGGCTTCCGTGCTAGTTAATGAACACTGGAAATGCAATTCATGACCAAAAAGGGCAAGTCTGCAACCAAAAAGAAATTAAATGATGAATAAAAATAATGTTATTGAAATAATGCTTTCACTAACTGCACCGGTCGGTGATGCAATAAAAAAAAACTATATTGATTCATGGCAGGAGTGACATGATGCATGTTACTTGATTATTTTTGCAGCTTCTTTCTCGAATGTGCAAGTAAATGGGGGATGAATTTGTCTTATTTTTATAGTTTCAATATGCTTACTGTAATTTCACATTGTGGTTAATAGTCGTCATTAATCAGGGTTTACAATGTGCAGTGCCTAGACGGAGTCTAAAGGTGCTCTTTTCAACGTATAGTGTGCCATTGAGTACTTAATTAATAAATCGGACTACCTAATGCATCACAAAACCTAAAATAATTCAATGAAAACGGTCTGATAATCATCAGCTACCTTCCGGAGACAGCCGGGAGCACGTAATGATCTTGTGGCACACTTGAAAACAGCGTCACTATATTACATAAAAAGTGTACTAAAAAGTAATGACATTTTTGGGCTATATTAATTAGAAAACACAACACAACATATCTTTCCCTTAATTTCAGCTGTTCCACATTATTATGCTAGTTTCACAGATATATTCTTAATTTTTCCTTTTAAATGCTTGCTTTTTCTAAAGTTTTTGAAAAAGTAATTTCTGGTCTTGATCAACCTGTGAAGTGGCAGGCAAGCGTATTAAATCAATAGGAATACCACACGTGCCCAAGACTGGAAATAAGGTATAATGATGACAAGCAGTGAGTTCACATCAGCTTCTATAGCACATACAGCTGAGAGAAGAACACTCACGCTTTGGACTATTCAGACAGCAGAGCACAAATAGAGGACCTTAGTTGATAACATGCATTGGTGGGGTTCAGGGAAATAGTTGGGGTGGCGGCTGAAGCAACACAGAGGAGGAAGGGAAACACAGAAGCAAGACAAGAGGGTGCCTAAGCAATATGGTGGAGGGTGGGGGAGGACACCAAAGCAATACAATGGAGTGAGGGGGACGCCAAAGCAACACAGGGAGGGAGGGGGCTACACCCATAAAACACAACGAGGGTGGGAGAGGTAGAAAAACAACATGGGTATTAGGGTAAAGCAATACAAGGGTGTGGGTGGGGAGCTGAACTATAAAGGGGGAGAAGAAGGACGCAGGTGGGGAGAAAACAACACGGAAGGGCGGGGTGAAGCACTATGGCGACAGACAGCAATACAGAGTGCACAGGGAGAGAAGTAGAAAAGGGAGACAGCTTGAAAACGCTCATGAAGTACTCAATAGTAGAAAAAATAGTGGTTGAATTAAAAGCAGAAATTACAGTCAATCAAAGAGAAGGTAAAGCAGGAATGCACCACAGGAGGGACAAACACAAGACTGACACGCTGGGACACGCATAAGAAGCAGGCAAATGAGTGACTAGAAAGCCAACCAATGGCAAGCAATGGGTAAGCTTCCAAGCCCCTCCATATTCTTGGTAAGTCACAATATGCCTCCCAATAGCCAGTGCATGCACTCTCTAGTAGGCTCGACCTAAAGAATCTTTTCCTTCTACTTTACTGCTCTCAGCCAGTGTGTTTGGTTAGGAGGAAGTATTAGGCTGCTTTACACTGTTCATCGCACTACATGAAAAAATAACCACAGGAAAGTGCTACACGCATTGTTGAGTGGTACTTAATCACTGAAGGGCCCACCACAACTTGACAATATGTGAGACTCAGAAATAGAAACACCTTCTGAGCTACCTCCAGATGCAGAACTAGGATACATGTAAACAATGAGTATGCACTACAAGACTGCATCTAATTTCGAACCATGGACACATGACTGATGGCTAGAAAGTCAAACAAAACCATCACCCATAAGTTGTAAGGAAACACAATCTACCACTGAAAATGGATTTCCCTTAGAACAGCAAATGAGGAGTCATCATGCACCTTAAGCATTTGTTAAATATGCTGGCAACTGGTGGCAAGCTAAACTCAAGGGAAGGTATTTTGTCAAGGGGTTGTATGTATATATTGCACAGATTGAACCGTGTACTGAAGAACACCCCGATACCCTCACGGGTGATTAGCTGTTTTAGTACAAGCTCTATTATGTTTTAGCGGTACTACCTTTATGGCTCATACATGACCTCCTGCTTTACAAACTTGAATGAAAAGCATGTGTAAACCATTCAAAGAGTTTGCTTATATTCCTGAATCCAAAATGTTTTTTAAAGGGCCTTGGTTGGCAGTCTCGTACATCAAACTTCACACATTAAATTTGCAATCATTATGGTAAGTGTTTTTCTACCGTTAATAAATAAGTTATAAGAGTGGGAGCATCAGCTATAAAAAGACTAAGCTTGGCCAAAGTGCAGGGCAGTACAGAATTCCAATGGTTATTGATCTTCCCAATGCTCAATTGGAAACATTCCATTTCAAGGTTGGCCACTGCTTTTACGCAATGGAGATACTACTTCACTAGATTTGGCACCGATATAAAGCAGACAGAGTCCTGGCACCTATGGAACGCTAAAAAGCAATGAGGACCGTCAACTATGAACCCACCAACATAACTCAATGACAAAATCAGACCAAAAAAACGACACACAAGGCCGGACCTATTTTTCCATTGAGCGTTCAGCTACTAAATAGACTTAATCCATAAAGATTTTACTTAATGGGTGTGACTTGCCCTTGTAGCAAGTACTCTTAACTTTCTCCTGCATTGCAGGGGCAAAGAGTACTCCTGGCTTAGTCAACAATAAGCCATAAGTACTCTAAAACATAAGTCGCAGCAGAATGTTTCTGAATCGGGCCCAGTCGTCATTATCCATTAAGCTACAAAGTCACTGTTTCCACACATAAGCTTGCACAATGGTCAATAGTAGGCCATGAGGTTTTGCTGTGCCACAGACCTGTAATTGTGTAACAACCCCAATCTCTAAGGTCTTTTCCAAAAGTAATTGTAGTAACCATATGATGTTTAAGGCTTTTGCTCACTGCAGTAAAATCTAGGTTACCCATTATGAATTGCCTTCATAAAAGCTCACACAAACTACTAGCAAGGGCTATAGCTGCACGGAGACTAATCCATAAAAAAACTTTTCATGCTTCAAAACATGCTGCATGGCTGTGCCTCAAGCAGTCTAAAGCTTTATCGATGCTCACAAGTTCTTCTTGTACACTGTAACCAGCACGTCTCATCCCAAATCTCAGTTATCAACTATCACTATCTGGTATCATCATTAGTATAAAAATAAAAAAACTGCTGAACTTAAGATCTGTTTTGCTATTGAAATAAAAACAAAAACTTCTACCTAGGCAGAAATGGCAACGTTTTGAATCATAAGGTTAATCTTCATGGGTTTATTGGGTTCTTCTCCCTTGTGTTCAAGTTTAAAATTATAGGGTATCTTCTGGCCATATGAGGCTGTTTCTCTGACATGTCGGCTACACCGAGAAAAAAAATGTTATTATTCCTCACATCACTGGTATGCAAACAAAAAAGAATTAGGTAATACTGACAGACTAAACGTATATTTGTGAAAATGCACATTCATCTCTGGGTTCCTGGAGCTGACTAAAAGAGGTTTATAGTACTTAACATCAGCCTAGAAAGGATCATGAGTTGACTCGTCGGGATTCAAACCTGCGACCATTTAAATAGCTCTACGAGAAATGAAGTCCATAACACCTTTACGTTCACCTCTGTGTTGAATGCTCCTTTGTAGCAACACACCGACTAAAAAATATAGTTAGCAAACAAATATTGAGGAAATTAACTAGAGGGTGAATTTTTATAAAAGGGAGGGGACAATGTAAAGGGCAAATGTTGAAAGCAAATACAGGTAGAAGAGAAAAGCGCCAAACCTGGATGGCTGCATTAATCAACATGAAAGGAAAGCGTCAATGTCGACCAACTACCAAACGTGATATAATACTGGCTCCATTCAACTGTCAGGTCTTATATTTTATTAAGTAGGGTCACACACCAAACGTAAAGATCTTACTCCGAGCAGGGAAACTCTTATTTTGGGGGATGTCATCTCATTTAGACAGACGTCTCTGGATACTTTGGAAGATGTGATACCAGCCTTCCTGTTAAATGCTCATCTTTGTAAATTTTACTTTGGTTTTTATAGAAGGTAGTATTCGAAGGCATAATAAACAAAGATCAGCAAGAGCGATTTTAATGGCACATTCACCTCGCTTTATAGAATATTAAGATGTGCAATAATTCTCCACAAGGTGGCATATTTGTTTCATAATGTTTGCTTAAATTTCAAAAGAAGTCAGCAAAACGAAAAAATCCACAATTTGAACGTTACACGGCTTCTGTACCAGACAACATTGCCAGCATAATAAAAAAAAATTACCTCCTACGGCTCTCACGAAAACGTACTTACGGACAATTAAGAAGGACACCGGCTATAATGAGCTGTTATGTTCACATTAAAAATGGACATTTTACAACAATCAAAGGAAGGGAAAGGAGCAAATTATTACATCTTAAAGGAAGAGTCCATAAAACTTAAAATGCGTGTCTGAAAACCTCAGGCTGCATTACAGGGAATGTTCAAAAGCTGGCATGCTTGGGAGTAGCGGGGCTCCCGATGCTCGGTGCCATGCATCATAGTCCCATTATTGGCAACACACCCCACCCACACCACAACAGAGTATGCATGCATAAATAAATACACAACACAACTTTTGTTTGGGAAAATTAGTGCTGCAGGTTTATTCCATACAAAAGTATGCAATATGGTGGGTTATCTTACGGGCGATCCAAGGGCAGGCAGCTGTACCAACCTATGCTGCCCTGCCCGCCTGATGAGCCAAGCACTGTGGAGTAACCAATCAGCGCTACCCTTATGGGGGTGATCCCCTTACTGGATCACGTGACACATTGGTCCCTATTACTCACGCCCCTTTCAGGGCGGAGCGTAGCAAGGCAAGCCCCCGGTTGTTCAGGCCCACAACCGCCCGAAGGACTAACGGGGCGCCGACGTAATTGTTCCAGGACCCTCCCATGAGGCTCCTGGGATTTGGCTCTGGCACCCCTATTGTGCTCTTGCAGAGGTACTCTTCTGTACCCATTTGCTTCCAGATCGCCCTGTAACTCCTCCACAGCTCTGGAGGCGGCCCCCGTCGCCTAAAGAGCCCCCCCACCAAAACAGCTCCTTTCTCACTGCAACCTGCAATTTCCCAGGCCTCATTCATGTCCAGAGGAACAGATCCAAGCCCACCTGTGCAAGTGCACCCCAACATTGTCAAATTAACCTTTGGTGTTCGCCCGGCATAGCTCATGCCTGATGAAGCCAAAGCCCCTTGTTCTGCAACCTTGCGCATGGAGCGGTTTATCCTTCTCTGGGAATGTACCAGTGCCTCACATGCGCTGCAAGAATGTGATGGCCTCCCAGGAGGGAGCTCTACCCTTAAACATCGCTGTATTACCCTTCAAGCTGATGTGGCTCCCACCTCCTGCAACCTGAAGTTGCAGGCCTTCTAGCAGTTCGTGCTCCCTAACACCTGTTTCCCCAATACCTGGAACAGCAGCACACATGCTTGAAGACCGCTTCCACAACCAGGCTATATACTCTGGCTATACGGGCGGGGCATTTCCTGCTTAACTGGAGCAACCCGTAACCCGCCCAGGGAGCAGGGTGCACCTACTTTGTTGAGGTTGACCAGACATGTGCACCGACCTTTGTGATTAATAAACCATGGCGAACAGGACTGATCGCCTAGCGCACACTACTGCAGTACAACAACCATTTGGAGTGACAACTTCGCCACCTGCCAGGCTTGCTTAACTAAAGCTCGATGACAGATACACACATACCTGCTAACCAGCTGTGACCCTTGATGCCCAACCCAGCTAATGACCTAGTACTTTATCGCAGGGAATATTTCCTTCCACAAGATCAAGCCGCACCTGAGCACATGGCCTTCACCTACTGGGCTGAGGTGCAGTGTGTGCTCTGGATTTGTCAGCGATGGTGCTCCAGACACATTCCAAGCTGCTCTTGGAGCCACGGCACACATTCTGGCCTAACCAACTGACACATGCCACCTGGCCAACTTGCCGCTGCGAGATTTGCTCTTAGCACCACCCTCTTGCGGTTACCGGTGCGCATCGTCTATAGGTCTTGCCCCCACTCGATTTATGCAGGTACTTGCAATGTACCCTTCTGCCCCTGTGTGGGCGGGAAAATACCTGTAACATTGCAAATCCCACTGCACTCACATTCTCGGGCAGTCCGGTGGGGGAGAGAGGTCCTTAGAATTGGTTCTGCTGCATAGCCTGGCCTCCTAGCCCGCAAGCACCCTCGTCTGACAGCAGACTATCTGCTGTGCTGCCCGTGCAATATCCGCACCCGGGCGCAAGACGTCCCATTCTATACCTCTGCTAACAGGCTACCTTTAGTGAAGCTGGAGTGAACGGTTGTATGTTGTGCATCCAAACATATGAACCTTGGATTGCTTGGCAGGGATCAATTGTTGCATCTGCCACACTCAAAATAGTGGCAACGTGCAGTTCTTTTGCATTCCACACTGCAGAGTGTGCCTGAACGATTCTAGACACCCCCTGTGTGCCAACCCGCTTTGAGCCAAGATGCAAAGCACTAGACCAGATACACCTGGTTACCCCCGGACTTAATTGCCCTCCACCAAAATCCATGTGTAAAGGTAGCTGGAAATGCTCTGCTCAGAGCAGCCCGCTAGATAATGGCTTCCATTGAAAGACGGTGCCACAGACCTCCAAGCACTTAAGGCGGTACTTCTGATATAACAGATGCCCCTGCATAGGATACAGCATCTGGCTGAAAGCCTCTCAGTGCTACTGATGCCTTGGCGCCTTCCTGACCCACGGCCAGCTCACCCTGATACAATCCGCTCGTGACTGGGACTCAGCCGTGCGGCGAAAGCACGAGACATCCTAGCCTGACCTTAGCTCTTCACCAGGCTCCCACACAGGAGCCCTCCACAAACCTTGTGCCCTAAAGCATTCGCCCTGTGGGGCGGTTGTGAATGGACTGCAAACTCCTCCTATGCATTCTCTACCATGTTGTAAGTGGAGTTTCTGGTTGGCTAGGGTAAGCGCCTAAGCCTGGCCAAACCCACCTCTCTAGTCAGGAGAAGGGAGTACACACTTAAGCGGACACCTGCCCACCCCTTAGGTGGCTAGGCAGGGACTTTGGCTTATCCCAGAGGCAGTGTAAATTTAATGTGCCAACTGCACATTACAGAAGAGACTCCATACCAGGTTATTTTAATTACCCTTTGTATCGACCATACAGGAGAAACTTAGTTCCATCTGCCGCTATTACCCTGAGCTACCAAACCTCATCATGACATCACAGGGATTACATAACTCAGTAGGTCAATCGGGCCACCGTCCTACAGCTCAGTTAGCACAACCCCGGAGCTGCTGGTAGGAACTGTACTTAGCAAAACACAGCACAGAGTAAATGTAAAATTGTACTCCCCCACCATTTGGCTGGTAACCGACGGCCAAAAAGACAGAACCTGGGCACGAGATCCCAGTTACCTAGAGTAAAACAATAATTATCCTGCACCATTAACAAATGTGCCGCATGCACCCATGCCCTATCCACCTGTTGCTGTGTAGATATCGTCCAATTCAATGACGTAACCAACATGTTAACCAGTTCTCTCCTTTGTGGTCAACCAAATCCCATATGCCGGGATTTCTCCACTAGTACCTATGATGCTGAAACTGGATTTGTAAGGCACATGTGAGGTTCGGCGATCGTGCCAATGCTAGTCGCCATGTTTCCAACTTCTCTATAGCGTCCGACTTGGTGTGAGCACTACTAGGACTCGTGGGAAGGAATGGAGGTCTAAAGCATTGGTGCCAATTAAGGCACTGTCAGTAACCTTCCTCACGGTGGGCATGAAGGATTTGAGCTGTGTAAAGGGGCGGAGGCATGATGGCGCTGAATAACCGGTGTATGTTACCCCACTCGCTGATAATTCTGTACAGATAGCTGCCCTTACTTAGATTGACGGAATGCTAAATGCTTCCCAAGGCCTGTAGTCTTACTGCTCCACCCAGTATGACCCCAAAACTTTGGGACGACTTTGGTAGTAACATGCCCTTAACGGTACGTGACATTCTACCAGCACGATTAGGTACCCCGCATATCTCTTCCCTATGAAAAGATTAAACAAACCGGCCAAAACAATGCACGGGTAGTGCGTGTGCCCACAGACGCCCCCAGCTCTGTGTGGCACAAACCCTAACGCACCGCGTGCCAGTTTGTACATATCTTTCTGGGGTGACTAAGCACTAATGTGCCCTTTTCCCTGGATGATCCCCAGTACGAGGGTACGGACTGATGACCAAGTGCTGCCCAGCCAATAAACATGTCGACATGTGTGTAAAACCCAGCCGTAGCCACACTAGAAGCAGTTTATCAGGGAACTGTAGAGACCACCGGAGTCCCTCCGCACCCTCCGTAATCCCGCAACAGCCAGACAGGCCACCTGCGCGCATGCCAGGTGCCGAAACCAGAAAGCAGCAGCCCTTTGGCAAACGGAATGGCGGCGCACAATCCCGCATTGGAGACAACTTGACCTCGTTATACTGCGAAAGAGGCAAGTGCGGCACTCGAATGAGACAAAGTACTTTTCTTTGCAAAACACGGCCTGTCCGCAACTATTGTCTCTATTGGGACAAAAGATGAACCATGATATTATCACTGATCAAGTCTGTGAGGTTATATTCGCTACCTCTGGCATATTCTCATAAATCGCCATATATGACTGACCCCGCACTCTCATCCTATGCTTTGTGTGATCTTGGCCCACTTTAGTGTGAGCAGAGCCCCGCGAAGTAAACTTGGCTTCATGGTTGAAAGTGCACAGGTACCCCCTCCCATCAGGTTGGGTTACACAGTACCTTGTAAGGGTGCAGTGGGCTGGTTACTCTCCTGCGGGCCCCATGCCCCTGCACTTGCGGCGTTAATGAAAACTTTGTTGTTTTGGCAGTGACAACGTTGTTGCCTGCGCCACCTACAGCCCCATGGAAAAGTGCAGAGCTCTAGCTTACTACCCTGCGGAGGGAGCCCACTGTATTCACCAGATTCCTTCACAATTCCTACCTCTGACTGTAATAGGGAACATGTTCGCCCCCTGGTATCTTGGCGCTGCATAACATTTATTGTTACTCCACGGTACTTGTTCTGTTGACCTCAGAAGGATGAAATGCTGAGTGGACCTACCAGGATCGGAACCTGTGACCAAGAGGTTGAAACCAGCCACTTTCTGTTCTGCAGGCCTGTGATAACATATCCCAGGGCCGACCTCTGGCACTTGAACCCTAACTTGGACAGGCCCGAACTAGAAACCCAGATCTAGACGGCCTGCCAACCGGCTGACCACTTCCAACACCAGAGTGTCACGCAGCCACTCCGTGGCCTGGATACTAAACCATGTATAATGTATCGGAAGACCCCTCTCTTGTCGACTGCCTGCCACAAATTTCCAGGCCGCAGGGTAGCCTGCACAGCTAAGCCCACAAAGAAATCGCACGACACCTCCAGCCAACGCCTGGCCAAGCAAACACTACCAGCCACCTCGGCCCCGTTACCGTACTTCCCGTTGCAGTTGTTGCGTGACCCAACATGCCAACACAGGTTTGCCCAAAATGTCAGTACAAATCACAATGAAAACATGAAACTGGTGAAACGAGAAAGAACACCACGTTGCCCCGAACACTTACTTCCATGTAATGCCCACCGCAATGCGGAGCACCAAAAACCCCTGTTTCCCAAGCAATGCAAAACAGGAAGGACCCACATCCCGCCGTTCTCCTAACCGTACCGCCCCTGTGCCCGGGAGAGCACGCGGCAACCGTGCCCATGGGCCAAATTGAGCCAAGATCCCCGGCCCACTCAAAGGCGCGGAATCGCCATCAACAAGAACACACCAGAGGTCATCTGTCAACACCCGACAGCAAAAGCGCCCAGCGAAGTTAGCGATTGCTAACAATCCTACGTGCTCGTATTATACAGGTGGATTTCCATGTAAGTTGTCCCCTCCATCAACAATCGTGTAAAAGCAAACAATTTGCAAAATGCAAATCAAGTAGAAAATATGATCAAATATGATCAAACCCCTTTCCTAACAGATTGGGTTGCACCGTACATAAACAAGAATCTAGTGGGCTAGTTACTCTCCTGGGGCCCCAATGCCACTGCACATGCGGCACTAATGAAACGTTGTAACATGTTTATTGTTACTCAGCTCCATGGTACTCGTTTTATCGACCTCAGGAGGATGAAATGCTTTGATGATTGCAACCTTGATTGCCACCCATCGAAGTATTTGCTCAATGCGCCTCTGCGCTACCACTCATGCATCACTAACCCTGCCGCATGTGCACCATCCCGCAAAAGGAATGGCTCCTGTACTCAACTTAAAAGGCAAAGTGCACCGCACGCGCACCTACAATGTTCCTCTGCGCTACAGCTCATGCAGCTATATAGCACATACTCAAGCCACAGATAGCTCTACGTGGCAGTAGGCCCCGCCAATTCTTACACAATCTACAAGTCCGCCATGACAATAATCGAGGGGGGGTTCACCACAGGGGACTAGCAAACTGCAGTGCACTCCCTGCTCCGTACATACATAGAAGAGCAGACTAGACACCAGAGATTAATTACTCTTGTGCAACTTACTGCTTTTTAAACTAAGTCCCTGCTCTCAAACTGGGAGAGGGATAGTGCAGCGGGCACAGTTAACAATGCTTTTATCAGGGGCAAGCAGCTTGCTAACCCGGATTGAGGAGTAAGCACGCTGATGCGGATCATGGGCGGGCCCTTGAAATCCTTTACACTTGACCAAACCGTGGGGGTAGGGGCCCCCTAGTTTAGAAGAGGCTGTAGACAATTAACCAGCGCAAGTACCTTGCACAGGTTTGGCACCACACTCCTTTAAACTGTTGGGCAATGAAGCTACGCCAAGGTATAAAAACGCTATACTTGAGCGCCAGTTACATACATATTCAGCACAACTATCCTTATGCTCACAGCGAATGAAAAGCAAGGCCTTCAGTGTAAATGAGCTACGCTCACCAATCCAGGAGCGTCCCTCCCAGATGGACAGAAGGCTTCCTGGAGAGCCCAGGGCCTGGCCACAAGGCTGCGCCCCATGGCCACACAAGGGACTGACACCATAGGTCAGCCTGACCTGAACACGCGCAGGCAATAACAGAGAAAACACACCTCCCTCCATGGCCAAGAGACATTGCTGGACACAAACAAAATGGACCCTCCACCCTATGTGATAGTCCGACTCGGGCCCCGAGAGGAGGTCCGCTAAGGCGGTGGACACTTATCCCGCTCCCCTAAGGGCCCCTGTCTGTGTACCAACATCTGAAGCATGGCAGGACAATATGTGTTGAGAACTTATGCCCTTGTGCATTAATCAGTGAGTAACAACGCTTCGATCCCGTCAATGTAATCCACTTCTGGACACAATGGAAACAATTAGCACAAGAGTCCCAAGAGGCTGTTAATAAATTATCAGCGTTACGTCTCAATGTCGGTTTCCTTTCAATATCCGCAAATATTTTCCAGGCCACCCACCGCTCTGCGAGAGCGACACCATTTCACTAGGGAATAACACTCTTCCGCGGAGCTACAGCATCTGGCAGGAAGGTGCTGCACACAGGGGGACGAGACGGTGAAATGCTGCAATAAACAATATGCTTAGACTGCCCCCCCAATAGATCCTTAAGAAAAGAGGGGGGAGCAGCGGAGGGTGCTAGTGTCGACAGAACTCACCCGCTTCACATCCGCCGAGTGAATCACCCGTGTTGGAGCGCCAAGACCACTGGCTCAGTGCAGGCCGAGCCAGGGTGGCACAACGTCTAATTCAATTGGAGACATTGGTACTACAGCAACAACCAGAAAACAATTTGGACAGAAGGTTCAAAGACTGCCCACTCCCCCAGACCTGTGGGTAGACGTTTCAAGCAAATCGCAGGCTAAGTTTTGGGAGGCGTGCCCATGGCGGGAGTTGCCATGCCCGTCTGAAACGGCCCCTCAGAAATTTAGGGTGCCCTCTTCTGGACTTGTAAAAGCCTGCCCCGTGGCGTAATGCAAAAACAGTGCCCGCACAACTACCAACATGCCACTCCTATAAGTGCGACAAATCAGACCGCTCTGGCCCCCACAGCTCCAAGAATGGCTTTGGAGTAGGCACTAGTTATTTCCAATGTACCTGAATTAAGCGCTGTAAGCAGGATCGAACCTGCGCGGGGAAACCCCATTGGATTTCGAGTCCAAAGCCTTAACCACTCGGCCATCACAGGAATGAGTGGCGCTATAAAACCAATTATGGAAAGAGGTTATAAAAGAAAACGCTCTAAGCACAGGGGACAGAGCATGAATGTTACGTAATATTGTACTCTAGTGGAGCTGCTGTGTAACTTGGGAACTATCCAATTCAGCCCAAGCATGGATCGACGGGAGGCATTAATTTATACTCAGCTGGCCGCCCGTTAACCCGTCAGGCCTGGCCCGAGACCGGCCCCCACCCTCACGCCAACGCTGCATCTAGGGGGGGAGAATTGCCAGCCGCTGCGCGCGTCGACCCCATGGAGGCGGTGGGGAACTGCCTCCTAACCTCCATGCGCTGGGCCGCCCGGGCAAGGCCCCCCCCCGGACAAAGCACCCAAGTCGGAACCACCCGAGAAGTGCTGCAATAAGGGGGAACGGCAGACCGGCTCAGTACGCAGAAAGAGGGGCATGGAGCTACAGCCCCGATCGGGGTAGCCGCCAACACCCCGAGCCGCTGGAAAGCACACGGCCCAGGCACCCTCCCCAGCCTGCATGCAGGAGGGGAAGGCGGGGCTCAGGAAGCGTCGTTCCTCAACCCGCAGGCCGCGGCCAGGTGCAGGGTAGCTGCCACCAGACTCTCCTGCGCACCAGCCGGCCCGACCAGGCAGCGACAAGCACAACCATCAAACCCGGTGCGAGCCATGATGTGGGCCCGGACGGATGGAGGCGGGGGAGGGAGCTTTCCCCGACTCCCGCATGACATCTGCCCTGAGGTGCTGATAGAGTAGCGGCGCCTGGCGCCGATCAAAACTGGCCTGCCTGGCTCGCCTCCAACACCTGAGCCAGGCGCGGCCCCCGCCAGGGAGCATGCCCGAAGGCGACGAAAGGCCAACTGCCCCAACCTGGGGCAAATCACACTGCCACTCGGGAGAGGGGGCGGAGGCAGACTCACCGCCTGACGCCCCAGCGCCTGACCAGACAACGCGAAACTCACATAGCAGGCAGAGCGACGGCCTGCAGGATCAGCCATGGCCAAGGGAACGCTGGTGGCGGCGGGGGCCAAACGGGCAACACGCGCCACCAGGGCCCGAAACGCGTGCGGGTGGTGCAGCGCGCATCCTACAGGGGACAGCAGGGACTAGAGATGCGGCCTCGCATCCAGGGAAAATACCTCAATCTCCCTGTGCCCACAAAGAGCCCAGTTGCACTACAGGCCTGGCCACACGGACTCTAACGAATCTGCCCCCCACGCAGCCCCTGACCCCTGGGCTCACCCCACACTGGCCACACTAACCACGTGTGAGAGGCCCGGGCCCAACCCACCACGCCGCTTGGACGTATCGAAGGGGTGGGAGGGGGAGAAGGTGTCGGTCGAAAAGGAGGTGAGGCTACCCCGGAATTTCAGCGCGGGGTCGGAGCTGCCGATCGCCCCCCTATTTCCCAGCCCGGCCCCCGCTGGGACTGGTCCCAGAACACAGAATCCCTCAGCCATGTGAGCCGCGAGGACCCTTGCCGAGGGATTGCGGGAGGGGGCTGGGGGGGGAGACTCACCTCGAAACAGCCCGACGGCTACCAGGCCGGATCGCGACACCCAACGCAAACGACCACGATGAGCGACGATCCTAAGAGACAGCGTGTCCGGCGCAAAGAGGACGCCAAGATGGCCGGGGGGAGGCATAAATACCTCCCCACCTCCTCTGCGTACCGGAAGTGACGCGTCTGGTAGGGGGACTCCTCCTTGAGTCCCGTACATCATTGGGGGGTGGGGAAGTGCCCAAATGGCACTAAAGGGGCCGCCCGTTTAGGGTGGCCCCCTGTGGGGGCCGCGGGCAGCCGCATTTACTTCAAAACCACCTCTTTGTTCGTGAAAGGTTAATTAGTCTTGTGGATGAATGCCACAAAGGGTAACTAACTTAGTTACCCTTTGTGACATTCATCCACAAGATCACACACAATGCCAGAAAGGGCTGGTGCGATGTGAAGCTCATGTGTCCCCACGCAGCTAAGGGTCCTGTTAATCTACATTTACTACAGTTACAGGAAAGCCTTGCCTGAGCAGGGAGATCTACAGTCAGTCAGTCATAAAGCTAAACAAGCGGCCAGGTCACAAGTTGTAAAATGAGGAAATGTGTTTGGCTTCCTGGGGGCAGCGAGTGTCTGACCTGACACCATGCTGTTTCTTGGAAGTGAAAGCCATAGATGCTCGAGCTCAAAGCAGAGCAGTGAGAGATGAGATCGGAAGGGCATGGCTAAATAGACAGAGACAAAGGACAAACAGGCAACACTGCAGGGCTCAGGCAGAAGGGGGAGGGGGGTTAGAGGCCTAGGGATGTGCAAGCAAAACCGGGAAATCCTCTAACTTCAGAGAAAGAAAATAAGCGCTGGAAAACAGCATCTGACATTTGACCTCAGTCTTTGAATGCACAGCAAATGTGATTAGATGACAAGATTTACAGGCCTGTTTACACAAATAGAGTGAGCGTGTGAAAACAGGACCAATCCTGTGAATTGCTTTTCAAGAAAGAAAAAAGGAGTTCCTGAACAGATGTTAAAATGGTGACCAGTGTATTTATATTGTACTTAGTCCCTACTCTCGGGGGACGGCTAATCACATGAAGAGGCATAACAAAAACATGCCATGGACAAATGGGGAGAAAGAATATGAGAGTGACAATAGAGCCAGCAAATGGGAAGCCTATGGGCGGGCTGTAAGCCCAGTATATACTAAAGTATATAAGAAGTATATACTAAAGTATATACAAGAGGTCTCGATTGCTCGACCTAAAAACTGACTCCTGTCTCAAAAGTGGGGTGGTAATAGTAGGTGTGGCCCTGAGAGAATGGCGATATGTGATGTACAATAAGGGCCAAGTACTCTAATTTCTTGTAATTAATAACCACCTAAAGTCCCTACAAACAGCTAACCAAAAGTTGAAGAGGATGTGGCCTAACGGCTAGGGCGGTGTACCTCAAATCTGGGCAACTGAGTTGGAGTCTCGGCAACGACTCAACATCCTGTGATTCTGGGCAAATTACTTAATCTCCATCACTTAAACTCTGCGTGCCTAACAAAAAATGAATGTGTAACGCAACTGGTGCTCTTGTAAAGCGCTCTGATATCTTCGTTCAAATTCGCGCTATATAAAACTCCCCCAAAAAATTAAATAGATTACACATTTTTTTAATGAAGAATGGATTAATTGTATGCACAAAGAAAATATCTATGCACATTCAAAACAAGGACACAATCTCAACAGCATTACCAGTAATCATTCATTCGGACACTATCAGTGCAACAGTAGCAGGCCTATGGGGACAACCTGACAGAAGTTTTTATTATCTAACAACTTGCAAAAATCTCAAACGTCAGCATGTTTCAACCCATCTGCAAGACTTAGTCTGCGCGTTCATTAGAATTGACAAACTAACTTAAAACAAGCATGAAAACACACATCACAATATGCAAAAATATACAAACAATGGCAAAGCCAATAGGTAACCAGATTTACGGCAATTCTTGTTTTGTTATGGTTTTTCACAACTTTTTTTTTTCATGTATAGTTTGTTATTGGCATTTTCATAATCACGATGCCAATGCATAGATATTTTGGAAAAACGAATAGTTTGGAACAAAGAAACAGCTCTTGTAATCCTCCCCACCCACCTCCTCTAGCACTAACAAAGACACATTGCAATGTCTGAATACTGCAAAGTATTGAAGGTTCCCCAAGACATATCAAAATTAGAAGTTCTAGTATAAACATTTCATAGAGTATAGTAGAAGTCAGCTTAAAATCCCTGCATCCGTACCGACACACACATCTAAGGAGGTAACTCGTCAGGGGGAGCCAACAGAACGGTGAGCATCACTGCCAAGGCATGCTGGACTGTTCACATGACAAGCAGGGTCAAGACTAAATTGCATATGGCTGGTTCCAAACTGGGGTTGCGTAGTTAACAAAAGAACAATGGATTTAACCCAGATCTCTTGAATGGGGTGAATGTTTGATTAATTCTGCATTCTGTCCATCATTTGTTGCTGCAGCACTTTTCGCCCTAAGTGGGATGGGTATGCCCAGACGTGGGTCCCTTGCTCACTGTGCCACTGGATTAAAGCTAGCCTGGCTGATGAGGGGTGTTACCCCGAAACCGGTCCCAGAATGCTTGTATCTGGTCCAGGGAGGACCCACTTTGGCAGTTTGGGCTGGACTGTTCCCATGTGGAGCAGGGTCAAGACTGATTTGCATATGGCCAGTTTCAAACTGGTGTGGTGTTGTGAGCTAAAAAACAATGGATTTAACCCAAATCTCTTGACTGGGTTTGAATGTTTGATTCATTCAGCATTTCGTCCATCATTTTTTTCTGCAGCACTTTTCACCCTAAGTGAGATGGGTATCCCCAGATGTGGGTCCCTTGCTCGCTGTGCATTGGATTCAAGCTAGCCTGACTGATGGTAGGTGTTATCTCGAAACCGGTCCTAGAATGCTTGTTTCTGGTCCAGGGAGGACCCTGCTTTGCAGTTTGAGCTGGACTGTTCCCAAGAGGAGCAGGGTCAAGACTGATTTGCATATGGCTGGTTCCAAACTGGGGTGGTGTAGTGAACAAAAGAACAATGGATTTAACCTAGATCTCCTGTCTGGCGGTAAATGTTTGATTCATTCAGTATTCCATCCATCATTTGTTGCTGCAGCACAGGGTGGGACCAGGGCACCCACAAAAGAGACCTGGCCCCAGGGATTGGCTCCCCAATGCCGAAATCTGCCCTGGAGGGGGGCCGCTCTGCCCCCCTCACTTTTAGTTTAAACTTTTTTAAAAAAAGGCTGGGCTCCAGGGGATGGGGTCCCTGCAGCTGAAATCTGCCCGATGGGGTGGGCCACACGGCCCCCCTCCCCATTTAAAATAGGCCTGGCCCTGGGAGATGGGGTCACCAGGGCAAAAATTGGCCCATGGAAGGGAAGCCAGGTGGCCCCCTTCCCTGAATACATAAAAAAAAAAGATGGCAAGTTGCTGGAGGCCTCTCCCTCTTTCTTCACCACTCTGAAAACGTGCTTCCTGGCGCACTGTTGGTTGAGGGACGAAGTCCTCTTGGCTGGTGAGAGTCCTTGGGGGCCAACAAGACCTCCTGTTACATCCAGTAGGTCCCACACAGTGGAATTGCTGAGAGGTCTTCAGAGGCCACGCCCCTTTCTCCACCACTCTGCAAACACACCTCCTGGCACACTAATAGTTAGGGGAAGAAGTCCCTTTGAATGCTGAGGGTCTTTGGGGGCCTGCAAGCACTTCTGTTACCTCCAGTAAGTCCCAAGTAGCGGGATTGCTGAGAGGACTTCTGAGGCACCTCCCCCTTTCACCACTACTCTGCAAATGCACCCCCTGGTGCTCTGCCTGTTGGAGAATGAAGTACCCTTGGCTCCATGGGGTCCTTGGTGGGCCACGAACCCCCTCTGTTACCTCCAGTAAGTCCACACAGCTGGGTGGCTGAGAGCTGGTAGTGAGTGAGTGGGTGTATGAGTGGCTGTATAGGTGAGTGAGTGGATGTGTGTTTAGACCTATGAATCAGTGAGTGGGTGTGTAAGTGTAAGTACTGGTATTGGTCTGCGAATGGGTTTGTGAATGGTTATGTGGGAGTGGTAGAGGCTATATGAAATGTTTTATTGGGGTGTGAGTGGGTGCATCAGTGATTCTGTGGTGATGTCGTCAGTGCATCATTGATGTGACTGACCATGTCAAAAGTGATGTAATATGTGAGGTCATAAGCAATGAATTGCGGGGTCCGAGTTAAAGTTAGCTCAGCCTACTATAACTGTTAAATTTCACTGGTTTTGTATGAGTGAAACCTGTAGGTGCCTATATCTTTGACGCCGCTTGATGAATCGCTGTGATATTTTCCAAAGAAATTTGCCTGGTACTTCAGATGTAGTCTGGAAAGTTTCGGAATGATCCACTAAGTAGGGGCTGAGAAAAAGGGTGGCAAGAAGTTATATGTTGGTAGAAAGATTTGTTCTTTTTGTAGTTTGGTGTAAATGTGTTCACTATTTTTGGAGATATTAACTGGAGAACAAATTTGTATTTCTGGGGACAGGAATTACTTGCAGGTAATCTGCAGATTCACGCACTCTACCGACCTTCTGATTATCTGGCTGCCGCTTCACAGAAAAGTTGAGTAAGCCATTTTGTTTGTCGGGGAAACAGTCCCAGGGCCTGAAATGTTTTGGGGTAACTTATGGAAGGGGTCATTAGAGGTTTCCTGACCTCTTGTACATTTTATAAAAGAGGGGTGGGCACATGCCCTGTGGTTAGAAATCGAAAAATATTTTTTTTGTCCACTCGCAAAATCCGCGGTTCTCTAGCAAGGATCAGCGAGGCCCCAGTGTAACTCCGTGGGGGATCAGTGGAGTTAGTGCGAGTGGGGGAAAAAACTCTATATATTAATTTTCACACTCAGGCTTACTCTCACACCCATTCAGATACCCATACAGATAGTGTCACAACCAGTTACATACCCATACAGACACTTTCACACCCACTCTTATACCCATGCAGACACTGTCCCAACCATTCACATAGGTATGGAGACACTAGGGCCCTTATTGACATACACATAGAGACTCTGTGACACCCATTCAAACCTATATAGTAATTGTTACACCTATTGAGAAATCAGCACCATGTCACACCCTATCACATACTCATAGAGGCACTGCAACACCCATTTACAAACCTATACAGTCACTGTTAAACCTATTCAGACATTCATACAATGTCACACCCATTTACATACTCATAGAGACACTGTGAGACCCATAGTGACTGTGAAACCCATTTACAAACATATTCAGCTGCTTTTACACCTATTCAGAAACTCATACAGACAGTCATACCTATTCACAAACCCATAGAGACACTGTCACACCCATTCACGTACCTAAACAGACACTGTCACACCCATTGACCTACCCATGGACACTCTGTCATACCCATTCACAAACCCATAAAGACACTGGCACACCTGTTCAGATATCAATAAAGACACTGCCACACCTATTTAAATTGTTGAACCCATTCAGAAACCTATACAGACACTGTCTCACCCATTTAGAAACATGCAGACACTGTTACAACCATTCATGTACTCAAACAGATACTGTCACACCCAGTCACATACTGATAGAGACACTGTTACACCTTTTCACAAACCTATACAGACACTGTCACACCCATTCACAAACCCATACCGTCACTGTTACACCCATTCATGTAAATAAACAAACACAGGCACATACATTCATATACCCATAGAAACTCTGTCACACCCATTTACAAACCTATAGAGGCACTGTTACACTTGTTCAGATACTCATAAAGACACTGTCAAATCCATTTACAAACCCATAAAGAAACTGTGACACGCATTCACTCAGCAGTACATATACTGTGACACTCATTCACATACCTGAACAGTTACTGCCACACCCATTTACAAACCCACGCAGACACTGTTACACCCATTCAAAACCCTATACAGACTTTGTGACACCTAGTCACAAACAGATAAAGATACTGTAACACCCATTTACATATCTCTACAGACATTGTCACAACCATTTATATACCATAAAGACAATGTTAAACCCTATGACAAACTCACTTATGCACCTAAATGACACCAATTTAGACTCGGTTATCCTTACTGCGATATGCATTCAGAAGCCTTTACTAGAAATATTAAATGCTCTCTTTTGCATTGAATGTGTGCTTTTGGTTTGACAATCTGTGTGGGATCCCGGAGTCGACAAATTTATTTAGAAAGAGGATTTATAGTTAGAAATAACAACTGTTTGTGACATAGGGTGGTTCTTAGAAGAGTTGTTGTGTTCATTGTGAGTATATGATGTCTACATATACGAGTGAATGCAGAGTTTCAAGCTCTTCAGAAACACTCTGTTGTCTTCATCTGTAAAGTACTCCATCTCTTCTGTATATTCCATGCATGTTGAAGCACAGGTTTTATTGTAGACAGAGCCCATGTTGTGGTCTCTGAGGAATGCTGAATCAGTTTTAACATGTTTCCTGGCTATCTCTATCTGTGGACAAAATTCAGAAGACCAGTTCCAGTTCTTCCTCTGGCATATGTTAGAAAACACCAAGGCAGTGTGAGGGAAAAGTTGCCTTAATTGTTCAAAGGTATTCTTCATTAGGATTTCTAGTCCTACCCCAGTCATTGTGCCCAGGTAATTCCCAAAACAGTGCACAATCATGAGGTCTGCATGTTGATTCTCATTAATGCTTTCAACCAATGGAAGCAATTAATGCCACTTTAACCCTCTCTGGCCAAACCAAATAATATCCACAGTAGGCAAACCTAGGTCCCTGTCAATACCTCTGTTTCTAGCAAACACTCTCGTCCAGAACACAAAGCCATGACCTACAATCCACACTCCAACCGTTTTGAAGGATGGAGCAGTAACACATAGAAGTCTGCAGCTTAATGAGGAACTTTTGAAAAAGAAGTCAGTTAAAAATGACGCTACAAAGTAAAGTTTAGCACATCACATTTGATTGAATGCTGTAAGTAAGGTAGTGATTAAAACTAGTTGTGCAATACATTTAAAATAAGTACATGTGTGATTGGTTATGAGGAGTTTGTTTGTAAGTGAATACACTAAACCACACCTGCAAAATTTGGCTTGGAAGTTAGCATGGTGCTATAGAGACAGACCTGGCTCTTCGACAAAGCACCGTCACACCCTGGAGCTGCTCACCTCTTCCCTCTTCCCTCCCCCAGCACCTTGAAACCCTTTCGGGTAAGTAGTCGTGCTTAACAAATCCGTGATTGATTGATTGTGAACGTCTGACCTACAGCTAGCAGAGAATGCTACATTGTTGGTCACCAGGAGTATGGGGTAAGGGAACAAGAAAGGCTAGAATGTCAAGGTGAGGGGACATTGTTTATAAGAGAAATAGTGAATAAGATTTGTATGGATCTAAATTTAGGGATGTGTATGAAGTGGTGTGTAAGAGGTAGTGTTTAGGAATAGTTTTGAAAAAAGATTTTGGTTTCCTGAGCGGCTCTGCGGATTCTCCGCAAGGGTTCACGAAGGGCTGCGCGGCCACCCCCAAAATCCTTTGTAAATCCATGGATTCGCCCCAGATTCGCTACCGATTTGGGTTCTCTTTAGAGGAGTTATAAACAAAGGGCTAAGAAATGTGACCATTCAGAAGAGCTGTATGATTAGTAAGGAGATGAAATAAAATGAAATCACCATTTCGATGTATTTGCAGTTTCTGTGAACTTGAAAGCAAAGTTGAATCAGGTGCCATTACTGGTTGCCTGGTATGAGAGAGGTTTACCATTCTTCTGCTTGGTTTTTCTGTGCTTTCTTGAGAAAAGTTTGACAACCTGATATTGAGAAAGAAAAATACTGACCAACAATCACATTTAACAGGTATGTGTATTAAGCTATATCCAGGGCTTTAAGTGGGATGAAAAAACTGGGGGGAGGGTGTCTCTCAAAGGGGCGTGGCCGATCCAGTTAAGGGCGTGGCTTAAAACGTGTAAGCTAAAAATCTGTGTTTAGCATAGTGTGCCACCTGACTAGTATTTAGCTGCTTTTGTGATTGAATGCAGATATATAATACAATAAGTAAGATTACCTACAACAAGCCTGGACTATTGGCTTTATCAATGGCTGTTAGTTGCATAAGATACATAAGCAACAACATTGGCTTCGTTGCATATAATATTGAAAATGCTTCAGTTCTGAAATGATGAGACTGTGAAAGATCTATAACGAGTCTCTTTGAAGTTGCATCAAAGGCAGTGAAGGGTGGCACTGCTGCAGAGTTAAGATTTTTTTTTCACTCCGAGGTGAGGGCAAGAATGGAGAGCCCGATAGAGACCCGGTTCAGCACTTGCTTTTTAGAACTGCCGGTGCTCAGCACCGGCAAGATTCGGCACACTTAAAGCCCTGGCCGTACCATAAAAAAAGTTGATACAGAAAGACTGAGTGTGAGTAAGGTGGATGAAAGTGAGCAGGATGTTTAACAATGCTAAAAGGAAATGTTCAGAGTGAGTAAAAGAGGAAAATAGAGTAAAGTGTAATAATCAGGAACCATAAATAAAACCTGGTGAAGAAAAACAGTTACACACTAATATAGGGAGTGACACAAGAATTAAAAAGCTAATGTTTGCAGTGAGATATGAAGGTATTTTATTATGTATACAGTTATGAAATAACATATACTCAGATATGTGGATTAAGATGAGGTGGTTCACACTGCTGTAAGGGAGCAAGGTTTAGTTAAATACATTTACGTTTTAAACATAATGATATAACTATTCATATAGTAACAGATCAAAAAGGTACAATGATGCATACATTTTGGTAGTCAGAAGTATGTGTACATACTTTTCCAAACTAATTCAGACCTCCTTTATTCTCATTCACATGCTTATGCAGATACTGTTATACCCATTCTACATATACACATTCATATACCTGTACTTAGACTGTTACACTCTTTCAGATACTCATATCAATCAATCAATCAATCAATCAGGAATTTGTGAAGCGCACTTCTTTCTCTACCTGGCTGCTGCACCGCCGCCCTCTGTAAATATTAATGTAAGAGATGAAAGTCTCAAATCAGCAAGTAAAGTTTACCAAAGTAATACATTTGCAGACCCCATGCAAACTGCAGATGCACACTGAGGGGCATATTTACAAGCCCCTATCGCCACCACAACGCCACTTTTTTAGACGTTGTGGTGGTGATAGGGGCTTCACCTTATTCACAAGGCGACGTTGAGCCACTTGATGTCGCTAACGCCCCCTTCCACGCTATACTTAGCATGAAGGGGGCAGGCAATGGGCGTTGTGGTAGCCGTTCCACTGCAACACCCAATCGATTTTGTCGCTGCCCCATATTTACAAGGGTGGCGTAAATATGGGGCAGAGCCAAAATTAAGACCAGGGAAAACCTGGTCTTACCCTGGCACAATGAGGAGAAATGTTTATTTTCTCCTCATTTTTGCTATTTGTATGTGTTCTGAGATGTCCCTTCCTGCACATAAACAATCTTCCCCTGCAACACAGGCACCCTTGCACTATAGTGCAAGGGTGTCTGCATTGGCGCTAGGCAGTGAAATTAGCGCCAGTGCAGGGGAAATGCAAGGCTGCACCGTATCCTTGTAAATACGGTGCAGCCCTACATTTTGGAAGTGACGATCGTGCCATTAAGCCAAGGAGGCTAACGCCGCGCTCTGCCATTTCCTCATGAATATGCCCCGGAGAATTCTTTTCTGTACCAGATTGAAAACTTTTATCTGTGAAAGACAGAAGAATGAAGGTGCACCTTTTAAAGATGAATTCGAAATGAGAAGGCATGTGTAATCCGTCAGGCAAGTGATTTTAGTCTACTCTTGCCAGACATTCTCCAAAGCTATGGATCTTTGCGTGTTTCTTTTTTTGTAAGGCTAAAAACTGTTGAGCTCCCATGCATAGATTTACCATTTTAGTTTGGACTGAACGCCCTTTGAACAAATGCACATGGGTTTCATTTCCTCAAATACCAACTCCCTCCAGTCCACTCACATATAGTGAAGACTGAACCACGCCCAATACACACATAAACATCATCAGTCACCCTTGCACTACCCACACAACCATACCTGCATAGTAGCCACATGCACATCATCAGATATTGATGCATTCATCAGATACTCCATACACCATTGACTCCCACATATTTATTTTATTTATTTATTTATTTATATAGCGCCTGAATCGACCCCCGAAGGGGTATCTCTGCGCTGCGGATACGGCTACAGGGTTAGCTGAGGAGCACAATCAAAACAGAATGGTCTTAAGGCGCTTCCTGAACTGAAGATGATCCGAGCACAGTCTCAGATCAATGGGAAGCTGATTCCAGTAGAGGGGGCCAGGTGGGAGAAAGCTTTACCACCCAGCCTTGCTCTTCTGACTCGGGGAACTACGAGCAGGGATTTAGTTCCCGAGCGCAGGGATCTGCAGGGCACATAGGGAGTGAATTTCTCTGCAAGGTACGAAGGGCCGATATTATATAGGGCCTTATGCACAGTGCAGCAGATTTTAAATTTTACCCGCTTTCGAACTGGAAGCCAATGCAGTTGGCGAAGGAGGGGAAGGGAAGAAGCTTTTGGGGGGCATTTAGGACCAGGCGTGCCGCAGTATTCTGGACCACCTGCAATCTACATAACGAGGACTCATTGGCTGAGACCAGTAATGCATTGCAGTAGTCCAGGCGGCTCAGTATAAGGGTTTGCATCAGAGTTTTACGGGTAGAGTCCGGGAGCAAGGGGAAGACCCGGCGCAGGAGACCCAGCATGTGAAAACAGGCGCCAGCAGTCTGTGCAACGTGTTCTTTCAAGGTGAGTGACTGGTCTAAACGTATGCCCAAGTTCTTAACAAGGGACTTAGGGGCAGGAGGGGTGCCAAGGTCAACCGGCCACCAATCGGGCCTCCCCGAAAAGCATGATCTCCGTCTTTCCGACGTTGAATTGGAGAAAGTTACCTCTCATCCAGTTAGAAATGGCCCTCATACCATCGGAGAAAGCCATCTGAACAGAAGGGGTGAAATTGGTGAAAGGGAATAAAAGCTGCGTATCGTCAGCATAGGATATGGGAATAAAGCCACATGTTCTAAGGAGCTTGGCCAAGGGGGCGACATAGATATTAAAAAGGTAGGGCTCAGACAGGAGCCCTGTGGTACTCCCTTGGTCAAAGTCGTAGTTGCCGAACGGTATGGACCCAGGTTAATGGTTTGGGAGCGGGAAGAGAGAAAACTCATCATCCACTGGAGGGCGGAGTCTCTGAGTCCGATCTCCTCCAGTCTCCTGAGCAGGATCTGATGTGAGACCGTGTCGAACGCGGCAGAGAGGTCCAGCAGCACCAGAATCGTAGATTGGCCCCTGTCTAGGGTCATCCTGATGTTATCCGTGACCGCCAGCAGGGCAGATTCTGTGCTGTAATTGGGCCTAAAGCCTGATTGTGAAGGGTCCAGACTGCCTGTGCGCTCTACATAGTCGGACAGATGTTTATTTACATGTTTTTCAAGTAGCTTGCTCAGAAGGGGGAGGAGCGAGATGGACCGGAGATTAGAGAGGTCTGTCATGGGGGCATTAGAGTTTTTCCGAATAGGTATCACCTGAGCCGCTTTCCATTCCAGGGGAAGATGACCCTCACTTAGGGAAAGGTTGAGCAGAGCCCCTATGGGTGGGACAATTGATGGGACAGAGAGGCAGTCATTTTCGCCGGCATGATGTCGAGAGAAGAGCCGGACTTTACTGAGCGTAGGAGTGTTTCAACATCTACGAAAGTCAGTGGGGAAAGCTCTCCAGTAATTGAGTGTTAATACATTCTGACATGTAGTGTGACACAGCGACCGGGGCCTGATGCCCTGATGAAATAATTTTGTCATATATAAGCTCAATTTTTTCTGAGAAATGCTGTGCTATATCATTACATAGAGATTGGGAGGGGGCCTCTACGTTGTCGCAGGCATTAGGGTTGGTAAAGGACTTGAGAATTTGGTGGAGGGTTTTTGAAGCATTCCCTGCTTGAGCAAGCTGAGAAGCGATAAAGGCTTTATGTGTTGCCCTTATATTTTTATGATAGCAGGATAGTGTTACTTTAAATCTGTTCTTGTCTCTCACATCATGGGTACTGCGCCATCGCCTTTCCAGTTTTTTGCACTGGCGTTTTTCTGTCCTGAGCTCAGAGGAGAACCAGGCTGCCTGGGGGCGTTTGGTAGAGTTAGGGAGTAATTTCAGTGGTGCGAGCAGGTCAATGGCGCCGGAGACCGCAGAGTTGTACTTAGCGAGTCCCTCCTCAATAGTAGCTGGTACTGTATTCCAAGATGCCGAAAATAAGGTCTGGAAGCGCTCTGGGGAAATATTTTTTCATTGTCTGCGCGCACATTGGGTGGCGGGACCAGAAGCGGCGACTTCCCTAGGGCCCTGCATAAAAAATTCGATAGATGCATGATCAGACCAGGTCAGAGGTTGGGGTGGTTCACACAGAATATTGGATGAGTTGGAAAAAATAATATCCAGGGTATGACCAGCCGTATGTGTTGGGCCCTCATTAAGTTTGTCAAGGCCTAAAAGCGCAAGATCTGCTAAAAGCGAGGATGCATCGGGATTAATCGTGCATTCGCTATGAATGTTGAAATCTCCCAACAGAAGGAAATTGTTGGTCGAAATTACATGGGGGGCAATTATTTCAATAAGTTGGAGAGAAAAATCTGCCAGGGGGCCAGGGGGGCGATAGACTAAGGCCCCCTTCCAACTAAGGGGCCGATTCCGATCTCGGTCGGAGGCGCACCCAATACCATTCGGTCGGGAAAAAAGCCATGCGAAAGCCTGTTTCCCGACCGATCCGTACAGCACACCGAACGAGCAAGTACGATGCGCACAACAGCAAAAAATCCGGCCGAGCCGTACTCACCCAAACCAAGTCCTGTTCTCCGACCGAGGCGAATCCGGAAACGCCGAATCGAGTCGCACGGAAGGGAAAATGCAGCCCCGTCCGGCCGGACAAGTACGATGCGCTTCCCGTACGCGCCGAACCCGTCGCTACGCACGGCACGTTAAAGCATCCGGGAGAGGCGCACATAAGCTCCGATTCGCGCCACAACACGATCCACGGCTACGAGACGAACACGGCACCGACGAGGACGACGCGAAGCGACAAGGACGAGGCGAAGCGACGAGGACGACGCGAAGCAACCATGAATCCCTTCGTCCCGATCATACCAATATTCTACATCTACTACCGGAACAGGCACGGACGCGTACGGCGCAGAAGGTAAGCCAGACACCAACCACAAAACACATACAACACGTACACGACATATCACACACATACACGGGGATGCTGAATATACTTACAACAGCAACAGCAGCACCATAGGGGCGGGATGCCCATCACCAATGCCACATATGCACACAGGGGCCTGAATGCGCACCACCACCCCTACCCAGGGGGCTGGATGCCTACCACTACTACCACCCTTAGCCAGGGGGGCTGGATGCCTACCACTACTACCACCCTTAGCCAGGGGGCTGGATGCCTACCACTACTACCACCCTTAGCCAGGGGGCAGGATGCCTACCACTACTACCACCCTTAGCCAGGGGGCTGGATGCCTACCACTACTACCACCCTTAGCCAGGGGGGCTGGATGCCTACCACCACTACCACCCTTAGCCAGGGGGCTGGATGCCTACCACTACTACCACCCTTAGCCAGGGGGCTGGATGCCTACCACCACTACCACCCTTAGCCAGGGGGGCAGGATGCCTACCACTACTACCACCCACACCCAGGGGGGCTGGATGCCTACCACTACTACCACCCTTAGCCAGGGGGGCTGGATGCCTACCACTACTACCACCCTCACCCAGGGGGGCTGGATGCCTACCACTACTACCACCCTTAGCCAGGGGGCTGGATGCCTACCACTACTACCACCCTTAGCCAGGGGGCTGGATGCTCTACCACTACTACCATCCTTAGCCAGGGGGCTGGATGCCTACCACTACTACCACCCTTAGCCAGGGGGCTGGATGCCTACCACTACTACCACCCTTAGCCAGGGGGGCAGGATGCCTACCACTACTACCACCCACACCCAGGGAGGGCTGGATGCCTACCACTACTACCACCCTCACCCAGGGGGGGCTGGATGCCTACCACTACTACCACCCTTAGCCAGGGGGGCAGGATGCCTACCACTACTACCACCCTTAGCCAGGGGGCTGGATGCCTACCACTACTACCACCCACACCCAGGGGGGCTGGATGCCTACCACTACTACCACCCTCACCCAGGGGGGCTGGATGCCTACCACTACTACCACCCTTAGCCAGGGGGGCAGGATGCCTACCACTACTACCACCCTTAGCCAGGGGGCTGGATGCCTAGCACTACTACCACCCTCACCCAGGGGGGCTGGATGCCTACCACTACTACCACCCTTAGCCAGGGGGCTGGATGCCTACCACTACTACCACCCTTAGCCAGGGGGGCTGGATGCCTACCACTACTACCACCCTTAGCCAGGGGGCTGGATGCCTACCACTACTACCACCCTTAGCCAGGGGGCAGGATGCCTACCACTACTACCACCCACACCCAGGGGGGCTGGATGCCTACCACTACTACCACCCTCACCCAGGGGGGCTGGATGCCTACCACTACTACCACCCTTAGCCAGGGGGGCAGGATGCCTACCACTACTACCACCCTTACCCAGGGGGGCAGGATGCCTACCACTACTACCACCCTTAGCCAGGGGGCTGGATGCCTACCACTACTACCACCCACACCCAGGGGGGCTGGATGCCTACCACTACTACCACCCCCACTCATAGGATGGACAATGCATGACACAACAAGCACACCACAACCTAGGGAATGCAAGATAAAGACATCCCCCCACCACCATGACAAGCGTGTGTAGGCTGTGTCAAATGCCTACAACACCGAACATGACTTTGAACATACAATGTGACCCCTAGCACATGTGCCACACATATATGTGTGTGGCACCCACAATGCAAGCAGCCCATGACCATTGTGGCAATGGGGCCTAAACCCCCATCATCACAGTGACCAAAAGGTAAGTGTGGGGTCCATAGCCGAAGCACATTTTGACCATTGTGGCAATGGGGTCTAAACCCCCATCATCACAGTGACCAAAAGGCAAGTGTGGGGTCCATAGCTGAAGCACATTTTGACCATTGTGGCAATGGGGTCTAAACCCCCATCATCACAGTGACCAAAAGGCAAGTGTGGGGTCCATAGCTGAAGCACATTTTGACCATTGTGGCAATGGGGTCTAAACCCCCATCATCACAGTGACCAAAAGGCAAGTGTGGGGTCCATAGCCGAAGCACATTCTGACCATTGTGGCAATGGGGTCTAAACCCCCATCATCACAGTGACCAAAAGGCAAGTGTGGGGTCCATAGCTGAAGCACATTTTGACCATTGTGGCAATGGGGTCTAAACCCCCATCATCACAGTGACCAAAAGGCAAGTGTGGGGTCCATAGCCGAAGCACATTCTGACCATTGTGGCAATGGGGTCTAAACCCCCATCATCACAGTGACCAAAAGGCAAGTGTGGGGTCCATACCTGAAGCACATTTTGACCATTGTGGCAATGGGGTCTAAACCCCCATCATCACAGTGACCAAAAGGCAAGTGTGGGGTCCATAGCTGAAGCACATTTTGACCATTGTGGCAATGGGGTCTACACCCCCATCATTACAGTGACCAAAAGGTAAGTGTTGACAAAGAAAGAGCTGCAACTGCCAAACTGCATGGATCATTCCTGGTCACAGAACCAAAAACTCATCTGTGGCAAAGTAGTGTATGTGTCCCATTGCAACATAAATTGGGGGAGCCAAATACTGCAGTGCAAATGAGACATTCCTTTGGCCATGTGCAGACAAACAACACCCATGGGGGCTGAGACCGTCAACATTCATCAATGACACAATGACAGAAGTGACCATCAGAATGCAGAACCACATATTTGCACCAATGGGCACACAAATGCAGATATCCTGTGGAGACAGCAGATGTGAGGTGAACAGATACCATACCATGGCAGCAATGGGACACACAAACCATGATCACTGTGCTGACCGATGACCTAGGAGTCCCAGGGACAGCAGGGGAAACACACCAAACAACATACAGCCAATGGCACACCCAAGATATGCCAATGCAGTGGTGCAGATGCACAAACACAAACAGGCAGACCAACACTGTCATCATACACAGCAGGTGAGGGGTGGGGGTGCCAGTGTCCCCAGGCAACCACACAACACATGAGGAGAGCTGAATACCAATCATACAGATGTGCATACACTGCCACACTAAGGTAACTCATGGATCCAAATCCCCTATGTGGGCAAGCAGGCATTGTCAGATGAGAGGGAGCACAAAACACACATGTCACACAGGCACGTAGGAACAACAACTGACACAGCAAGACACAGACACACCACAGCACCACCCCCAGGGCCCCCACAATGTGGTGACCCTGGGCTGAATAAAAATCCCACTGTGATGACAAAGCTAAATGTCGTTCACACTGTGAACCACAGTCAGGTGTCCTGAGCAACAAACTACCATCACACCTACACAAGCACAAATCAATCAGCATGGCCAGTAAGCCAAGGCCAACATGGAGGCAGGGGACTAGCTGGGCAACAACTCCCATCTGCACACACTCAAGACCACACCCCTCGACCTCTAACAATGTGCAGCAGTGAAGTACACATGCACTGGTGACATTGCACATGCACCCATGACTATTCCAGGGTGGTGGGTGGGAACCAAGGTGCAGAAACACATCACACATGGCCACTCAACAAGACTCCTGAATGTCTGACACACTGCACACTACGCTGTACATGGACATGACGGCGATACCACACCAACCAATGGGATCCCAGCCACAGTCACACACCAATGAAGAAGCCAAGGTCACCCACAAAGAACACACATAGACAACAACCAACATTGCAGCCCGGACCCTGAGGAGTGCCAGCAGTCACACACACAACGTGTCACAATCACTGAAAGATAACACGAACTGAAAATCACATGACAGGGGCAAACAACAAGTGCCAAGGGGAAACCTGACTGTGACCCATCTGCGTCTGCACACAAACTCAGCCCTGACAGCAAACACACCTATGGGTGACACCCTGATGACCAGTAATGTGCCATGCACCCACATCACAGAGAACACAGGGAGAAGACTTTGGGGGAACATAGCTCAAGTCAGCAAGCATCACAAACAGGTACAACACTAGGGATCACAGCATGCGCAGATAAATGGAAGTGAACACACAGACATGCACATACAACACACACCTTGGGCGCAGGCAATGTCACACGTGTACACACTGCCATGAGGGGACTCCACTCCTGTGTGAGGAAAGCTGTGCCATATGTTGCCTCAGTAGGGCCCCATCATGTCAGCTGAGCACTTGGTCACACAATCAACAATTAGCACCAAATGAGGGCTCCCATCACATCAGCCTGGTCATGGATGTGCCAACGGAATCATCAGCACAGATCCAACACACTTGTATAGCAATGTTGCACTGACTACACGGATGAGTCCTTCCCCATTGATGCCCAAACCTGCATGTCCAGTGGAGATGGCAACACGGTCAGGGAAGTAGACAAATGCAACGATGGCAGGCACAACAGATGTGCAGGGGTGGAAGCCACAGATATGAAATTGCTAATGTAAGTAGGAAACCCATTGCCAAATACTGAACACATGACACCCTCAGATGCTGCTATTGATGACATGGATACACCACATGATAGGACACATTCCCCCTGGACCACATGGGTTCCTGCACAGTAACACTTCATAATCATGAGACCAGATATCACCATCACTGCAGCAAGGGCATGGTTAGCAGCACCAACAACATGTACATCTGAAGCATGAGCACTAGAGAAAAGAAAGTTGCTTTATTCAGCATATGTGTTGATTGAAAACGACGTCCAGAAAAAATAGAGCAAAGGCCAATGGCCAGTCCATTGTCAAAGTTCAAACAGGGTGACACTGGCAGATGTCACCCTACGCATGCCTGCACAAAACCAGGGACAATCCACTAGGAGGGGCAACCGGGGGGCAGGCCAGGCACTGCAGGGACAGGATCAGGGCTCACCAGGGGGAGTCAGGGAAGGGGTGGTGGGTGCTGGAGAGCCACTGACAACTGCAGTGGAGGTGTCTGACATGGTGTGTGCCGGCACAACTGGGGGCATGACTCAGATGTCGTGGGTGCCGGCACAACTGCAGTGGACCCTGCAGATGGAGTGGACAGGTCCGCCACTGCAGTGCCCAAGTCAGACAGGGCGGTAGTGGACTCCACTGCAGTGCCTACCTCCAGGGGAGGAGAATGGGGAACAGGCAAGGTGGGTTGGACAGAGGGGGAGGACACCCTCACCACATCAGTGGCACAGACAAGCGCAGCGGGGGTGTGGTGCTGGGAGAGCAAGTGGCAGGGGGAGAAGGCCTGATCCTCTTGGGGATGGTATATCTGTGGGTGGGGGAACCTGGGGCAGGGTGTGGTGGGGGCACCTCTGCAGTGGGGGCCTGAGGGATGGAGGACGGAGACCTTGTGCCTGAGCTGCAGGGCGGTGGCGGGGTCTTGCTCTTAGGACTCCGGGGGACTTGCGGGTGGGGGCCTCAGTCCGTCTGCGCCTGGGGGAGGGTGTCCGGGTGCGAGGGGCACTCTGCTCCGTGTGGGTGGGCTTCCTCTTCCCCCGGGATGCTGGAGCAGCTTCATCGGTGGGGAAGAGGCCGAGGTCACAGAGGAAGAGCTGCTGTGACTTTGGGGTTGCAGGTGAGGCAAGGGAGGGTGCTTTGGAGGGAGAGGGAACTGAGGACTGCGCAGTGCATGTGGATGCGTGTGTGTGTTCCAGGGCCCCATCCCCTGTGAGTCTGGCTTCAGTCCCCTGAATGTGCGTGCGTGTGCGTTTTGTCATTGGCGTGTGTGTCAGTGTGCTGGATGTGTGTGTGCTGGTGTGTGCCTGTGCCGGTGTGTGTGTGCTTGGGATGGGTAAGGTGCTGGGGAGTGTGGATGGAGCAGAGGCAGGAGGGGTGAGGGACCGTTTTAGGAGGGACACTGCTGCCGTCAGGGAGGAGTCCATGGACCTATTGCCCCTCTGTAGGTCAGACATGCCCGATGAGATGCCCTCCATGAACGACACCAGCTGAGTCAACAGCGCGGTGTGCGCATGGAGGACACTCAGCATGGCTGTCTGCCCTACATGGAGCTGGCGAAGGAGGTACACAGACTCCTCACTCAGGGCAGCAGGGGACACAGGGGCAGGGGGTGCGGTGCCTGGCCCAAAGGAGACACGCTCCCGGACATGGGAGCCTCCACGGACCTGGGGAATGGGAGCCGATGGGAGGGCGGTGGTGGTGCTGGTGGTGGCGGGGACAGCAACACTAGCTGGGGTGTGGTGGCTGCTGACACCCGCCTACACAAGGGAGTCATCCTCCGAGTTGCTCTGGTCCTCAGCTGAGGTGGATGCTGCTGAGGACTCCTCGGTGTGGCTCCCCTCGCCCTCCGTGCCACTGGGTCCCTCCGACCACTCCTCGGCTGCTGACCCAGTCTGGCTCTCTGGCTCCTCCTGGTCCGTGGAGCTGTCCCCTTCCGTGGCCGTGGATGTATCTGCAAACAATGGGGAAACAGACAGACATCAGTCACCTGCACATAACGCACACACCACTGTGAGCACAGCACATCACAGAGCAAGCCCTGGCATCATTAGTTGTACATTGCTAAAAGTGCCCTAATTGAACAGGAGAAGTCAATTGTCAGTCTGATGCCAAGCATGGCACTCACATCCCACATGGCCTTGCACCCATCTGTCTGGTGTCTGTTGGATTGCAACACCCCAGTGTTGACACATGCACCAAGTACACAGTAGTTGGACAGTGCAGAGGACACGGTGTGGCATGTGGACATGCACACATCACAGCTCTTGCCACTGAGTCAGTACAGGTTTCCGGATGAAAGGGATGCCCAGAGTCAAATAGGAAATGCATGTGATGCATACCAGCGACAGACACCATGATGCACCCATGTCCTGATAGCCAGCGCCACTATGGTGTGCATGTAGCACATGTCACTCCCCTGCAGGCTCACCAATCAGTAGACACATGCCATGGCGGAGGCATGACTGCAAAGTCATACATCACTGTCTCAGTGATGTATGACTTTGCAGCCAGACAACAACACTCTGCACTGTGTCACAATAGTAGGTCATGGGGAATGCAAGTCCTGGAGCTGCACAAGTGCACATGTACATCCCCCCACAACACATCCTCTTAACCCTCATCTGTCCAGGTCATACCTATTGGACATATGGTAGACCTGTGACACTACCCTCTGAACCTGAGCCCCTCACACTCTGCTGTGCATGGGGAACAGCTGCCTGAACTTCACATTCACATGCCCCAGTGTGCATGGGCAGCTGATCAGACACCTATGTGTCACACAAGTATCGTCTCCTATGGTCACATCTCCAGTGGCATGCTGAGCCCCTACCAAGAAACTCCACAGCAGTCCTGGCGACTAATCCACAGCACACTGACACAGAGGCAGACACCTGAGGGGTCAAATCACTGCGCACAATGTGTCAGCTGATACACGGGAGTGGGAGTACAGAGTGTATTGTATGGCCTGGAGTAGGCATGACTGTCCAGCCCCACATGAATGAGGGATGAGCCCTGGACTGTAGGCAGCTGGCTAAGTATGTGTGACACACGTCATATACATACTCCTGGGGCCCAAACATTGTTCCCACCCGCAGCATGGGTGTGTGCCAGATACCCCAGCCACATGTGGTGGATCAGCTCAGCAATTGGACCACAGATCAAAGTAACACGCTGAATACATGTCAGAATACAGGCATTGTGTAAGCAATGGACCCACCCATGATGCCCACCACAGAGTCAGGGAAACAGATGCTGTCTCCCACCTTGAGTCAAGCAAACTGCAAGGACACAGTCCTAAGTGACAGAATTCCCTGCATGTAAGGGCCACACCTGGGTATCAGATGAGGAGTGGGCAGTGCACAATAGAGGGACATGGCTCCTGGACAACATGACTGCTGTACTGTGGCAGTTTAACCAGGCCCGAGGAGGGCACATAGCATGTTAGACAGAGTTCACAGTGCAGTCTTTGACTCACCCCCTCCTTGCTGCTCTCTGGCCTTCAGCTGCCCATCCAGGTCTGGAAAGACCACCGCCAGGATCCTGAGCATGTGGGGGTCAGGGTCCGTGTTCCGCCCCTCCTGTGAGGAGGCAACAGCTTCAGCTGGACCCGTGCAATCCTCCGGGTCCAGCCCCGAAGGTCCTGCCACCTCTTTTGGCAGTTGCGGATCCGGCGCTTGTAGACCCCCACGGACCGGACAGCCCGGACGATGTCCTTCCAGATCTCCTGCTTCCGATGGGCAGAAGCCTGTCAGGATGACAAAGTGATAAGGCCATTACTACACATGCAACATATCCGTGCATGACACAGTTGCATATACATGTCGCAATCACAGGGGCACATGGTGTACACAGGCAGTGCACGGCTGCCCATGGACAGTTTTCCAGAAGTCACTACATGGTATCATTGCATGGGGAGTAAAACCCTGTTCATAAGCACTGTCACTGCACCATACCTGTCCAGTGCAAGTCACTACACACTATGGGGGATGACAACTACTCAGTGAGCCTGCTAGCCAGTGGCGTGCAGACTCTCAGCCTTGCTAGTCAGACAAAATGCACATTCAGAAAGGCAGTGCACAGGACACTCACCTGCTCCCCTGGTGTCCCATACAGCTTGCTGTACTGTGGAAGTAGGCTGTCCAGCAGGGCCTGGTTCTCCTCAAGGCTGAAGGCTGGGGCTCTCTCCAGAGTACGTGCCATTGCAGGGTCCAGAGGGGCAGAGACAGCAGCAGTTCAGTGGCAGATGTCGTCCTGGAGCATGTAGTGCAGGCAAGTGGGCTCTCAGGGGAACAGCCAGCAATATATATGTGCTGGAGAGGCAGATCCTGTCCCTTGTGTCCAAAGTGATAGGTCCAAGTCGTTTGCATCTTCTGAATCTGGCCAATCCATGGAATAGCAGCACCAAAACACGCCCACAGCATCCTTCAAATCTTCAACTTCATGACATACATGATTTTGCAACATTGTTGTGGGTGACCAACTGAATTTCCAGCAACCGACTCGTTCGAAATTCGAAAACGCGTCCGTTGCCAGGCAAGCCCATTGTCAATGGGTGCGCACCGATCGGTCCATTGCGGTACAACGCGTACAGGGGTACAACGCGTACCCGCACACATTGAAGGCAATGGGCCGGCCGGAGGCACCGATCGGTCCATTGCGGTTCAACGCGCACAGGGGTACAACGCGTACCCGCACACATTGAAGGCAATGGGCCGGCCGGAGGCACCGATCGGTCCATTGCGGTTCAACGCGCACAGGGGTACAACGCGTACCCGCACACATTGAAGGCAATGGGCCGGCCGGAGGCACCGATCGGTCCATTGCGGTACAACGCGCACAGGGGTACAACGCGTACCCGCACACATTGAAGGCAATGGGCCGGCCGGAGGCACCGATCGGTCCATTGCGGTACAACGCGCACAGGGGTACAACGCGTACCCGCACACATTGAAGGCAATGGGCCGGCCGGAGGCACCGATCGGTCCATTGCAGTTCAACGCGCACAGGGGTACAACGCGTACCCGCACACATTGAAGGCAATGGGCCGGCCGGAGGCACCGATCGGTCCATTGCGGTTCAACGCGCACAGGGATACAACGCGTACCCGCACACATTGAAGGCAATGGGCCGGCCGGAGGCACCGATCGGTCCATTGCAGTTCAACGCGCACAGAGGTACAACGCGTACCCGCACACATTGAAGGCAATGGGCCGGCCGGAGGCACCGATCGGTCCATTGCGGTACAACGCATCACTGTACATGTGACTGGCATAGGTCAGCATGCCTGTCTCAGATGGACATATGCCAGCCACAGATAGCTCCCAGGGAGTGAGGGGCACATCTACATCACGACAGCCTGTCCAAACCTTATCATAAGGCATGTAAGGCTGCATTTCCTATTGTGTGTATGTTGGTGTACATGTTGTCCTGTGGGTGTCACCTGTGGGCAGCCACCCCCAGGCTGTGCACGTGTTCATGGGGACAGGATCCTGGGTGTTACGTGTACGTGACCACTGTGATGTGCAACTGTTCATATCTGTGCATGTGTCATGGTCACATTTCACAGTGGTGTTTGTGTATGTCATGTCACATACCCCGTGAGTCCCATGTGGGACGGTATGTTTGAGCCAGGGTGTCCCAGTGGCACAATTGTGATGGCCCTCCACAGTCTTTGTGCATGTAGTGTTTACAATGTCTCTGATTTCATGTGCACAATGGGAGACAGTCTCCACATCCACGTTGTGTGTGCATGGACTCTGATGTTGTGCGTGTGTGTCACAGACGTCCATGTCTGTCCTGCCATGGCAAGTGTGGCCACTACCTGTGGGGGGTCATGTTTGTTTTGCTGTGGTGTACACATGATACTCCAGGTGATGCCAGTGTCCATGTGGCATTACAGGGTCCCTGGGAATGTACCTGTCGTTGAGCTGTGGTGCCTGGGGCACATCTGTCCTCACATGTCACTGTGGGGGGTGACTGTGACACGGCATCATGATATCCAATGGGCCAACCTGGGACAAATTGATGCCACCTGTAGGACCGTGTTGACAGATGTTGGCCATGTATGTACCATACATGGCCAACTTCATGTAGTTGTGCCTCATGATGATGTATGTTGGGATCTTGAGTGTGTTCAATGCCGCATATGTGGGGTGACTGACGATCTTGCTTACTTCTCCTCTGCACTGCAGGGCTCCTGCTGTCCATCGGCCATTCCCAGACCTGGCAACGATGGTGGAACGGGACAGCATCCGACGGTACCGCTTCACCAGGCAGCTGATTGAGGATTTGGCAGTGCAGTTGTCCCCACATTTGCAGCCTGGCCGGCCGTATCCTACAGCGCTGACCCCCAAGGTGAAGGTGATGGCAGCCCTACACTTCTTTGCCACCGGTACCTTCCAACATACTGTGGCGTCTGCTGGTGGGATGTCACAGACCATGTTCAGCCGTGTGCTCCGCGATGTTTTGGCGTCAATGTTGCTCTTCCTGAACCGGTACATCTATTTCCCTAGACTGCGACGACTCACTGACGTGAAGAGTGACTTTTATGCCCTGGGGAGGATGCCGCATGTCATTGGCTCCATTGATGGGACACATGTGGCTTTGGTACCACCACAGGCCCAGGAGCAGGCCTACAGGAACCGCAAGCACTACCACTCGGTCAATGCACTGGTGGTGTGTCTTGCAGACATGACCATCACACACGTGTGTGCCCGTTTCCCTGGTTCAGCACACAATGCCTTTGTGATGAGGAGTAGTCGCATCCCCAGGATGATGGCACAGATGCAGAACCAGCGTGCCTGGCTTGTCGGTGTGTACTGACTTTGTGCCATTGTGTGTGATCTGATCTGTAGTATTCCGCCCACTTTTCCAAGTCAGCTGATGTGCACTTGTCTGTCCGTAGGTGACTCGGGATACCCCAACATGCCGTGGTTGCTGACACCCCTCAGGAACCCTGTGACACCTGCCCAGATGCGCTACAATGAGGCACATGGTCGGACCAGGAGAGTGATTGAGCGGACCTTTGGTCTCCTGAAGAGCCGCTTCCGCTGCCTGGACAAGACCGGAGGGTCCCTCCCATATGCCCCTGCGAAAGTGTGCAAGATTATCATCGTCTGCTGCATGCTACACAACCTGGCAGTGCGGAAGGAGTTGCCTCTCATCCAGGATGACGATGACCAACATCCGCCACCTGTGGAGGATCCTGGCCTGGACCACGATGCCAGTGACGATGATGATGATGATGGTGATGGTGATGTCCGCACACAGCTCATCACCAACTTCTTTAGCTGAATGTGAGTATCCTGAGGTGTCATGTGAATGATGTGAGTTGCCATGATGTGTGGGTGGGGCTCTGGCGCTGTTGGAGTGTGCCCATGGGCTACTTGACTGGATGTGTGTTGCGATGTGTGGTTACAGGTGGGCTGTACTCCCCAACAGTGTTGACATGCTAACTTGGTTCTGGGTGGGTATCTTGTAACATGTATTGTGCATGAGTTTTGCTGTTCTGTCCTGTACTGCATTGCTTTTGACTGTGTGTCATTTCTGTCCTTCACAGGGTACTTTCAGATTCGTTTGGTCAACTGTGTCCACCGACGACGTGATTGCACATCCAGGCTGGTAGCTGTTGTGTCCCTACAGGTGATGTGCGCCACACCCATGGACTTCCTTCCGTCTACAGTTGTTGACTGTGTGCCCGCTACCAGGTGGGGTTACCTTGCATCTGTAGTGGTTACGGTATGTTGCTACTGTGTAATAAACCTGTGCTTCACTTAGTGATGTGCGTTGTCTGTGGTCACACATTTGACTGCCATTTGCTTACTGCACCTGTGGGCTACTTGACTACAACTGGGAATGGGTGTGGTGTCTGTGCATTGCACCGTCTTCCCTGGCAACATCAGTGTAGGCAATGAGTCAGATGGCCTAGGTGTGTATGTGTTGTGTAGCCCTGGTGGTGTGTCTCCCTCATATGTGTCACGTTGCCTTTACTCACATGCCTGTGTTGTCCTTGCTGTTGCAGTTCGCATACACAGTGTAATTTTGCAGTTCATCATCCCCATAACAGCACCCACGTTGGAATCACGACAGAGGCAAGTATGGTGTATTAGTGTGTTTATTGTGATACATTTGTGTTAATAGTGCATAGGATGGGTTGTGCTGTACATGAATCTTGCAATCCCAAGTTCCTAGGTGAATTGAAAGTCCGGGTAGACAGGATCCCCAGTATCGGGGCCACAGTTGTCTGACACATTGGTCCAACTTGTACTCCCCATGCAATGTGTGGGAGTAGTGTTGCCGTCAACAGGGTGAACAGTCTGTGCACAAAGGCGAACATCCAGAACAGGTTCAGGCTTCCTGGGAGTTGCGCTTGGCCATCGGCCTCTCACTTTTCCCTCCTCGGACGACCCCTCTTCTTGGGGGGGGCCCTCAAGTGCAGGCTGCTGCAGTGCAGGGGACTCTCCGCCAGAGTCCTCCTCCCTCCCTGTGGCAGTTGCAGTTTGTTCGGCACCAGATGTTGTTGGCACACAGGGAGGTGTGGACTGGTTGCTGTTCATCTGGCGGAGGCATTGTAAAATGTCCCTGTGCACCGCCGTCATCTCATGCGGTGCATCCCACTTGGACTCCACGCGGGACATGTGTGAGTCCACACGGGACATGTGTGACTCCACGTGGGACATGTGGGAGTCCAAGCGGGCATGATGGGCAGCCTGCTGCTGTTTGATGTCTCTGAGGAGCCCCACTACCTGGCTGAGCTCTCCGGTGCTGGACTGGTACGCATCAGCTATGCGTACCAGTTGTGGCTCGTCATGCACACCAGCAACGTCTGCAAGCAGCGACCTCTATCTCCCACCCCTCCCACCACCCCTGCTGACATGTGCAGTGTGTGCAGTTGCACGCACAGATAACCCTGGTCCACCTTGGGGGTTGGTGGTGGTGGTGGTGTCCATGGCCCCAGGTTGGTCCAGGGTCACTGTGCTGGTGTTGCTCCTTATTCTGTCCATGTCGGCAGGGATGGTATTCGTGGTGACAGTCGTTGTAGGGGTGGGTGCAGGGAGTGCAGCTGGTGGTTCTGCTGGTGCTGCAGCTGGTGGTCCTGCTGGTGCTGCATGTTGACTTGCGGATGTGCCAGGTTGTTCATCATCGTCCGAGGAGGACAGAGGCTGTACGACGCCAGTGAGCTCAGCATCCTCTTGAGCCTGGGACTGGGACTCCTCAGCGTCTGCTGCTGTGTCCCCATCATCACCTGTTTTTGGGAGACACAAACAATGTATGTCATGTTTCTGCAGGCATCAGTGGTTGACACACATGACAGTTGTGACTGTGCCTCTGGGTGCGGGCCTGTACATTGCATTGTCCTAAGTCGTCACAGTCAGGGGTTGATATTGGTGTGGCACATTGTCCTGCATTATTTGGGCATTTCTATGTATTTTCTGGGGTGTGAACATGGTCTGCATTGCTTGTGTTTGGTTGACAGCCAGACCTCCTTCCCACCCAGCCAGCCAGTCAGTTATCCCACCATGGAACGTGCTTGCGTTGCAGGGAGTGTAAGTTGTCTCTCAGGATGTCAGTCAGTGGTGTCCTGCTGTTTGTTGGTGCACAGTTGGCAGCAGGGCCTTGTGCTCCCCACAGCAGTAGCCAGTGTCAGCCATCTTGTGAGTTCTTCTCCACTCCCTGTGATGTGAGCATGGTTCAGGGTGGTGTTGATGGGCCAGTTGTGAGGCTGAGCAATGTCTGTGACTACGACTCCCATCATGCTATTGCCTCCTCCCCCTTCCCAGCATGCCCATGCTTCCTTCCTTTTGACTCTGCTTCCCTGTGGGTTGGGCTGGCTGTGCTGACAGGATGGCTGGGAGTGTTGTCCTGGCAGTTGTTTGGCTAAGAGTCCCAAGAGTGTCCCTGTGCTTCACACAACATAACCCAGGGTGGTGGTGCTTTGTGGGATCTTGTGTTAGGATGGAGGGCATTGCATTCTACCAGGTGGGTACTGTGGAGTTTGTGTTGGGGGGGTGTGAGGGGAGGTGCTGGTGACTATAGTCAGTGCTGCAAGTCCCCCTTCCCACCCAGCCAGCCAGATATCCCACCATGGAACGTGCTTGCATTGCAGGGAGTGTAAGTTGTCTCTCAGGATGTCAGTCAGTGGTGTCCTGCTGTTTGTTGGTGCACAGTTGGCAGCAGGGCCTTGTGCTCCCCACAGCAGTAGCCAGTGTCAGCCATCTTGTGAGTCCTTCTCCACTCCCTGTGATGTGAGCATGGTTCAGGGTGGTGTTGATGGGACAGTTGTGGGGGTGAGCTATGTCTGTGACTACGACTCCCATCATGCCATTGCCTCCACCCCACTTGCCAGCATTCCCATACTTACTTGCTTTTGTGTGGCGTTCAGTGGGTGTGGGTGTGAGGGCAATGGCAAGATGGCTGACAGTGGTGTCCTGCTGTTGGTTGGTGTGCAGTACCCAGCATGCCCTTGTGCTCCCCACGACACAGCAACAGTGTCAGACATCTTTGATGGGCCTTTCCACTCTCTGTGGGATGTGCATGCGTGAGTGTGAGCTTGCTGGGCCATGTGGTGGGGGATGTAGGGCTGTGAGTACGACTCCCATCATGCTATTGCCTCCTCCCCCTTCCCAACATGCCCATGCTTCCTTCCTTTTGACTCTGCTTCCCTGTGGGTTGGGCTGGCTGTGCTGACAGGATGGCTGGGAGTGTTGTCCTGGCAGTTGTTTGGCTAAGAGTCCCAAGAGTGTCCCTGTGCTTCACACAACATAACCCAGGGTGGTGGTGCTTTGTGGGATCTTGTGTTAGGATGAAGGGCATTGCATTCTACCAGGTGGGTACTGTGGAGTTTGTGTTGGGGAGGGTGTGAGGGGAGGTGCTGGTGACTATAGTCAGTGCTGCAAGTCCCCCTTCCCACCCAGCCAGCCAGATATCCCACCATGGAACGTGCTTGCATTGCAGGGAGTGTAAGTTGTCTCTCAGGATGTCAGTCAGTGGTGTCCTGCTGTTTGTTGGTGCACAGTTGGCAGCAGGGCCTTGTGCTCCCCACAGCAGTAGCCAGTATCAGCCATCTTGTGAGTCCTTCTCCACTCCCTGTGATGTGAGCATGGTTCAGGGTGGTGTTGATGGGACAGTTGTGGGGGTGAGCTATGTCTGTGACTACGACTCCCATCATGCCATTGCCTCCACCCCACTTGCCAGCATTCCCATACTTACTTGCTTTTGTGTGGAGTTCAGTGGGTGTGGGTGTGAGGGCAATGGCAAGATGGCTGACAGTGGTGTCCTGCTGTTGGTTGGTGTGCGGTACCCAGCATGCCCTTGTGCTCCCCACGACACAGCAACAGTGTCAGACATCTTTGATGGGCCTTTCCACTCTCTGTGGGATGTGCATGAGTGAGTGTGAGCTTGCTGGGCCATGTGGTGGGGGATGTAGGGCTGTGAGTACGACTCCCATCATGCTATTGCCTCCTCCCCCTTCCCAACAT